>JBBBVU010000001.1:32142106-32156740 GCA_037177055.1 Atherinosoma microstoma | reverse complement strand
GCACACACTCACTCCTAGGGAGGATTTAGAGTGACCAATTAACCTATCATGCATGTCTTTGGACAGTGGGAGGAAGCTAGAGTACCCGGAGAATACCCACCCATACAGGGGGAGAACATGCAAACTCCGCACAGAAAAGTCACTGTTTCAAACCCCTCCCCAGCCTGAACCAGCAACCCACTCTGGCTCAAACTCCGCACAGGGCTCGAACCAGTGACCTTCTTGCTGTGAGGCTGCGGTGCTAACCACCACACCACCGTGCAGCCCAAAACTGAAAAAAGTTATTATAAATAAAACATTTCTAAATTATAATTTAGTGAAATAAGACTTTTTAAAAAAAAAAATTCAATTGAGTTGAAAAAATAAAATAAAAAACAAACAAGCAAAACTGTCCTGGACCAATGAGAGCACTTTGCTGATGAGCAGTGGCAAAAATACCTGCCAACAGTCTAATTGAGTAACAGGAAACACTTGATTTCAGTTATTGCCTCAAAGGATTGTTCAACAAAATATTAGTTTATTAGTGACTTATTGTATACAAGTTTATCATATTTTTTGCTTGTTTTTAAAAAAAAGAATTCTATTGAACAATGTCATGATTTTCATAAAATTCTTATTTATTATTACTTTTGTTTATTTCAGCTTATTTCAGTGACAGCTGTTTTTTTTCCCTTCTTTAATGGGAGGGTATGAATAATTTTGAGGACCACTGTATTTTGAGTAATTTTGCTAAATAAATAAATAAAATAGACAAAAAACAAACAAACGTCAACGAGGTCACAGACCTTTGCCTTGGCTCCTGCTTTGGCAAATAAACAACCCTAAGTCCATTGTCATTGCCACCTCTTGCCAAAAACCATTCAAAAACTACCACATTTCAAATCGCATTTGTTTAAAAAGCTGGAGGAATAAAGTATCATATCTGCTTGTGTGATCTCTACAGAGATTAAACTTCATTTGTAAAAGGATGTCAAGCCTCCAGTTAGATATTGTGCTTTGTGACATAACTGATTCTTATTTTGTCAGTCTGACCTGCTGAAAAGACCAAATCTGTGGCATGAAGCTCTTTCTGTGTTTGGTCATAAAAGAACAGCTTTTAATTCTGTGAAATGTTATTATTTATGAAAGAAATTTTCCTTTACTGTACCTTTTTAGTAACAAGAAGGAATTTGTCTGACCTCATGTGTCTCATTCTCTCCATCAGTCCAGATGGAGATAAACTAATAACAGGTTGCTGAGCAGCAAGAAGAACTGGAATGGCACATAGCTGCTGTGACTGCCTCTGAACTGTTGCCTCGGCAACTTTCAGAGAGGCTATTATGTGTGTTATGTTGACCTCCTGGTTATTACTGAAACTATACTCACAGAGCTCATCTGCTGGGCTGTGAACATTTCCTGAAGTTCAGGATAAAGTGTTTTCCTCATGGGCCTCTAAGCTACATAGAGGGCAGAATATATTACACAATTTCACTGCTGATCTCGCTGATACACTTTTTCTTCTAAATTAGTAGTCAGCAATGTTCTGTTCACAGAATCTAAACTTAAAAAAACACACAACTAAACCTTGTATACATACAGAATGGAGCGGCACTGCTCCCGACTCACAAACCAAGTGGTGAATGAAACAATAAACAACAATAAATAATATGATATATCCAGGCTGTGCTGATCACAAAAACAAAAGACAAAGAATATAAATTAAATAGATACATTTAAGTAGTTTTAAAGCATTTTTTTATATTGTCATCTTTGTCATGGTCTCAACTGATAAATAACTGATGATGTGGTATAGCCTACTGTATGAATTGTGGTTAAACTTTTCAAGCTGAGAAAAATACCATCTGAAATATTGAAATAGGACAAGGACATCGTTCTCTGTATTTATTTTTCAACTCAAGTCTTTAAGGAGAAGGCAACTGGATACTGGCTGGCATTTTACCACCAAACCAAACTGGCTTCCTTTCATTCTAGAAATTCTACCTTCAATTTTAAATGCCTGTTTGATATCATGCACACAAACAGAGTAGGAAAAAAATACCACTCATGTTTGATGCTAGAAAGGCTTTCAGCTAGCTAACAAAGACTAAACCCTGGGCATTTAACCATGGCACAACTTTATAGCATAGATTAGACTTCCTAGATCCCAGATCCTTACATACCAAACCCTGTCCCCCCATTTACAGTAAGAAAGACAAGCATGGCGATCCTTTGTTCCCCTTAAAATTTGTACTTGCAAAAGAAACAAAAGCAAAATGTATGCAAATCAAGTCCTCTTGTACATGATAAAAATCCTAAATTAGTAGGTTGATGCTATTTTCTCTGTTTCATGTAGCAGCTTGGGATGGTTTCTCTTTAGAACCCCAGAGGGGAAAAAAATGGTATTTATATGTGTATATCTAGGTATTGTGTTTACAAACTTACAAATCAAATAGTAAAATCCAGTTTTCCACCAAGCTTCTCCTCCTTCTTTGTAATAGCGAACCCTACTTTGCTCACACTATCCTTTTTTGAAAGATTTGATTTTAATACATTTTTCATTTCTTATGTAATTATAAAACACACAGAACATTTAGAAAATATTCAAAACAAAAGGAAGAATAGCTCATGCGCTGGTGTCATAGGCATTTCAGTCCAGTGCTTCAGTGCTGGATTGGACACCTTAAAGCAATACTTCATACATATCTGACCTTAAAACTCTTCAGTTAAAAAGCTTCGGACTCTTTTTGATGACACACTGACATTCAATCTGCACATTCCTGCGGCCAGCGTTGCTCTGCAGTGTCCCAAGGCTGAGAAACCGTGTTGCTCAACTTTGTGTTTCAGCCTGGAGCATCACGTGACAGTAGCCTTTCTGTTTTACTGCGTTGAATGCCACGACTGGATATCAACACACGGGCTGTTTTGGACACGAACCATGGCTTATTCAGCAAAGAAACCCAAGAGAACATTATCGGAGAAAGAAAAGGAAAGAAAGAGAGGAAGTGACAGAATAAATAAGACAAGTGTCAACATTGGACTGAGTTTTAGTCGCTGGAGAGAGCTCAGAGAAGAGACAGGATGCAGATGCAGGATAATCCTTCATTAAGGGGCACCAAAGTGTGAAAATCTGACAAAACTTAGTAGTGCAGCTTTCATTTTCATTTTACCATCTACGTTACCAGCATGTCCAACTATTGTCCCATAGGGGCAGTAATTGTAGCCTCTAAACCAGCTAACAAATTAATCTACAAAGGTAATTAGTCATACAAAACCAAACCTAACATAATCTTGAATGAATATGAATACAAATCAAAAATTCTTTTGACTTTAAAATAGTATGGCTAGTTTAACAAAAGTCCCACATCCAGACTTTTCAATGAATGAATAATAAAAAGTGTCCGTGGAATCCCTTGTGTCAAGGATCTACGTATTTAGACAAGTTTGCCAACTTTGCACAACTAAAAAAGAAACTCGGTGCCTAAAGGAACAAATTCTTCAGATACCTACAGGTTAGAAATTATACACAAACAATTTTTAATCTTATTTTAAATCAAAAGACGATCTACAATAGACGACACTGACAAGATTATCAACCATTTTTGACTTGTCAATTCTTGTTAAGATTTAAAGTGAGCAGGGGGGAAAATAGACATCCAAACGCTAGGAGAAATATGGGAAGAAAGCCTTGAACATGTGCACTCATGCTCACATAATATGACTCTGTCTTAGGCTATTTAAAACATAACACAGACTCCATCACTCCTAGTAAACAACGTTGTAAATCCAGATGTGCCACACATATGTGACAAGTAATAAGCAACTCTTTAATAATCTTGTAGCTAGCTCAAAAGTAGCATCTAGTTTGCACTGGTCCTGTAACCTATAGTATCTCAGAAACTATCAATACTTTATCTAGCTTCGAACTTCCTCTTCAGACATAAGACATGCATAAGACCCCTCCTGTATCCTGTTGTAAGGACAGGATCAAATACAGCGAGAGTGTTTCTCAATGTGTGTTGACAGTGTAATCAGTCACAAGTGGCAGAAGCAGCAGGAATAATCTATTTTCTTGTTACTGGCTCTTGCCAGTCTGAGGACGCTAAGCTAAGCTTCTCATGTACTGAGCAACTTCAAAATCGGCTTTCGAAAACACCAGACTCAACAATCATTTTGTATGTTGCACTTCTATCGTATCCTCACGTTACTTACCTATATACAGCGAAGAGTCCTTTCTGTGGACATGGTCATCGATATAAGACACTCCCAATGGCTGGACAGGCGTGGCCCCAATGCCGAGCAGAACCTGGGCTCCGATCAGCAGAAGGTACATCATGTTGGTGTTGGCTCGGTTTCCGCAGTTAAACCCAGAGTCTCGGTTTTCCGACCTGGATTTGTTGGAGCACACGTCCCTGCCGTCCTCAGCGTGCCATGAGTCCCCTGCCTCGTACTTGTACTGGTGAGTCAGAAACTCTGGCAGAGCTGACAGCAACGCCCCCAGCGCCATGACAATCCCACCACAGCCGATCAGGCGAGGCCGGTGGGCCTTGGCGCCAAAGTAGCTGACAAACAGGATGAGGGCCAGGTTGCCGATTTCAAAGCTGCTGGCAATGACTCCCACATCGGCACTCTGGAGGTTGAAGCGTCTCTCCAGAGTGGTCAGAACACTTACCTGGCAGCAAAACAGAGACAGGTGGAGAAGGAACAAAGAATAAGGGTTACCACTAGCAACCAGTAGCATCAAAGTCATACATATGCTATATGGTCTATACATTGTTTATATGCTTTTATTTGGAGTAAATATTCTCATGTAAAATGTGTTGGACTTATTTTCCAATATTTTAAACGTTTGTCGTCAAAAATAAGAGCTTTTGTTTTAGGTACTGTGCAGTTAAGCAGGTGGAAAAGACATCTGCCACTCCTTCAGTGATTGCTGTCAACAACAGCTACCTATTGATAGCACTGAGTAGATAAAACGTCCTTTGGACTGAGCTGCTATCCAATATCTTCATCCCTGTACTATCTTCCTATTCTTCAACAACATCCCTGAGGCTAACCTCATGTCAACCTGAGAAAGGAAGACGTGTTCATGCGCGGGGCTTCAGGCAAGAAACCTCATGCAGCTGTTTTACTTACGTAACTTACACACACACATTGTGCCAGCTGTGTAGTGGGTGTATGTATGATGAGGACTGTGGATCAGGAGTTATTTTAAACATGCATTAAACATTAGACCACGCCAAGGGAAGGGCTTGGACTTCACAAAGCAACACTGGATGGAAAATACAAACAGTAAAATTCTGTCATGACTAAGTACTCTTTAGAAGTGAAATCAGGTGGATACAGTACGTCACACTCTCGGTTTTTGTTCATTTGATACAGTCCTAAAATTTCCTAAAGGCAAATGAAAAACATGCCGACCAGGACACAGATGAGTCTCACTTCCCAACACGGCAAAAAGAGAGACGGTTATAATCGTAATTAACAGCTTTGAGCTATGTCATTATCAAAACATCAAGTCACTGAAAACAACTGATTATTCTGATTACTGAACAATAAGCCTTTTGTTAAAAGAAGACTGCGTCCGGGTAATTTACTGCTGCAGGTTCTATAATTATTGAATAGCCACTGATTATATTAATGATGAGGGAAAATGTCCTAGAGCTGGCCATGCTGTGCTGGGTTTGTCCTTGGGGAGGGAATCGGCAGAGGCGTTAGCCAGACAACCAGTCACACCCCCCCCCCCAGTTTACAAAACATAATGGTCAATCTTTATTTTCTTTCTTCACTGTTTGCCAAAGGGTTATTTTACAGCCACGCATCTGATTAGAGTTAAAGTTATCTGAACCTGAAAAAGAGAGTTTTTGCCGATCATATTCCTTCAGCTTTCTTATAAACCATTCTCCGGTTCAAAGATGCACAGTATGGATGATATCTATCAGCTGTAAACAACAACTGAAGACGCTTTCCCTTGGCCAGCTATCCAAACCTAAACCAACACATTATATAAGGTTAAAGAAGCCTTCCTGATTACCTCTAACTTCTAGGATGATTTTAAAAGGAAGGTATAAATACGATTTGTGTCTGAGCTACTTCCTGTCCCACCTTTTTATAAACCTGCACTTACTGTATTTATAGTACGAGTCTGTGCTGACACCTACCAGGGGAATTGGCTTTGATGAGACAAACAAATCAGACTGCATGTACATACAGTTGTGTGAAAAAAGAAAGTAGATCCTATTTCAATGGTAAGGTTTTACACATCAGGGCACAATAAAAAAAAATCTTCTGAATCTTAGAATTAAGTAAATACATCTTTACATTAACAACTCCAGACTTATTCCCCTGCATCATTATCTATCAAATAAAAGCTAAACAAAAATGCAGAAGCAGAATGTGAAAAATCTGCTTCTGCAGTTTTGAAGAAGCAAAATCCTTACTGCTTCCACGCGACTTATATGCACTTGATTAACTGATCATCAGCAAGTGTGAGCGCCTCTATATAAGTACAGGTTTAGTTAGTTGTACCGGCCTGTATCATTAAGGTGTGCACTAACATAAAGCCAAGGAGGAAAGACGCCAGCAATGCTCTTAGAGAAGCCTGGAAACAGATATAAAGTCATTTCCTAAAAAGTTAAGCTCCATCATTCTACAAAATATTATTCACAAGCAAAAAAACATTCGATAGAGCTCTCCACCTTCCCAGGAGTGGCTGTCCCAGCAAATCTATCCCAAGGTCAGACTATGCAACGCTAAGAGAAACTGTAAAAACACCCAACAGTTACATCTCAGACACTACAGACCTCAGTTAGCAGGTTAAATGGTTATGACTGTATAATTACAAGAAGTTTGAACAACTACAGCTTGTGTGGAGGGGTTGCCAGGAGAAAGTCTCCCATCTCTACATAGAACATGGCAGCACAGCTTAGGTTTACGAACCACAAGACCTCAGGGATGATAAGCCTTGTAGAGAAAGTGAAGATGTTTGGTCATAATGTCCAGCACCATGTTTAGAAAAACCAAACACAGCATATCAACTCAATCACTTTACAACTACTATCACATAGGGCTGGGTGATATGAACCAAATTTCATATCTCGATATATTTGACCTGAATCATGATATACGATATATATTTCAATATAATTGTTCTAATTAATGGTCTTGAATGCACTTTAATTAAGGATCCAGCAAGACATGAACATTAAAAGAGTTGACTGAAATTAAAGCAGCTGTAAATTAAATTAAATGCTCCTACAACAAAACAAATGAAAAATAATTTTCAATGACCACAATAGATACAATTGTGCAAAATGTAAAAAAACAAACATACTTTTAACTCCAAACAAGTTATTTCGATATAAACGATATTCCCCTCATTCATTCCGCGTGAGAAAAAGTCTCGATGTATTGCCCAGCCCTACTTTCAAGCATATTGGTGTAGAGATAATTATTTGGAATAATTTTGCAGCCACAGGACGTGTGAAGTCATTGTGTTGACAATGAACTGCTCTATATACCACATGTGAAGCCATCTATCTGACAACTAAAGTTTGGCTGATATTGGATCATGCACCAGGACAGTGATCCCAAACTCTTTAGTAAATGTGTTTTAAAGAATCGAAATGTTGCAGTGATTTAGTCAAAACTCAGACCTCAACCTGCTTTGAGTGATGTAAGGGAGCCATAAGAGCATTGTGTCTTACTGAATCCCTGCAAACCTCTATGAACTGAAATACTGTAAACAGCAGGACAAAATTCCCCTAAAACGAGTCTAATACTGCTATTACTTCAATTTGATGTAGTCAAGATTGTTGTACAATCTATTAAGGCAAGTATTTGTGATTTCTTTCTTTTGTTTCTTTTATTTTTTTTTTATTTAACAAATTTTGTAACATTTTGGCTAAATAAACAAAGACACGCTGTAGCTTGTGTTGTTGTGGATCTGATGTGTTTACCCACTGTAAGAACTGTTAATGACCAGATTTTTTAAAGAGGAAATCAAAGAAGGGTGTACTTAAAGTAAATAGTTAAGCTGACACACTAATATAAGCAGTTCTGGCCCCACCATGAAGACAAGTCGGTCTCATTGCACCTCAGAGTGACTAAGTGTAACATCTACATTAGAGATTTCCCATTTTTAAAATCTTTCCCATTTTACAGTGCTGCTTTTATAATGAATAGATTTCAGCATGTGTCTCCGGCTGTAATTAATCATCTGATATCGGTGCTCTGGGCTGCACAGTTACAGGAAATGTGGTGTTACTAACAAACAACCTCTTGTCTCTTCTGTTGTGGAGACCACGTCATCTCTCCGGCCTGTGTACACCAGTGTCAAAGGCCTCCTGCATTATTTATTGAGGCATTTGTGTGCACAGTGTAGCAGAGCCTGCAGGTTAGATGCACCTCCAGACCAGTGTTTCGTAACAAGTTCCCCAACAGACTCTCCACAAATGCATAGAAAACAACGTGGAGCCTAAACAGCCACTGTGACGCGGTTATAGTGTCATGCAGATGGCGCATAGGCCTGATGGATGACACGCAGCAAGTCATCAATCAGTGAAAGCCCAACGTCTCATGGTTACTGGACGATGTCATTATTTCCAATATAATGGGAACTGTATGAGTATTAACCGCATCATCTGAAGCACCGCATCGTCATTGCTGCGTGCTGCTCTGAAGGGCGCTGCGTTAACCCGATGTTACCTGCAGGAACACTGAGATACGACGCTTCACACCACCACCGAGCCCATTTAACTCACCAGATAGGCGCCCACAGTGCCCTGTGCCAGCATGAGTGCGCATTCCGACACCAGAAAAATCTTAATGTTGGAAAAACACGAGGTCTTCTTTTGATTGTCATCTTGCTCCGGGTCGTCGGTGCTGCTCCGCTCTGTGCAGATCTGGTTTTTAACCTGCATCCTTCGGCTCAGGCTCCGTTTGGGTTGGACGCTATGAAACTGTGCGGGTCCGGTGCGGGGAGCATCTGGTTACGATGTTAACGAGCAACACCGCAGGGGGGAGAAAAAAAAGGGGGGAAAAAGACGAATGTGGTGTCGGTAGCCCGTCTCTCAGCAGGTATGTGGACGACCACTCGGCGTTACGCGCAGTCCTTCAAAGACCTCGCAGCGCCCGTCCACTCAGTGTACATCAGCCTCATCATATTCAAATCCGTAGGCTGCACATTTATTGATGACGGTTTCTTAATGATGCCCGACGTAGAGCTACAGGATGCTGTGTCTCACATCCGGGATGCTGTTTTTTCCACCGAGCACCGCTGTCGTCTAGTGTTGGTTCCTCAGCCCGCCGGTTCCGAGATGCAGCTGCGCGTGCTGTTAGCGGTGCTATAATGCTCCTCCCATCTACACGGCTCAACAGGGAAAGATGTAGTTATCTCGCTCTCCTCTTCTTCCTCTCTTCCAGCGTGATTCCTTGCCTCCTCATCTGTGCAGAGAACCCTCACCTCTTCTACAAATCACTGGAAC
This sequence comes from Atherinosoma microstoma, assembly GCA_037177055.1. Classification (NCBI taxonomy): domain Eukaryota; kingdom Metazoa; phylum Chordata; class Actinopteri; order Atheriniformes; family Atherinidae; genus Atherinosoma; species Atherinosoma microstoma. Next base: position 32,147,279 of record JBBBVU010000001.1, on the reverse strand, counting down.
CAAACACTAATAAATCTCTGGTGATTATTTTCCTTCCTACATGACATATACTGCAACAAAAACAAGATTGGAAACAAATATTTGCCTTTAAAATCCTGATTTTAGTTGTGTTCATATTACTGGGGTTAAGTGACTTAAATCTAAGTGGTTAGAATAATTAGATGTTCTTTTCTTTTTTTTTTGACTAGGCTATATGTAGCCTACAGTAGGCTATGGACAGAAATGTGACCATTCCTATTTTTTAAATTTGATTAATATCTCTTCAGCAGCTGGGTTTACATTCATATTTTGAATACGCGATCTTTGAAAGTTGTGAGGAAAAACAAAATCAAGACATTTTCTATACTGTCACCGGATGTTTGATGTACATAAACTCAGTCACTTGAGTTGGACCACTTTTTTACCTCCAGAACGGTTTTAATTCTTTGTGTTATAGATGCAACAAGGTGTTGGAAACATTCCTCAGAGATTTTGCTCTGTATTGGCATGATAGCATCACACAGTTGCTGCACATTCCATGATGAGAATCTCTCGTTCCACCACATCCCAAAACTTCTCTATGCGGGATTGAGATCTGGTGGCTGTGGGCCAGTGGAGTACAGTGAACTCATTGTCATTTTCAAGAAATCAGTTGGAGATGATTTAAACTTTGTGACGTGGTGCATTATCCTGCTGGAAGTAGCCATCAGAAGATGCTACACTACGGTCATACAGGGATGGACATGGTCAGCAACAATACTCAGGTAGGCCACGTTGGTACTAAGGGGTCCAAAGAGGGCCAAGAAAATATCCTCCCCACCATTACACCACCAGCAACCTGAACTGTTGATACAAGGAAGGATGGATCCATGTTTTCATGTTGTTTACACTAAATTCTGACTCTACCATCGGAAGGTCACAGCTGAAATGGAGCCAAAATTTTTCCATCTTCTAGTCCAGGTTTGGTGAGCCCGTGTGAATCGTAGCCTCAGTTTCCTGTTGACGCCACGTTCAAAATCACTTAAATCTCCTTTCTTCATCGTTCTGATGCTCAGTTGGAACTTCAGTAATTCATCTTGACCATGTCTATGTGACTAAATGTATTGAGTTGCTGCCAAGTGATTGGCTGATTGTTTATGTGGACAAGCAATGCAGGTGTACTCAATAAAGTGACAAGGTGTGTGTATATATGAGGTGCATGTCTAAGTCTTATGCATGCTGGGACGGGAGCACCATCTTGTAAATAATGTCCTATTCAGTCAGTTACAGCCAATGCTGCTGGTTAGATTTAGCTTTATTTGGCTAAAAACAATCAAGAAGGAAAGAGATGGAGAAAGAAAAACGGGAAACAGATGACAGCTTTCTGGGAGGAACTGAATCACATTGCTGAATGTAAGATCCAGCTCATCCTTTTTCCTCTAGATTTTCCTATTTAACAAACCAAATTAAAATCTAACCAGGAAACAATGCTTGTGAACATTTGCAATGATAGAGCATTTCCTTCAACACAGTTCAACAAAAATATGTCTTTAACATTTCTATTTTGTGGCTTTTCAAAACCTCCCCTCAGATTTGCTTTACTAGTGGATGGAAATCAAGGATATCCAATGTGGGTGAGAAAGATTTTGGTCCAAGTCATAAATCTGCAGTACTGCTACAGTTTGGCTAACAACAGCTGCTAAAACTGCAACACCAAGCTCTTCTTTTTATATAGCCAAAATATTTGCTGTCCTCTGGACTTAAATGTCATTAAACGCCCAAAAAAGCAATCCAGTGGACCTGCAAAACACTTAAATCTGATCTGTACTGAATTGGAAATTAATCAGAATTGAATAAAAAATCCAGCATGTAATGTAAACATAAGCCTTTGTGGAGCAACTGGTTTGGTCTAGTTTTAGTACATGTACCTCAAAGCAGGTTGCACTGTATGCAGCCTATTTTACTACTTTCTTTCCTTCAGTATTTCAGTCCATTTTTAAATGATTTGCTTTTTGATTTAAAATACACATTTGAGAAGATCATCTCTGACCTCTCATCTGTAACTGACATGCATTTCCAGTTTGGTTGTTTTGCTCCTTATGATTGCAAGAATAGATCTATTGTCATTGTGAGACTTTACTGACACCAGCAGTTCAGTGGTGTAAAAGCAGTGAGCTGATGCTGAGAGATCTCAGAGTGAGAGACTGGATGTTGAAGTGAAACGTGAGAAGGCAAACATCAGGCTTGAGGGGAAAGCTGCTTTCCAAAGAGGAAGTGAGACAGACCCATTGAAGTAGTTATGTTTCAAAAGCTCACCGTAACTCCTCCGATGTTGCTTTCACTAAATAACAACTGGAAGCGTTGTTGGGATCTTGCGACATGGCATTTTTAAATGTCAGCAGACATTTAAAAATGCCACACTGAAAGTATCTTTATGTCATTTTTTCATATTTCTTTGTCCGGTTTGCATCATGCTCATAGAATATGACTCTGCGGCTTAATTTACAGGATGAACACATAGATAAAGTCATAACTTATGAGTAAGATGCCCAGACTGGAAGCAGCAGAGGCAAAAGACAAGAGTGTCTCAATCCAACAATGACGACATTGAGTTCTGTTTTTTGTCTCTTTATAAAAAATGTCAAGAAACAACTACCTGAATACTATTTGCTTTCATATATTTATGGGTTTCTTGTTACCCCCTTCCATAAAATCCACAACTGCTCTGATTAGTCAGCTCAGACACAGTACTGCATCAGCTTTGCTGAAACTAAAGATGTTGGCTTAGCCTTTTATTGGATGCAGAGTTTAAACATGCTCCAGAGTGCAGGATAAGTCTCCACCTTTTCTTTCCAGGAAAGAAAATGTTGAGAAAACTATAAAGCTCTTTTGCCATTGATGAGTCAGACGCTTGGGTATTGATGTTGTGATCACTGGTTTTTGTGCAACGTCATCTCAGAGATGACAAGGCAGTAAACTGCACTAACCAAAATTGTTCAGTATTCCAGGAGGAATCACATCCCTTTGCCAAGAACAGAAGATGATTGTGGATTCAGGCCATTAAAAGAGCAGACTGTGATCCCGATAGTCACAAAAGCAGCAGAAATTTACGCAGCACCCTCTTTTTGTCTAAAAATATAAGTCTGATTCCATCTGTAGTATCTCTTGTGGCTACATATTTTACTTTGTATAAACACTGGGCTTCACTATCCTGTAACCAATACATCACATTTGTATATCAGGGCATGAATTTGCTGACATGTCGTATTGTATTAGATTTATTATTTACATTCAAATCTATCTTTATCACATGAGTTTATTGTGAATGCCAGCTGTACCCCCCCTCCCCCTTTATCTGCATATATCCAATAATGTCAGTAAAGCAAGAAACTTGACCACTTACATCAACTTATACCTGAAAATAATCTTTTAAAACAACTTTTAGATGCATCATATGGAAGCAGAAGTTAATATATTAATGTGTTTGCAGCTTAAGTGAAGGTAATCCACCTTAAGGCTTTACTGAACTATACTCCACTAGTTTGGGATAGTTACATTCAAAATTTCTCACACAAGAACAAACCGTACACACCAGCAGCCCATTCCTGCCCTAGATGTTGGACGTGTAAATATTCCCTTTGAAATACTACTGTGTTACTGTTGGCACATGTTCAGGAGGCCTTACAATTACACCATGTTTATTTTATGATATTAAATGTTAGCCTTAAGCTATTTTGACACATAGGGTGTTACTTCTTGTGTTAGTGTGACTTAGTAATGAGGAATGGGTGTGCGTGTGTGTGTGTGTGTTGCTTGGTGAACACTCATAGGTTATAAATGTTAAAATTGTGACCTTTGCAATCAGCTAAAAGATATAAATAGATATCTAATTTTATTAATCAGAAACAAAGGAACAAATTGATGAATAAATAAACATTGGATTTGCTGATGCAGGGTGAATTATCACAGTACCAGTCAAGCAGATGTAATGTAACTCTCCAATGTGCTGCCTGAGCTATTTGAAGTAAATGTCTCCTGGAAATCTGATCTGAAGAGCGGTTGAATCCGACCAGATGGAATATAGTAGCTTAAAGACTACTATGCCAGTTTTGTTTTCATTTTCTCATTGGGTAGGATGATGTTCTTTTTTTTTTTTTTTAAATGCAAAGTGAAGACGTGGTTGCTGGGATCTGAATTACGATGCTCAGCCGCTCCAAAGTTTGTTGAGCAAAAATTTAAACGGCAAAGAGATAGGAATAAATCACAAAGGGCGAGGGTCCTCGGTTATGACTGGGAAATTAGTGAGCACTCCATGCCAAGGTCACTTACACTGCAGCTTTTGGCACACAATATTCCTCGGACAATTAAGATGCTCTATCAGGATCAATTCGATAGCATCTGAAGCAGCACAATCTATCAGGTGAAGTGTGGACTCAGCAGGGAGGGCGTCCATTCCTCATGGAGTCACTCAGTGTAGCAGTGGTGATTTAAGATCAACCACAGTGTCTGCTGATGCAGTGCAAGCCCTCTGAAGACATTATTTTAAGATGCCTCTTAATCACAAGATCCACTCAGAGAAGAATGCATTTATGCATTTGTGCTCTAACAAACAAATAAATCATCAAACAGAGATGCAGGTGATAAACAAACTTTATTCATACTACCAAAACCTTTGATTCCTGTGTTGGTTTTTGGATTCATAGTCATAGAGAAATATAATTTTCATGCACAATATACTTGATTATACTTAAATAAAAAAGGAAAGGAAGGGAGGGAAAAAAAGTAATTTTTACTTTAAATATAACAGATTTAAGAAAATAGAAGCTTGCCGGAAGTAAACCATATCAGTGATTTATACACAGGAAAAATGAACCAGTAACAACCTGCAGTTCAACACCTTTGTGTTGAAGTTGGGTCTTTATGGTGCTTTCTGCCTTGCTACACTCTTAGAAAAAAAGTGCTGCCCATAACCATATAAGGTTCTTCGGTTTGTCCTCATAGGGGAATCCTTGATGGTGCCTGTTCAAACCCTTTGTAAGGGTTTTAACTGAAACCTTTTCAGAGGGTTCATGCACATTTGCGTGAAATCTGCACGGTATCTTTTAACTTATTTTGCTTTCAATCTTTTTAATGATTTTTTTTTGTGTGTTTAAATGATTTCATTGTAATTCTAGCTGCTTTTTATCTGTAATGCTTTTAATGTTTTATGTAAAGC
>JBBBVU010000001.1:32120676-32133551 GCA_037177055.1 Atherinosoma microstoma | reverse complement strand
TCTAATGTTTGTATGTAAAGCACCTTGAATTGTCCTGTACATGAAATGTGCTGTACAAATAAACTTGCCTTGCCTTGGCTTAAATCTGCCTGTAAAATACAGTTCAACCGAACTGATGGTCATCAGAGACAGTTAAGCTGTTACAATATCGCCAAAGCTGAAATCTGAACTCTGAAGACAGTGTCTCTTGAAGACAACGGAATGACGCAGCAGAGTTCGGGGAGCAACAGTTAAGAGGAAACGATGTGCCAGAAAACAGAAGAGAGGAAAGCGGGCGGGTGCGCTGGTCCAGCTAAAGGCTTGCAGACCACCGATTCCAACTCTTTTTCTGGCCAACGTCCACTGGTCGGGGAAAACATGGGGAGTAGGACTCTGTGTGTACGTGAATAAGGGTTGGTGTACAGACTGGACTGGTAAAAAGCAACTGCTCTGAGGCGATAGAACTAATGATTGTGAAATGTCGGCCCTACTATCTGCCACTTGAGTTTACAGCGGTGTTTCGTCACCACATCCGACCAGTGTGTTAATGCTCACGAAGCATTAAAAGAGCTACATGACCCCATTAGCTCGCTGCAAAAAAAACACCCAGAGGCGTTTTACGTGGTTACGGGGGACTTTAATCCCGTGAAACTGACGAACACTCTGCCCAGGTTTTACCAGCATGTCACCTTTCCTACACGGGGAGACAACAGCAACATCAGGGTGCTTGTAGAGCTCTTCCTCGCCCCCATCTTAGCCTCTCCGACCACATCTCCATCCTGCTGGCGCCAGCATACCGTCCCCTGCTGAGAAGTGTGAGGCCAACAAAGAAGAAGGTCACTTTGTGGCCCAGAGATGCAGCCTCTGTGCTCCAGGACTGTTTTCAGTGCACGGATTGGCAGATCTTCAGAGAGGCAGCTATGTGTGAGGGAAAGGTGGATCTGGAGGAATACACCTCCTCTGTCCTTGGCTTCATCTCCAAGTGTGCTGATGATGTCACCACCACCAGGATAGCAACCTGCTAGCCGAACCAGAGACCCTGGCTGAATGCTGAGGTGAGGGTTCTGCTGAAAGCTAGGGACGCTGCGTTGTCCTCATTTCGCACCACTAATGTTTAACGTGAACTGGTGTGACAATAAAAAATCCTCGAATGTTTTCATGATGTTTCCACCAAATTCTGTCCCAACCATCTGATTGTGGAGCCAAAATAGAGACTCGTCAGACCAGGCAATGTTTTTCCATCTTCTATTGTCCAGTTTCGGTGAGTCTGTGTGAATTGTAGCCTCAATTTCCTGTTCTTAGCTGACAGGAGGGACACCCGGTGTGGTCTTCTGCTGCTGTAGCCCATCTGCTTCAAGGTTGGACGTGTTGTGTGTTCAGAGATGCTATTCTGCATATCTTGAATGGAACCAGTGGTTGAGTTCCAGTTGCCTTTCTCTCATCTCCAACCAGTCTGCCCATTCTTCTCTGACATCAACAAGTTTTGTCTTTGGTCCAGACACCTGCTGCTCACTGGATAGTTTCTTCTTTTCAGACCATTTTCTGTAAACCCTAGAGATGGTTGAGTGTGAAAATCCCAGTAGATCACCATTGCCATGTTCAAAGTCACTTAAATCCCCTTTCTTCCTCGCTCTGATGCTCACTTTGAATGTGATTGGCTGATTAGCTATTTGTGTTAATAAGCAGAAGTTTAATGGTAACATGCTCAGCATGTCCACGTGCCCGGCCAGACACTGAGCTCCACATCACCTTCGACATGTGCATCAGTTTGTGCTTGTCGAGAAAAAATCTGCTGCATATATGCAGAGTGGACATATATGTGAGCATAACCAGTGTGTGTGTGTGTGTGACAGGGTGGATAAGAAACACATGTAAGGCGCTTTGTAGAACTTAAACAAAGTTAAAAAGGGCGCCACATGAGAGCAGATATACACTTAGCCGCAGAGGAGTAGCTAAGTGCCTTAGTTCTTAGCTTCAAACAGACGCTCTTCACTCCTGTGGCTCAAAAAGTAAAGCAGAATTTTCAGAGTTAGATGGTTGAGGGCTGAATTCCTGGCTTTCCTAGTCCACATATTGAAATAAATCCCCCTTATTCCCCATGAAGCATCCATGTACACAAAGCTTGTTCGATGTGAATGTATGAACCTGGACTGAGGGGTCAATAAAACTAGAAGAGTGGTTTAAATTCAAATAAATAAATTAACAAAAATATATTTGATTTAGTCAACGACGTGCCTCCTTTTTAAGTGAACAGAAAAAGGCTATCTGAGAGGGCTTTCTTTGCTTTTTAAAGGTTAGTTTCAGGGGGTGGGAAATGTGCCGCGTTGATGACTTGACACTATTGTTACCACTTTGTCACTCTGGTTTCTGCATCTCTCTCTCTGCCAGACACAGATAAAGAGCAGAGATAACTGAAAATCAGCAGCAGCACACCACAAACAAAACACTCCGCTGCAATCTTTGGTAAATAGTTTTGTCATTTCAATGTGGCATTTAACACAGTGACTTTTTTAAAATGTGCCCACCACTCTCAGCATCTTGACTGCTCTGAATTCTCCTCCAAACTAAACCTGATAAAAAACTGCCCTACTTCTGTATGATAAATATCTGTAGGATCTTATCAAAATCAAAATTTAAAATCATTTAAATTAATATAGTTTTTTTTTTTTCAGCTCGCCTGTCGGAGGTTTGAAATTACTAGCTTAGTTGGGTGATGTGCTACTTCAAAGAGTTCCCCTAAAGTCTTTTAAGGTTCTGTCTTTACTTATTCCAGCACATCATACCTTAAAATAGACTCTTGTTTTTTCAGCATATCTGAACCTCCTCTGCTGCCTCCTGTCAGTAGTATAGGAGCTGTATTTGGACGCGCTGCTATATCGTCTAACCAACAGACGAAACAAAGATCAGGCAGCAGATCAAGCGCTTTGCTTTGCGCCTTCTCTCTCTTTACATTAGTCAAATACACCGGGGACCCCCGGCTCGCTCATCCTTGCACTCAGCTTTATTAGATTCTCAAAGTGTTTTCGCCTGGCGCACGTCAGCACTCACATCCCACTGTTGATAACTTCCTAAGTGGTGTCCTGCGTTCCCCTGCAGAGTCACAAATATGTCGTTCAGAGCAGCTTTGAAGCCGCTGCTCTGCCTGTTCGTTTCCTTTGACAACCAGGGACCTGCCTCGTGGATGATTCCAACTAATAAACGCTTTCATTGCCTCCACATATGCTCTGGTGTTTGAAAAGACCGGATAGGGTTATATCACTATTTATATTCTTTAAAGCATCCTAAATAGCCTGAACAAATATGTCTCTCCGTGCCTCTAAACCCTGTTATTCTTATCATTTTATTATAACTAGTAAGTACATTATTGTATGTTAAAACCTCACATCCTATAGTATCTTAGTCAAGCAACAGGTGTTTTTAGCCCCTCATGCTGAATTATCTGAGCCGTTGCAAATGCAGGTGTAAACAGTCTAAAAATACGAGCTGAGAGGTGAGTGGAGGGAAGGCGGGGTGAATAAATCTCAGCAATAACAGGGATGCAGTGTGACTTTATGATGTCTGTTTTTGCAAACCACAGATTTCCTTTGATCAGAGGTTTTGGAATATTTTCTATGAGCCCTTGGTTCTCAAAAAGAAAGAAAGAAAGAAAAACCCAAATGATTGCACCTTATTTAGGCCTATGATATGTTCATTCAAGTATTTCCTCTGAATAGGTTAATCAAGTCTGTTTTTTGACCTAATCTCCTGAGTGTCTCAGTGTCTTTTTATCTGCTGCTGTCAAGCTCGCCGTGGTGAATTTTCAAGCCAGAATAAATGAAGGCCTGATAAACGCTAAAGACACAAAACAATTGAGAAATAAACTTGGGAAAATATGACATTATGGCAGTGAAGGTGTGGACTGATAACACGGAAGTTATCCTCATCGTACAAGGACAATATAGAAAAATTTAGAAAAAATGAGGAGCTGAGAGCATGCAAGGGATTCAGCTGAACAACAGACATGTGAGAAGGAATAAACATATTTTATTTAGCACTGCTTATCTGGAGCTCTGTTTTTTTTTTCCCCCGTCTACCTTCTCAGAACGCAATTTTTTTTTATATAAGCCTCACATATTCTAATGTTGTTGCTCCAGTCTGGACACTGATAGTGTTGACCTTATATGACTGGAGTCATTTTTCTTTTTTCTCTTCTTAACTATAATACATTTTGAATGAAGGGCTGTGTGGTGATAATGTTGCACTCCTCTCTCACTAGATAAGATGTAATAGGGATGGACAGGCCTGACAAAGATCACTGAGCAATTAGTGCGTTGTTGACAAAGGAGAAGAAAATAATGGAAACCAGGTCCTGAAAACAATTAAATGACTTGCTCTGCTAAGACAAGAAATAATCAGCAAACACTGAGTATAGTTTCCTTTTGGAAATAAGTTGTATGGATCCTTGCAGGTGACCAAACAGATTAAAGCAGATCTCAGTCATAGGTCACTACAGTCTAGGCTTTTTTTTCCTCTTTCATTGGGCCAGAGGCTGTTCTGTCATTTCATTTGTCCTTGACCAGATGTGCTGAATGCTCTGCAAGCACAGATCCAGCTTCAGGGCGTCCAGAGGAGTCAGAGGGCTGGGTAGCAAGATAAAAATATTGTGCGTATAAAATATTCAAGTTAAAGCTCGGCCAAAGTCAGCACACTTTTTAAAGCTCCGGAGAGCTACACAGAGACCAGACTATAGTTGACTCTATTGTTTACATATTCACAGCACTTTGTTTTCAAGAAGTTCAATTACATATAGAACCACAATAATCACATGGGAAATATGCCAGATTACATCAACTTTATCCTTTGTCATGAGAGCAGTATCAATTTCCTCTACTTATAAAACTTTAAATGAAAGATAAAAGTAATTCTGTGAAAAAGATTCAGACAAAACAACTTCTTTAAGATTCCCCTGAAGCCGTTTTCAGTCAAAATCGTATAACACTGTAGCCGATGGAGCAATTTATTCAAGTTACATAAGGCAAATTAAATAACCACATTTATTCAGGACACATTAAGTAATTATTTACACAAATAACATGACTTTATGTGAAATCGTATTGGAATTCATGATCTACTAGGGATAAATGGTTTCACATTCTCACTATAATGCCTTCTTCCCACATACAGCACGCCTGTGTTCAGTCTGTAATTCTGTCTGACATATGGACGATGAGGTACATAAATCTGCCTGGTCGTTATTTTTGGGAAAGACTTTATTGAAATGCCTCATTTTCCCATATCTGCACATTTGGTCTGTAATATAATGACTATGATCCCAACATGACGAAACATTTTTGTTTCAGATTAATTAACCTCACTTCAGCAGTGGAAGAGGCTGGTGTTCATGGTTTTCCTGCCTAGTTTTATTGAATACATCTATGGAACATTAAATAACCCACAACAAAATGAAAAAAAAAAAGAAGATTGGTCAGCCTGATAGACATCTTTTTTTGGAAAGATGTTAAAAGATGTATGAACTTATGGATACAATGCACAGCTTCCCATTATTACATTACCAATGTTGGTTAAATACAGTTGTGAAGGTGTTCTTTTAATTGTTTAAAATTTGGCAATCAGTTAAACTACAAAGCTACTAGTAGTTCACGAGTCTATTTGCTTCTTCAGTGATCAAAGTTCTTGGCACACCATGTGGTCTCTCTCCCAAATGCATGGCAAAAGTAAAAAAAAAATTCATACAAATTATCTTTGAGGTGAAAAAATTAAAGCAACGTTTCACACATTTATCAGAAATGACAGAGACGGTCTTTCACATGGAATTTTTAAAGATGGGGCTAACATGTGAACACAGGTTTCACATCGTAGAACCATGACATTGCTATTTTAATATGTAAAAAAAAAAACCTATGTACTAAATCATGTGTGATTATATTTGTTTCACATGGGTTTCACATATGATTACAGGGGGCTTTACAATATGTTTCACATAATAATTTGTTTGGGTTTCATAACTTAATGCTATTAAAATGTTGCAAAACCACATTTCCCATGTGGAAAATATGTTTCACATGTGTTCCACATATTTCATATTGTTGAAAAGATAAAACATGAGCGCATTTACTAAAACATGTTATTACATAGGTCATGGGCCTTTTTGCATTGATCCCTGTGGGATTATCAAGATTTATTCCACATATTTAACGTTATTTTATCACGTGTGGGGGAAATGGAAAAAAAAAAGTGACCACGTGTGCAAAACCATGTAATGTCAGAGGTTTCACATGGACTTTTACATGTGTTTCATATGTGAACACATAGGTTTCACACTATGAAAATGTTCCAAAACCACACGTTCCAAATAATTCAGCAATTTTAACATTAGGAAGAAAAACAAACAAGTGACCCCATGACGTTGATATAGTTTTTTCTGTAAGGGTAGGAACGAAGGACTTTTGCTCAACTTATACAGAAACACTTATATATGTGGAAACAAGGCATGAACCCCAACACATGCACTCTGCATGTTACACAGCTTCCCATCATTTCAACACCAGTGTTGGTTAAATATGATAAAGAATCTATATAAGCAACTTCTGCCTAAGTTGCATATGAACACACACGTGTGGAAACAAGGTAATAATGACTTCTTTTTGTAAAAAAGTAACAGATATAAATCTTATGAAATTAACTAAATATCATTATTAAATACAGTTACCCAGCATCCATTTCTCCTGTACACTTTCTGAACCATTATCTGCCAGCTGTAAGATGTTTTTGGCATGACTACAGAGACAATCTTTATATTCTCACAGGCTGTAAGTTTTTTTTTGTCTGTTTCAAACTCCTGTAAAAGTTAGTTTGGGCCTGCCATCTCATTTTCTTTTCATTCACTATCCTACACTCATGGCTATGAGAGGGTGAAAGCTGGACTAAAAATGGTCTAGTTTTGAAAAAGCAGCTTTCTTTGCAGTCCTTTTCCAACCTTTGCAAAGTCCGACTGTATCATGCGCTCGACTGTAGTTTGTGTGCACAAACATATAAAGAGGAGGGCGTTCTCCACACACTACACGACATGTCACTACGGAGGTGACACATTTTCATTCTGATTTGACATTTTCAGAAATACAATCAGTTCCTGTGTGTACTTTTTCATCGCTGAGAAAAATGACCTCTTGAGATATTTGGAAGTTGTGTATGTTTTTAATCTATGGATTACATTGTTTAATATAATATGCTGTTATAGGCTCAACTGTGATACGTTATCTATTTAATAGGCAGGAAAAAATAATAGAAAGGTTTGCTGTCTGAGACTGACATCCACTCTGATCAGAGGCCATGACTGCAGTCCATCAGTCCCTCCAACCTGCTATGATTTGTGGCCCTGTCCAGTGCATGACAACTGCATTTGATCTAGTGTGTTTAATATTGTGTGCTCATCGAAAATATTTCAATGAGACAGAGCTGAAGCTGTTAAAGCACCTGATGGTAGGTGGAGACGTCAGATAAATGTTTAATAGTTCAAGAGGGTAGGCAGAGACCAGTGCTTGTCAGAACTTGAATCAGTTATCAACAGAAATATTTCTTCAGGTCTATATTACTAGCTGTGATCACATACACTGCCTGTCCAAGAAAAAAGTCACCACTTGGATTTAACTATGCAAATGGGTAGGAGTAAATTATTAGCATGTAGCAAGCAAAAAAAAACATAGAAAGTTTACTTAAACTACTAAAACTGAGTTATATCCAACGCATTATATAAAACTGGAAGGATAGTGGGGAACCATCGTCTTCCAGGAAGAAATGTGAGCAGAAAAAAGATCAGGAATGATTGTGGTCAGTGATCATTTAAACGTTTGATGAAAACAAATCATAAAAAAACCAACAGTAAAACTCAGGGCTATGTTTATATTTATATATATATTCATATGTATATTCAAAGGGGCCTGTGGCATGTTGTTCCATTTTTTCGGGTTTATCTGCAGTGTTATCACTTTAAAGATCACCCATTTTTAAGGTCCACACTACATGTATAAATAAGTGATGCAAACAAAAAGAAAACAGACTTGGAAATTTTGGGCTGATGTTTTAAATTCTTTAGTCTTTTTTAAATTATGTTATCTTTTTAAGAGGATTTTGAGGAAATGGTGACTAACTTCACCACACTTTGAAAACTTATTATTAACCGAAATGTCCAACCTTTCTTATTTCTAATACTGTAAAATCTAGATGTAGTCCAGTTTAATGTCACTATTGAAATGTCATATTATATTATTTTCTCCTTTTGTGTCAAAAAACATCATTTTAACCTCATGACGTTGTTCAGGTGTTTGGTCCGCATGAGTAAAGTGCAGTGTGAAAGCAAACCAAACCAAACGAAAGCACAAACTCTTTCCCTGCCCAATCGAACCAAGACCCCCAGGACTATCCTCGTGTGAATGCACCTTTAATGTCATCAGCTTTGCACACTGTTAACTGTATCTGAAGTGACTGACCGATGAGCAGACCAGAAGGATGTATCACCTTGTTTTATTTACAGTCAGTAAGATGATGTTTTCTATGCTTTGATAACAAGCAATCATCAGCTAAAACTTTTTGAGACCCAGTATATTTCTATCGTGCACACAGTAGCAGATATAAAGAGGAAACCAAGCAAGCCCATCAAGCAGCTTCAAACAGCAAGTGCATAAAAAGGATTACTATATGTAAGCCTGAACTAAGCAGACAGCCTCAATTGCCACTTACATGAACACATCAAGACAAATATGCTAGTCTACAAAGATTTGTGAAGCATTTTACACATAAACGTTTGGTGTGACTGTGAAACAAGTACGTCTGTTGAAAAACATAATCATCCCCACCCTAAAAATAAATTAAACTGCATTCCGTCTCTTGTGCTGCTCATTATTTTCCTCATAATACTCGGCTCCCTGCGCTGAAATGATAACACCTTCCTCCCCTGTGACTGAATGCAATCAGACGCTGCTGTCAGTAGACTTTAGTTCAGTCTGTCCACAGCTGCTGTCCTTTTCACCCATGGTCATCACTCCTTCAGAGGGTAAAGCGGCTGGAGTACATTTCCCAGACCCAGTTATCGCTGCGTTGGTTTCCAGGCCAGACATTATGGTGGCTTTGCGGTAGCAGTTCCTCAAACCCCTGTGGAAGCGTATGGTGAACAGGCCGTAGATGATGGGGTCCAGGCAGGTGTTGAAAAGCCCAAAGATGAAGAGGATGTGAGTGAGGGAGTGAGAGACCTTTCCCTCAAGGTCATCAGGAAAGAACCAGTACCACAGACCCAACAGGTAATACGGAGTCCAGCACACAATGAAGCCGATCACTATGACAATGCTCATTTTCAAAGTTCTCATTCGGGCTTTGGGGATGTTGTTCTTGGAGCAACGGAGATGTGGTTCATCGGCGGACACTGGAGGGAAGATGGAGAATTACAGTACTATTAAATGACCATTGTCATTCTTTGGCAAAAATACATTAAATAAACTTTGTGCCCAGATGAATTCACTCTTTTAACATCTTAGAAATTTGGATCATGTAAATCTTTCTGCAACATAGCAATGATTAAACCCAGTTATTTGTGCACATTAAAAACCTTTTGCTATTGGCCAAGAAGGCAAAATAGCCTACAGCTACAGGAAAAGCCATTTAACATCTTCTTAAGTATTTGACCATAATTTCTGCCACTAAAAAAGAGATTACATAATTCATCCTGATGGGGGAACTAGATTTCAGAGAATACATGCACAGTGCCTTGAAAAGGTAATCATCCCCCTTGGTGTTTTTCACATTACAGTCTGAAATTTAAAATGGATATGATGCGATTTTATATAATGGACCAGTGCAAAAAGAAAGTATAAATTGATCAAGTGACACAAACAGACACATACACGCACACAAAAATACTGTGCATATGTGATATACGTAATCTATGATCATATACTAGGCCTGTCAAAGTTAACGCTTTGATTAAGGCAAATTCCTTTTAACGGTGGTAATTTTTCTAATGGGCGATTAACGCACCCGCCGTATCCGTAATTTCAGAAAGTGATGTAGAAAGCAGGTTGTGACAGAAATGGACACAAGATGGATGTTTTACACAGACAGTTGAGCTTTAACGTTCTGCAAGATGGTTTTCTGGACAAGACTGAGGTATTTTATCAACTAAGTTCTCCAAATAATGCAGGAGAAGGCGACTCAAACCAGGGGTAGACGAATAGAAAATGAAACTTAAACTTGCAACACTTTAAACATGCAACTTGCAGCTGTGCTGCATTCAATGCAGCTCAGAAATCACAGCTCTAACAATACCTCAGAAAAGAGTAATTACAATATTAAGAAAGAAACAAATCAGGATTAATTATCTGTTTAGAATCTATGTGGACTTCCTAACAGCTTACATAAGTATTATATAATGATAAATATCCTGTTGAACAATACAATAAAATAAAATAGATACAATTAAGATTAAATATAGATTTTTTTTAAATCCTGCAATTAATATGTGATAAATCGCGAGTTAAAAATTTTAATTGACTGACAGCCATATCATATACATATGTATATGCTACTCATCAAAAAGTTGGGATAGTAAATTTTTACAGAAAATGCAAAATCTTTATGCTTCACTGATATTATATCAAGAATGTGAGGTATTTATATTGAATTATGCGGTGGTAATTCCTTCATCTTAAACAATGTTTACTGAAACAAACACACACTGACATAAAATGTCGGTGTCTTAATAACTTGTCACGTGTTAGGTGTCATCTTGGTCTGATGATGTCTAAATGTGAAAAGTAAGATGAAGAGGACCGTTAAATACAAGTTGTCATTGACCCACAACATTTAGTGGTTGATTCATGGTTCAGACACTTTTTTCTGCGGTTAGAGAAAAGCATGTTATGCAATACGTTCTTGAACACTTAACGGACGTGCATTTACATTTAAATGTTTAGACAGGGGTCAAATTAAGTTCACTTGTAAAGGTTATAGTGCATTAGTGCATTTTAGGTTTATTCTGACTTCAACACTACAACACTAAGCAAGCAGAGATACGAGGGCCAAATCAATTATGAGAGAATGAAAGAAATGTAGGGCAGACCAGAGAGGACGGAGTACCAAAACCAAAAGAACAGTCAGAGAGGGGTAACAAAAAGGTTACAAGTAACTCTAAAAGAGTTTGATAGCTCCACAGCAGATACATGTGTCTAGGGACCACTTTAACTTGTACACTGTACAAAGATTCTTTTTTTTTTTTTTGAGAAAAAGTGGCCATTAGCTGAAAAAGAATCAACCATGCAGCAGTGGAAACTTGACAAACACTTGAAGGAAAGTACTCCTACAAAATGTGACTAAAATAGATTTGTTTTGGCTATCAAGAAGACTATCATGCGGCACAAACCTATTAAACCAAGGACACTATCCTCACAGTGAAGCATGGTGGTGGTGGTTTCATTATATGGGTTCATCAGCCAGACCTGAGAATTAATTGAAGGATTAACAAATTTGGTTAAACATTGGAAAATTCTTTAGGGATTCATGTTTTTAGACATTCAAAAATTGTCACAAAATAAATTTATAATATCCTCATTACAGCAACAAAACCTTAAAGGCCCATTCCTTAACTTTTTTTACCTTAAAACTCTGTTTTCTGGACTCGTCCTGCAGCTGAGAAACCGCACTATACAGCTTTTTTTAACCAGGACGCATGAGTGCTGAGTTTCGCTTTGCGCATTTGTCACACGCTAACAAGAGGATGCAAACAAACCAGCCGTTTTTTAACGCACACCGGCAGATTCAGCAAAGCAACATTAGAAGACATTTATTGGAGGAAGGGAGGAAACAAAGGAGGACCAGAGGCAGAGCAAGAGATAAGGGCGTTTTGGTGTCTTAAAGTGATCTAGTTGAAACCCAGTCTTCCATCTGTTTGAGAATCTGTGGTATGATTTGAAGATTGAAGATTGCTGTTCCTCAATCAAATTGTTACAGCCAAAGCAGGCTTTTCTTGTGGGATGGGCAAAAAAAAAACTCTCTTACACTTTGTAAGAGAAGAAATAAGGAAAATGTCTAAAAGAGGTAAATAAAACATTTTTTAATGCAGTGTTTCTAAAAATCTATAAATGTCAGTCTCATTGTGTTAGAGGAAGTCCATATGATTCATCCTCTAGTTGCACAAGAAGTGTCCCATTTCACAGCAATGGTTGCAAAATGGTCGAGCATTTTCAACAGGATCCCTCTTTGAACATAAAACATAGAAGGCCTATTTGTGGAGCAGAGGCGCTACAGAATGGATCTATTTACAGGTCAAATCTGCAGTATTGGATGTAGAGTAAAGGGAAAAACGAAACAGCTTGGGATTGTGTCTTAAGCTTTTGGAGAAAAACACTGACACAAGATTGCAGCATAATATGGGTAAGTTACCATCTGCATACCATTAAGACCGACCAATGTTTGTAGATGATATTTTCATGGTGAATATGCACTATTTTCTTGCTGAAAGATAAGTTGTTGTGTACAGAGCAGATAGGATCGGATACATAAACAATAACTACATTTACATGGACAAATATTCAAATGATCTGATTGAAATCAATCTGATCAGGGATTCCATCCTACATGGATAGTAATTCGATCTGTTATGTGATCATATCGTGGAAAGATTTAATACAATCGTAACGCTTTTGGCATAGACAATGGGCCTGATTTACGAAAGGTTTGCGTGTACTAAAACAAGTGCTAACTTGGTTGCACACGGAAATATCGGTCACAGCTGATTTATTGTCAGGGCGCAATGAGGATTACGCCTGTTATATGGACAAAATAGTACACGCAATCCATTTTGCGTGTCTGCCGCTGATGAATATGCAATATGGGTGTTTCTGCCAGAACGT
>JBBBVU010000001.1:32069245-32087563 GCA_037177055.1 Atherinosoma microstoma | reverse complement strand
GTTTTATGTAAAGCACTTTGAATTGTCTTGAACCTGAAAATGTGCTATACAAATAAACTTGCCTTGCCTTGCCTTGCGAACACCGTGCAGCCGGATTTGCCAGAGAACACCAGGAACGGCAGATTCGTCCCTTGGGCTCTTCACAGACATTGAGCACATGTAACAGACGTGACCTTTAGGACCTTTTAACATCTGTACACGGGGTAGTGGTTCAATCAGTTCAACTATCCAGTGCCAGAGAACAAAGTTACTTTGTTTTTACTGGGATTTGACTTGAGAAGCTTCTCTCTTCATAGAATTGTTTTGATAATCTTTTCAATTATTATGGCAGAATTATTTCCTCATTTTCTTCCATTTGCCACTCTCAAATAAGCCCAGCCCACTAACCAACCAGTATTTACATTTATGCCAAATTATTCAAATTAAATGTTAAACTACAAATTACTATATCCCAAAAATGTATTTGTGGATGTATTTTTCTTTCTTTCTTTAAATCGACAATCATCATCTCCATCATCTCACTGTACCTCCTACAGTCACAGCTGACATTGATCTCATAATCTCTCAAAGAAAAGAATCACAGATTCATGATTTGACCTGTGGCTTTAACATTTATTACACAGTAATAGCACTTTGTTTCAGAGTCACTTTTGAAAACAAAAAAGTGATGATGGCAGACAAATGCGACAACTATACAAAGTAGTTAAACATCCGTAACTCATTAATCTAATCTATTTGCTCATCAGCTGTCCATCACTAGTCCAGCCCTCTCCTGGTAACACAGATTGCCATCGTGCATGTGATCCTGCTCCATTTGCCCTCAGCTCTCCAGCGCATGTTGCTCAATTCCTTTGTGCTCTCCCAGTGAAGCCACAGCAGGCCTGGCCTTACGAAACACAGCAGGTAGGATGTTGTTTGTTTTTAAGAAGTGATGGACACCATATTGTTTGGACTCAGGATCTCAATCCAATAACCGTCCGGGTCCTGGATGAAGGCCAAGCCTTTCATTTTACCTGAGAGAAATAACACAGAAATAAACTGTAAATGTACGAATGAATCTGTGAAAGAGATGAAAAGTTGAAACATTTTAGCCCGAAGTAACGAGTTAATACTTAAAGACACTGAGGAGAAATACAGGGCTCTCAACTCTCAAGCATTGGGCGTGAGACACGCATTTCGGCTTGTTCACACGCTCACATGCCGCACACGTAATTCTCACGCTGAGAAATCATAGGACAATGCTGCGCCGGAATAGTACTGCATGTCCCATAGTAAGTCCCATAGTGCACTGCGTGGCGGGCCTGCAGAGCGAGTATCCGCAGCTTTTCAGAAGTGGAAAGCAACGGCGCATAATGGAACCGCTCCCATTGACTCGAAGCGAAGCTGCAGCCTTACGCGGCGCTTCTGTGTGGGACCGAGGGATTTTTACAGTCATCGGTAAAGATACAGGGGGAAAATGATGCAGGTGAGCTGAATCATACACCTGGAATTAATGTGTGACAAAGCCTTGTAAATGGATGTAATGATCTCCAGAACACGAGCGGATCACTTTATAAGAGTCAAATGTAAACTTAAAAGTTTTATCTTCAGGAGTTAACCCTCAGAAGTCTATCAGATTACACGTTTTCAAAGCACTGTAACTAAAAAACTAGAGCACATAGAGCTCTGCTGTTAACTTCATTACAAAGTAGAGATTAAAATAAACTCTCTGAGTTTTTGTTTGACTTCGATGAACCAAATAAAACCGATATGATCATTTTGAATTTGACTGTATACAAATAATGTGTATTAAAGTGGGATGTGATGATCAGGCTCATTCTATATTCTCATTTATTTAGTGTTTAATGTTGTTTATAGATAGAAACGGTCTAATAAGCTGTTAGTTCCAGGTTTTAGTTGGAACTTTTATCATTAGAACAATGGAAGAATAAAACTAATTCAACCGATTGTTCATGTATTTACTGAGTAAAGCTGGTTTAGCGGGAGGCAATGACTAGTTCAGGGTTCAGTGTGCAATAAGGTCCTTTTTACTCACTTTTAAATAAACAGTTAACCAGTCTGACCCTTGATTTGAGCTTTTTTTTTTGCTTAATTGGCCCGCTGACCATTTGCATTTGACTCTCCTGCCCTGTTAAAGCTCTGCTTAACAAAATCCTCCATGATGAAACATAAGACAAAGGCAGCGTCGATTAAACCAGTATGATGTAATTAAAAAAATCAAGATTTAAATACCATTTAAAAATCAGCTTTTATACATTTTATTTTTAATATTGATATTCACAACTAAATATTTGAAGTGCTTAAAAATTTTAATCATTGCCTAGCACTAGTTGTCCAATGGTAATATCCATTTCTGTTTTCTATTTTTAAATGCACGACCATCACTGCATTAGTTTGTCTCGGATGTCGGGAAGAAGCAACTCAGAATTTGAACATTTATCACGATGGCGCTGAATGATTAATGCTCTCAAATCTACCAAACACGCTCTTGATTTATGGCAGGATAATACCGCCATACGCTCACATCTCACTCTGTCCTGAGCCAAAAAGTTGAGAGCCCTGGAAATATTTTAGATGTAAAAGAGGTTAACAGGAGCATGTGAAGCCATATTTTAGGGTATATTAATATTAAATTATTTTGAGTGATTGCAGAGAAACACGGATTCATTATTTAGTGCAACAGTATGTTCACCCAGTTGGTGTTAAAACATTGCTCACATGTAATAATAAAGCAATTACAGACTTCGGAGTAGGTGCTCCATAAGAACAGAGGAGGGTTTCAGACTAATTTTCCACTATTAGCATTAATGCTGCAAATGGGACATTTTGGAAATTTTGTGAATTCTTCCAAATATAAACATGCTTTCATCTGCATTTGGATTCAGTGGCCTGCACTACTGGTTACTACTGTATTTCAACATTGTGTACTATCTTTAAAGGCATTACTTATCCCAAACGGTGCTCTCTCACCTATCAAACAAAGCTAGTACTGAAGTTTTAAAGCTAAGGAGGTTCTCTCTCCATTCAGAGACACCGTAGCAAAAATGGTGGCACATATATGGCAGCTGCCATATATGTGACATAAATGGCTCATTCTTAGGCAATAAAAGCACAAGTTAATTTAGTAAAGTCATTATATACCAATAGAAACACATTTTCTAATGAGATATTACATTTTTCTGTCATTGACTTTTGATTTAGTCACACGCTGCACCTTTAAATGATCTGGTTGACACCAGTGTCCGTTCAAAGAAGCTGCACACTTAAAAAAAAAAAAAAAAAAAAAAAAAGTGTTGCATGAACGTCAGCTCTTCCATCGCAAAGTGGTTGGATATAGTGAATCTTATTGCTTCAGTGTCCTTGATAGATAGATAAGGTAACTCCTGTCTTCACAGTGACGTTCCATCAGTGCATCTGTTCCCTTGTAAAAGCTGATTTTAGTTGGCCTGAAAAACCTGTGTGGCTTTTTGGACATAAGATCACAGGTCATTGCATCATTACATTATTTACCCGCCCCACCTGCACCGCAATTAAAGTGAACATTTCTTGACCCGACTCGATCAGCGGGCAACCTGCAGATACAGGTCGGCCCGCGCATCACTATCCTGCATATAGTATATCTGTCATGAATTTACTGACACAGATCTAAAACAACCAAAGACCCAAGACAGCAAAACACAGTGTCAGGAAACATGACATCATCCATAGCAACGGGGTCAGCTCCGCCCTTTCTCTTGGCTTAAGAGTCCTCTCAGTTCCTTAGTAAAAGTTACTCTCAGCAGCTTTGTGGATAGATTTTAAGAGGGAGCTCTTAGTTAAAAACTTTTAGTTCTATTTAAGAGTCCTCCTAGTGGTGAGGTAAGATTTATTTGTGAATACAAGCCCTGATCTAAATCCTCTTAGAGCTGTACACAAAGACTTGCCATCTTACCATCATCTGGCTTCTTAACAAACGTGACTCCTTGCTCTTCAAACAGTTTGCAGGCTGCATAGACGTCAGGGACGGCAATTCCGATGTGTCCTGTCCAGTTTTAAATGGAGAGAGTTCACTTTAGATACGCACTGCAGTTACCCGTCTCTTCACATACCAGCATGCACTGCTCTGAGAAAAAAAGACTATTTGGTGGATTTGAGTATTAAAACAGAAAAATGGTGCACAGATCATACCATTTATCTTACTGCCATCAATATACTGTACAAACATCAGGAAAAAATATCTTACCAAAGCCACGTGGATCAGAGTTTCCATTGTGATAAGTCTGACTCTCATCAGACTCTGAACCCCAGTTACTGAAAGACACAAGGGACAGGAGATATAAATGAGTTGAGATATAGAGCAAACAAAACAGGAAGCAGAGAAAGTCAATCAGAGAAATCAAGATGATTATTCCAGCTGGAGTTTAAACCATGTGGCCTAAAATACTTTAAGCAGAGTAAGTGGGAAGACAGTGATGGAGTAAGAAAATTAAGAAAACAGCAGCAAAAGACACCGAGTTGTCTTTATCCCTTCATGAACAGCTGGTACTTCGTGTAGGAGACCCGTCCTTACTGTGTCAGCTCGATGGTGGCCCTCCTGGAAAAGGTCCAGGCCGTCTTCTCCTTCACATCTGCAGGGATTTCTTTCTTGTCCTCGTAGCCCAAGAAGAAGAGAGAGAAACGCATGGAGGGAAAGTCAAACTTTTGCAGGAGCCTGCAAGATATTGCACACCAGAGGGAAAACTTTTGTTTAGAGATGTAGAGGAGCACATCACATACACTTTCAAAAACTGTATGACGTGAAGCTTGTGCAGAAAGATCTGTTCCCTCATGCCCGACTGCATTTTCTGAGTGTTTGGTCTTTTCCTGGAACTCTCCATGTCTTCCTGGGTCTCCAAAATGTCTCAACCTAAACGGTTCATCAGCTTCGCTAACTGAACTGTATCCCACACCAAAACTCACGTCATGCCGAGGATTCTGGTGTAGAAATCCAGGGATTTCACCGGATCTTTCACCCTCAGCATAGTTTGCTGCATCATGAAATCCTAAAACACAAAAACACAAGGACAAATCTTTACCCAAGCAACTTCCAAAAGGCAGAAGTTTGGATGTGTTGCACCACAGGTAGTTATTCTTAGGGTGTTGTGAAGGAGCTGAACTCTGAGCTGGACTTATAAGCCGTTGCTCTCCACCAGGTAGTACCCAAGACAATGATGAACAGGCCTGTCCCGATAACAGATTTTGCTGTGCGATTAATCATCTCAGAAATTATTGCCATAAACGATAATATTGCTCTAAGCAATAATGTCATTTCGAGACCATTTTCAGCTGATAATATGCCATAACATGCAATGATGCAATTACATCCTTTCAAAGATCAATAAACTTTCATTTCTAAAAAACATTTTCACTGGAACTGGAACAAAAACAATAAATAGAAGCGACTCAGTCTCATCTATGAATGAAGACCAAACACAACAAATAACAATAAATATGATAGATAATAAAGTCTTTGTCAACAAAATTTCTCTTAAAAAAGTATTAAACATGGGGCCCAAACAGGGAAAATCAGTATAACTACCAGTTAGGACCTCTGGTATATTTTTGTTGCTACTCTTTTGTTCACAGAGAGAGTAAATGAAAACTATTGTGGCTGACAAACTTATTGCAGTCACTTATTTTTACTTTGACATTAAGTGACTTATTGCTTATTGCGACAGGCCTAATGATGAAAGAAACTAACAAGCAAGAACACACAAAAAGAAAGAAACCCTCTAAAAGCAGCTAACACAGATGAGTGGCCTACAGACTGATTATCTTCTTATTCACACTGTTGTACTTTTCCATAAGGTTGGGATGTTATGAGAAATGAAGAATGGTATAAATAAAGTTTATAATAATAATATTAATTATTTCTGTCATTTATTTGTGTCCAAACTTTTGACTGTTACTGTACATAAAAGTATTTAGGTGATGTCAACATATGATTGTAATGTTGATTTGTTACAAAAGCAGCATCCATGAAATACTGAATCCATGAGGAGCAGATATGGGCAGAAGATCATCTATAATGCCATCCAATATGAGAAAACCTTTTACACTGTTTGGGAGGGGGAAAAAAGAGTTGGAATGAAGTTTATATTTTTCTCTCTACAGTGCTAAATATCATCAACAATTCAAAGCAATCTGGAGGGATTTCAGAGTGCCAGGCACAAAGCTGCCAGCCTAAGCTGAATACCAACTCAAATACCGGCTCGAACAGCAACAGGAGCCATCATTCATCGTTTACTAACATATTGTCACGGGCAAATTACCATAGGAAACCTTTGTCAGGTCTTATTCACAAATGCCACTTTAAACTTCACTGTGAAACTAGAGGAGGAAACCTCATTCCAGAGAAGACTTCAACCTTTCTGGGCTTGCAGGTATCTGGGATGGAGCATCATAGAGTGGAAACATGTGCTGTGGTCAAACGGATCAGTTTTTGAGATATTTCTTTAAAGAAATGGAAACTACGGGCCCTAGACCATCCTTATTGCCATCAGCAACATGTCCAAACTAGGCTCAGTGATGGTATGGGGTCGTGTCAGCGCCTTTGCTCATTAACATTTCTATGATGACATTATGTAGGAGAGTTCAATGAGATTCTAGAGCAGCATATTTCAATAAACAACACAACAAAAAAAAGACATTCTGCAGACATAAGGAGGTAGTGAACTGGCCTGCTTACAGTCCTGACATGTCCCTAGCAGAGAATTGAAATTTTTTTAATCTGCAAAGATAAATAATAATTCATATTGTTGCTGTAAATATTCTTAATTTCTCCCTGGAATTAATAAACATTTTATAAACATGTGTTTATAGCAAGGATGGGACAAAACAACAACCGAAACACTTTGCTGTTTAGTGTCCAGAATGTCTTAAAGTGAATGAACAGCAACATTACTAAATTGTAAAAGCTTTACTTTACTGTCCCAACTTCTTTTGAAATGACTCGCAAATCTATATTGAATGTATATTATTAATTAAATGAAGTTAAATAAAATCTACCATCTGAACATTGTCTGAATCTTCTGAAACTGTGTCCATAATATTTTACATACTTCCAGCATGATCAAAAGCTCATGTAGAGGACCTGAATCAAAGCAGAGGAAAACCTGTTTCTTGGCACTCAGCTGAAAAAAGTGATTTCAGCTAATCTGCACCTCAGTGCAACCAAACACACTATTATTGCTCACACACTGAACACATGAGGCCTGTTTGGATTTAATTACTTTCAACTCTTAGTGTTTCAATGTAAAAAAGTTTTGCATGCCATGCTAAAATGCTGCTCATAAGTCAAAGCATGACGTCTCATAAATGATTGTTGCTTGTGTATTACAGGTGGCAGGCTTGCAGGAACATCAACTCGGCCATGCACGAGTCAACAAACTGTATTATGATTAGAGAAATAATACCAAAACTAATGCATAAACATCTTTTGAAACAAATCATTGTGCAGACATACTGAAGCTGGCCCTCTGGTTTCTCCCCTGAAAACATTCTCATGTCAAATACACAAAAACTTTTACTGCACAAGTGTGTGCGTTTCACAGATGGGCGTTATCTCTATAGCTTGGCAACTGCTCCCTTCCTCCTACACACAAATTTTCATAACTGAATATTACACATATAAAGCCAGCCAGCCACAGATAGTCCACTTTGCTCCACCTACATGTCACAACCATCCCAGTTTGGTTGATGATACCACACAGTAGAGTAGTTAATCAAATGGGAAGAGGGGAAAATAATACAAAAACCTTTCCAAAGGACATTTATTAGTTATTATAAATCCTCTATTATTTCATTTCTCACACTCTGGCAGGCCAAAGTTCACACCTCAACGTTAACCTGCCAGAATCTGTAAGGTGTGAACACATTCTTTGAATTCCTACCTTTGAGTCTTAAAAGAAGTGATCACCAATCTGAGAAATTATCCACAGAAAGCAAAAAAAAAATCAGCTCTCTCACTGATCTATGCATTTACTGACTGCTTCAGCATTTCAAACACTGAATGCAAAGCAGAGAATTATTGACTCAGTTCATGCTTTTCAGCATGTACTGACTTGCTCGCGGGCATATTCAGGCCATCTTCGTGGACTTACTGTCTAGCTTGCAGGACAGTCAGATGGATGTACGGACTATAAAAGTATCTCGAACTGTTCCATGCGTTTGTTGGCTAACAAATTAGCTCCCGCACCCACTACTTCCAATACCTGAGCTATTTCCAGCGTCTCCTGGCCGCGCCTACTGTGAATACCAACTTTCTTAAAAGTCAAATGAACACGGTTTATTCACGTTTCTCTGCGCGCGCTCTCCGGCAAGTTTAGAGTGAATGTATCACCGCGCGACAACAAACGCCAAAGCTTCAAAGTTAGCTTATAGCAGCATGAACTAAAACATGACAGTTCTTGTTATTTATCCACAACAGTCCTTTTAAACATCGTGAGTTAATCCAAATCCCACGCTACCGACCGACAGCAAGCCGCCTGTTGTGGAGAAATGCGTCCGATAATGGACTCAACACTAATAGCAGGTTAACCGGTCTGCAAGTTGTTGGCCTGCTGGGTTTATTTGCCTAGTTTAAGATTTGTTAAATTCAACGAGAGATGAATGTCGCTTTACCTTAGTTATGGGATCTCCATCTTTACAAGCTGCTACCACTGCTTCGTCTGACAGACCTTTGTCGCTCATTTTTGTAATAAGAATTTAGACGACTAGATCGCAGCTTCGCCGGAGAGCAAAACTGACAGGAAAGGAAAGGAGAGGAATTCAGCTGAGGGAGTTCTAAGAGAGAGAACTTCCGGTACAAGCCTTCAAAGTAAAAGGCACACTGACTGCTTACAAAGATATTGACTGTATGGATACATTTAGTACTATATTTTTTACTATACTACAAGGAATTAACGGGTAATCAATCATGCGTAGAAATAAATGAATCTTAATCTTAATCAGGGCTCTAAAACTTTAATCATTTGCCAATATGGCTGGTAAATTCCTAAATGTACCAAGATTTCTACCAGACACTTTTTTATATATATATATAACACCGTCATAATGGTTGCAACAAAATGCATATTTTTCTTTAAATTGACTTTTTTCATGAAAATGCTGAACAATAACCTTATCTCAATGTCCACAAAGGGAAAAAGTAACTTTATAACCAGTTACTAACCAGCCTAGTTTTTACACCATCCAACCACATTTTTTGTTTTTCCTTTTACACTTATTACTTAAATCAAATTTCTCTCCTCATTCAGCTGTGCTTTGTTCTTTGACCTTACACACTAAAGTAATCATGCAGACAAAAAATATACGATTCATAATGGAAACGTTTACATGGGGACTGTAGTAATTTGCTTAATTTATTATAGATATGGGAGGGCCATCCGTTTCATGTTTTTAAAGGTTTGGCTGCATTAGAAGAGCAGGCTTTTCCAGCTTCAAAATGGTTCTTCATTTAGTGTCACTCATTTCTTCTATTTTAAGCTAATTTAGCAATAATGAATGGTTTGTGTACTGTTTTTTTTCATTGTTTTCAAAAAGGTTTTTAATTTTTATGAATTAGTTAATACTGTTTAACATTTTAGTCAAACATTTAAATGTACAGCTGAGCAAAGAAACAAACACTTCAAATAAAAAGGCCAAATCTCTGAACATTATGACACACAGATAAAGTGAGAGATATTTTCCCTATACAAACTCTGCTTTCAGCTTTGCAGTCTCCAATATTTAAACTTAGCAAGATGTTGCTTATTTTTTGGTTTTTGCTCATGTCCTGAATCTAATCTCAGCTACCCTGTTTAGTTATTTGGTTTACTTTGAAAATAAACCGGAAGTGTCACGTTTTAACAATTTGGTTAAATAGGACTGAATATTATATAACTAGGGAAGCTTCCTACTTTGGTATTCATGAACTACTCTAACTTCATTGGATACAATAATTTAATAATTCTGGAATAAACCATATCTTTCAGATAAAATGCTGTATAAACTGGCATTAACTTATAGTTTTGTTAAACTTTTTTCTTTTTTCTCAGAGATATAAGCCAACTTCTTGATATACACAAACCACAGATTAATGCATCTTTTCAGTTACACAGTTTACCAATACAGCCAAATGAAAACAATAATGACCCGACAAGTTACACAGAACAGGTTGCCATGGAAATTACTTTATTATACACAGGCCGCAGAGCGCTTCTGTGGGAGAGAGGTGACAGGTGGCTACATTACTGAATTAACTTACTCAGTTTATTACAGGGGTACATAATGTGGCTCTTGGAGGCCACCATGAGCCATACAATAGAACCAGGTAAAACAGCAGAGCTGACAAGTCTGAGTACCTGCAGAGTTCCTGAGACAGTGTGGCTGGGAGTGAGATACAACTGTTGACAAAGACTCGTAGACTGGAAAATGATTGAGATGTTATTTTCATCAATACTAATTTTGGGGGAGTTTTGACAGATTCCAAAAGGCCCAAATCCACTTAGATCATATAATATTACCCAAACTACTATCTTAACTATATTTAGGACTGCAGGAGTTGGCATATTTGATAGAAATTTTCGTCCCCTTACAGTTTTCGGGGAAGTTACGTTAAGTATTCCTCTGACACAGATGACATTTAGAGAGTGGTCAGCTTATTGAAAGGAGGAGATAACAGACCATAAAAGAAATCCAAGAGTAAACAATTTCTCTCACTTCCACTCATTTTCAAGTGCGTCACATCAATGTTAACATGTTTTAAAAAATAGTGAAGTACATGTTCCCCATTCCGGACCCTACAGCTCATATACCTCGGCCAGCTTAAACACCAACATTAGATCAGATCAGAAAAGAACAAACGGGTTCGAGGTGGGAGGGGGGAAAGCCCTTTCTAAGGAGATCTTCACCCTGGTGGAGCAGGTTTTTAGTAGCTGCGTCCAAACAGAGTGTAGTACTGCGCAGGCTCCTTGCCGCTAACACACATCTGGCCAGGCTGCAGGGTCTTCAGGGGAGAGAAGGGGATACAAAGGCTCTTTGCTCCCATGGACGGAGCTCCAGGCTCCAGGTCCTGGTCCCTACAGAAGGAAGAAAAAAAACAAACATTTATTTATTTATTTTTTTTAGCAAAAACCAACAATTCACAATGTATTTATTTTTAAATAAATGAATTCTTAGTCAAAACATATTTGATGAACACTTCTTCAGACATGTCAGACGTACTTGGCAGTGGTTTTCTTGATCCAGTCCTCGCATTCCATTCCTCCACAGAAAGGAATCTGGACAATCTGTCGAGCAAGACACGCGTATCATAAGATTATCTACTAATGATGAGGACAGAGTGTGTGTTGTGGGTTGGTTTACTCACTTTTCCCTGTTCCAACTCTTTCTGGAACTCTTCCATTGTGTCTACAGCCACCATGTGAGTCTTCAGGTCATCTGAAGCTCTAACAAAAACACACAAAGATTTAAAGCTTTCTCTTATTTCTTTGTAATAAATGTCTATTATATCTGGCAAGCTTGCTTTATTTCTTGTTCTATTTTTTTTTAAGGTGCATTGCCAACAAGCAGAAATGGAGCCATTTGTCTTACTTCCTGAACAAACTGTTCTGGATGTCCTCCAGCAGGCTGACCAGCCTCTTCTCAGCCTCAGCCTCTGGGATTGTCATCTTTGCACCCGTGTCTCTCCTCACTGCGACACACTGCTTCTGCTGCATGTCCTTCGGGCCCACCTCCACACGGACAGGAACTCCCTGGATGAAAGGGACAATACAGGAGAAACTTTTAAATCACTTGTTGAGCTCTTCTGTTCCCATTCCAAACAATCAATTCTAACTAAAAGTACGATTACTACTATTGGAAAATGAATAATGACCTTTAGCTCCCAGTGGTTGAACTTCCATCCTGGGGAGTAGTTGTCTCGGAGGTCAGCCTTCACCCTGACGCCAGCATCCAGGAGTCTGTTGAGGTATTTAGAGCACTGAGCCAAGAGTGCTTCTTTCTCCTGCTCGGGCAAGGATGCAGTGATCCCACATGGGATGATGACAACCTGGGAAAAGGAAGAGAAATGTTAGGTTCGCTGTTGCTTCACCTGGTGAGTTAAAAATCTACAATGTCCCCAATGCGTTGTGCTGTATTGTATTATGGTGTGTAACTGTCTACCTGCAGACAGGCCACTTTGGGTGGGAGCACAAGCCCCATGTTGTCTCCATGGACCATGGTGAGGACACCGATGGTCCTGGTTGTGATTCCCCAGGAGTTCTGGAAAGCCAGCTGCTTCTCGCCTGGCCTCTTGGGATCCTCAAACACAATCTCAAACATCCTGGAGAAATTCTGGCCCAGGTGGTGGGATGTGGCACCCTGCAGAGGAAAAAATTAAAGGTCAATGGAAAGATGACATTAAGATTTAATGCAATATTTTACTTATGTAATTATTACTAGATAAACCCACCTGAATGGCTCGACCGCTGGCAGAGATGAATGCCTCTATGGTAGTAGTGTAATCTCCTCCTGCAAACTTCTCCTTCTCAGTCTTCCTTCCCTTTACCACAGGGATGGCCATCAGCTCTTCATAGACCCTGGCATACAGATCCAGGATCTGCAGCACCTGCACAGGCATAGCACAAAAAGAACCACCATTATTTGTCTCGTGGCAAGTCAGTTACAGCTTTCTGTGCTGTTGTGTAAGGACAGGTTATTGGTCTCAGGCTGCATTGTCATGTCTGTTACCTCCTCGGTCGCCTCTTCTTTTGTGGCAAAGGCTGTATGTCCCTCCTGCCACAGGAACTCTCGTGTCCTCAGGAAGGGTTGGGGGTGTTTAAACTCCCATCTCTAAAAGCAGGCGTGGAGGACAGAGTTAAGAGAAAGACCAGTGCAACAGAGAGCTTGTGATTATTAAGAAAAGGTAAAGACGTAGGAGTGTTGACCACTCACCACAATATTACACCACTGGTTGAGCTTGATTGGTAGATCTCTGTGGGACTGGACCCATTTAGCGTAAGCTGGGTACATCACTGAAGATAAAATATATGGATTAGTAAAAATTCATCAGCAGTTTCATTCAAAACAAAGTAAATATTTTAAAAGCCACATATTGAGTGCGTCTGCAGTTTTAACTCCACCGAAGACCTGCTACAGACCTGTCTCACTGGTGGGTCTGACAGCGATCGGCTCCGCCAGCTCAGTCTTTCCTGAACGAGTTACCCAGGCAACCTTAAAAAGGGGACACCATCATCACTAAAGATGACATTAGCCACATGTCCAGCTTCATATTTTTAGGCTTTGATACTACTGACATAACTGACTATTCTTTTCATTGTAGACATGGCCTTCATACTAACACCTTTAGCTCGAGTCTATTAAAGCAGTGGTTCCCAACCTATTTTCCTTGAGGACCCCCTTCATGCAAATGCTTAAAAACCTATGTCTATGTGGACATGGGCTCAATTTTTTAACCACAATGGCTCTGAATGGTCAAAATCTCAGGGACCGCCTGTGCTCTTCAGGGGACATCCCTGGGAGGGGGGTCCACTGTAGTAAAGCATGCTTTTCTGCTCGGGGACAACATTGATTGGCCGAACTGACTTACAGGAAACATAACACTAGCCACATATAAACAGGTTTCTGACATAACTGCATAAAAACAACATAAAAATTCCAGTCTTATTCTGCACTGTGTCAGTGAGGTATAGAACTCATATTTCCTTTTTCTTTATTTTTTTTCTTGAAATTTAAGTGTAAATTCCACAGTTTTCATTTTAAATGGATATAACACCATCACAACGGTTATTATTTACCTCTGGAGCAAAGTCTGCAATGTGTGACTTTTCCTTCTCGAGTGCAGCCTGAGAAACGAACATGGGGAAGTAGCAGTTCTCCACACCCAGTTTCTTAATCTCCCTGTCAAAGAAGTCTTTAACAGCTTCCCAGATGGAGTAAGCCCAGGGGCGCAGCACATAACAGCCGCTTACATCGTAGTACTCAATCATCTCTGCTTTAGTGATGACCTGAAGGAGAGTGAAAATGAATTTTCAACAGGGTGAACTTTATCCATCTCAACAGAAGGTATCTGGAGTGAAGACTTACCTGAGAGTACCAGTCAGCAAGGTTGTCCTCTTTCTTGGCTTCTAAGCCCAACCTGACAAGAGGCGAACAAATTAGTGTTAAACAAACCTTGACTGAGAAGTAATTCAATAATAGCTATAAATACTCTGAATTTCAAGGATTAATGCAAGTTATTTATAGTCACTTCACAAGCAATTAATTAAACTTTAAGGCATCACATTTATCTATTTCAAGGCTGTGGTGATGATGGGAAACAATAACACACTTCTATGGATGTGTCAGATCATGCCTGATAAGTTTGTCTATTCCACAACACAATTTCTAAAACCAGGATCAACAATGTGCAAGTAATGAACACAAATCCCAGTCCAACCAATCATGCAACTCAAAGCAAGTTAGTTTTTTAGCAGCAAATAAATGTGACAAAAACACTTTTTGATTTTTTTTCCTATACCAAATTATTCCAATTATTGTAACAGAGGAACAAAAGTTATTTTCTGTACTTTTTCCATATCATACATTATAATCAGATCTAATAATCCTATTTTTAGTATTATGTTACCATTTAAAGGGAGCTAATAAGCCAGAAACCAGAATGTACACGGACCTACAACCCTGCTAGTGGCTCTGTGAGGCCTAACCATTTTAATATGCTCACAATGACAATGCTAACATGCTAATGTTAGGCAGACACAATATGTAGCATGGTCAACATTTTGGTTCATGAAATTGAATTAAAACATTCTTTTATAAATCCCTGAAGGCAAATTATTGTGTTAACATGCTAATATCTGCTATAATTAACATGAAAAAAAGTCAACGTTACCACGCTAATACTAGGCAGACACAAATATGTAGCACATTCAACATCTTAGTTTGTGTTAGCATGCTAACATTTGCTAATAAGTACAAATAATAATGCTAACAAGCCAATATTAGACAGGTACAGTTTATATAGCATGTTAAATATTTTAGTAGTGCTAGCATGATAGCAACTGCCAATTAGCTCAATTTATTGTGTTAGCATGCTATTTGTCAGTTATCACAAATGATGATGCTAACATGCTAATGTTAGAATGGGAAACTAAAACAGGTTCAAGACCGCCATTTATTGTGTTAAACTGCTAATATTTGCTAATTTCTACCATTTATTGTGTTAAACTGCTAATATTTGCTAATTTCTACCATTTATTGTGTTAAACTGCTAATATTTGCTAATTTCCACCAAACAGAGTACTACTTCGGTTTATGGTAATGTAAATTTGGAATGTATGCCAACTAAAGTATTGAAACATGAGAAAGTTTGATCTGCTGGTGGCCCTGGAGGAAAAGTCAGCTGTTCAGCAGTTCTGCTGCAAATGAGTGAATTCCTGCGTGTCGGATTCACTCGTTTGTTAGCCCCTTTAACTGAGTTTATGGATTCACTGATACCACATGTACCTGTTGAGGGATTAAATAATGGATCAAATAGCTGATCATAAATGTAACATATTATATATAACACACGAGGAGACACTCTGAACACAGCCACTTAAAAAGGACAAAATTCCATAATAATCCAGCCAATATTTATCAAAACGTTCTATTACAATCTGAAATGTCAACCCCATGGTGCCAACACAAGAAGAATTCAACTGCTAAACAGCATTGACTTTATTCTGCGAGTTTATGCCATACCAGGCAGAAAATATAAATATACACCTTTGGTAGTGTAGCACAACAACAAAGCTACAGATGTCATCAAGGCAGACAGGCATGGATAATGCAGATAAAAATCACATCAACCGTTTAGACTCACCACATCTGATTACAAACACCGTCTTCAGCCATTGAGCCACAGCAGCGTTAACAGATCATCCATCTTCTGTATCCTTATCAACAGTCCCATGTACCAACATAACTTTTACAGTAAGGCACTGGAAACCATCAGGCAACTGAACGTCTGTTCTTACCAACACTAGTCCGGCTAAACTCCAAAGATTGTCATTTCCCATCAACTGCTAGTAACCATAAGTTGACCATTCAATGTTTTCTACAAAAAAACCCCATCTCATTCAGATAAATGTATTGTGTTGCAAACAGACATCTGAGAAACTGACTTAGTATCACAGACTTTTTATTTGCTCAGACAAACTTCTCATTTCTGGTAGATTTCAACAAAACGTCAGAACCAACTGCGACTGCCAGAAGCAGGTTCATGTTTTAAAAAAGGCAACTGCATCATTTGCACCTGTGGATGCAAAAAGTACAATAACATTTTGTTCCTCAGTATAATTATGACGGTGCTCACGTGATCTTTTATAATTTTGCCCAAAAAAATCAAATAACTTTCCTGCACAAAGTCACATTTTGTACAAAAACATGTGAGCTGCTAATGTAAAGATGATAGATTATCACTGTCTGCGTGTATTCCTTCACCTCTCTCCAGTCTCTCACCGTGTCTGCTTCTTGGGGCCTTGACCCTCTCCTGAACCGCTTCCTCCTCCTCCTGATGACTCCTTACCAGCACCTGCCTTGTCTCCTTTACCCTTCTTCCCCCCTCCTCCTCCTCCTCCCTGTTTCTCAGACTTGTTCTCCCTCTCCTTGCGGTTTTTATCTTCTCCTCCAGTGGCTCCAGGAGTAGTCACTGGTTTGTAGTCCTCTCCAGTCACACTCTTGTACATGGTCTTCAGGTCTAGAAGGGACTTTACAGCTTTGTCCACCTGGTCCTTAAACACAATAACGGGAAGAGAATATCTGGATAAGATGGCTGAAAAGTCTGGACCTGCACAAGAAGAACTGGCTGGCTTGTTGGAAATACTTTGTGGGATTGGTCCCTTACCTTGGGGGCCTTCTCAGTCTTCAGCTTCCTCACCAGCTCTCCCTGTTGAGCCACCTTTGTGTAAAGTTCCTGGGCCTGTGGAGAAGAGCTGGACTGGGTGGAGGCGGAGCTGGTCTGGGTCTGTGCAGGGCCAGCTGGGGCTTGCAGCC
The DNA here is from genome assembly GCA_037177055.1 of Atherinosoma microstoma. NCBI lineage: Eukaryota > Metazoa > Chordata > Actinopteri > Atheriniformes > Atherinidae > Atherinosoma > Atherinosoma microstoma. The sequence goes on along the minus strand of JBBBVU010000001.1, from coordinate 32,070,529 downwards.
CAGGCTTGTAATCTTGTCCGGTCTGCTGTTTGTACTCTGCCTTCAGAGCTAAGAGCTGCTTCACTGCAGCATCCACCTGATCCTAAATAACAGCCAGAAAGAAGAAGAACATTTAGTCGAAGCAGCTGGAGCGCATCTGAACGGGAAAACAGGTCATTCTCACCTTGGGGGCTTTTTCAGTCTTGAGTTTTCTGACTGCCTCTCCCTGTTCGGAAACTTTCTCATAGAGTCCAGCTGCAGATGAGGCTGGGGCTGAGCTGTTCTGGGCTGGGGCAGGGGTCTTCTGGGCTGGGGCAGGGGTCTTCTGGGCTGGGACAGGGGTCTTCTGGGCTGGGACAGGGGTCTTCTGGGCCGGGGCAGGGGTCTTCTGGGCTGGGGCAGGGGTCTTCTGGGCCGGGGCAGGGGTCTTCTGGGCTGGGGCAGGGGTCTTCTGGGCTGGGGCAGGGGTCTTCTGGGTTGGGGCTGCTCCAGGCTTGTACTCCTGGCCTGTGACCTGTTTGTACTCTGCCTTCAGGGCCAGCAGCTGTTTTACTGCTGCATCAATCTGGTCCTGAAGAAGCACAAACACATAAACTGCCAATTAATTTTTATTTGTTACCATTTCTGGTATTTTTTGTAATATTTGTAGATTTTATTTTCTATTATCTATATAAATAAAATAAATCAAATTTCATTGAGCCAGAGCAATAATAAAAGTATTCCTTATCTTCTATTTCTTCTGATAGCATACTGTCATAACCATCTCCAGAGCATGGTGGAAATATTTATATTTCATGTATATTTAGATGCAGATCACATTTTTATTTATTTATAAAAAAAATGTAATCACGTCATAGCAGCTGAGCCTACATTGACCAATTTTGCAGCCTTTCCATCTTTCTTTTTTGGTACCGAGTCATTGTCTGCCCTGAGGGGATCAAACTTGCTGCAGATATGGAATCTGCCTCTCGTCTAAGGTTGACTCATCACCCCCGATTGCCAGAATCCCACTGGGTTGTTCCCTATCAGTTAACTATATGACGATCACATGTTCTGGCATTTTTAGTTTTCAAGCAATTATAATTAAATGATTGGTTTGTTTTTTGTTCTTTTGCACCCATTTCTTTTTATAAACAGTGACAAATCATCTGTGCCAAACTATTTAATGAGCAGCACTACGACACAGCCGTCGTCAGCAACAATAAATTCCCCCAAGCCTCCACATCAAAGCTATGACTGGACATTTTAGTGCGTTGAGGAGATTAATGACTGGATGAGCCTGAACTTTCTTCAGTTGAACAAAAA
>JBBBVU010000001.1:32051963-32065357 GCA_037177055.1 Atherinosoma microstoma | reverse complement strand
TTTAATGTTTTATGTAAAGCACTTTGAATTGTCTTGAACCTGAAAATGTGCTATACAAACAAACTTGCCTTGCCTTACCATACTTGTGCTGTTCCACCTTTAGCCCTTAGCAGCAGGATGCATCCATTTATCCATCCATCCATCCATCCATCAATCCTTTTTCTATACTATTCATATTCAGGGTTGCGGAGGGCTGGAGCCTATCCCATTAAGTGGACTGCTGAGGATAGATGAATGGATGGATGGACAACATACTCCATATCTCAGCTCTAAATGTAAAAGATGATGTTGATTCCTCAAACCCTCAAATTCCTCAAAAAGCAAACCAAAAGATAACATCAATCCTACCTTCATCCATCTTTACATGAAAATATACACCTCTTCACGTGGTGCAGTCATCGGCTCTCATGGCTTCTCCTACCACTGCTATGCAGACGACACTCAGCTTTTCCTTTCCTTCCCACCCGACGACACAACCGTCTCAATGTGGATATCAGCCTGTCTTGCTGATATCTCTGCATGGATGAAGGAACTTCAACTTAATCTGTCCAAGACCGAGCTTATGGTCTGTCCAGCCAATCCTTCCTTACCCCCCACATAAGCGTGCAGCTTGACTCTATCACACTTGTACCTACGTCTTCTGCCAGGAATCTTGGTTTCATGGTTGACAACCAGCTAAACCTTTAAGGTCCATGTTGCCTCGGTTGCCTGGTCTTTTCGATTTGCTCTCTACAACATCAAGAGGATCAGACCCTACCTAACGGAACACACAACACAGCTTTTGGTTCAGGCCCTGGTTATTTCACACATTAACTACTGAAATTTCCTTCCTGGCAGGCCTGCCTGCATGCTCAGGTAAACCTCTGCAGATGATTCAGAATGTAGCAGCATGACTGGTCTTCAACCAGCCCAAAAGAACTCACGTCACTCCACTGCTGATAGCTTTTCACTGGCTCCCAGTTGCAGCGCGCATCGAATTCAAAGCTCTGCTTCAAGCTTACAAAAAAATAACCCTGACGGCTCCTGTCTACCTTCACTCCATAATCCAGAGCTACATTCCCTCTCCACAGCTATGCTCTGCCTGTGAAACATGCCTAGTGGTCCCACCACAACGTGGAACCAAACCAGTAGCTAGACTCTTTTCCTCTGTTGTTCCCACTTACGCCTAAATGGTGACATTATGATCTCATAATTAATCCAATTAAAGCCAATTCACATGATCCTTTATTTTTGACAAATACTCCTGCAAATGGTTCAAAGCAGACTGCAAGTATTAAAAAAGAAATAAAAAATCTACTAACCTTAGGATGTTTGGCCATTTCCTTCATCTCCTCTGTTGCCTCTGGGACGGAAACTGGAACCACGTAAGAGCTGGACAGAGCTGTGTATCTGGGGGCTACTGGGTCAATAACCTAACACAGAAACACAGAAAGAGAAACACACACACACCCCGGTCAGTAAGATGGAATAGTAGCGTTTTATAACAGCCTCCACTTATGAACCATCTGAGTGATGAAAGGACAAAGCAGGAAATGATGAAAATGAAGGTTTCTTTGAAAACAAACCAACAGAAAAACCCATCCAAAGACAGCCCAGCTCTAAAAGTGATAAAGTAAGTCACACGGGGAGAAAGACGAGCTGAACTCATGAGTGAATCAGGTCTGTTTGCAGGTTTAAGAGTCAAGCTTTGATTCAGCCACCATCCACTTCCACTATTTTACCAGCGTGGGTTTCGAATATACCCACTGATCAATAAACCAATTTATTGCTTTGATTCACTGCTTCCTTGTCCCAATCGGAGCTCTCTCTCCCCATTCATCCTGGAGCTGGCTCGACCACCGAAGCTCAGCCTGCCCACTCTGTCCTCTCAGCTGATTGAGGCAGACCCATAAAGTGAGACTAAAAAAGGAGGAAAAACCACTAGGAATACCCATGCAATAAGAAATGTTCTGCACCCTAACACTAACCTTAACAGCTTGTTTTAAGGGTTAAAATGATCATTTTTATGAGTTCTTATTGGCTTTAAAGCTAGAATATCAAAATCATTTTAAGACTTAAACAGATCTGCAAAGGTCACTTAAAACTCTAAAATTAAATTTGAAGCACTTTCCAGTATTTATGAGCGTGAACATATGGAAATAATAAATAAATAAATAAATAAATAAATAAATAAATAAATAAATAAATAAATAAAAGGCCAGCTTCAGAAGAGAGGATTACGTTTAGGAATAAATCGAGAGAAGGAAATGGAGAATTTAAATGGTTAAATGAAGTTTCTATCTTTTGGAGAAGAAAACATCCCAAATGTCAGAAATTAATTTTTTGTTTTTTTCAATTAAGTCCTAATTCAGGCATTAATCTAACCCAGTGTTTCCCAATCCTGGTCTTCAAATACAACTGCCCTGCATGTCTTAGACTTAATGAACTTCCTCATCAAGTTCTTTGCAAGCCAGTTAATGAGCCATTCGTTTTATTTAGGTGTGTTTAAGTAGGGTTACCTCTGAAACATGCAGGACAGTGGTGCTAGGAAACACTGATCTAACCCAAAGCAAAGACCTTTGCTCACATTCCTCTCTAAACATCTGTTTGGCTGGTAAAATAGTGCAGGCTGCTGGTGGACTTTTAGGTTCTGTAAGCCAGCGCAAGATGGAAGCAGCGTGGGTGAGAATGAGGAAGAGGAGGAGGACGAGGACGTGGTGGAGGAGTACCTTCAGACAGCTGACTGGCAGCTTGGAAACAGAAGAGTGAGATGCTGTTTAATGTCAGATACAAGGAGGGAGGAACAGAGAGAGGAAAGAGGCAGAGACACATTTACACAGAATGGACCGGTTACTTTATTTTCTCCTGGATGCATTTCTCTTGTCACAACCTCAAATAAAGTCTAACTTTGTTCCTTTTTATCTGAAAATCACTAAAACTCTGTCTGCAAATCCTTTAAGTTCCTTGTAAAAAAATAAAGGGGGGGAATAAAAAAAATCGGCAACATGGCAATAAAATGGTTGCACAAATAAATCAGAGCTTGTGTGCACAATAAATTTAAAAAAAGAGAGAAGCAGAAGGGAAAGGTCAATAAGTTTTTCAAAGAAGAAAAAACTTTTAATCCAAATCAATGCAAAGCCTAATAATGACAGATTTACTATGAACCGAATTAGACTGGACCTCAGATTCAGATGCTACCTCCTGTTTCATCTCTAGAACAGCTCAGAAGCTGCTGACATTAGCCGTCTCCTTTTACAACGTCACCGTATACTGTAAGACGTCAGCACAGACTCAGAGGAAAAGCCCATGAAACAGCCTCAAATAGTGCATTTATTTACAATATGTACAACCTGCAACTGGGTAAAGGCCTAAAGTCTTAACTCAAAATGGGAATTATCACAGAAATTGAAAGGATTTAATGAATTTGCCAAAGTCGCTCAGCACTTTAAGGTGGGGCTTTGAGTAAGGCCCGTGAAGTTCAGATAAAGCCGTCTTTCTTCTACATTCATCAAATTATTTCCATGAACAGGAGCAGTTTGATGAATCATGACGACTGCTTGCTGTCAAGTCTTATGTGCACAACTTTCCAACTAGATTAAACGATGCAAATGAGAAATGTAACGGAGAAAAAGAAAGCCGGTAACCACATCAAAACATACTAGCACCATGCTAACATCAAGCTCGATGTAGATTAAGACTGTCTGGGAAAAATCCAGGGAAAACAGGCAGGGAGGAGCGGGGTTAGCTCAACATGCACATGAAGCCCTTTGCAACAACAGATATAACTCTGTTTATAAATCTCAACCTGAGTAACTGTGACTAAGTCTGCCAGAACATAAATATTTAACACTTAGAAATACCGTAACACTTGGCTTCACTTCTACCTTATAAACTTTTTACCGACTCTGGGGTGAAGTAGCAAATGCCAGCGAGGAAAACCACACAGAGGAGCAACACTGACACCCAGACAGTTAAAAACAACAACAAATACTGAATATGAACTGATTTGTGACATGAAATGAGTTAGCGGACTTGGTTTCTGATATGTTAATTAATAAAAGAAGTGATGTTGGGGTAATGAGGCAGGGGAAGAGGAGATAGCAGATGAAAGCATGTCACAGAATGAGAAGCGCAAAGCAAACAAGCCATGCTAGCAGTGAGTCCTACAGGAAATCCTTTGATAGTGTGTTGAAGAGGAGCTTTAACCTGTCAGGTTCTGCCATGTTTATTCATTTCGTATGTTTAGAATTAATGGCTGAATCTGAATAACCCTCACTATAATACTGAATATAATCTAGGCTTTAGTGTAAACCCTTAACCTTCATAAGACTACAAGCCCTTTGAGGCTGCTAGCACGGCTAATGTTAGCCACTAGTACGGCTAATGTTAGCCACTAGCACGGCTAATGTTAGCCACTAGTACGGCTAATGTTAGCCACTAGCACGGCTAATGTTAGCCACTAGCACGGCTAATGTTAGCCACTAGTAAGGCTAATGTTAGCCACTAGTACGGCTAATGTTAGCCACTAGCACGGCTAATGTTAGCCACTAGCACTGCTAATTTTAGCCACTAGCACGGCTAATGTTAGCCACTAGCACGGCTAATGTTAGCCACTAGTACGGCTAATGTTAGCCACTAGCTCAGCTAATCACTAGCATGATGTGGTTTCGGTTTCCTGTTCAGAGTAACTAGCATCAGTATATAACAAGGAGAAAGTACCGATGTAGTAGTATGTAATATTGACCATGGTCACAAACTTAGTGTATTAATCGCAGATATTTCCGCCTGGACTAAAGTGGAGGGCTGATAGCATAGCATATAGCCACACCCTAGCAATGCTAATGCATTTAAAAAGAACAACAACATACAAATAAAACACTAAACGTATGTTGGGTGATTAACTTATCACATTTATAGTCATGTGAAATAGATGATGCCCTGTTTCAACTCTAAGGCTTTACGTATCAGGATATTTTTAGAAAAATCATCTGGTCCTTATCAGGTTTAAAACGCTTACAGACATTATCGGCTGATATTTGCATTTCTTCTTTTTTTTTGCCGAGGGGGAATATATATCGGTATCGGTTGATATGGGTATGGGAGTTAGACGATATCGGTATATCGTAAAAAAATGCCAGTATCTAACATCCCTAACTGTGGCATTATTTATTTAACAAAACTAAGTAAAAAAGCAGAAGAAGTGTGTGAAAAGCCAAGTACACTCTCACTAGAGTTAGGTATTAGGAAGCTAATAGCAGCCAGGTGCTGCTGATCAGATGTACTTAATTAACTGATAACCAGCAGGTGCGAGCACCTCTGTAAAAGCAGAGGTTCAAGCTGTTTCCAGGTCTGGAGTATTCAGGTGTGTGTTAACATAAAAGAAGACGACATCTGCACTCATTTTACAGAAACAGCTGCTCGTCGATCTGGGAAGAGTTATAAGGTAACAATGTGGAGCCCGTTATTTTATAATAACAAATATTATCCACATGTGGAAAATCAGTTCAGTTGCCTATTTTCTCTTAAGTGGGCATCCATGCAAGTTTATCTCAAAGTCAAATAGTACAATGCTGTTAAAAAAAATGCAAAAACCCAAGAGCTATGTCTCTAACTCTGCAAGTCAAGAGTTGTTTTATGATGGCACAAAGCTGCCAGCAGAAAAGCGTCTCTCTCTCTAAAAAGAAACATGAAAACATTCAGTTGTAAACAAACCACATGAACTCGAGGACGGTGTCCTTTGCACAAATGAAACCAAAGTAGAGACATCTGACCATAATGCATGGAAAGACAAGATAAAAAACTAAGCATATCTGCATCAGAGGTGTAGTGCTACTTGAACGTCCCTCCACTTATTTTACACACACAGATTGAGTTATATTTCCATCTGCTGTATTATAAACACACTTTTTCCCCCTGAATAAACACCCACAAGCCGTCGAGTTAACCCTGAACTCCTCTGTGTACCAAAACACTCCAGAATCAAATGTGAAGCCATCTGTCTGACAGCTAAAGCTTGGATAAAATTTAGTCCAACAACAGGACAGTGACCCCAAACAGCAGCATCAAGTCTACAAAACAATGACTGAAAAAGAGAAAAAAAATGCCACAATCCAGTCGTATGCATTAACCTCCATGAAATAAAGCAACATTGTAAAGAAGAGGGGACCAAACACTGTTTATTTCATCACCTAGGAATCATGGGGCATATTTGGTTTGCACAGTTTCTGCATTTTGGTTAAATTTTTACTAAATCAATTCATACAGCATGACATTGTTCATCTAAGATTGCATTTAGTCACCTATTTATGACTAGCTGAATTCTTAAAATTATGTCCTGATATATAAAACCTGAGGACTGAGTATTAGAGGATTATATAAAAACATATAGCATATCACAGTGGCCAAATAACCAAATAAACAAAGTCTCTATATTTATTTGTGCTGCTGCTGGAAAGCTGAATTCAACAAAAACTGAGCAAGTTTTATGATCAAAATCATTTTATTGACTATGTTCAAAGAATGAGGGATTATTTCAAAATGTACCTTCTTATTAAAGGCCCAGATCTTGTCCCACTCCATGTTTACCACTGACCTAGAGCCACCCTAAAAAAGAGAAGGAACATTTACAAATATGAGTATATTTAGGTGCAGATTATGTTTTATTCATAATGAGCATTTTCAGTACACATGCATCTACAAATCTTACTGACTGTAGAAGGGCAGGAAACATCATTTCAACTCTCATCACACCTTCAGTGCAGCCGACAGACATACCTGAGCTGCTATGAACTGTTTCAGACCCTCCACAGTCATTCCTCTCCGCAGGACTCCTCTGACAGTCGGGAAACGAGGATCATCCCTGGAAGAATAAATGAGTTCAAAGACAAATGGAGGTAGAGAGAACAAAACAAAACAACTGAATTTAACTAAACCTACCATCCATCAACGTATCCCTGATCGACAAACCAGGTGAGCTTCCTCTTGGACAGCACTGTGTTGTTGAGGTTGAGTCTGGCGTACTCCCAGATGTAGGGCTTCCTGAGGCGCAGGGCAGCGATTATCCAGTAGAACTGCTCGTCTCGGTCGTGGTACTCGGTGGTCCTTAGAGCATGGGTCACACCCTCTAAACTGTCCACGATTGGGCAGGCAAAGTCGTATGTTGGGTAGACTCTGGAGGAAAGGAGGGTGTTGTGGCAGTTTTAGTCATATTTACATCAATACTTCAGATGTTGGTGTGTAAACTTGAAAATTGCTTCTTGCACTTAATTTCTTGAATGACTTGTAAACAAAAAACATGGGTACCCCAACTGAGCTGGGCGATTTGTGAAATTTAACATCCACCGAGTGGATCTTGCTAAAAGAAAAACATGGTCTTTGCTTTGTGTGTAACAAGCAGCGGTACAACCACAGCATGATGGCGCCACTACCGTGCTTCACTGTAGGAAACGCTTGCTTCTTGTTCTGCAACATTCAGGATTACGCACAAAGCAGTTTTATTGATAAAGAGGAAGAAACCATCACCAACTTGGCGACAACGTTTAGTCGTTTTAGTTGCGGCGTTTGGAGACATCCAATTTCATCTTGGCTGTTTAGGATGCAACAATAAGCCAGCATTAAGAGAGACGGGTAGCGGTTTGCGATCTTGTCACGAGATCACGTGACCTTCCTTCAGAGCAGGAACACAGTCCATGATACGAACCAATTTCCTTCTCCAACTTCCAGCTGAACGAATGTGATTGGATACTAAAACAGTTGCCTGGATACAAAGCCAGCCATCTCAACTCACAGATAACAACTCAACTCATAATTTTCTTCATTTTTTGGATCAGATTTACTCCGATTCACATTTCAGCCACTCCGAGGTCGCGTCTCTGCTCACCACTACTCTCTATGTACAAGAAGTTGCCATTGCAGATGTTTTCCCAGAACCTTATCCCACAGACTGACTCCACCTCTTCCACCTTGGACTGCAGCTAACGGTGGAAGGCGGCTACTTCATCAGACATAATGCAATATGTAGGATCCCATGGCAAACATCATATGCTAAATAAATTTGCCGCTCTCCACGAATTTTTATCAATGAAACTAAAATCACACCTTCCTGTTGTACTAAAGTCTTCCAAGATGCAATTATCAGATTATTTGGGTTCATATAAACGCAGGTGAAGGATTATACAAGTCAGATACCTGTAGGTGTTCCCGGTGCGGGGGTGGGGGGTGTTCTTGCAGCGGTAGAGGGTGGGGTCTCTCATGCAGCCGTTGTTGGAGCTCATGTCGATCTTGGCTCTCATGCAGCAGGTCTGACCGAACTCTGTCCCGGCTTTCATTTCCGCCCACATCTTCATGTTCTGCTGCACAGCTGCAGGAAGATGATGCAGGTTAGTTTGCAGCTTCAGCATTCAGTAGCATTGATGTGGGGGGGGTTCTCCGTACTATTGCTTCTGCATTTGGACTCAACACGCTGCTCCCTCTCCTGCTTCATCTGCTCCGGAGGCGTGTCATCGATGTAGGCTTTGCCCTCGGCGAGCAGCTGCTCTCCCATTTTCATGATGGTTGGGAAATGGTCGCTGGTGTAGGTGAACTGGTCAGGTGTGATCTGCAGCATGGAAACGTCTTCCAGGATCACCTGTGGCAAAAGTTACACGCAAACAAAATAAATCAATTTTTCGGAAATGTGTGTTTTTTTCTTCTTCACCCGTTTGACGTAAAGATGATCTTCAGAATTCACCTTCTCAAAATCCTCCTTCTCCTTCTCAGGGTTGGTGTCGTCAAAGCGCATGATGAGCTGGCCTTTAAAGGTCACCTGGTAATGCTGGTTGAGGAGGGCAGCCTTGGCGTGACCGATGTGCAGATACCTGCTCACATAGATGATGCCGGTAAGGAAAGAGAGGGAAAAAAATCCTAACTGGAGCTTCTTCTACACCCCAGATGAAGCCTTACCCGCTGGCTTCAGGAGGGAATCGAACCACCACCTTGCCCATCTCAGCTCCTGGCAATTCCACGAACTTCCCAACATCCTGCTTCTTCTCATCTGACTGACACACACACAGAAACACACAGAAACAGTTCAATACGGAAAATAAAAAGAGGCAACTTTTCCTGAAATTTACTCAAAAATCTTTGTAATCTCTTGTAATCAGATTACAGTAATCTGATTACTCCCAGATATCTGATATTGGTGGTCATGTAAACGGGCTCACTGTTCTCTGAGAATGTTTTTAATATTAAAGAAATATTGGTGTTGTTACATAAATATCTGTAAATGAATCAATATATTATTGAATCACATTTAATACAACGATACTTTGGGATACAGAAGAGTTCGTGATCGACTCATTGAATACAGGTCCAGCTCCCATTGCTGCTAAATAAGCCCAAATCCTCCCAGGTCCACCACCGATGCCTGGAAGCTCTATGAGCTCTCTGTTGCTGTGCTTCGTGGTTTGTTCAGAAGGAACTTTGCTATGTGAAGCTGTGCTGCCATGTTATTGTCGTAGAGAACTGGGGCCTGTCGCAGGAAGGAGGTTCAACTAACTCTGAGTTTAAAAAGAAACTCTGTTCAGTTCCAGAACAGCTGCTCTTCAGTCAACTCTGAGTATCTTTACCCAGAGTTAGGAACCACAACAAAAAGCCATCATCAATAGAGCCCTGATACCTGGATTCACCATGGCAACCGCTGACAAAAAGCTAATCATTCGACCTTACTGGTGCAGAGGTTAATATAATGGTGAAGAGAACAATCTTGGTTTTAGATTCAATGCTAAGGGTGAAAAACAGAGGCGACAGAAATTGAAGTATAAATATATACCTTAATAAATATATATTTTATGAAAGTATTATATTAGGCTATAGCTTTTAGACCACAATCATACATTTAACTGTATAAATATTCAGTCCAGTGATTTAAACCCCCATCAGATGCCGTTTTAATTCATACAGCACATGTCCTCTCACCTATTATCCTGATTTTTTATTTTAGATAAAGCTGGATTAAGATTAATCGCCTTCACGAGAGGAGGAAGACGATGAGGAGACCGACAGTCTACCGAAAGGTCTAATTTACAAAGAAGTATTTTAAAAGTCACGTCGGATAAGTAGAGCTGGAAAAGCCGAGTGATGCTAAACGTGCAGTTTCTAGAGATATTGACCAGGAAATAACAGCACGTCTGTCTGAGTTCTGACGGGTCCTCTCCCTACATAGATGATTGTGTCTTAATTCAGCTTCTAAACCTCTGGAATCGTGTTAGTACGGACAACCCGTGTCTGACAGCTGCTTCAGGTGGGAGGAGACAGGTAGAAACTCAGGGTCACTTTAAGGTTAACTTGCTAGAGAGTAGGTTTACTCCATGGAGTCAGTTACCATGGTAACAGTAGATGTAGCTCATGGGGTGATCTGGTATAATGTATCATGTATTGTTGTTCACCTGAGTTTTATTTACCTCATTCTAAGATTTGGAAAGGACCAGAGAATTGTGTTTTTTTTATTATACTACGATATGTAAAACCATACAATTGTAAGCGTGTGTGTTTTATTTTTCACATGACGAAATAAAACTTACATTTGATTTGGTCATTGGGGCTTTCTTACTGGCGTACTTGTTGCCCACAGCAGAGAAGGGAACCTGCGAGCTCAGGAAAAAGAACCAGCGGCTGACGTGAGGGAAAGACTTGGCCTGGCTCGGCCATTCAGCATGACCTGCAGAGGAAAGAAACGCCACCTGAAGCTCTTTGTCCCACATGCTCATCTATAGACGCCAATCAGAAAACAGAGAAAGAGAGGTACATCCAGGATGCTGCTGACCTTTGAGGGCAGCCCAGACAGACAGATCGGCCAGGGTGAGGGCATGTCCGACCAGAAAGGTCCGCAGGGAGAGGGCCTTGTCCAGTTCACCCAGTGCTCCAGACGGACTGGGCTGATCACACAGGCGTCGAGCGCTGAACTCCAGCCAGTGGTCCACCTGAAGACACAGTCTCAAATGAGAATTGCAGATCCAAGGCTACGAGATTTAACAAACAAAAGCAAAGACTCGCCTCCGTCTGCTCCATCATGTTGGCTCCATAAAGTCCGAGAGCAGGAGCCACCCGGGCCAGGTATCGGCTGATGGAGTTGGCATCGTTGAACTGGATTGAACTGAGAAGAGGAAAGACGGAGACATCCTGCATGTTCACAAGCACATTTTCTTTCCTTAACATGTAACTCCAACTTAATCGTCACATCATAGAGCGATTTCCCTCTGAGAATAATAAAGTTCTTTTTTTTTTTACTTTTCATTTACTTCGTATTTGGTAATAATGACACGTACTCTGAGATGTGAAGCTTGTTGTCTTTGCCTTCCGCCACCGCCACCTGCACAGAGCTCTTCACGTGCTCTGCAGCCAGAAGAGCCCCTGCCGGCATGAGAAAGAAAATACTGTGTGTTATTTTCCCTTTAACAGAGCAGAAAATCTGGCTAAATGTGGCTTTACAAACAAGCTTCCATTAGTGAGTACAGAGGCTCAACTGATCTGGAAACCAGCTGAACTGGTTCTGTGCTGTCAAGCACGCACTTTACACCATTTCCAGTTAGTCTGATCTGTCAACAATCAGTATTTCAGCACCTTTCAGATGTTATGCAGAAGGTCATTTCACAGACATTCTGCCTTTCTTTCAACATGTCAATGCAGACAAAAAGTATTGAGATTCTCTTTTTATTTCTATTTCTGTTTTTATATTTGTCATTATGTTCAAATAAACTTTTCATTCGTTCATTAATTCATGTATTATAAGTGGCACTTACGGGTGTATTTGATGTAATGTTTGTGATTTATTTGAACATGTAACAATATTAATATCGCGGTCATAACATGATCAAATATTCAATTTCCTTTTAATCAAAATCTTATCTTATACATTTAAAAAACAAAACAAACTAATTTCCTAATTTTGTCTCTCGTGTTCATGGTACATCATCTGAAAAAGTTTATTTGATGAAGGAGGAACCAAGATTTTAATATCAGCAGATCCCTCTCAACAAAACCTTTTTTTAAAAAAATAAAAATAAATCTTTACAGATCAACAACATAACCATAAAGGAAGGTATGCCTCTTTCCAGTAAAGTTGCTGGTGCCAAATAAACTAAACAGAAGGTAGTACCTATATTTATATACTGAACACTCCCCATCCCGTATTCCACGTTTCAGGCTGCTTGCATCAGCCTGTTGTCTTAAAGCGACCGCAAGAGGGCGCTGTTTTAACCATCGTCATGGCTAGTCACTAAATAAGCAAATTAACTCCGAAACTTTGTATAATATCTACTGAAAGGCGTTAAACTGAGATGATCCGATACGTTTCAAAATACTGTGCAATGAATCGGGTTATAAATACTTAAAAACAATAATAACAACACTTTACACAAACCCTAAGGCTACCAAGCTCAGCTAACAAGGCTAAGCTAGTCACAATGAACTGTGTTCTTCTCAAGTTCATAAAGGTTTTTCCGCGTAATAATCATTCAAGTGGGAGTTACAGTAAAAGTCTAAGTGTAAAATGAAGCGTAGGAGCTTGTTTGAAATGGAAGATCTCACAATCTCCCCACAAGCTGTGGTTTTATGCAGTGCCACGCCGACAAGCATAGCTAGCATTGCTTGTTATACACCGACATCGTATCAAGTCCTCCTGCAGCCAAATCCACGTTTATGGCCCCGAATGATCATTTTCTCTCAAGTGCAGGAAAATTTAAACTCTTTACCGCGTTAGAAATGCTGAATATATAAATCCACACATTTAGTCTAAATTTCAAGTCGCTGTTTAATTCAACTGGCCTCCAAATAAAATTAAAAAAATAGGTAATACAACTGAATCATTTAGACATACTACAATAAAGACTTCTAATGCTACATTTCATTCCTTAAGTTGCGGTAGAAATTGTTCCTTTTTAAATAAACAACCAAGTGAAACAGCTTTCCATATTTGTTGTGATGGCACATGCTAACAGCTAGACCAGCTGGCTACTGTCACCGGGCGCGTGCATGACAGCAGCTAATGGAAGCGACTTATTAACCAGTCGCAGAGTGAAACTCACCCAGAGGCGGGTTGCTGGAGTTGATGGTCAGATTCAGCGCCATGTTGCCAGATCCCTGTTTCAGACAGATGTTAGAGCCCGATAGTTAGATCCCAGTAAAGTGAACCGACATGCAAGACTACACTCCACGCCGCACCAGCCACTCCACAGCCAAAAAAGAGAGACTCGTTTGTTTTTGTGATGGGAAAAACCAACAAGATGTGCAACACTGCCCCCAACAGACCAGGAGTATTCAGGACAATTCAAGGTGCTTTACATATAAACATTAGAAACATTTCAGCGGGGTGCAGAAAGCATTAAGAAGAATTAAAAACAAAAGTATAATCACAAAATAAACAAACAAAAATGAATAAA
>JBBBVU010000001.1:32016504-32028556 GCA_037177055.1 Atherinosoma microstoma | reverse complement strand
TGTGTGTGTGTGTGTGTGTGTGTGTGTGTGTGTGTGTGTGTGTGTGTGTGTGTGTGTGTGTGTGTGTGTGTGGTTTCCTTATTTTGATTTGATAAGGAAGGTGTTGATACCCAAAAGGTGTGTAACTATGATAAAGTTTTGTATTAATTTGGTTATTATAACTAAGTTCTAAAAGTTTTTGTCTGAGACTTTGAATAGCAGTAAGGTTTACACTATGTCCTGTTTTATTGTCTACAAATAGAAATGTTTCAGTTTTCTATTATGTCAACATTTTATTTTACATCTCAATACACAAAATGTGGCACAGTCTGTGTTAAAATGTCTGATTGAGCTCTGGGAGGAAACTATATTTGGATGTTTTTGTGCTTTGATATGAACGGAAGTGATCGTGTTAAATCAGAAAGAGATATTGTGTCATATCCATCGCTTGCTGAATGGATTTGAATGCAATCAAAATTATATTATGGCAAACATAGAATCGCTATCCAGTGAATTGATTATATTATTTAGTCAAACTTGGGATTTATTCCCCTAATGTCAAGTTGATTGGGAATTTTAATGTGACTGTAGGGGTGAGTGTGAGTGTGCATGGTCATTTTTGTTGAGGCACCAGCTTCTTGCAAAAAGCATAATGAAGACATGGAAAATTAAATCATTGAGAACTAAATTATTATTATTATTATTATTATTATTATTATTATTATTATTATTATTATTATTATTATTGATCTGGAATGATCATCTAAAAATTCCTGTATAGAAATGTTCAATTCCAAGTCTACAAACACTGGTGGAGTCTGATAACAACCTATGAATTTTAGTCATTGTAGAAGTTTGATGATCTGTATTATTGTCTAATCCTCTATTTTAATCCCAACTGCTAAATGACTGTCGTGGTTTAAAGGACCTTCCACTAATCACATTATACACGATGCTCTGCAGGATGTTCCAGCGCAGTGAGGAGCCTCGCTTCACCATTGAACAGATTGACCTCCTCCAGAGGCTTCGACGGACGGGGATCACCCAAGCCGAAGTCCTCCATGCTCTGGACACCCTTGACCACTTGGACCGGCAACATGGACGCAAGTTGACCCATAAACCTTCCTACATGCCACCCTCGTCTTCCTTGTCTTCTTCCAACACAGTCTCGGCGTCGTCATCTATGACATCCACCTCTACTCAGACAAGTTTTCCCGACAACCGACTCTCACTGTCACCTAGCAACAACTTTGACACCACCTCCCCACCTCTGCCAGTTCCAGCAGCCTCACCAGTAGCAATAGCTGCAGTTGCACAGAATGGTTTAGTTGGCGTCACCAATGGGAAGCTTTCACCGCCCCGGTTTCCTCTCGGTGTGGTCGGCGGCAGTGTGACTGCACCAGGCTACGGGTTTGAGGCCAGTGAAGAGGACATAGATGTTGATGATAAGGTGGAGGACTTGATGAGGTAAGACCTGGCCAGACTTGGCTGAGAGGAGGCTAAACCTGAATTTATAAGAGGAGGAGGAAGAACCAAGCCAGACCAGTTTATTGCAGATTAGATTTGAAAAGAGGTAGTTGTGATGGGTTTTTCTGAAGCTATGGTATCTCTCAACAGTATGGCTCCATGTGTAAGCAAACAAATTAATAGTTAATGGGCTGCAGGAAAAAAAAGCCTCAGTTATTACACTTGTACGTGTGCAAGGAAAAGGTTAATAATGAAAATACCAAAATTGGACATACCGTAACTAAATAGGAAATGAAAAAATCGTTCATTCTTAAGTTCACATTTGGAAGTTTAGGATTTGGTTGTTTCAGGGTGATGCTGTGTAACGAGGGGGAGATGTTGCAAACAGATTGTGAGGGGAAAGTTCTGAGACAACAAATAAGCTGCTCACATATTACATCACACACACGATGAGCTGCCTTTAGAGAATAAACACGGCCATTATCACTGTCATTAAAAAGATAACCCAGCCACGAGAAATTTGTTTACATCTTTTTTTTTTTTTTTTTTTTATAAATGGTTGAGATAAAAGAATACAACCAGTATTTAAATGGTCAAAACTTGAAAAAGTAATGGGTTAACAAACACTTACTTTTAGTATTAGATACTCAATCCAAATGGTAGAGATGACTCGGCAGGTTTATCTCCACAAATGTTTAATAAGAATCATTAGTCACTGAAAAATTAGCTCTACCAAACAGTAGAATACGCAGTTAAACTGTGAAAGAAACTTTTTTTCCCCACTCCTAATGACGGCTAAACTGTTTATGTTCAGCTAACAACTTGAAGTAATATTTTAGCTGCAGAAGAGGCCTCATTTGAGAATTTTAGCTTTAGCTTAGCATGAAAAAGACTGCCAAGTTAGCCTGTTAACACTTTGCTGTACTTTTATGAAAATTTGGGTCATGGTCTAGATGCAGCTGTCAGTTTACAAATGATAACTTCAGTATTTGAAAATGAAAATGCTTTTAACATTGTTAATGATTGTTTGACTTAAATTGTCTATACAAAGTTTTTGATGTGTTGTTCCCTATAATCAGCAGACCTGTGGGTACACTTGTCATTGCCTTGCTATGTGTAATAGATGTTGTATCAATCAAAGTATTAATATATCTGGGAAACATCCTGTAACTACTGTGTCATAGAAAATGATGCCATCATGTTTCAACATCAGTTTTTGTGACTATCAATTTTAATCTACACATACATAGAATTTTAACTATAGACATTAACGTAAAGACAAAGAGGAGCACGAATTTTAAAACTAATGTAACATCCATTTACAGTGTTGCCCAGAATCTTTCAAGTGTTGTGGTTAAGAGGGGTAGTACCTGGTTCAAAGTCTCTGATACCCTCAAAGTAAGTCTGTAGTCATTGATTACAGCTAGATTCTACATGTGTTTTTACAACCTGACTGTGGTTGGCAGTTCAAAGGCTCTCGTGTGGTTTTAAACTTGCCGGCTGCAGTAGAAGCTCTGACTGTCAACAAGCCAGCCTTTAGCACAATCTGAATATGCTTTTAGGATTATTGCTAGACATACACTACCCACTCAAATACTCAAGCGCACTCAAGTGCTTCTCATCTGCAGCCAGACAGCAGCAATCAGAGCAGTATTGATTTTAAAATGTGTGAAGATGAAATCAAATCAGACGGAGAGGAAAGACTATTCCTGCAGGAAGTGGCTTCTGGTTGCTCCGCACACTGACAACCATTAATTATACATGTTGCATCTGGTATTTAAGCATTGCAACTGTGTTAAGTGTGAAAACTGGTTTTCTGTTGAAGGAGAGACAGTGCAGTGATCAAAGAGGAAATCAAGTCCTTCCTGGCGAACAGACGGATCTCGCAGGCTGTGGTTGCTCAGGTAACAGGTGAGTATCGGCCTACCACGATACTGCTGTATGCAAGCGTCAACACACTGAGTGATACAGATTCCTCATTCTCCAGGGATCAGTCAGAGCCGCATCTCCCACTGGCTCCTGCAGCAAGGATCGGACCTCAGCGAGCAGAAGAAG
Organism: Atherinosoma microstoma; assembly: GCA_037177055.1. Taxonomy (NCBI): domain Eukaryota; kingdom Metazoa; phylum Chordata; class Actinopteri; order Atheriniformes; family Atherinidae; genus Atherinosoma; species Atherinosoma microstoma. The sequence goes on along the minus strand of JBBBVU010000001.1, from coordinate 32,025,055 downwards.
CGAGGCTTCTTCCGCTGGTACCTGCTGGAGAAGACCAACCCTGGTAACACTTTCAGGATTTCTTACTTAAAGGCAGATAACGTAAACATTTGAGCTGATTCTGTTGAGCTTTTCCAATACTTTTTAGGTGGAGGAACACAGAATTATTGATCCTCAACAATGTTTGTGACTCCAGGTGCCACTCTGGCCATGCGAGCTGCCCCGCTGGCTCTGGAGGACATGATGGACTGGCACCAAACCCCGCCCCCGTTCAGCTCGGCTCCCGGGGGTTTCCGTCTGAGACGAGGGAGCAGATTCACCTGGAGGAAGGAGTGTCTGGCCGTCATGGAAAGGTGAGGAGGAGAGCTGTCGGAAGATGGAAGCAGAGGTAACTGGAGGAAAAACATTGAAAATGACACATTTATCATGTGTGTATCCAGTTACTTCAGTGATAACCAGTACCCTGATGAAGCCAAGAGAGAGGAGATTGCCACTGCCTGCAACGCTGTCATTCAAAAACCAGGTATGGGATTAAACTCCGCAACATTTTATCCAGTTTACTGAACAATGAGGGGAAGTATTTGGTTATGTAGGGCCATATGGGCCAGTTTTTCTCCAGTACGGAAGACGGACAGAATTGCAGATTTTGACGTTAAAAATTAGGTCTGTCAAAGTTAATGCAAATTCCTTTTTAACTGCGATAATGTTTTTAACGTGCGATTAACGCACGCACTGTCGGCATAATTTCGGGAAGGGATGTAGGAAGCAGGTTGTGTTTCTGAAGCAAAAACGGCCACAGGATGGATTTTTACTCGGTAAGTTCAGCTTTAAAGTTCTGCAAGATGGTTTTCTGGACCAGACTGAGTTATTTTATCAACTAAGTTCTCCAATGCAGGAGAAGGCGACTCAGACCGGATTCTGTGTCTAGAATAAATGAAAAAGCTGCCTCTGTTTTTTGTGAGGTGTTATGAACAAGGAGGAGCGGTGTTAGAAAAGCGAGAGCAGCCTCCATCAGACTCACCAAAATAATAACTTTAAGATATTTTTAAATTTTTTAAATCAAAATGGCACCTCACAGAAGGAAAACGAGCAGATACAGGGTTCTGACTCCACAAACGCAGGCAGTGCAATCATGCTCAACTTGAATACAAACTTTAAAAACATCAACCCCAACGGGGAGCAACAATTTCCACTGCAGATTAAATGGTTCGAGGCCACTGTGTGTGTCTTTACGCACAGATTTATCCAGCATGAACGTGATTCAGGAGGAAATCAAGTGCTGTTTTCCCAGTGATGAAGTCTCCTCATCACAGATGTTGGACCGCTACAACCAGCAAGCTGAACGTCTGATCATGTTCAGGCTTTACAACAAGGAGCCTGTGTTGTGCTGAAGATGCACCTGAGGGGGCTTTCTGCAAAAAATGTGTGTTGGATAATTTGATTGATGCAAAGCATTTAATGATAAGATGAGCACAGCAGGTAAAAAACAAAAATGACTACATTGGTGGTTCTCACCAGCCAGACCTCCTGCTAATACACCGATCAATAATAAACTTAAAACATTCAGGTAAAAATAACTATTTCTTAGATATTATGCTTCTATCATTTCCAATGAGCCAGCTGCTTTGGTTTGCATGTAAACATTGTTGATACAGAAGTTTTTATATACAGCCTAAAACGTCCAGAGAGAAAAAGCCCTGCATCTGTAATCCGTTTCGGTAACCCTGGGGGAGGATCTGAAAAGTCACGTGTCAGAGCGTTCAAGATGTTTTTAAATGTGCTTTCAGAAATATTGTCAGGCAGAGACTGACTGTCCATAGATCTGATCTGTCCGTGTCCGTGTGCTGCAGGAAAGAAGCTGTCTGATCTGGAGAGAGTTACGTCCCTAAAAGTCTACAACTGGTTTGCTAACCGCCGCAAGGACATCAAGAGGCGTGCTAACATAGGTAATGTCTTCTGCGTTTCTGAGTGCACGAACAATTACAGATGTCGCGTGCACCTATCTGCCTGCAGCAGCATGTCGTTCTGTTAGAGCAGCTCCTGAACTCCAGAGTTGATATGCTATGATGAAGTTTGTGTTTTTGAAGAAGCAGCCATCTTGGAGAGCCATGGCATTGAGGTTCAGAGTCCAGGAGGTCAGTCCAACAGTGATGAGGTGGATGGAAACGACTTCCCTGATCAGGTGAACGAAATCTACACAGCAACAATGCCTGATCGCCTGTTTTTATGCACAATCTACAACAGAACATGACTGGAAAAAATTTTTAACCCGACGCAGGGCTGTGAGGTGTCCTTATACGATAAGAGAGCTTCAGCCAGGCAGTTTGCATTCGGTCGAGCTGACCTGTCCTCTCCAACTCAGGTACATCCCGACTACCACTAATGTAGTTTTACAAGATCCACACATGGCCAGAAACCCTTCATTTTCTTTTAACGTTTCCTGTTTCAGGTCCCCACGCTGCTCCCCAGCTGGTTTTCTGCCCTGGCCAGAGGAAGCGTGTCCGGACAGAGGGGCGCCTCTCTGATTGGCCGCTCCCTCATATCAGGGGCAGGCTCTCAGGCAGAAGGCTCCAGACTGACGGGCGTATCCTGGTCCCCTCCCTCCCCGTCCCTCCAGGATGAGCCCAGCATCCACGCCGCGCTGTCCGAACCCCAGGACCCCGTCGTTTTGGAGAAGACGGCGAGTCACAGCAGCTCGGCTTTGGCCAATCAGGCGGACGAGGCAGGATGCAGCATGGGGAACGAGATCAAGACGGAGACTCTGGAAGACGACTGAAGGCAGCGGCGGATTTCAGAGCTGTCAGAACAGGTGTCATTATATGCAAGCAGATTTTATAGGAATGTAAGATGCGGGGGAAAAAAGACCAAAAGTCATGTAAACACCAACCCTGAGATACCTCCCAACCCTACCTCCAACCACCAACCTACTCTGCTACGCTCATATAGCTATAATCAGTGTATTATGATCATAATTACAACAAACTCTTATTAGTGCTCCCCAACGTTTTTTCTGGAAGGTTTAAAACAAATCCAACAAAGTACACTAATCTGACATGCAGCTCTGAAACACTTGGGGAAACGCGCTGTAATTGTCTTTGTTCTGTTTTTTTTTTCTCCACTTGATTTCTTTGTTGGTTTGTTTTAAATGTCGACCCTCTGAATCTTCCATACTTGCTCGTCTAACAGAGCTGGACGCTTTGTGCGGACTCCTCAGACAGCACTGTGTTTGGGAATCGGATAGCTTCAGGTTCTTGCACTGTGATCGCACCACAACATGAATACCCTCGTGGGTAGGAATTTGGAAATCGGGTTCATTTTAATCAGTTCTTTTTCAGATATCATGAATTTCATCACAGCTGATTATGTGTAGACGGAATAAGTTTGATGTCCCGACATTTCAGAAACGAGCAGAACGATCTTTCCCTGACTGAAGGAATACGCTCACGTATGACAGCAAAACAAAAAGGCCAAAATGATTAGAACTAGATGAATAATTATGATAAATAATCACTGTCGTGTGTTTGCTGGTGGAGTTTAAACCGTACAGAATTTATTGCACTGATATATTTTACATTTTCTTTGTGGAAAATAAGAAAATTTAGTAATTAAGAAAAAAAAAAAGAAAGAATTGCATTTCTATTTTTCACAAATTTAGTAACTTGTCCAGAATTTCAACATTATTTTATTTATGCTAAAAAGAAAAGTCGAGAAGTTAAATCAGTCAGTTGTTTCCACCCTGTCGTTGGAAAGCCTGAGTAGTCACCTTTACAACAAGGTATAACTTGGAAAGATCGTGCTTCTGTGGAAGGAATAACACAAACATGCAAGTAGTGCCCCCCCCCAAAATGTGCCAGAAGCCCCTGAAATATTCTCCTGTTGGTATTCACTCTTGTTTTGAGCTGATTGGATGATTGGATTTTTCCAAATTAATAAGGAAAAACTTTTACATATTGGCCTTAATAACACTTCCATGATAACAAGTGCTGTTTTGCCTGTGAGAGATGAAAGCAGTTTCAGCCGGATGAAACCTAGTTTACATGAACGTACTGATATGTAAAACACAATAAGTATGAGATCGATAGATATAATACGCTTATCAGTAACTGTAGATCACTTTCCAACGTTGTCGGTCCAGTTATCCATGCTACTGTCCATGTCGGGAGGCGCTGGCAGATACCAGGTCATTGGGACTCGCCATCGCAGTAATGCTGCAGGATGGTGCAACACGGCTGCAGAATTTATCTACAGGAGAATATTTCAGGGGATTCTGGGACATTAGTGGTGGGGCGCTACCTGCACATTTAGCATGTTCTTTACAAGTTGGTTGTAAGGGCAACTAATCAGGCTAAAATACAATTACCAATTGGTTTTATCAAAAGAGAGAAATAATTGACTGAATCAACATTTCGCCCTTTTTTGGAGGAGTTTACTTTAAAAATTGTGTCACCCATCAAAACTCCAGTTATCAGATATTAAACTCCATCGACCCTCTTGGTGTTTGTCTAGATAAGATGTATTAATGCTCTGAATTTAGTGGCATTTAAACAGTGAGTTTCAGTATTAGGCCCTCAGATTCTAGTCTGGCGGTAATCATCACAGCCTTACTTTGCTTACATGTGAAAGCCAAAGCTTCAGGCGATCTGTATATAAACCAAACGCCCGGATGTCACTGTGATCGGGTGTTATTCATTCATTTGTGCCCAGGAATGATTGATCACTGTGAGATAATCTGTCATCAGTACTGATCAGTCAGTCAGGAGGGATTCATGTTGAAGATAAAAGTGTAATAAATACGTACATATACTACATACATACAGTATACTGTATGTTTCCTAATCCATTTCTATTTACACTATATATTCATATAAGCATCTAATGAGAGAAACTATCGGTATGAGTCTGACTTGTTGGTGAAAGATGAGTGAAACAATAGTCAAAATATTAAGTTTTAATATCTATGTATTTTCTAAGTGTATGAGAATCATGGATGATATTAGTAGGAGAGACGTGCTAACTAAAGGCACATCAGATGTGTCAAATTATTGCAAGTAAGATGCATTATGTTCTTTTCTTTAAGGTGTATCTGCGCTTGTTTTCCATATGCCATGTGTTATGAACACATTGTTACCCCTAAGTTGCGTTTTTATTTTAAATGACACTTTATTATTCTGGTGCTTAGAGTCTCTGCTGTTCAAATGTTTAATGGATCACTATGAGTGGCTGGAAGACCAGAGCAGCAGGAGAAGGAGGAAAAAATAGTTTTTCGTTTTTTTTTAAGCTCAGTTGTTGGTGAATTCTCTTGAACCAAACACTTCAGGTATAAAGATATTTGATTAAACTTTACAGCCACTGTAGGAGTCCAGCAGCCATTTCAGAGTCATTAAAAGTCTGGGTCTGCCCTTTTTTCTTTTGAAATATCAGGGTCCTTATTTTACTACAGATGTTTTATTTTATCGCCACAAGGGGGCAGTGTTAGACGCTGAAAATCCCCTCAATGCTAATATGTTAGCAGATGGTTTAATCACTCATCCAGCAGATACTAACATAGTATTAACATTAGCTCGGAGGCATGAATGAAGACTTAAAATATTGTAAATATTGGACTCGAGGGCATCAAGTATAAATCTAGTAAACAGTTTTTTGGAAGATATAATATACGATAGCAACATGCAACTTTTTAAAAATATCGTTGCCGTCAAATGCTGCATAAGAGCCGTTTGCTAGCAGGTATACAGTGTAGATAAAGACCCTCAGAATGAAATCAAGTCTTAGATCCTGGTGTATAGTTTCTCTGTAAAGCAGCACTATAGAGAGAACCTGGGCAGATTTTCTCCCCTAGCAATGGCTAATTCAGCATCTGTCTTTCTTCCTGTCTCTTCTCTAAGGTCTCTCCAACCAGTAAAAGTCAGTCACCTTCTCTTTTTCTTTTCCTCGCTTCCTCTGAAAATGCCCCCTCGCTGAATCAACCATGATGCGCGTTAAAATCGGCCACTGTTTGATATCCAGTTGCTAGCACGTGACGTAGCACCGTCAAGCGGCTGTGATGGTCCGGGGGGACTACTACAAAACTACGAAATGTAGTTTATTAGCTCCGGGAAGCTGCAGGGCAACAATGGCCCCATGTATGTGCATAATGAATGTCAGTGTGCCGTTAAAACGCGTCCGAAGCACAGGGTTTTAAGGACGGAAACTTAGTGTCGTGTTACTTTAAGGACTGCGCAAAATGGTGCTTACTACTTCTCATCAACAACGTACAATTAGCCTTCGAGTTTGGCTAAGCTTTATTAGAAACATCACTGGACAAACGTGGGCAGAAGGTCGAGTTTAGCATTCAGTGCTTCTCTGTTAGCATGACTAAATTAATATTTGTTCAACACTAAAGACGTGAAACAACATGAATCCTGAATCCTCAACACCTTCCTTATCAAATCAAAATAAGAAAACTACACACACACACACACGATGAGGACTTCTCCAGTGGCTGTATCCGTGTATCACTGCTAGTGAAAGAAAACTTTATTTTCTGTTACGACCAACACTGCTGGCTTCATTCAAACTGGTTCATCACTGTTTGTCATCAGGTTCTTTTCAAGCTAAGCTATTAGTTCAGAGTTCAAACTTCACACAGATACCTCACTTCTCCCCCCCTCCAACCCCCGTCAGCTATAAGCTACACCCCACATCTTCCTCCGCGGCCGCTTCAATGTGAATCTGTTTTTAAGCTGTCGAGGGGAAAAAAAAGAAAAATAACCGAACCGACTGACTAACGGCGGACTGTGATGAAGCTGTGTTTAAAAAAAAAAAAAAAAAAGAAGAAAAAAAAAAAAGGGAAACTCCTTCTCAAACTGGAGCCAATGATTATCACGTGTTAACGTAAAGGGAAGTTCCACTTAAAAAAAGAAGAAAGGATTCCTTGAATTGATAAGCTCTTCCATCCGCCATGAAATACCAAAATAATTCCTCCTTCCTTCTGGTGGAGTGTTAACGAGTCTCAAGTGTTTAGGATTAAATGTTGGCGAAAAGTGAAGTTTAAAGATGAATTGTCTCTAATTGTACGGCAGCAGAGCTGTCCTGTGTCTCGTTTTGCTTTAAGCTTTTAAGGCATCCGTCAGTTATGTAGCGCTTTGTCATCTGAATTACTTACACCAAAATATATATATATATATATATATATATATATATAATTTTCTTTCTTTTTTAAATGTAAGTCTGCTAAGCAGAAGCCTTTCTGAAATGAATCTATAGATTCATTTAAGACCACATGCTGTTTTGAGATTATTTCCGGATTTAAATGATTTTGTGCTGCCTTCATGGTCTTCATGTATTTTTTTTTTTCTTTTCTGTGGGTCTAGTATAGAAAGCTTGGATGCCATGTTGAAAACTAAAAGAAGATAGTTTCATTTATTGAAAACATGATAATCAACCGAACTACATGGAAAGCAGCTGAGGTTGCCACGGTAACCTTGTTGTTGTTATCATTAAACAGTGTTTAACATCAGACTAAATGAACCAACAGGGCTGGTTTCTCACCTGCAGCCTCAGTTGTTTCTCATAGTTTTCATTCTGTTGATTTTAAAGTTCTGTGTATTTAGATTTTGCCTCATTTTACATCAGATTCTGTTTTTATAATTGCCCGATAAGTCGGAGTTCTCATGAAAGTAACAACACAGTAACTTTGCTCTTCCAGTTGTGGCCGGACTGCGTCAGGGTACTCGTGTCGTGTCTTTTCATTACTTCAACTTCTTCTGTCATCTGCCTTCAGTCCTGTGTTGCCTTCTTGTTCCCGTTTGGTTTCTGTTGCTGGAAAAGCTGCTTCAGCATCGGTCATATTGTCTTTGCTTGAATCCAACCGGGGGGAGGGGGGGGCAGTGTGTTTGCTTCCTCTGGCTCCTGGCTGTTTTGACAGGATTGTTTATCTGATCTGAGATGAGCTGTCTGAAGATCCGGTGTCTTATCGGTTTCAGACGGTTTGTCTCAGTTAGACGCCGTCCTCCGTTCATCAGTGTTGTAAGATGCAGTCTGACAGTTGAAGAGTAGAAACGCTGTTTATCATGCAGCGGACATCCATTTCCAGCCTTAATGTTCTCATCCAATCAGCCGGGGCCTGGGAATGCTACGGTTAAATGAACATATCTCTCAGCAGTTATAAAAAAATGGTGGTTGCCATTTCATTCTGGCAATAAGCTTCAATAAATCTCTGTAAAATGAAAAATGTCAAACCTCAGCTGGATGTATGTTGTATCACTTTGAATTGACCTTTTTCTTTTAAATCCTTTTTTTCCCTTCTATTTCCAGATTTAGTGCCTTTTTTGGACAGTAGACTGTTGTGTAATCGCTATGTAGAAAATCTACATATGCCTTTTGTTACTTTTTCATCTGTTGGATAAACCTTAATTTGTTATTTTTAAGGTGTGTTTTTATTGATATTCTATTTACAGGGGAATAAAAACTGATCAGACTCCATGCTGAATGTCAGTGTTTGATTCAAACATCTTTATGAAATGAAATGAATGAAATGAAAAATACTTTATTTATCCCTTTGAGGGAAATTATTGTTGTAGCAGAGTTTTTT
>JBBBVU010000001.1:32002302-32014278 GCA_037177055.1 Atherinosoma microstoma | reverse complement strand
TAATAATAATAATAATAATAATAATAATGATTAAACAAACAATTAGATAGTAGAATATTATATATATATATATATAATATAGATATAGAAAATTATATTCTCTCACATTCTGGTGGCAGGATTCATGTTTAATGAATGAACTTGTAAATGAAAATGCGTGTACTCAGGAACTAGTAGCTCTTTTTTTTTTTACCCTACACAGATTTACATCACATTTTTTTTTATAAATCAGATGCCATATTTTAGTCCCGTTTGCTGTGTTTTGTGTGAACAGACCTGTCAAACTGTATACTGTACACTAATCTTATCAATAATTATAAACTCATCACGTCACTATAAGGTTAACATACTGCTGAACACATTTTCATTAACTAAAACGATATTTTATAAGAATTACTGACACCTTGTGGTACAGATGGGCATAGATATTACTCAAAATGCCAAGCACAGCTGTGACTGGACGGTGGCTGTCAGTGGCCAAAACATAAACATGTTTTCATCTGTGAGTGGATCCAGCGTCCTCAGGTGCAGCAGTGACCGCACGGCAGGTAACTACTTCAGCATTACATGTGTATGGTCTTCTTCTATGGTCCTTTTTAAGCGTTACCTATCAAACAAAGCTTGTACTGCAGTTTTAAAGCTCAAAAGGTTCTACTCTCACACTTTGTCCATTCAGAGATACCGTAGTAAAAATGGTTTGTATGTGGACCCATAGACGTATACAAAAGATGGGAAAATGTCCGGTCTCCATTTCAGCTGTAACATTCAGATGTTCGGGTCAGAATTTGATGGAAATATGAAAGCATGGATCCATCCTTCCTTGTATCAACAGTTCAGGATTATGATGAGTGATGTACCAGGATGATGCATCACGTCACAAAGCTCAGATCATCTACCGGTTCCTTCAACATGTGAATGACTTAACTGTACTTCAGTGACCTCCACAGTCACCGTAGCTCAATCCAATATTTCACCAGCTGTGTGTGTGTGTGTGTGTGTGTGTGTGTATCATGTCAATATGGAGCAAAATCTCTGAAGAATGTTTCCAACACCTTGTTGAATCTATGACACCAAGAATGACGGCAGATCTGAAGGTTAAAAGGACAGCACATCCATTTAGGGTCATTTACACATCTTCCACAAACACCTTTAACAGATTTGATGAGTTTGGCACAAATAAAAAAAAAATAAACACTCGATAAAACTTTATTTTCCTGATCAGATTACGGTTCAGACAATTAAAAAAATGTGAATCATGAATGTATTATAATACATGTTTATTCTTTGGATTTCAGCATTGAATTACATAAAACAATTAAATTAAAAACCCAAACTTGTGCTCAGATTTTTCCATTTTTTTCTTTTTATAGGTCTTAATATGCTCGTATATACACATACATACAGAGAGCAGCCAGTGTGGGGGTGCGCTCACACGTACATATGACACATCCAGACAAACCTGCTCCACACAAACAGCAGCAGTGACTGATAATGATTAGTTACAATGATAAATAGTAATACTGTTGACCAGGCCAAGGCCACCTTTAAAATGTTTGAGTATCAAACTTTTTCTTTTTTTTCTCCTCGGCTGCATGTGTGAAAAGTTTCCGGAGGGGCTTTTTTTGTGTGTGTTTTTTTTCCTTAGTTTTTTTGCAGGAATAAACTCCCTGACTAAACAAGCACCAAACCCTTTCCTTCAGCTCCCCGTTAAGCCTTCCATCTTCACACAGCTCTGGTAAATATGGCTACTGGTACCGTGGAGACGTATTGATACCGACTGCCTTTAAAAATGCACCACGTGGAGTTTTCCTGGAGAGCAGACGCAGCTGAAATGATGGGACACAGCCAAATACTGGGGGAAAAACATGCACCTGCAAACAGATTCAGGTTGCACCGGTCATGTATTGCTTTTTTTGGGGGGGAGGGGGTGAAGTTTATTCGTGTTTGACACACGGAAACAGAAACTAGAGACAGAAAAAGGTCTCAAGGAAGAATGTGGCAGAAGATTAGAGATGGCCGAAGCTGGGACGAGGTAGTTAAGAGGTGAAAACTTGCTACCGCGGCAGGAAAATCAGCCAAAAACACCCAGAAACAGTCATTTAAAAATCTGATTTGATCCCAGGTAGCAGGAAAGAACCCCCCCTTCCCCTCTGCTGCTGGGCAGTGAGTTATAGTTCTGATGATTTCACATGATTTTCTGGATGTGTAGAAAATTCCCTGTGTGGAATCAGGCTGAGGTTTCCCACTAGAGGGCGACATTTCCATCATTCCTTCGCATGGAACAGGCAGTAAAAAGCCCGGCAGCTCCTGAGGACGAGTTGCAAATACTCTCATTTAAATTAAAAGGTCACCAGAGCGGCATTTTTTCTTTTTTCTTGTAACTAACTCTGGAGAGTAACATCGTATCCTGATGGACTGTTCTGGCTGAAAGCAGTCTGGATCCAGGTTGAAGGCCACATTAAGGCAGGGTTTGCTCCACACCAGTGAACCCAAACTTAACACAGAGCTGCAGGAAAAGCAACATACAGCACAAAGATATGGAAAGCATTCAGAGCGAAAGAAAAACATAAAAGCACTTAAAAAAAAATAAAAAAAGAGGGGAAACAGCGTGAAGGGATGAAAATACTTCAATCCAAATCTGATTAAAAACGTGGCTGATACAGTCAGAAACAGCGATGCCACTGAATCCATCCCATTAAATGGCTTTTGTTGCTCTGTACAGTGTGCGCGTAAAGTTTTTCCATCTTACGTCAGAGTCCCAGATTTACGTGGAGGGTGTGTGCTGGATCTAAAGACACATTTCGGTCACAAACTGGACCGCTGGCTCAGCTCCCGCCACCAAAACTGACATCATATTAGTGCTTTCCCTCAAAATAAAACAGAGAAGTTTGATGCTCGGTGGTAATGTTTCTTCTTCTGGTGTCATTTTGTCCGTAGTGACAGTTATTGATTAGTAAGGAGGCTGCAGTGAGTCCAGACGGCCCGAAGAGCCGGAATAAAGAGGTAAGGCCTGAATGTTCTCGCTGCGTTGCCCCACTATTAACACAACTAGGTCATATCTATGTTGAGGCACAACTACATGACTGTAACAGCACTAGAAGAAGAAGACTCGGAGCATCTGCTTTACTTTTGAGCAGTATTTAGTGTTTTTGGTAACATCTGCAATAACTGGACCTTCTTGGGTTTGAATGGGCGTCTGTAGAGAAGCATCAGTCACGTGATGCTCCCTGCAGCCCATCTAAGGAGCTGGGATCAGGACAGAAGTTCTGCAACTCGTATCTCCACATCTGAAACCGTAACAAGTGCAGGTAGAAATAAAATGGACCTGTTGGTTTTTACAAGTATAAAAACATTTGTCCTACATTTTATACGACTATTCAAGAACCAATTCCAGAGAAAGGATTTGTGTCCACAACCAAACTTTACGTTGGTTGGAAAGGTACTGCTGTGACGGTCTGACCGAGGCCGGCGGGATCGTCACGGCTCCCTGAAGCCAGCAGGTTTAGAGAGACTCAAAGGTTTCTTTCTGCAGATGGAAAAACACGTCTCTGGGTCCTTAAATGTTTTCTTTATCCACAACTAGAGTTATTGCACTTACAAAACTGTAGATAAAAGTGACCAAACTTGTGTCACTGTCCTACCTCTATACCCTTTCCTGCAGGTGGAGAAGGTATAAGCGTGCCAATGACCAAAATGACACCAGAGCAGCCAGTTATTGGGAAAACGGCAGCATTATGACGCCATGTGCAACTGCTACGTGCCATCCCGCTCATATAAAAACACTCCCTGACGATCCAGGCTGGGATTTTTTTTACTTAGTTTTTCAAGTAGGCGAGGCAGAGAGCGAAGAAAACACAGCCGAAGACCAGAAGAGCCGATTACATGAAAACATTAAACATCATTAAAAAGAACAAAAACAAACAAAAAAAAATCCCATCAGGGTGTTTTCCTCTTCCGAGTATTGCTGAAGTGAATGCTTCAATCCCCTCTGTGCAAATGAGTTGTTGATATGAAAACAGTGTGTGGAAAATACATGGTCACATGGTTTTCTGAGGCACAACAACACAAAAGGAACAACCAGAAGCCTGAAGTGATCTCAACCCCCCCCCCCCCATCCCACCCACTCTAACAGTTTCTGAGCAGAGACCAGGATGGGAAAATCCAGCAGCCACAGAGGAAGTGGGTGAAGCGGAGGCTGGTGATCATTTCCCATCTGATTCAGAGCCAGGTCCACTCAAACACACACACACACACACACACATTTATATATCTATCTATCTATATACACTACACACAATCACACAAGAAAACTTCACCGTCTCCTTTAACTACCATCAAGCACGTTTACAAAAACAACCAAACTACTCCGACAAGCCTGCCAACTGAAAACATACCAGGCGGCCGACAACCAATCAGAGGACTTTAAGTCGGGCTTTAAGGCCAGATAATAAAACTAAACTACGGTGACACGCTCGTCTCATCTCAAAAACATCCTCCTTTTCCTTCACAGATCAACCAAAGAGTGATTTTCCAGGAGGAAACCACGTCCTCTTCTCTCAAAGTGCCAGTTTAAAAAATATTGGCCACTGAACGCAAAATCGCCACCTTCAGCTTGTTTGGGATAAAACCAAAAAAGAAACGTTATAAACCCCCGAGCTAGCCTACAGGAAGAGATGGAGGGGCTTCGATAAATCACTGGATTCATTTACAGGTAAATTTACAATGCTTATAGCAGCAACTCTCATGAAATTATTTGTGCAATATTCATTCAAATAAGAAGGCTTTTTTTAAAATCAATTTCCATGCGGTAAAGGCATGTTTACGAGCATTTCTATATAAATACTAACTTCACAGCCCTCACGTGATGACAGAAATGCAACGCGTGTGGTTTCCACACAGTCTGGACACACTTTTATACCAGCGCAGTATTCCAGATCATCTCATAACAAGCATTATAGCTTCAACATGATCAATCTTAGTACATGGATAAAAATCAAGGTCACCATAGAAACGGTAACAGGAAGAAAAAAAAGACCCCAAAAACAAAAATAATGTGATCTCTCATCAGCTGCTGTTATTGACACACACAGTTCTGAAGATGTAATATTTATCTTCCACCTTTAAATCTGCTCACTTGGTGAGACAGCACGGCTACCACTCCACCCTTCCCACTCACCCCAGTCTGACTCGTTAATGGGAGATGTGTACGTTTGTACTGGGCAGAAGTCTTGAGCCGCCTCTCATTTCTTTACATTTTGTTTCCAGTGAGCCGGACTCTGCTGTAATCGTTTAAAGTGGTCATTACAAAGAGATTCCCAGACTTTCTGAAGGTCTTTAAAAGTTTTCCTACGGATAACGACGGCTTTTTCACTCCTTTGAAATCTTACCGACCATCGTTCAGCCACGAAACGCTACGTATGGATCATTCGGTCAGAGCAAAAGCACCTAACGAAGGACAAACTAACTCACAAAGACACGAATCTTTTCCATTTCTGTTAGTTGTGCCCATAAAAAAATGCCATCGGTGGCACACCGACGGAAATAAACATGATGATTCTCAGACAGGTGTGAGCTGAAAGCTTGGTATATCTCAGCATGGTGGGCAGTGAAGCTTCATCAGACATGGCCTCCATGGCAACAGGAAGAAAAAGCTGACCTGTTATAATTGTTCAGAGTATTTCTTTTTATGTTTGAACACCTTTAATTAATCACTGGGGCTATTTTGTATTCCCGATGAGGGGCGGCTCAAGACTTCTGCACAGTTACTGTACTTCCTACAACAGAACTGCTGGATCCTACATGTCCCATGCAGCTCACGCAGCATCGTTCCAGAGAACTACAGGAAGTGATCTGGATTTACTGTGAAAAATGGGTCAAACTGCCCCTTAGCTCAGAGAAAGGTACTGCGTAAACACCTGTATATACCATCTATGGTGCGTTTCTTGAAAACGTAGTAACAAAGTGTGCTGCAGTGCACTACAAAGTGTCTCTCCGTGAGCGAATGCTCATGAATACGGTCAGTAGAAAAAGCCGGCAGTCCTGGAATGTTCAATTAAAATAAAAAAAAACTCATTTAAAAACTCCCAAACTTGGCCGCATCGTCCTGGGTGTCGGGAATGTTTTTGCATCCGCCTCCCAAGTTTAATGCTCTCCCAAAATACACTCGTAGCTCGTTCTCCCGGTAATGTCAGTACTCGGATGTAAAAATTAAAAACTATAAACTAAAAAAAGATCGAATGCATAGAAAAAACAAAAGCTTGATATATCCAGCAGAACCTCACTCACTCTTCCTAGACACGTACTCTTCCCTCTTTCCGTCAACATACTGCAGAGAGAGCGCCTCCCGGTGGCCAAACAGGGAGACTACCAGGTAGTTTGCTTCCAAGGACGTAACATGACACCACAAAGATGGAGAATATCTTCCCACCACCTCAGCTCCGCAGTCCCGCTCTGTTCACGTACATTAGTCTCTTATCCAACGTCTCCAGTGCAAATCTACTTTTAAAGCCTCTCAAGTTTGAGCGGCTCGTTCCTCATAAGTGGCTTCCCCCCCCGCCGCCCCCCCCACCCCACCCTGACCCAACCCTTCCTGTACTAAACGGCTAATTTTCAAACACCGGCACGACCACGACGACAATATCGATCAATTTGTGCACACGGGGCAAAACTGTACAACATTTACAAAAACACACAAACACATCCCACGTTTTCCTTTTCCCCCTGCAGTCCCTGAGATCACCTCACACTGAGCACAAGGCATTCTCTTCCACACCAACACAAGTCCAATATACACAGGAAAAAAAAAAAAAAAACAAACCAGGCCATGGTGAAGGCACATTCTGGGAGGATCAATCTTCAACAGAAAAAAAAAAAGGAGTCCAGGAGGGAGAGACGAGTCTGAAACAAGGAGCCGAAGTCTGCAACGTTGAACCTGCAGAGGTTCAGGAGAGTGGCAGTCGTAGTGGTGAGTGTCGGGACCGCCGGGGGGGAAGATACGCAGGGATGCAAACGCACAGCTAGCGGGAGGTTTTCATCACTGATTGCAGGTTTGTTGTGATTCTCTTACTCAAAAGAACAGAAACAGAAAAAGTAGAGGAAAAGAAAACAAAGAGAAACAAAGATATGACATGTAGGTGTCAGGTTAGGAAACCGAACGGCCGCATAGGGTTTTAAAACACCACCAGGCCGAACAAAGAATCAGCTGGGATTAAAAAAAAAAAAAAAAAAGTGTTTCATTTGCATCCCTGCGTTTGAGCTCGTAGAGCATCTCTGATGGAGCTTCTAATCCACACCCAGAGGTCCGACTATGCTTCCAAGTCAGTTTCCATTCACTCTTAGCATCCTTCTTACAGACTGGTAGTCGCTTAGCATCGTCTTCCCGTCTGATAGACTTCCCCTCCGTGGACTTCTATAAACTGCATCGTCCATCATCGACTTATTTGCATTTTTTTCCTAAAAGTCTCTTCACTTCCTGTTTTCCATTTCCATCCACTCTGTGAACGCGGATGTGTCGTTTCCAACTATAAGTTGTCAGGCAGTAGGTCAGTTCTGATGTGTGAGCCTGTTGCATAGCTGGGAAGAGGGGAGGAGAGGAGGAGGAGGAGGAGGACAGAGGGGGAGTTCATCTCTCCCATCCAGCTCCTGGTTTCCTGTCTCAGCTGCTCCAGGACTTGCGGTTCTCCCCGCGCCGCGAGACGATGGCTTCTCCTCGCAGGACGGGGACGTGGGCGGGAGGAGCGAAGTCTCCCGTCCGCCGACTGGTCCGATCGCGGCTGGACAGCCGGTCCGGGCGGACAAGCACCCCGTAACCTGGTTTACACTGGAAATACCGATGGCCTCCCACTGAGCCGTCGTTCTTGCCTGCACAAAAAAAACACAACGTTTGGTAAAACATCTCATATGTTTCGTAGAAATCTCTGTGATCCAATCCTTTTGAAATGGGACACCTACCTACTGGAGTGTCTAACTCCACCCCCACCCACAATCCCCCAGCAAACTGCGTAGCTCCCACGTAGCGCACCGTTCCCGCCTTATTGTTTCCTACTGTAACATACGCCCCGTCTGTCAGCCAGTCAGGCAGCACGTTGTCATGACAACGCTCTTCGTCGTCCACAAATATCTCCAGCCTCTCGAAGCCGTCGCCGCCTCCCGAGTTGGTCAGCTTCTGGTCGGAGAAGGGGAGCTCCGTGGCGACGTTGTTGTGATTGGCCGAGCCGTGGGAAGCGGGCGGAGCCGCGGCTGCCATCTTGTCGCCACACTGGGGAGGAGAGGTCACAACATCGTTCCTATCAGCGCCCTGCTGCTGCTGAGGGTTTGTGGGGAACGTGGTCTCGGCACCCAGGAGGGAGGAAGACGAGGAGGAGGGTTGGAGGACGTCGGACAGGGTGACTGTAGAGACACTTGTGGAGAAATAACCGCTGGACGACTGGCTGAGAGGGCTGAGGGGGGTGGTGTCATGCGGGTCATGCACAGGAAGAGGAGGGACTTCGGGAAACTCGCTCCGTCTGTCTTTAGCCGGCGGCCGTAGCATAGCAGCCTACAGGGGGACCGGCGGTTGCCACGGGAACAGAGGGACAGACGAGAGCATGCAGAGACAACAAGGCAAAAGAAAACAATGATCAACGATAAAATTCAACACCTTAAACATTTTCAGCTAAAAGAACCCAAAAGTTTCATAAACCTAAACGTAACCATGGAAACAAGGCCGACGTGTCCGCGGGCTGACCGGAGATCTCTGCAAGACCTCAAAAATCTTCTGAACCAATGTTTTTGATCCCATCTAGTGAAACTTTAACAATGTTATTATGAGCAGGCTTGGATAAAGGCAGCTGGACCTCCAAGTCTCGGTTCTTGAAGTCATTTTACGTCTCATCTTCCATTTGAAAGGGAGTTGTGGCTTCAAAGTAGGGGTGTAAGAAAACATCGATTTGCCGAAATATCGCGATATTTTGCGTGACGATATTGTATCGATATTCAAAACCACAATATCAATTTTTTTTTCTAAAAAATAAAATAAAAAATTTGCTTTTTTTTTTTTCAAAATCAACAATTTGTTGTAAGAAACAGTTGTTGTACAAACAGTGCACAGTGGTGGTATCGATATTTAACACCACAATATTGAACGTTTATGAAAAAAAAAGTTCAAAAACTTTTCTTAAAGAATTTTTTTTCTCCCCAAAATCAACAATTTGGTATAAATGCAAACATTAACAGTGGTGGTTCATTTCTGTTTTGCACCTAAACTTGACTTTTTATTAAGGTTTACTTGAAGAATCCGAAGTTTTAGATTTATAATTCATATTTGTATAATGTTAAAAGGAAAACAGTAGGTGTTTTTTATTTTTATTTTATTTTGCTGAAGGTTTGATAAACACTTTATTCAAAAATGGAAATATTCTACATGTATGACCATTGTTCATATATGTGTCATATATCAAGCTACATACGTGTTATATTGCACTAAGGGGTGGTATGTTTGATGCTACAGGGATACTTGAAACCTTTACTGATGAGGTTGATTTAAATTTCTTTATTCATGTTGTACATAAAGAGCAGGTGTTGTTATTTCTTCTGTAGTGAAATGTAGATCCTCTGCTCTCATTCAGTAAGTTAACGTCAGACATATTACAGGTTGGAGTTTTTACTGTTGTTACAGTTTTCTTACAATTAAATTCTAGTAAAGAAAAATCGCAATGTATCGTCTCACCTATAGTATCACAATATATCGGGATATATCGTATCGTTGCCCCTGTATTGTGATATATATATCATATCGCCAGATTCTTGCCAACACACACCTCTACTTCAAAGTATAAAGAAGGTGGTTCACCCAAAGGAGAAAACCCTGAAACACAAGCTGAGCGGTGTCGTGTTCACAGCGCTCAGACGTTTGCATACGAGATTTAGCAGCCCATCTGCATCTCAAGGACAAAGGACACTCCTTTGTCCAAATTGTGGACATTGCTGTCCTCAGAAAAGACAGATAGATTGACAGGGATGCCAAGGAAGTCATCTACACTGCTCTAGAAAACGTTTGGAATATTTTGGCTATTTGTATGATGTCAGAATGAACCTAAAATGCACTATAACCTTTACAGGTGAGCTTAATTTGACTTTCTCTGAACCTTTGAATGCACATGTACAACTTTTCAACGTTTAAGTACTCATTCCATAACATGCTGTTCACTAACAAGGTGATTAACTGGAGAAAAAGGAGGTGTCTGAACCACAAATAAAACATTATGACTTTTATTTCTTGTACTTTATCTAATTTTACTTTTGCTTTTTTGTCTTTAATTTCTTTTACTTCTTTTTAAAGTACTTAATGTACTTTTACTGCTTCCTCTGCATCCCTTGTAATGCTTTTCATGTACAAGACAAGTTGCTTTACATAGAACATTAAATGTGCTATTCAAATAAACTTGCCTTTAAATGTTCTGGTTCAACAACAGCTTGTATACAAACAGTTTATATTGTGGTAAACCCCCCCCCACTGCTGTTAGCTTCTGTTTCCATAAATAGTGACATCCAAACGCCAGACATTACAGAACAGAGGAGGTGGTCTCAGCTACAACATAGCTTTGACTCTCCTCCCCGGAGAGTTTAACAACGACTCACATGTTGGACCTTGTGAGGTTTAAATGACTTGAACAACATAAAAGACAAACGTGAACAACGCTCTTTAGGAATGAAGACGCCTTTCTGACGAAATCCAGCTGCCTTTATTGTCACGTAACTGTCCTCTGAGGTCTTTAACTCTATTCAACGTATTTATTATTTCAATGTTTTTTTCTTTTGTTCCTCTTTAGAATATCATTTTATAATAACCCCTATTTATATCTGCAACTCTGCTTACAAACCTTAGTAAAATCTTTGTTTCTTTTATCTGCCTTTAGCTCCGGTTCTCGTTCCCTGATGCTGTGTACAACACTTCGGTCAGCTCTGGTTGTTTTAAACCTGCTTCATCAATAAATTTGACTCGCTCACTCCTTTATGAAACAAGAAAAATGATCAACTACAATAGCTGCAGGTATCCAGAAGGTAAAGGTGTTGATAAATAAAACAACTAGAGATGTTTGGCTTTTTGTTGGTTTGCTTTTCACACATGTACTTATTCAAATAATCAATAACAGAGAAGAGTGAGTGGAAATGTCTGTGCTGGTCTGCAGGACAGAGAATGAAGCTGCAACATTTACCAACACAAGAAGTTTTGCTGCTACATTCATGCTGGATATTTGACTGAAATACAGAGTGGAAAGCCTCACATTGTCCTCACATCCTCCAAAACATCTCAATCATTTCACGCCTGCAGTACAAGTGTAAAGAAAGGCTATAAAGCCAGAGAAGTTACAGAGTAAAATCCATCTGGAAAGGTTGCATGAAAAGGGCTTGCTGGGACTTATCTGGGAAGATTATCGAAGTATTACAAATACAAACATGATAAACTGTAAAAAAATATTAAAGAGGTGCGTATGTAAAGGGGGGAAGGAGGGCAAGGCGTATCTCACCGTCTCAGGCTTGACTCTGCTCTCCTCCCCTCCTGGTGATGTCACGATTCGAGGCATATGCTGCCAAAGAAGATAATATGCAAATAACTTTACTGGATATTCAAAGGCAATATCAATCAAATTAGAAATTTTATACAAATTAATATTCAAGCCTCTGGTGAAGAGTATCAGGACAAAGTGCCTTGCTCAGAGGCACCCCGATAAGACCTGTGGTTCATACCTGCTGGTTGTGCGCCGAAGGTCTCAGCTCCTTCTTGTCATCTCGTGCTGGGAACAGAGACTTGAGCAGTTTGGGCATCTGAGGAACCAGCGCCTTAACTGAAAGATAAGAGGCAGCAAGTCCTGAACGACCTGGGGGGGGGGGGGGGGGGGGGGGGGGGGGAGAGGGGGAAAAACACAAAAACCCCCCCCCCCCCCCCCCCCCCCCACCTCTTTCTCTTCTCTCCCCCTCTTTTCCACAAAGAGGGGG
>JBBBVU010000001.1:31969378-31986685 GCA_037177055.1 Atherinosoma microstoma | reverse complement strand
GTCTCAGATCAGCAGAAACACTCAGTTTATTTAAATCCAGGTTAAAGACCCTCCTGTTCTCTGCTGCATTTACATAGCTGTTATCTGAAAGTCCAAATCTGTAGCATTTCTTTTAAGCTTGAATTTTAAACTTGATCATGTTTTTCTGTTGTCCTTTCTTAATCTTGATTTTTTTTCCCTCCTGTTTTCATTTAATTTCTTTTTAAAAGTTTGTTTTGTTTTAATGTACTTTTCTGCAATGTACAGCACCTTGAACTGTCCTGTACATGAAATGTGCTCTATAAATAAACTCGCCTTGCGCTGCCTATAGTCATTCTTTACAGCCACCAACTTCTCTTGTTACGTCTGAGTCAAAGACCGCTCCACAAACTGTGGACAACTCTGGGTCAGTTTCATTCCCATTAAATGTGGACATGAGAAGGTCATTTCTATTCCAGCAGCATTTTCTTTCACCAGTTTAGTTTAGTACACTTTCAGTGGGACCAACATTCATCTTAAAAGTTCATCACAACAGTTGAACTTTTCCAACATCCTGTATACGTGGTACTTGTTTACATTCTTGTAAAATGCACCGAGATGACCTTTTATTGAGCTGCATAAAAAACTGAAATGAATTCAGCTTCCGGGTTGTTGAAAGATATGCAGAGTCAAGATAACAGAAGTCAAAAACTGGTTTTCCTACATTGATATTCTGTTTGAGGCAAAGAAAATAATCTATACAGGTCCCCTACAGAGCCCATTTAACAATGACGCTACTCTGAAATCATAATGAAATTGGAAGCATTCAAAAATTCTCAACATACTCCAACCCCTACAGTTAAATAAGAAGCTCCGTTATATAACATACTGACAATAAATAGATCAACCATATTGATTATAGAATGTCCAGGAAATAATTACCAGTTTGTCCATAGGCAAAGATACAGGCATTGTAGCCCTGGAAGGCATTGTTGAGAAGACTTTCCCCAAGGCACTGGAACACCACCTCCTGACCTGCAGAGACATCACACACAAAAAAATTATTCCACTGCTTTTTATCTCGACAAACACTGATCTATATATCTTTTTTATTATGAACTGACCTGCAAATTTTTCCTTATCGGTCTCATCCATGGACCAGAAGCAGTAGTCATAGGCAAAAACCTGAGGAAGTAAAGTGAAAGCAGCAGGAGCATGAGGCAAACAGGACGTCAGGCTTTTTCCTACAACTCACACATCTTCATCGCATGTTTAAAGTTATAGATGTGTTGGTATGAGTGATGAATATTTGTTGCAGCAGCTGCCCGACAGAAGTGCACAGTGTCCTTGAATTCTCAGGCAGCTCCGTCCCAGTCGTGTCACTTCTGGCTCCACAAATCCAAGAAGGTGACAGCCAAAGTGACAAAAATGGATGTTTCCGAATGGAAGCTGACAAACTAACGGCGGCCTCCAGGTGGGCGAGCGGCCACTTTTATCTTTTACGTGTTTGTAACACAGATTTTTACCCAATTGTAAAAAAAGAAAAAGGCAAATATCTTGTTTTTAAACATGCTCAACTACGTAGGTTCATTTTGGACTATTGGAAATACTGACAAATAGCAGAGTGAAGAAAAATATATTCAAAAAAAATCCTAAGGAACAAATTTTCCAAAAGGGTTTAATATGAATAACCCTAACAACACTCTTCTGTTATTCGCAGCTTTATAAATCATTTCTTTCGTTGCCTTTATAGGTGCACAGAGTTCTCAAAGCGGCGTGGCAGAAATACAGCGGTGTCTTTGTTTTACTTTGTGATGATTCACAACCATGGAATCGGCTCAGTGGTGAAAGCGTCTGTATGTGTGTGTGAGTGCAGTTACCTTGGACTGATTCCTGATGATGTTACGAAGATCAATGTCCGCAGGAACATGTGGGAAGACAGATGACAGAGGGTATATTAGTAAATATGTTGGACGTTAAGAGTTACTAATGTTATTTTCTTATATATCTGCCCTGAGCAGATATGGGAAGTCAACACACATGAATGAACAGAACCAAAGCCCACATTAAAGCACAGCCTTGAGGCATTCCTTGTTTTGACAAGTAATCTGAAGACTTGAAGACAAGTGATTGACTCTAATCCTTATATTTGTAGCTTTTCTAAAAATCTCATTTTTCACATGTCAAAAACAACCTCTCAGGGATTTGGTGAGTGTGTTGGTGGATGTCAGAGTGCACAGTGTTAATCTCCGAGAGCCTGCTGAGTTGTTTCCAGGAGTGTTTAAATGGCTATGTGGCCGAAGGGGGCTGCCCTGGAGCTGGCACAGAGTTGAGATCATGCAAGATGGAATCAGATGATTGCATGGAAAGGTTACTCGATCAAGGTCATGAATGCACGAATTGACAGAGGGATGTGGAGGGGGGGATGCCTCCAATAAAAGTGAAAATAAACATACAATGACATTTGCCAAGAGGTGGGGTGCCTGCCTCCAATTTCTGTGATATTTTACAGGAAAAACCAAAGAACTACATGAACAAATGGGCACACACACACACACTGGCACACACATGCAAACCCATCAGTATTATGAGCATATAGCTAACAGCCATGTCCTTTAAAAATGCACACAGATGGTTGACTCCATCTGGTTTTTCTATGTATGTGAGGAAATATCAAAGCAGACATATGAGACTTGTTTCTTTATTAGGAGGTACAGAAACAGATGATTGATAAAGAAACTAATAAAAAGCAAAAACCTAAAGTTAAAGAAAATAAACATTTGGATTTGATCCTTTTTGCAAATGACAGGAATATATATTTATTAGGGGTGCAACAATGCACAAAATTTACAGTTCAGTTCGTTTCGATACTTTAGTGTCACGGTTCGATATTTCTTCGATACAAAAAAAAGAATTTAAATGCCTTTTTTATCTTTTAATTCTATTGAAATCAATTTTAATTTCAATGTAGTAAACTGTCAAAATGATGGATGGTCTTCCGATTTTTCCATCATTAATTTAATAAAAACAATCAATGATGGAAAACATTGGGTTAACACGACCCCTGCTTCACTGATTGCA
Source organism: Atherinosoma microstoma (assembly GCA_037177055.1). Lineage (NCBI taxonomy): Eukaryota > Metazoa > Chordata > Actinopteri > Atheriniformes > Atherinidae > Atherinosoma > Atherinosoma microstoma. The sequence continues at coordinate 31,983,646 of JBBBVU010000001.1, read as the reverse complement.
TGTTGGTAGCACTCTGTGGATCTGTGCTCTGTGATGTGGCCTGGGCGGAATAATCGAATGCAGAACTGAGCTTTCAACACTGAGCGCATCACCAAAGGACAACAATATTTTGTATTGTTTGATACAGTGCTCACGGTTTCGGTACAACCATGTATTGAACGATTCAATACAGATACATGTATTGTTGCACCCCATATATATCTCCAGGGGCCCTGGAGCCATATATAAATATATAATATAACTACACATTTTCTGATATGAGAACTGATATGGGATGTCCCAATCAAGATAAATCAGCTATTTAAATACCACGTTTCAGTCAAATACTTAAATTTTCCTTGCACACAGCTGCAAACGACACTTTTTTTTAAAACAGAAAGTTCTTTAACGATTCCACAAAATGATATTAGCAAACACTGGAGTACAGATAAAAAGCTTTTAGACAATCTTTTTTGTAGCAAAGCAGAAGTAAAACTCACAGAATGAACAGAAAAATAAATAAAAAGAAATCTAACCAGGAAATAACCAAATAATATCAAATGGTTATTGTTTCCTAATGACGTTGAGCTCAGTGTTTTGTACCATGTTGACACTGAACACATCGTAATGTCACTGAAACACGCAACTCTGTCGGAGTCTTCAATCATCTTTCCGTCTCCCACTGATTCAGCGATTGGGCAGTGGAAATAATTTCATTCATGTCAGGAAACTAAGTGCTGTCTCTGTATCGATGTGCTATTTGGCCACGTGCCAATCAAACTACCATCCCAGCTGCCTAAAAACAACAAAGAACCAGGAAGTAGGGGGCCACTCAGTGACACAGATAACAATTGTTAAAATAAGAGAATGCTGTCTTCTTTGTCACGATTATATGTCAAAAGCAAACTGTCAGTGGATTCCACAGCGACGTCACCATTGTACATTTTCTTGGTATGATTATTGTCAAATAATCGCGAATTTGAAAAAAATTGCGATTATTATGTTTTCATTTGACAACTTTATAAAAGTGCAAATCAAATGAACACTCCTTATAGGTATTTAAGTTTTATTTATTTCAATCTCTTGATGCAACCGTAACAAAACTATTGAAACAAAGTAACCAGAAAATCCAATTTCAAATAAATCCTCTGCTGTGTAAAAAAAGAATAAATATTACATATTAACTCTGGATGGAAAATGCTACAGGACCTCTACCTCTACCTGGGAGGCTTCTCTCTGGAAACTACATTATGAAAATGTCTTTGAACTTTCCTTCTAAACCCGAGTAGAGAATTTAGAAACACAGAAAAACATCAAGCTAACTTTGACTTCCAGCTGTCCATCAGCAGAATATCTGCTGTCTGAAACTAAAATACTGGAACAGGGAAAATAAGCAAGACCAAATATCGTTAATCAAATACGGTTTCTTCTACAAACCAATGCACACTGACAACTAAAAGGCATCGACCATATGCAGAGTTGAGGATGTTTGAACAGCAAAACTATCCATCAAAAACAACTTTTTCGGTTTTTCTCATCTCTATTATGTACCGTTTGGTGAACTCCACTGAACTCGCCCCAGAGTTGTACATAATGAATTGTAAATGACACTGCAGGTGAAAAAACATATTTAATGCATTTGTTCTTTTCATTGCAACTATTTTATGGCTGCTTTATAGGCTGGTGAGCCGTTCTCCACAATGACACCTTTGTCTTATAAGCAGAAAAATCCAATAAAGATGACTTAATCTGTTTGTTTGGAGTGAATAACTCTTCCTGTCATACTTTCCCAATCCGCAGCCATCTTTACGATAAATGAATCATGGGTTTTAATACCGCAATAACTGTGAAATTGAGGAATTGTTATATGGTATGGTACACCTGTTGTGATTGGCTGACAAGGGTGGGGCGAGTGAACCAGCCTAATTTCAAGTGCAAAACAGATGACAACATGGATGATTCTGAACTGTATCATTTAATGTCTGATCTATTATTTATGTTTTAAATGCTAAGGTAATGTTGACAGGAAACAACAGAGGGAAGTTGGAAATGAAGCACCTCGACAGTCTTAAAAAGAGGCAGGTAGGATAGCTTTAACATCATGTGTGCTACATTTGCAGACTCCTATAATCACCCAACTGTGTATTTTATGACTGATGACAGGCAGATAGTGTCTCATGTGCTCCAGAGAAGAGCAATAAATGAGTGATTATATTGCTCATCGCACATTACAGGAGCAGGTTTGTTAATGATTCCGAATATACTACACACCTGTATTCATTTACTGCAAGTACTACCGGCACACCCTTCTTTTCAATGCTGGGTAATATGCTGACAGACGCAAGCCTTCTAGTTATCTGCTGATATTTCTCATATTGATTTCATTCATAAATGAAACTGAAAGCAATTTGAATATGAAGTGTATAACTCTATTTAAAAATATTTTGCTTTAAACATTTTAAATAACATGGTTGAAGGAGGTCCTTATAGAAATAAAAACACATCCAGATTCATCTATAATTGTCTAATAATAGTATTGCCACTCTCTTAATTATAACTGAATTAATCTGTGAGGTATGTAGAGATTTCTTACCCTTCCATTTCGCATATAGTTTTTCCCCCCCACTTATGTCAACATATCTCAATGCATGTCCAGAAAGTTACAAATCTCTGTTCGTTTTGGGTCAAACTTCCAGATATCCACAGCAACAACTTTTATGCTCTTCATCCCAACAAAGATCATATAACATGCTTTATCTGAGCCAATCAAGGTTGGAGTAAGTGGTCTAGCCTATAGTAATGGGAAAACTGTGGCTCATTAGAAAGTGAGATCATCTACCAATCAGAGGGCTAGAGGTTCAATCAATTTCTCTCAGTCCTTGTGTCAAAGCGCCTTTGACAAAACTGGAAATAGAAGTTTCACAAATGGCAAAAACAAAGCCAAAATGCAGAAGCACAGTGTGAAAAAGTAAGTGCACATCCAGCTACTAGAAGAATTAAAATGGTAAAGTAGCAGCCAGCTGCCCTTGACCGACTGATCATAGTTGAGCACCTCAATAATAGCAGAACCTTCGGCAGCTTGCTGGTCATTCAGGTGCTTCTGAACACAATGCCAAGGAGCAAAGACATCAACATAGGGCCTCATTCACCAATCACTCTTATGAACAAATATGTTCTTAAGTTCTGGTTATAAACATTTTACAAAGAGTGTGGTGTTCATAAAAATCTTGGAATACTCAGGAGTACTCTTATGAAAATTTGAAAGCTGACATGTTTGAATAAAGTCAGTATTTGTGCTGTTTTCTGCTGTTTAGTTACTTAAAATACATTGATAACATGACAGTAATGTTTTTAAAATAACTTTTGGTCATTTACAACACATTTAGTTATTTTTAAATCAAAAGTAAGCTGTTGCAGATCGTGGCCTAACATCATAATTTCCCTCAGTGGAAAAATAAAGTATTTTTCAAGCATTTCATTCATTCCAAAACAAGTCACTGTCAAGATGTGATGCAGTTCTGTTCCTGGTCTTCCTAAAACACTGGGTGCAATTAGACAGGACAAACACCAGATCTGTTCCTTCATCCCAAAAAAATATCACTCCATAAATGTCCAAGTCACCTGCGACTCCCAGAAACACCTGCTGGATGTGATATTTAATCATTACAATTGACTACAATAGTGTTTTTTTGTTAATGAGAGTTTTATTAGGAGATGAGGTTATGTCCGGCCCGGTTGGTCAGTGGTGTTATTAACCATGATACCCTGGTTAATAACACAACTGACCAACCCTCAGACTCACCTGGAGGTTTGACTTCATCAGATGCACCACTCACTCCATGGGCGCACCTCATCTTAAAGATTGCTGGATGTGTTTGGACACAGCAGTGTACCACTTTAGGCACTACACCAGGAGGATGTAAATCTGATACGCTCATGGGACCAGACTACAGGTTTACTGTCCAAGTTCGGGAGTAATTAATTACCCTTTTGTACATAAAACTCCTTTTATAGGATTGGAATGTCACTCTGGGATTATTTATAACAAAGTTAATCATTTTAAAAATGAGGACAAACATGTTTCAGTGCACATCTTTGTAATCATTCATTCTTATGGCATTCTGTTTATTTTTCCTCATCTCTGTCTGTGTCCTGCCACACGTTTACCTGCAAAGTAGGACCAGCTAGTACGTTCTTTTAACTTATGAAGAGATAATCTAAGAGGTGATTCAGATATGCACACTTTCACAGTCTACGAACAAGTTTGTAAAAACTCTCAAGTACACCTTGAGAACAAATTGAAGAAGATTCATAAGAGGATTTTGGTGAATGAGTCTCATTGTTCTTAGAAAAGCAACTGTTGCTGTCTATCAATCTGGGTAGGGTTCAAGGTTTTAAGGATATTTCTTATTGTGGAGTCCATTAACGTGCAGTAAAAAAGATTATTGTTGAAAAACACTGAAGGCAGATGCCATTCTTCTGAGAGCAAAGTGGACATGCTACGTTTGGTGAAAATCCACACAGCATATCAGCACAAACACCTGCCAAGCACAGACACAGTGGGGTGATGATTTTAGATTCTATCTATTTAATCTATTTCTGCACAGACTAAAAGTGATGAATTTCTGTCTTTTCTTCTATTTTATTCTTCCTCAAGATTCTCTTTGTTGTTTTTTTCCCTCCACTGGTGCAGTTCTGGCTTCACCCCTCAGGGTGAGGGCAACTGCCAGCAATAGAGCGGCGTGAAATCCAAAGATGAAGCCAGAGTTAAGAGACAGCCAGGCCCAGAAATAGATCTACCTTCTGGAGAATCCCTCTGCAACATCATTACTGCTTACGTACATTACCACTCATCTGAGCAGTCAGCTAAATCAATGAGCAGACGTCAAGCTAACCCCCTTTTTTCGATCATTTTAGCTTAGTTTTATATATGACGCTTCTGGAAAAAAAGGCGAGTAAAAATAAGAAAACACGCAACAGCAGAAAAGCCTCAGACACCTGTTTCCCTTTACCCATGCACATTCTTTATAAGCCACCAAAGCTGCAGCCCTTACACAAACCATCCAACAAATCTGCAACACTTCATATTTCACAGATGTTCTGCTGCTGATGAGCTGCACTCAAAGAGCAGAAACACACGGAGAAATTCCCATCTGAAGCTTAATTAATCCCAGTCGCCTTTTTAAATTAAAGATGAAATTAACACCTTCTTCCCCCTGCCCTGGTTTCTCTCAGCAGCCGGTGTTTAAGAAGATGTTTACTGTCATTAAAAAAAAGTTAAAAATGAATTCATGACATCCGCTGATGCAATGAGAATTCTACCAAGAAAAACAGATGGGTTACAGACTTGTCAAACTATATTTCATCATCCGCATACTCAAAGGCTTTGGGGTACTTAAGTGTTTGTGACACCCTGATTTCAAGATATTTTTGTGTCTCTTAAAGCTCCTCTCAGGGGCTTCGGGGCAACCTACATGCCTCCCATCTCCACGAAGTCTTATCTGCGCTTAAGGGATAAAACTAGCATGGCAGGTTTTGACGTACATAATGATGACAGCTGTCATGGTTGCTTCAAAGACTATAGGAGAGAAGGGTCACCCATGTACTGCACTCAGACACCCATTAACAAAGTAAGGGGTGCCCCCTGACCAATGAGAGGGGAGGATGAGGCGGTCAGGAGAGTGCTGAACCCGCCTCCCACGGTCCTGAAACAATCCCATTCGTCTCTTCTCTTTTCAGCCTATCGCCGTCATTTAAAAAATAACTTAATGCATGGTTGCTTTCCCCCCCCTCCTTTCTCTTTCCCTACTGTTCGTGCAATCTATTTTTTTCCCCTCTCTTGCACCATACCATCCACGGTTGTAGGGAGGGAGAAGGAAGGAGGAGTGGAGGATGGAGAGAAGGCTGATGGTAGCTAGAGGGTTAAGGGAGAGCAGAGGCTGAGCCTGAGTCTGGAATTTTAAGCTAAAGTACAAAGGTCATCAGAGTAACTGAGTACATACTGATGCCACGTGACAACGGGACATGTAAGAAGCTAATGTTTGAGTACAGTGCACACAAACTATTTGGTTACGAGACAATGGGTCCTCATGCTGTATAAATAATTATATAGACTGCCTGTGCGTATATATAATCCCAGACATGCACAGTGTGCCTGTATTCTACACTTACTGCAAATGTTTTCTAGAACATGTTGAAATAAGTCAAAATCAGCCCCAATGTGGTTCAAATCTCTAATGCACTGTTTGTCTGTAACAGTGCATTTTCTCACTACATAAAGAAAAAAGAAAAAAAGCTGTACAAAAAGCCACCAGATTTCTGACATGGATGTTAAGTGAGTAGAATCAGCCGTCTGGGCCTGAATCAGTGGAATGAAACTGGCAGAACTAAAACTACTACAAGCTTGGGTCAACAAAAATGAAAAAAAAAACCTTTAGATGAATCAGACTTAACCCTGTTTTTATATTAGCAAACTGCTTAAAGACTTCCACCATCACATGGTGTCCTAACACACTGACAGAAAACACACAGCATCGTTTCAAGACACAGGGTCGCACAGCCTCCTTTTGTCTGTCGCCTTGGAAACCGAGCTGCTTGTGTTTGCATCGCTGACATGTGACTGATTTTGTCAGTGTGTCAACATCCAGCTTCACTGGTCCAGTGCAAACAGCCTCAGGTCATCCTGCAAACCACAGAAGTGTCTGAGTGTGCAGCTGTGGGGAGGTTAGTGGTCGGTTTATCAGGCAGACCAGTACAGAATGCCCTGACCCTGGGGTGAGGACATTCCCAGTAGCTTAAACAAGATCCAAAAAGAAAGAGAGAAAACTGTCAGCGTGCATGGAGAAAATTTTCATCATACTTCATATTATTAATGTTAATTTGATGATGCTTATAAGCCTTAAAAAACAAAAACAAACCTCATCTCTGCAATGAGTCACTGAATGTGGGATGGTGAGCAACTAGAGTCTGGTCTGCTTGGTAAGTCCTGCTGGTGGAAAAACTGAACCAGAAGCAGAACTCACTACTGGCTCACGGAAAGAACCGTTTGTTTAATAGATCACATTAGAATATGAACATTTTAATCTTATTTTTCTTGTTACATAGGTTGTAGTGGAGAGAAAAATAGTAGATTTACAACACTGCCTTTAATCAATCCTGTACACGGCCTTGACTGCTTTCAGTGATTGATCCATGCCAGAGTAGACGAGATGGCTACATAAAGTAGGAATGTAATGTGAAATGGGCCACAGACCCACAACTGAATGAAAACATATGTACGGCGAATACACAGAATTCTAAAATGTTGAGTTATACTTTTAAATACTTTTGGGGAGTGTCTTCATTACATTTTTCTATAGGTTTCTTTCTTGGATTACAATAGAAACAAAAAAAGAAAATAACCACCAGGAACCCACTAACATGTCAGATGAAAATAAACAAAGAGAAAAAGTAAAACCCTACTTTGGAGCCCTTCAGCAGCTTGAAGGGCTTGCCATCCACAGTAGTGTCTTGGAAAATTTGAAAGGTTTGTGTCAGATTTTCAAGCTGACCAGAGGAAAGAGTTACACCATGAATGACTGGACTGGAGTGGCTGCCATGACATCAAATACAGAACACTGGATTAGAGAAAACCGCTTTTACTAAAGGATTACCATAATGATGAGAATATGGGTCCAACTTTAGAGTCCGTACACTTGACCAAGTACATTTTTTACAGTGGACTTGACTACTCTCTGTTTAGTGAGAGTCAGAGGAGAAAGAGCAGCACAGCAGCTGATAAAAATGTGAAAGAAAAATGAAGACATTCTTTTATCCATTAATAATGTAGGCAAATATAACTTTAAATGTTCATATAAATACACCTAAAGTTGCTGCTCCTCTGTAGTGTCTGTTTGCCTGGGCTCATTACTTTAAAACACGGCTAGTTCTTTGTGTTTTATGAGGGTCCATGTCCACACAGCTTTTTTTCTCTGGCAGAAAATCTTTGGCTGGGTGCTCAGAAGCACTTTCAGCTTGCTTTTCATCCAAAAAAAAAAAAAAAATCAGAAGTAATGAAACTGCTGTTTATAACAACCAAATTTACCTCTTGGTTTTTGCATTTTTCCCCCAACATTTTTCCCACCATGAACATCAAATGTAGGATGCTTTGAATCATATTGTCCATGGATGACTTTGTCACAGTTCAATCTGACAGCCGTGGTGCAGGTAGAGGTCAGACTCTGACACAATCCATTACAGGCAACAGCAAAATGGATATCACAGTCCTGCACAAGTGGTACTATATTGATTGGAACCCAGTTCCAGTCCAGTTTTAGGATAAACAAGGGACAGTTTTAAGTAGGAATCCTCTGAGAGGGTTCAGAAAGACAACTAGCCCCGCAGAGCTTCTGTGTAATCTGCTGTTAGAACAGACTGTGGGCCACTTTCATTTTAACAGACTGTCTGACCTTTGTCACCATCACATCAATGTTATCACCAGAAGCATTTGGTCTCCTGCTGATCTGCTCGATGGACATTTCTTTTAATTATTTCCATTTGGCTTCTAAGCCCTCTGCTCGGGTAGGCCTGAATGATACGGGGGGAAAATCTAATTGTGATTTTTCTGACCAATATGGCGATTTAATCTTTTAAATTCCAGCTTCTGTTCAGTGTTCATGCAGAAATATAATTTCTTTATGAGAGGTAGGATTATCACATGACAATTAAGAACTGCTGTCAACAGGATATCTGAGACCTGAACTTTAAGAATATTTAATTTAGAGCGACTCCACTCAGTAAAACCGTTTTTATTCACTTCATCAGGACATTTCACAAATTGGACTGTTTTCTGTCCTCAGTGTTTTTGTCTCTGTGTTTCATTCATTTATGGAAAAATAGTCCATGATGAGGTTTGAAAACGTGACTTCACGGCTGAGTGTAGCTGTCACCTGATGTTTAATTTAAATATGTAGCCTACCTCGTCTTTGCCTCTTCTTATTAAGGTGTTGAACCCTCTCACAGGAAAACATTGGATGGGCTTTGTATCCTTAATGGGTGCGAAACCCATCTGAGACTATGAGGAGGGAGAGTAACTTACACTTTCACCACAGTTTTTTGCACAAATACCCATTTACTCTGTCCTCTCTGTACTGCGGCTACCTCCTCTCTACCTCCCCTTCACCAGCTGTGAGAGAGTGGATACCAAGCGAGTGTGGGGAATGAAACGCAACGCAAATCCGATGTAGACATATTTGAGGTCCAAATAGATCAGAATCACAACCAGAAGCATTTTTTTTAACTCTCAAAAAGTTTACCGTCGCACAAAAAAGGCGAGAGGAAATACGTCTGAAGCGAGTGGATTTGTAAAACCGTGGACGCTGTAGGTTTAAAACCAGGAACTGGCGCCGTATAGCATGTAAATTAATCGCACTCCTTGCGATTTACTAATTGCAACATCTGAAATTGCGATTTCGATTTAACAACGATTAATCGTTCGGTCCTACGCTCAGGACAGAGAGACACAGGGAGAACAAGTTTATCTTTATTTGCCCGGTTACCAGGATGACATATGACTGGTTTCCTGAAAAAAAAAAAAAAAAAATCACAACATTCTCTTCCTGAAATGAGAGAAATAAAGCAAAAAAGAGTAATCTTGAAAAAGTCTGGGTGTAGAGCTTTTCCTCTACTTAAGACATCGGCGCATTTGTCCTCTGCTGTGGACACAGCACATCTCTGAAGAGATGGAAAAACAGCTGTCAAAGCTCTGTGTATGTAAAGGGTTCAGTTAACACTGTAAACTACACAAATGCCTGCTGTTCATTTATTTTCCCAAACGGATACTACATCAGTACTTCCAAGACTCAACAACAGATCCATGTTATACGTGTAGGACATTCAGCATGATTTAATAATAACCGTCTCACAATGCTTTCACTAACCAGGTTTAAGTTCCACAACAGACAAAGACACTGAAATGGACATTAATCTTCCCAACACCAACTAGATATCACATTTAGAAAAATGAGATTCACAGCAATGACTTTCCCCACTGAAGTGCATAGAGAATGTTTCTGAGTCTGACAACCCAAAAGTAGGAGACAGTCCTTCATTTGTATCCAAACAGAGCTAATCCTGAGCTTCGCCAACAACTCCTGTTAAAACCACCTGTGTTTTCTAAAACAGGATCTGATTGCAGGAAACGGGGCTATAGCCTGGCAGAGAATGAATACAAACATTCCTGACACATTCCAGCCGATGACGAACTGAATCACAGCAGACTTGGCAGCACTCAGCCAAAAAGCTGCCCTTGCAGAGACTGCTACATTCAAAGACAGGAAGTTATCTCAGTGGTCATTATGTTGTTATTATCACTTGGTAAAAGGCAGATATATTTTGTGCACTTGATGCTAAATTTGCATGACTCGGCTTGCTGTAACTTTTCTGGACAACTCTACACTGGACTGCTGGAATAAACTGGTCGGAGGTAGTCCATGCACATGTGTAAAATTACCGAGTTGATCTCATGGAGGGCTTTGCAAAAAAAAAACAAAAAAAACAAAAAACAGGCTGTGCACACAATGGCACCAGCAGGCCTGACCAGCTGTTAAATTTCACTGCTGCCAATATCATTTGGCATCAGTTTTCCTTCATTTTGCCTTCAGTTACTGCATCCAACTCGTGCTAATCAAAGGAAAGTAGTCTAACTCAACAGATGCACACAGTTGGTATTAGCTGCCCACTGGCTATAACTTCACAGTAAATTGTCCTTCCCTTCTACTATTTTTGTGTTCCTGTTTTCAAAAATCCCCTTCTGTACAGGGAACAGCAACCACCTCAGAGCAGTGTTGAAATATGCAACAGTGGCAAGTTTTTCAATGAACCGTAAAGATGTACAAACGTACATACAGCGATTGCTATGCATTTGGGAAGGCTACGTGTCACATGACCTCAAAGAGGATTTCCTTTCTGGAGCTCATTTGTGTAGTAAGCAAATGTGCTGCCAAGTTTTCAAGCGAGCCTTTGTTGCAAAAGACTCAGTTTAAGTGTTGCAGTTAAGCGATAAATTAACTAAATATCTTTGCCATTTATTAAAAAAAGAAAAGAAAAAAAGAACCAAACTACAAAGCTGTTAAAGAGAATAAGCTGGGACAGTTCAGTGATGGTGTATGATGAAATCATGTAAAAGAAGAATTAACCATGGCATTTTCTTTTCCCTTCTCTCGACCTACTATTTAAAATGGTGCAATACAAGTTTAGTCAGCTTCTTTACTTCAATAAACACAGAATCCTCCAAATTGTACACGATCATGCTTGATTGCTGAAGTTCAAGTTTTGCAGCTACACAAGTATCAAACAGTTTGGATTCAGACAGAGTTCAGTCTTTTTTTATGCGCTCCCAGATATCTTCCCATATTTCAACAAAGGGAATCCTGGTGACCCTGTTAGCTTAAGAAAACAACATGCACCTGCAAGACCCTAACTTTACAACCCACTTCCTGCACGAACCCTCTCCAGTCTCGCTCAATGACCACGTAACGCACTGTGTCAACATAAGCTGGACTCAAACAAAATTAAAACAGCATCTGCACAGTGAGAGCAGCAGTCGGCCGATCCTCCTGTCGCTTCCTCGCTCCTTTGTCACCGAGAGACGGAGAGAGAAACTACAGCTCTGCTCTTGTTCGCTCCTCCATAAAAGTCACGGGGGAAAGTTTATGGTCGACAGATGCTCAAGTAAAATGAGGCTTCTTCCCCCCTCTACCATCCTCTCCTTACTCGAGGAAGGGGCTTCACGGTCACCAGCAGCGACCCGGAGTTAACCTCCTGCTGAGTTGCCATGGAAACGGAAGAGTTAAGAAAAAAGAAGGAAGCCAGGGAATGAGACGTTACAATTCGACGGATGGAGGGAGGAGAAGAAGAGCAGAGTAGAATCCGTCTTTTTTTTTTTTTTACTGTCTTTGACCATTTAAGTTTCAGTGTTGCTTACCCTTTGTTTTCTTTTCTTCCCGGTCAACTCTAACACACAAAAACACACACCGCCGCTGTAGTCTGTGCCTGAACTTCAGCTTGAAGCCAGTGTGTTTTAAAGATTCTGATCAGGCAGACTGCAGTCAGCTCTACAAGTCACAAAGGGATCTTTCTTCCGACACAGCTGGCTTCCTCCAAGATGAATCGGCGGTAGTCATGTGTGGCCTAATTTTCAACCATTAAACAATTAAATTTTAAAGGAAAACGTTTTTGTTTTTTTTGTTCTTTACAGTTTGGGTGGTTAACTTCTGAATCAATCCTTTGAAGATTACTTTTCTAGCTTAGTTTTCGTGTGTTTGATTGCAGCCAACAACACACACAAACACACATTACTGTCCTGACTTGTAACCAAATCTAATACATGTTGATGCCTCCTCCAGTGGAAGGATTGAACGATTCCAAGAGCAACTTAACATAACTCAATAACAACAGCTGGTTAACAAGATGAGAGAGTAAAAGCTGAGACAGGGTAACAAGTGGCAAGCAGGTGTTTAACCCACTTCCAGCCAAAAACTACATCATGGAGGACAAAAGGAACAATCCAAACAAATCTAAGACTTGTGAAGTACCAACTAAAGGAAAGATTGGAGTAAAGCACCATGGCTGTGGACAAAAAAACAGCAGCTTTAAATCTGCATAGAAACTATTAAATCCAAAAAGTGGGCCACTGGCAACTCATAAGCAGATGGTTATGAGTTGGAAAGTATAAGCCGCTCTCAGTCCATCACTGTGAGCCCCTTACAACACCCCGCACTTACATTCATTTAGCCTATTTATAGGGGGTGGGCCATATGGGCGAAAGATAAAATCTCTAATTTTTTACATCAAATTTGACTTCGATATATTCTAAACATATTTACAAAAAATATATATAACCCAAGATTTATGCTTTAGTCTTCAAGGAAAAAAGAAAATGAAAAAAAAGAAGAGAAACATCCTTTGCTGAACTGAGTGTGCATGAAGAAAGCAATGAAGTGGTGTGGAAAACACAGCTAACATCCTCACCTGGTGTCTCCTTTTCCAAGGTTTGCTCCAGCAGGATGGAGGATCGTCTGGTTCTTCATCATTTCCACAACACATTTTGTGTTTAGTTCCTTTTCTGTTGATCAGACAACACACAGCGTTACTAACACAACACTGAAACTTAAACCTCCTGCATGCTAATCATCACAGCAGCTCGCAAGCAAACCAGATGTTCTGAAAATTACTGAAAAGATTCAAAGCTCTGTATGCTGGCGTAAGTTGTAGGCAGTGTGTTGCAAACATTGGTCTGGTAGTTGTTCATTTTCTGCACTGGGGTTTGTTAAGAGGTTAAATAGTATGGCTGCAACAGCTTTCTGCAGAGCATCAACCTTAAATAACTCAGAGAGCAGAATCTGAAAAAATGACCTTTTACCTCAGAGTAAGCTTTGGACAAATCAATAAAACAGGACCGGTCCAGGCACAATCTCGCTCTCTGTTATACACACACACACCTAAGGTCGTCCCTGTGTGTATATGATGCAACATGTGGCCTTCAGAACACCAACTCACCACTTCCAACTCAACATAAGGAGCGGTCCTTCTGTTTTGTCCACTCAGGTATGTGTCCCAATGTGAACCCTGAGTCAACAAACAATACTCACAGTTTAAATTAAGATCATTCGGCCAACTAGAAAATGTTATGCATCGTCCACTTCTGGGCTGAAGACCAAGAAGGCAATTCTCACATTCATTCAGAATGTTTATACACCATATGTTGTTACTTAATTAGCTACAATTAGCTTGTCTCAAGATTTGTAAACAAGCCACAACCACAGCCACTTTTAATCCTACAGTTCAATCCTGTCGCTGAGGTGCCATCGTGTGCAGCCGCTTTAGAAAAGACAGCAGGTCTTGATTTGTATCAGGACCGATTCTCTCCTGATGATCTTTGTGAGCGAACTTCAATAACAGATTCATGTAAACGGTCGAGTCTATTGGATCCCATCCCAACAAGTTTGTTTGGGAATTCTTTCCTATAACACTACCATATTAGATTGGATATGTCCATTTCTATTAGGCAATTCATACAGGAAGGTTGGTTTCTGTCAGGATATGCTGTAGAGTTCACCACTGCATGGAAACAGCATTGGAAATAGTAATCAGTGTTCTTCTCATGCCCTGAGATTGTACCCGTCTTGTGAGATCTCAGTGCTGCATTTGATGTTCCTGATCCAAACATTAGAATATAAACATGGAGAAGCAGCTTTTAGCTGTTATGCTGCAAACAAGTGGAACAAACTCCCAGTAGAGATTAAACTTTCA
>JBBBVU010000001.1:31944956-31968779 GCA_037177055.1 Atherinosoma microstoma | reverse complement strand
TTTGTGTGTTTAAATGATTTTATTGTAATTCTAGCTGCTTTTTATCTGTAATGCTTTTAATGTTTTATGTAAAGCACATTGAATTGTCTTGAACCTGAAAATGTGCTATACAAATAAACTTGCCTCGTCTTACTGGAACATTGAAATGAGCCGAGTGCAGGTAATTTAATCTCAGTTAAATTTATCATCTAGAAAAGCTGATCTTTTTTTCCTGTAATCAATGACTCTTTCATGTAGTCATGGAGTTCCTTAGTGTGCCATAACAGGAGGACTGATACTTTTCCATTTATACATCAACATCTTAGACGATATTGCAAACCCTGCTAAAAATCATATCAATAAAACTGACAATAGACAAGATAAAAGATAAATTGGAGGGAAAAAAATATGGAATCACCAGCCTTGGAGGATGTGTAAATGAAATAGACTAAAATAAAATTATTGTATGACTGTTTTTCTGACAGAGTAGAGACAGAAAATGGAATCACCTTGTAATTTGCATTTCTAAAACAAATACCTGCACAAGCCTGAATATGGAAATGAGTCTGCAGGTAAAAGAACATTTCCAGACGTTAACTTGATGTTGCACCTGGCTGGCTGACAGGAAACATGGCCTGAACAAGAGTTTATAAAGCCAGGACGTTCAGCTATTAATCACATTGTTTTATGTTAAATCAGATTTTTTTTTTTTTGTCTAAAAAAACAAAACAGCAAATAAAAATCCTGCATGAAGCTGCAAATTAGAAATGGTGAAATATATAATAAAAGAAAGGCATTCAAAAGGAGAAAAACCCTGTGTACAATGCACCACAATGTGTTAAGTTCCTTCATTCGTCGGTCCTGACTGCGAGGCCCGATGATCCCACTGATGGTTGTGTACACAAACAGGCTAAATGCTGCCAGTGCATCCTGGGCATGAAACATCTGGCAGAGCTCTCATTAAAACAAAAACACAAACAATGGCTTGAGAATATTGCTTTTTTTCTTCCGCCTTTCTTTTTCTCTTTTTTTGTTAGGGTTGGGTGGGAGGAAATTGTTACCTTTGTAATTCATTACCCATCACTGCAAAATAGTGGTGTTGAGGAACTAAAGAAAGGCTTAAAGCCAGAGTTTATCTGAAAAGAAGTTGACTCTTTGTGTGAACATCAAATTCAAGAAGCTTGTTTGTTAAAACAAGACAACAAAACTCAATGACAAATTCTGGAAAACTAACCTAGCTCATAAAGATGGGAACAGGATTCTTTGCACCCCCTTGGAAAAGAGGATATCCTCTCATTTCACCCTCCTCCTCATGTCAGAGGTCAGAGCAAGAACTGCACTCCTTCGACTACATTCAGCGTTTGCTCAAGGACACTTAATGGTAATAAATGCCACCTTTCACCTGTATAACCTTGGTAAGGCCCTCATGTAAACATAAAACGATTCCCATTGATGCAAGCCTAATAATTCATTTAAAAAAATGCACCAATAATTCATCAATATTTTCCAAGTGTTTAGACAAAAACTGTGTTGTTCTTTCTTAAAGCAACCATGATAAAAACAAAAGTAAGAAGATGGGTGTGAATAAGCACATTCACCATCGTGCAGAAGGCTTGCAGGAGCATGCAAAAGGTGTTGATGAAGTACGTTAAGACAGGAAAGTTTCAGTAGTTTCAATTCCTCTCTACGAAGAAGCCTTTAACAGCACACGTGTGGTTTTATGTGTTGCTTCTTTTTTTTTTACAAAGTGAAATATCCAGTGAAACTGACAGCTGCTTACCACATGCTCAGTGATACAAGCTGTTAATTAAGAGGTGATTTGCTGTACAGAGCCATATCAATGTCCAGTGAATTCATTAGATGACAACCTCCTGGTTTGGTGGAAGCATCTTTGCCACATTAACCAAATCCAGAAAAGTTTTTCAAACTGTTGTGTAGTTTCCAGGAAATTTTACCCTCTTTTCCCAACACGTCAATAACCATTTTATAAGTGCTTGTAATTCTGAAGTGGTTGTTTAAGTATTAACGTGTAATTTACAGGCCTGGAACTACAATCGAAATGATCCCCCCTACCCACTGAATAAAAGGGATTCCCACCCGAAGCAGCTCGACGGTCATCTGATGGAGAAAAGCAACGGCTGATCGAACCAGAAACGTTACCTGGAAAAAAACCTAAAGAGCAGAAATCTTTCAGTCCCTGGTAGGAACACACAGAAACTTTGTGTCAAAGGTCAGAGGACTTCTGAATGGAAAGCGGGTTAAGCCGGCAAATAATGTGCACCACCTTTCTGCATTTGTGTCCAGCCTACAATACCCATGTGCCTCTACTGTACTGCCCCAGCTTTGCTTCCTGCTCAGCAGAGGGGAAAGTGTGATGCTGTATGGCTGAGAGGATAAATGTGCCCATTGTTATGGGCTTCTCGTTGCTCCATAACCAGCTCCCACTTTCCACTGGCATTTTTCTCTGGTCATTCCCTGGGCTGCCAACCGTCTTTAAGTTTCCACAACAGTCCTGACATCAGCCAGGAAGCTCACCGGCTGCAGCGCTGCTGTTGCTATACACACGATGGTTGCTCTGTTCTTCGAAGGCCACAACCATGGAAACATGAAGCATTATGCAATGTTAGCAAATACTCATTTAGACTCCCTCCCTTCCTGCCTTTGTTCAGCCAGGCAGCTACACCTCCTCTCCTCCTCAACCTGGCCTACATGAGGCCAGTGGACTTGAGGTTACAGATGCACACAGGTCTGAACCGCACCACACTGTTGGGAAACAGAGAATGAAGAAAGCTGCCTTTCCAACTGCTGCAACTGCTTCCTGAAGCAAGCGTCTGCCAGCAGGACACAGAGGAAGAGCTTTGGTTGAACCGAATGACTCATAGATGAACCGACTCCTGATTGACTGACTGGTAAAGAGCATGAAGATTTTTTTTTTCTTGAGGCTGACCGGATTTTTGTGGGAATATCGTCAGCTGTGGCATATGATGGAAGATTTTTGTCCCTCTTTAAGCCGAGTGGACAGAAGCACCATTCACACAGAAACTATGAGGAGGGCGATACGAAAGGGGAAGCATGAAGTCCGTTGCTTGTTCCAGCTTTAAAACGAAAGCAAAAAAAAATCTGCCCCTTGCCAGGTTTCATTCACTAGCATCAATCTTCTAGATTTTTACCATTTCTATTCAACTTTTCCTATTTACAGCCTCTAAATGTTAATCAAAAACACCAATATAAAGCGGGCTAGATGTGCCTGTGAGGTCGGAAAGCAAGCTGAAAGGCCTGACTGAAGGCATATGTGGGCCATGCTCAGATACACAGAGTCCAAATATGTAAAAGGGACATGTCAGAGAGTAATTGACAAACAAATTGTACCTCATCTGTAAGAATTCCTGCTGCACATCTTCCCCTTACACATCTACAAACCCTTTGGCCATTACTGAAACAGTCCTCCCGAGAACAGAGTTTCTATACATTAGTACTGATGGTAAATCCCTGCCTATAGGAACTGTTTGGTGAACCACTGCCTTGATCTTGTGACCGACATCTCCAGCTCAGAGAGAGAGAGCAAGAGAGAGTGAAGGGGGGGGCAAAGGCACGTGATTAATTCTGCCGGTTGTCGGTCAACCACTCTGCCTCCTCCTCTTCCTTTCATGGGACACATGGTATCCCACGGCACAAACGCGTCTTGGCAATCAACCAGGAAATGTCATCTGTGCCTTCCTACCCAGCACTGAAAATCTGCTATATAATTTAGGGGAGCATTAGAGCGTGAATGAAGATTTGTGTGACACTGTCCCTTTGTTATCTGAGCTCTTCTCAAATTAGACATGAGTGTGTAACAATATGTAGCCGTCCCTGGGAGGATGAGTGGACACACGCATGGTGGGGTGGTGTTTGGGAGACTGAGATCATGAGCAAAAGAAAGACTGTGTCATGAAAGCAGCTTCAGTTCTTCCAAATGACAGCGTGTACCCGACCCAAATCCGCCCTTATTAAAACTTACAACTCTGCTGATGATACTTTCAATAAGCGACAAAGATGTCAGGAAGTTACTAACATCTCTATCAGCGAGCCAAGAGAGACAAAGACCTTCAAACTGTAGATCTCACACAGCAGCTTGGCTTTAAATCTAGCTGAATGGCAGGCAGCCATAAGGGAAGCCCTGTGGCAGCTCTATATAAACATGTGCCATCCAGACCAGCCAGGCAACAGACTTCTTCTTTTTTTTTATTAGCAGCAGTTCATTTCACTAATGGCTAGTGATTTCTGCCTGCCATCCCATTCCCAGGAAATTAAACAAGGACTGCTTAAGTCAGGGTTGTCTCCTGTGGACAAACATCTTTATGAGATGCAGTTTGACTGTGGTCTGTGTATCCCATCAGAGCCCATAACTAAGAGTGATTTCAGTGTATTCACAACCAGGATTACAGATTCAGCATGTTAAGTCGTATATCACTATAAACACGGATTTAAGACCATTTAAACCGAGTCAGATTCCGTTTACAGGATTAGTTCTTGGATCAAGAGCATAACAGTATGTGAGCAGACTGGAGCTCCCCTCCTTACCTCTCCTGTTCATGGGCCGTACACGCACAGCCACCTTGACATTGGCGTCGTCCAGGCTGGGCTCCCCCATGCCGACTCCTTACTCCAGGAAGGGTAAGCAGCGCAGGTCCAAAATAAATCAGCTCCTCGGCTGAACAGTCATCTAAAATCCTGGAAATGTTGCGCTAGCCGGACTGTCGGCCAGCTAGCCTCTTACAGCGTTGCTCCACAGACCAAGCATGTCCAAAGAAAAAAGAAAAAAAAGCCTGGACAGAATCCCGCAGGAAGCCAGCCGCCGCTTATTTTCTTCTCCTGTTCATATTTCAGGCTAATGTAAACCCACAGAGGCGAGGGAGCTGTGAAGAAGATCAGAAATGTACATTAGACAAGACATTAAAGCAGCTGGGGTTTGTGAGAAGACATATGCTATCTCCCAAGGCAAAAAAAAGACGGGCTAGCCAGCTAATTTGCCAGGCAAACTGAGGTGGAGTAGCGGCAGGAAGGGAGCAGGTTTTTGGGCCGTTTCTTAACATTTGACAGCATAACACCCCCAGACAGTACCCCAACATCGAGCAACATACCTAAGTGGATTCATCCCAGAGGTGACACCGTTAACCATGAAATTCAACAACGAGAGATCCACAGGGAGCAGCCTGGCGATGATCTACAGCTTCCCAACGGAATTCAATGTCCTCCCTCTCTGTCAAGTTACAAACAACCAGCAGTGCAGGCACTTCCGGTAGCATATTTCCCCTTCAAAATACACCATCACTTTTGAGCACGTCTGTCAAAAGTGAGTATTCGGTGTAGGAAGTCTAATAATATCGTACATTTAGCTCAAATTAGTTGGTTAGTTGTGTTAAATTATGTGTCAGCAATTCTTTTTTGGTTTAAAAACTTCGCCTGTGCAGTTGCTGGAACCCGTTTCCGCCGGTGTCTATGAGCCCAACCGGAAATCGTTAACTGCAAATCACTGAATGAAAATCCGCGTAAAGGAAAACAACAAATTGAGCACATATATATTTCTAAGAATTTTGCAAGGAAAAAAACTTGAATAAATAGTGAGTAATGAAAGATTCTTTTTTTTTTTCAAATGAGGGGAAACAAATTTACCAAACGAGCTCAAGACCCCAGTCAGTCACATAGACATATATATGTCTATGGTCAGTCATGCCTTCACCCCTCATATTAATCACGACACTGTTAACACTTCCTGTAGATGTCAAAATACAGCTCGATAAGTGGGTCGTTCAGACCAGAGACCCTGATAAATAGACAGTATTAAATGGTTTTTGGAATAACATCAGGGTCGGGTTGTAAAATTTTTTGTTTTTTTTTAATTTGGGGTCAGTGTACAGATAAGGGTGGTGCGGGAAAATACAACCTTTTTCCCTCTTAAAAGTGTCTAATCTTGAGAAAATGATGGACCAATCTAAACAACAACAACAAAACCAACTAATTTTGAAAAGCAAACAGCCCAGGATATATGACTTTAACTGATGCACAAACACAATACTTTATTGATAATAAGTAAAACTATCTTTAAACCAAATCAAAAGTTTTGTTAGTCTATCTCCAGCATTATTGGCCTTTTGACTTTGCACAGTCATCACATCTTGTGGTTTTTATGACTTTTACATCCTCCTTATAGAATGTAAACAGCCTGGACAGACAAATTTCATCCCCCATGTTAGATTTTAAAGGTGCGCCATGCCAACCCAGGTCACCCCTTTGCTGCCCGCCAGGAGATGTCATTTGAAGGTTATGTTTATAGTAGATAGACAACAAAAACCTACATTTTGAACGTAACACGTACATATATACAAAATATTGCACAAATTAAAAAAAAATCCTTAATTTTTCATTTCATCATCACTGCAGTGAATATAAACTGCGAAACATTTAAAGGCGTTTTTCGAAGAAATTACTTTTTTTTTTTTTTTAGCGATACAAATAAATGTGTTGCTAATATACAAATAAAGCAAATATCCATACCATCAACATTTCTGGGTATCCCTCTGGACTTTTTATTTTGGAAAATGAAATACCGGAAATGCTTCAACACACCCCTGTATGAAAAAAAAAGGTTGTCAAACTCGATTTTGGGGTGCTGTTATGATGAGGGCCTCAACAATTAACAGTTCCTGACACCTGCTGGACAAAACCTGAATTACAGGTAAAGTGTAGGACCGTTAAATCCCCTGAAGAAGTAACTTTTCTGTGTGGTCTTAAACTAAAGTTGTTTCTATATTAAACATAACTATTGGTTTGTTTAGAATATAATATTGCCATTTTAAAACCTCCCAAGGAGGACTCATTCTCCAAGAAACCATCTCTCCAGTCAACTCACTCAACTTATTGGTAAAACTGAGAAGTTTTAGAAAGAATTGTCTGTCACTGCTTCTTAAATACCTGTGAAATCTCAATGTTTATTTGTCCCAAAGAGCTCTTCCAGATCATATCTCATCTAAAGGTCAGAGGTCAGAGTGGTGACGTTTTCTTTTTGTACTGTGACAGTATGTGCTTCGTGAAGCAGCTGAGACCACTAGAGGATGCTGTGCTGCAGCAAACCCCAACGTCTTACATTCATTCAAAGACGAGCCTGAAGGACAGATAGAGGCAAACAGGCTCTAAGAATCAGAGCCAGACATGAAGGGTTTGTCACAGCAGACAGGACTCAAGGGACAATCTGTGGAAAGATGCCCCTCAAGCTGCACACGACACAGAGCGTGGTGTAAGATACAAGCTGGAACAGGGTATACTCAGAGGTATTACCAACTGGTTGGGGTCGAGTACAGGAACAGCTGTGTGGAGCACGGATTAAAAGTCCCCAAAGTCCAGCAGAGACAATCGTCCAAAAAGGAGCTGAGCGGAACAAAGATCTTGTGTGACGGCTTTCCAACAAACCAGACACAGATAGAGGCGAACATCCCTGATGGCACTGCTGATGGAGACATCAGGAAGACAGAGCAGATAGATGAAACCCAAATTATTCAGAGGTAATAGGTGCATTAACAGCAGTCGCATCCAAACTTAGATTCCAGTTCCAACATCGAAGGACTCTGTTCACAAGATGGAAGTTTTTTGGAAAAACAGCGGAGATACTATGCAGAAACCTCAAGCTCCCAGACTTAACATTGCTGTTACAGACCGCATATAAACTCAAGTTCCTTTTGTAGTTTTTTTTTCTTTCTTTCCCCCAACAGAAATGATTTAACGTACACTGTTAACAAAGAAACACAGAAACAAAAACATTTAAAAGATGGTCGCCGGAGAAATACTGTGAAAAAACAGGGAAAAAAAGCAAATCGTAAAATTCCATAATAAAAATGCGGTTTATACCTTTACTTTTACAGGGGATCTTTTAGGTTTTTTCAGCTTATTAATGTTTAATGAAAGATGTTAGCATGTATGATAATTAAATGACCAATAACTACAGTTTAGGGGCTTTGCTTAAGGGTTGCCATGGTTCACCTTCATTACCAGTCCAAGGACTTTAACCTGGGTCCACCAATCCAAGTCAAGCTATTAAAACAGAATAAATGAATTCACGATAAAATAACAAAGTATTAACAGTATTTAACTTTAATTTAGGTTTTTAAGTAATTTTGAATCAAATTTGAGTGAAATTATGATAAATCTGAAAATGTATTTCTTCACGGTGACAGGTTTTTCATGTTATATTTTGACATGTTATTAGAAATGTAAATCTGAAATCTATTTCCATAATCTCTTCAGTATTTTCCTGTGGTTTAAAAGTTCAGGGAAAACGGGTGAAATAATACAGAAAAGAACGGTAATATTAGAGATTTTTGAAAATATCAAAAGGGTAAGGATCATCAGTCAAAATGATTATCAATAGTCTCATTTTGGCATTTTACAAATGCCTTGTTCGAAATTTAAAAAGAAAACATTTACAAGGTTGAGTTTGACTTTTATTTTTCTAGAAACAAAGAAACAAAGAAAACAAAAAAACAAGTAAATCTTCCCAAGTTGTGAGACAAGAAGGATGAAACCTAGAGCATAACTCACCAAAAACTCAACATATGAGTTGGTGCAGCTCAGAATGCATCGCTCACTGAGCATCACCCGACAGAGATACGCTCTGACCTGACCCACAGTGGGAGGGTCAGGGTAACTTCTGCTGTACAGGAGAGGTTTTTCTTTGTTCACTCTGCAGAACAGATGCTTAACTGTTCCTCAACTGAATGACTTATATGCAACCCAGTGTGTGCATCGGCACTATGAAAAAATAGCTCCAGACTTGCATGGCAGAGTTTTTCTGCAAAGAAACTACATAGACCCCCTCAAACCAAAAGATGAGACTTAAGTGGTCCAAATGGCATCCATATGGAACTGAAGATGACTGGAATGGAGTGAAATGGACAGATAGGTCAAGGCTGAAACATTTGAATTCAGACCATGGTGTTTGTGTTTGCAACAACACAAACGTTTGCGGGTGTTTCATTGATCTTGAACCGACTCTCTATTTTGTCATTCTGTAGCTTCAACGCCTCGTTTGATCCAAAAGGGTTCAAGCCGTGCTGCCGTCAAATGCCCTCGGACTCCGGGGATGTCTTCAGACTGCATGAGGGGAGAGCTTGAGCTACCCTGAAAAATAAATATTGGAGGGAGAGCTTGATCGCAGCAGAGAAGGAGGGAAGTGTACGTTGTGTTTGTTAATGGTTTCAGGTCCACTTTCTTTCTGAGGTTACCAAGTTCACAAACAAACAAACAACACAGCCAGGCTCCCTTCAGCGGGGAGGACTGAATGACTGCTGTCAGGTTGAGTATTTACACTTATCTTATGCAGACAAATTAGTAACATTGTGCCAAATAATTCATTAGTATAAAGGAATAAATTATATCTTGTGAACACGGTGACATTTACTGCACACAATATAGCAAAATGAAATATGTTTTTTCTTTCTTTGGCCACTTCTTGGCTCCCTTTTTTCTGCAAGATGTTCTTTATTTTGTCTTTTTTTATAGTTGCTTTATGTACAATTAATTACCCTTAAAAGTTTTCTCTCATTTTTTGAATTCTGTCGTTATAATTTTACATTTCTTTGTTGTGGTCATTTCGAGTCTCTTAGTCATCGGATTTATCTCCTAACAACAAGTCTTTACAGCCCTCTAATAGCTATAGTAATATATACCAGAGTAACACACAGGATCCATTATAACTTGATAGAACCTCCTTGTCCAGTCAAACATCAGCTGATAAATGACTGTGAGTAAGAATATTGAATACAAAGACTTATTCATAGAATCTTATCTGCAATTCTACTTTCCATCATCATTTATTTCTCTCTATTAAAATGTCTGTTTAAGGCCTGATGCGGCTCCTTTTCAGTCCACCCCCCCACCCCCCACCCCCTTTTACTCTGCAGTGACCACTCGCCATGACGTATGAGAATACGTAAGTGATGAGCAAAAGTGAATGAGGGGATGTCAAATGATTACTGATACTCACGACTCCTCTCATACGTAGGAGAGCTTTAAATAGCAGATTTAAACCGAAGTTGGGGGAGGGTGTGAGGGTACGGAGTAGAATCGAGTAGCGGTTTATTGTCACTGTTAAAAACGATGAAGTACAGTTTAGCAGCTTACTCTTGCAGGTGAAACAATTGCAGTTGACCTAAGGGGGAGGTAGTGGTGCCACAGAGGGGGTAAAAACAGTTTTTAAGTCTATAGATTCTGGATTTGATCAGTTTATATCTTTTACCAGAAGGCAGTGGGGTGGGCAGAGCGTGTCCAGGGTGAGTGTGGTCTTTAGAGATGTGACTGGCTTTCTTTTGGAGTCAGCCAGTATTAAGTAGACGATGCTGTCAAAAGTGACTATATTAAAAACCAAATCAATTTTAATGCCCCTTTTATATGTAGGCCTATGTTTTATTTCAAGCTGATTAATTCACAGCAAATGTTTTCATCCAACTAAAGAAAGAAACCTGAAGGGCTAAGAGTGATTAAGACTCCCGAGGGGTTTTCCTATGCAAAGGGCACAGACTTTGAAGAATATTAACAAGTCTCCTTCAATTTTTTTGTTATTTGGTTTCAGTCTGCATCGTCTAGTCAGGCTAATAAGGAAATTAGCCTCTTGTTATCTCTTTTGCTCAGAGGCATTGAGTATAGGGTTCACTTTAAATGAAAGGTTAGAGGAAGGAAACACACTTAAGCAATTAAATTAAAAGATATTCTAGTTTATTATAACTTCAGTCTCATTTAGGGCAACGTCTCTATAACAAAGTTGGATGGAGCATGAGACAAAACACAAACAGGCTTACAATTACACTAGATTATTTAAACAAAGGTAAAATGCTAAAGACGTTGCTCATGTCCATGGTTTAAAAAAGGCAGAGTACTCTGAGTTGGTCAACATTCACAGTGGAAAGTTTGGGTATTATGGCCTCTCCTGCTCTCTATTCCAAATGAGCTAGGCTAACCTCGGAGCTAGGTTAAACTCTCCTGCCACAGTTTTATTTATGGTAAGTTTTTAAAAGATCCAGGCTCATCACATTCTGTCAATTTGCTCTGAGGTGAATACAAACGTGAGCATGTTAGCACACTCAGGTAGCTAACATGCTACCTGAGTAGCATGTTAGCACACTCAGGTAGCCTAATTACAGTAGCTAAGCATGTTAGCTTACTAGCATCTTTATAACCGACCACTTAACACTATCGCTAAAGATGATGGGGTACATTAACTAAAGACACACAAACAAAAAAGAGAATTGTATATTTTTTGGTGAAAGGGATGTGATTGTCCAAGCCAACCAATAGTTGTTAAAATATTTAATTGTTGTGTTACAGCGCTCCTTAAAACTGTTAAAATGAGACAATGAGACAGTGAAAGTAAGAAGTAGATTATAGAGGTTAATATAATAAAGATATACAAATAAAATAAAGGCATTAACAACTAGATACAGTGCAGTATTTACAACATTTAAAGAAACCATGATAATTATAGATCTATTTTACAGTAGGCTAGGCTATAGAGTTGTGGAGTTTGATTGACAAAGGAAGGAATGATTTCCTGTGTGGTGGATTGAGTTGAAGGACCGAGCTGGTTAAGCATGAGGACACAGGTGGTTTCAGAAAAAAATGGGGTTTATTTACCCCTCAAAATGCAAAAGTTTATAAAAAAAAGAGTAACTTCAAACTAACTGTCGAACAAACCAAAACTGACCAAACAAAAGAAACCAAACCGACCTGAGAAACAGTAGGAAACAAAAGGGAACTTAGAAACTGGCTGATCAGACCAGTCAGAGACAAAAAGGGGGAAACAAATACTAACAAATGATCTAACAACAAAAGAAACAAAACAGCTATTTAACAGGTACTCAAACAATAAAATTTAAAAACAGACTAAGTAAACAAACAACTCATAAGTCAAAGAAAATATCATTCTAACATTGTATTTGGTAAAAGCGATAAGAAAGAAATGAATAGTTGAAAATGCAAAAATAACAAAATGTCCAGGCTTACAATTACAACTGATGCATTTCAACTATGCTACATAAAAAAGTATTTTATGTTAAACTGAACAGAACTGAAAGTGTTGGTGCATGAGGGTTATCTACTTTAGCTTAATGGCTGTACGGCCATCACAATCTGACAAACTGGTCATTTTCCCATCTCTCAAATTTATAAAATGACTTTGTTTAAAAAAAAACCACTCAAACTATTTGATAAAAAACCTCTATCCTTCCATCATTGCCATATTCTGGCTACGTATAAGTTTGTAAACTTTCAAATTTCCCTCTGGGATTAATAAAGTATTCAAAGCAAGATTCACTTAAAAATGATTTGTTTACTAAATAAGGTGCTTCATGGTTTTCCACCTTATCTGTTGATGGAATTTGTAAAACTTAACATCAATTCTTATAATTGCAAAGGAAAACATGAGCCTGTTGTGATACCACATTAGGTGAGACTTACCCCTAGAAACAAGAGCATACTGTGTACAACTCACCTGAAAAACCGGCTGCGGTCAAACCAGGACTGAAGTCACTTTCAACCCTGTAGGAGGGATGATGTGCGGGCTGGATGCATGATACAGAGCTGTAGTCGTGTTTTAATGTGTGACTGCTTTGACATGCATGTGTATGGGTAAACTGCTCGGGTGTATGTGTGTATATGTACTGTATATGGATATGTGGATATGTGTGTATATTTATATGTACACAAAATGATTGTTATAGATCACTGTGTACGTGAAGGATATCTGGTAGCTCTTTAGATCTTCCTGTATGTACTGATGCAGTGATCTTATTTCTATACTTTATTTTGTTTTCCATTGCATAAAATTCAGTCAGAACATGATCTATTTTTCTGAAATTAAACTGTAAATCATGACCTGTTTTATTAAAGCTCGTGTTTTGCATTGTTTTGATGATCTCAATTATTCTTTAAATCTCTGTGTACGGATCTCATTGAAGAAATTTCCTGACTTATTTATTCATGTGTTCGGATTTAGTGATAAAGTCATAGTGAAGATGTGTAAGAGGAAATGGAGTTTCCTCTTGTTGTCTTTCTTTCTTTGGCTTTGTGTGTCAGTGTGTGTCTGTGTTTATGAGGGGGTGTGGTGATGTGAATGATAAGGGTGGAGGGGAAGGTCTGACTCCTTATCTGTTCCATTGTCAAGATGACACGATTACAGTAATTGTTCCGGCCACTAATCAGACCAGTTCAGACCAGTGCAGATTTGTTTTGTTATTGTAACTATCATGCTATGACGTTTAAATGAAAATGCATTCAAGATTATGTCAACATTTGGTTGACACATATTTATAGAAAAAATAACAAAATACTAACAAAATGAATATTATTTGTGTTGCGTTCTGACAGAGACATCATTCACTCCTTCTCCCTCTGCCCGGAGCGATAATGTGATATATTAAATGGTCCGCATACAGTGGAAATTAACCAGCTCGTCGTGTTTCTTGGTCTGTCTGCAGCACACGATCAGCAGTCACAACAGGTTACAGGAGCCAGCTGGTGATTGGAGAGCCGCTCGGTGAATTCCCAAAAGACTCGGGGAGAAATCCAGGCGGGATGGAAACATCATTGAGTGATGTTCCCCCCCGAACAGTGTCCTACACACACACTAATACACACACTTTTCAGTACTTTTTGATAATGATGTCTCATACTGGAAAACAAATTGAACTTTTTGCCCTAAGGTTATCTCTTCTCTCTACCTGCCTTCAATCAGTCTAAGGAAAAAATCAAGGCAGCGTGAGATTCTGGCTGTGTCTGAAATCACTCCATGTTTACGACCTATTGGTGTCCAAATTCACCCACAATGTTATTTCTTCAAATACTTAACACTGAATCAAGCAAATGTGCCAGTGCCATTAGCAAGATGCCCATTATTTTTTTAACAGCTGGCAGCATGGATGCAAAGAATAATGATTAATACTGTAACTGTGGGAAATCTCAATTTCCTGCTCCCTAATGACTATCCCATTTTGAGCCCTTTATGTTGGGAATGGTTAAATAATGAACACAGAAGGATTTGAGCACATCCCAGTACACTGATTTTTGCTATCAAACCACAATTCAATGCACCACATTTTTTCAAAACCCCTTAAAGATGAAGAGAATGAAGTATCTGAACTCTCAGTTAAATGCTTTGCACCAAGTTAACTACTCAGTCTCCATTGTACATAGAGTGATGAGTGCACCAGTGGGTAATTTATTTGTTTTATACCTGCCAGTTTTGCCTGTCTAAAACCAACCTGGGAAGCATCATTCAGTGACATTTAACATCTGAACATGGCCCAAATCAGTCAAGCTTAGAAAACAGTCAGGACCTGCCAGATGTGATGTCATCCTGTCATTTCTAAGATGTAAAGCAATGCATCAAATCCCCCACATCTCCCAAAACTAAACCAAAACACAAACCAAAACAAAACAAACAAAAGAAACCTCCAGCCAACCAAACCATAATGGGATCTCAAATGGTGGCTTAATAGGATTGTGTTTATTACTTATTGCCCGTGGAGGGCGTGGTGGGGGTTACGGCTACAGTTAGTGCTGTGTGTGCATGGACAATGGGTGGAGGTATGAGGCTAAAAGCCAAGCCCTGGTCAGGAGACAGTGGAGATTGCTCTTTATAGCCCTGGTGGCGGAGGTCCTTGCCAGAATATGGCCCTCCATTACAGCGAGCTCTATTAGGTTAATGGCTTCAGCAGTTTTATGGGTATGAGATCATTACTTAGACAGGACAATCTAATCAACAGCTGCACCACCGATCACGGATGCAGCAAACTGGTTTGTGGCTGAAAATGGACCCAAGGGTTTTCCCTGAGCAACCCAAGCAATATGGTGGTTTCTGCATTGGATAGAGTGTTTAACACACAAACCTATTTACCAACAACAGTATACAGATATCTATATTTATACACATACTCCACTGTATTTGATTAAATGAAACATTTCTTCAGCTTTCTGCATTTTGAAGACTTAAAACTTATTGGACACATGTTTTATATATTTCATTCACAAGAAATTTATCCCAAGCATTGAGAAATAACACAGTGCAGAATAAAGAAAGAGGGCTGTCAAGTGTTTTTAACTATTATTGGGTCTCAAATAAGTTGATCCAATGGTGGTAATGGGTATTACCACTATTACAATGGGTAACCATTTGTCATTTACTATTAAAAATTAGTTCCTATTTAATATCAGTTAAATAGTAGGGGCAATTATTGGCCCTTACAAAGGGGCTAATCGTAAAGATAGGGAAAATATTATAATGTCCATGATATCTATGCTTGGTGTAGCATTTCCTCTTTGTAAGAAAGACCTTACAAATACCACGTGATTAATACGTACACAAGAAGAGCGAACTGGTTGATTGTTGAATTTACTAAAGTCTAACATTTACTTTCTGCAGTAAAATCTTAGGTTTTGAAGATGTACATGATGAAATATTTTATTATCTGCATAAAATCAATCAAATCAATAATTATTTGATGAAATCCCATTGAAATAACCTGATAAAATCAAGTGTAAAAACCCATTGAAGAAAATATCAAAAGCAATTGAGATAAAACTTCCAAAACAAACACATTGCAAGATACACCTCGTTTAACATACTTGTAACACTATTACATAAAGCTGATCTTACCCGAGAAAATCTTATAGGATTATCTTCATATAATTGGGTTGCTTGGACTAAATAACGTTAAACTCAATTATACTGATCAGACCCAACCTTAGAAGGTTGAGCTTATTAGATTTTCTTGGGTTTGATCAACTATTCATCCATCCCTTTTCTATACCTTCTAATTCAAGTGTAGGGTTGCTGGGGGCTATCCCAGCAGCCAATAGGCGAGAAGCAGGTACACCCTGCACAGGTCGTCTATCGCAGACAGAAAGACAACCAATAAAACCTAACATGAATGTTTTGGGACAGTGGGAGGAAGTGGAACCACACGGGCACCTAGAGGACATAAAAACTCCACACAGACAGACCCTGACTCAAACTCTGCCCTACCCCAAACAACACAATTATTTAGAAGTTAAATCAACCCTATAAGTGGAAATTCTGAAAAAGAGCCATTTGGTTGAGTGGAAACTGTTCCCATATTTAAACATTTTAAAAACCATTTAAAGTTTGCTCTAGAAAAAAAAACAAGAGAAAAATGTTCCTTTGCATTTTTTTTCCTTTTGGACAAATGACAATGAGGATTAATTCATTCATTATTTATCAATGGACAATGCAAAGAGACATAGAGGACATATAGAACCACTGATGTTTTGCATATTAGAGAATGTAGCATTAAGCTAATTCCAAACTTTTGTCTCTGGTTGGACTTTTCAAGTAAAAAGAAAGGAAGAAGGGAGGAAGAGAAAAAACAAACAAAAAAACAACACCAACAAAACAAAACAATGTAATATGATACAATATAAACAACACCAACATAATACAAAGTATACATATAACTTAATGATATAAATACAATCACTCTCATCTAAAATCATATCAGGAAACAAACTAACATACTCTAGAGAAAAGCTTATTAATCCCAATGCTTTCTTAATGGCTGAGATAGAGGTTCATAATATAGTAATAATAGTATGAGATAAAGTCATAATTATGAAATAAAAAGTTATTATTATGACATAAGAAGTCACAATTTTGATATAAAAGGTCATTATTATTAAATTAAAGGTCATTATTATGAGATAAAAAGTCATAATTATGAGATTTAAAGTCATTATTTTGAGATAAAA
Source organism: Atherinosoma microstoma (assembly GCA_037177055.1). Taxonomy (NCBI): domain Eukaryota; kingdom Metazoa; phylum Chordata; class Actinopteri; order Atheriniformes; family Atherinidae; genus Atherinosoma; species Atherinosoma microstoma. Next base: position 31,952,012 of record JBBBVU010000001.1, on the reverse strand, counting down.
ATTCATCACAGAGACAAGAACTCAGACGGGTTCACTTCCACAAAGTATTAATCAGAAAATTTTGAATGACCAAATGGTAGAGGAGGTTAATGGGTATAAAAACAAAACAACAACAACAACAAAAAAACACCCAAAAAGTTCATTCAACAAGGAATTTTTTATGTACTTCAAAGATTAGTCTCAGTTTAGGCTCTATTTTAAGTCAACGAGGAATTCTTTCCAGGACTTTATCCTGATATCAAAAGAGGTTTTAATGTGTAAAAGGTTTTCTGTCTCAACAATAATTCTATTTTATCAGAATAATTTGTAATTAGCAAAAAGACCAACAAGTATTCTCATCTTTACAGATAAATTCATTATTCTTTTATTTTGGGAATTCTTGAAAATCTTTTTAATCTCCATCAAAAGGAGGGACAGAGGAATTTCTCGAATGAAACCTCTTATGAGCCCTGATATCTCTGTTAGATAAGTTAATTCAAGGCAGGAATCTCTCCTCTCTTGATAGTCTTTAAGAACCCATTTAACATCAATATATCTTATAGATAAAGAATATGTCTGGGTTTTAACAGGAGCAAGTTTTCAAAGATGTTCCCTGGATTAGACAAGAGCTGCTTTCACTGTCATCATGATGACAATTAGCCTCCATGCTAGAGCTGTTCAGATCTTGTGCCTTTCTGTTAAATGTTTTTATACACACATTTTTTTGTTTTAGGGATTTTAAATGGTTTGTATTGCACTATTTGGATGGACCACCAAATACAAGTACCTGGCCTTACAAGAGCTCAGAGGGACTGTGCATTAATTTGACTTCACTGGAAATCAATTAAATCAATCACGCTGTCAATGAGGGGAAAACATGATGGCACATCTTAAACTTAAAAAAACTAAAATAAACAACAGACTGTACTGAGATATTTCAATGTTCAGAAACCCACCCTGTTGTTATCTGAACACAACTTTGCCTTAAAAGATTGATTAGAAATAAGAAGCTGCACCTTTTATTAAGTAATAATAACTATTTTGATCCAAATGACCACAACTTTAAGAAATATTTTTATCAGCTGCACAAGCCTTTTTACGCATACAGGCTGTATAAATATAAGTATTTGTATTTGGTGGTGATGCTAACCAACAGTCAGGCAGACAGTGATAAAAAACAGCAACAGCAGCAGCGTCATCAGCTCTTCCTACATCGACTCATCAGCCTGCTGCTTCCTGGGTCTGCAGTGTTCAATAGGGAACTGCAGGAGTTTGTTTGGTCCGTCTCACACATCAACCTCTGACAGGGTTATTTTAAGCCTGGGGTTTGTTGGTGCACAGTGGTCTAGAGTTTTAAGGAGCAGGCTTGTGGTGGTGTGGCTGAGGTGCAGTTTCACATTTCTTTCATAGCATGATTCATACTCTGATGCTATTTTCCACCCATCCATATTTATGTCAGTTGTCAATTTCCCATCATATCTATGCTTATAATTGTGCATGCTGAGCCCTGGTCCAAGATAATGGGATTTATGATTCAGCATGTACATGCACATGTGTGTCATTCAGTAATGTGTATACTACTGCACATGGATGTTCAGACATCAGAGTATGAGGGAATATCCTCTGCACCGTGTGTAAACACCATAATCAGATTGGTGTACACATAACAGAGTACATTTTGGCCTGAAAATACAAGCTCAAGACTGAATGTTTGGAAGGCATGTGGCTTGTGTAGGTATAAGTCCAATATTTCCCACCTAGCAGAGCTTCTTCATTATTCCAAAGGAAGCTGGGGAACTGAATATGAGGCATTGAGGCAGTTGGAGATGAGAATTAGCACCCCGAGTCTGAAGATATGATCTTCAGTGGGAAAAAGGTGGAGTCTTTTATTGCCACATGGACGATGCAATATCTCTTTTGGAGCTGTGGGAGTTGCGCAATAGCATCTTGTTTTGTTCTTTTTCTATTTCTGATGTTCTTCTAATTTTTAGCCCACATGGGTATTGTGCAATATATTTATAATTCCTGCTGTGTGGCTGATGGTTGTATGTATATCCCAGTGGTTTGCTATAGTGTTGTACAGTGTATAAATGTAGTCAAGGCAGCTAATGTAACAGCACTTGAGTCCAAGGCAAATTTCCCTACGGAGACAATTAAGCGTAACGTATCGTATCGCATCACATCGCATCGCACCGTATCGTATCGTATCGTATCGTATCGTATCGTATCGCATTGTATCATATGGCATTGTATCGTATCAGTTGAACTGAATGAAATTGATGGATGGATGATGTAATGATGGCATTGTTACACCACATCACTATAGTTCACTATCCAGTATCTGTCAGATAGGCATTAAAGTAGGACTATGCAACTTTCTTATCTTAAGAATATGTGTTTTTGAGATGTTTTGATGGCAAAGGGATGTTTCCTGGAGCAGCTTTGCCCTGCAGCATCCCGAGGCTGAGAAACCAGACTTCACAACTTTGTGTTGCAGCCTGGAGCATCACGTTACAGCTGAGTTCTGCTTTAAGCACCACGTCACACACCAGCAACTGGATATCAACACACTGGCTGTTTTAACCGTGTTTCATGGCTGATTCATCAAAGAAACACAAAAGGACATTATTCGAGGAAGCGAGGAAAAGAAAAAAAAATAGACAGAGCAAATGATCAGAAAAGTGTCAACATCGGACCCACTTTTGCATGCCAGAGAGAGCTCAGAGTAGAGGTAGGGATGCTGGATTAACCGTGGCTAAGGGTCACGCCACTGGGAAAATCTACCAAAATAGTGCTTCTTTGCTTATTAAATTCCATCACTAATGTGAATTTAATGTATCAACCCCCCTTCAAAGATTGTGAATACTGAAATCCTGTGTTAAAGGATAAAAAACAAACACATTCTTGTTAACCAATTCAATCTTCTGCTTGTAATCAAAAGAGGGAAGAACAGACATTAGGAGACATGTATCAAACTAATAAGTACACATCAAATTGAGACATCCTTGTTCAGATCAATTATTACAAACAACCATCAATTATTTATAACCAGTGGCATAACTGCATCATCTAAACTTTGTCTCTTCATTTATAATGTGGGATCAACTTGTTGAAGACAGAAGACACTAGATTTCCCTCACTTATATACTGCAGACTCAGTCATCACCTCAGCCTTAGTCCCATATACAAAAATAATCATTTGCATGCAGGAAACTCAGCATTCGATTTCTACTATTGAATCATGCCTAACAACCGTCTGCTAACCACTCCTGTGAAAAATGTCATTTTCTGACTGAGGAGGTTAAGTCAACAGTTCAGCTAATAATCAGCATTAGCCTCTCCTATCAGCCCTTTCATCAAACGTCAATTAAGAAGATCTCTACATTAATCTGGATTTAATTGCATCCTTGAGCAGATTCATATAGGCCTAGATTTAATTGCCATGGTCCCTAATCTGAGAATTTTTCCTTTACTTAACTCTTCCCTTACATTTATCCCTTTTCTGTGTTCTTCTATTGCACCAGCACATAGCAATTAACACCCACTCCTGAAGCAACGGTAATTTCTGTCTGTGAACTCCTCCACTGTAGAGTCTCCTTAAAATGTGACATTTTGACACAGAACATATAATAATTGGTTGCTTTTTATGAGAATTACTTTTGATACTGTTTCAGCCAAGGAATCTTGGAGTGTTTATACACTTTTAAATAAAGCATTTATCCTTAGATGAAGTGCTTTGTGCCTCTCACGAAATTCAGACAACTCCATGTGGGTGGCAGCGTGTGTGTGTGTGTGTGTGTGTGTGTGTGTGTGTGTGTGTGTGTGACAGAGACAAGGCAGCAGAAGTGAAGCATCCAGGGAACACTGGTAGATAATGAAGTGTTTCTGTTCTCCGGTCTACTGAATACCAATCAATTTCTCTTTCAGATAAAGCTCAGAGGAATGAAAACAGACTCGTGAGTAAATGTGTGTGTATATGTATGCTTTAAGCCTATGCAAGGATGCGTGACAAAGAACCATTTACTGTTTTAGAAGCCTGGTGTTAAAAAAATTTCTGCAGTTTTGCTGATCCAGCTGTCCTTGAGTCAAGTTTCTCATTTTGAGTTAAACTGACCCTGTGGAGGTTAAAAAAAGAAAGAAAGAAAGAAACCTTACAAACCACTGGGTTTGGAATCTCTGTCCCTGATGCTTTGACCTGCAGTCCGCATCCTGATTTTTTTTAGCTAATAGCTCCGACCTCTATTAGTGCCCCTTTCCGTCAGTCTCCCTTCTACCATCCTCCTCCACATAAGGGTACCCCCCCAATCTGCTACTATGACTCTTTCCTTATTTTTCAAGAATACCACTAGCATACACTTTTGCAACATTTGGATTGGATCTGGTCCAGTTAAAAACAGAAAGGAGAAAATATTGGCTCAGGATGCTTCGACTCGAAATACAGCATCTACACAATACAGCATTTTGACAAAAGTGCCAGAAACATCCATGAGAGTGAAATCTGGTTTTGTGGTGGCGTCATTCTGAGGCTGTGGCACATGGAAGAGGTGTAAATACAAATTTTACAGCGTTTATCTTAAATCTAACTAGGCCTGCTACCAACTCGCCAATAGCGGGTTGAAATTCGACTTGGCAAAAATAAATAAAAACTTACCGGCCACTTTAGGAAAGAGAGCTGAATTTTAGCTGCTCCTGCTCAGCTGTATTTTGACTGTATTTTGATGCACACATGCAGCAAAACACTAGGATCATACCTTTATGTAAAAGAGGTAATGGTTGCAAAGGCTTTGAAGAAAGCAGTGGTACAGGACTAGTACACAGAGACGAAAATATAAGGTATATGCACATTAGTGCTGTTTCATCCACTTTAAAGGCCCATTCCTAAACTTTTCTGCTTTAAGACTCTGCTCTCTGGACTCGTTTGATGACACAGTGACATCTATTGTGTGCATTTCTCGAGCTGTTGCTGCCCTGCAGCATCCCGCGGCTGGGAAACCGCACTATACAACTTTCTCATCTGGGAATCTGTGCTGAGTTTTGCTTTGCGCATGCTTCACACGCTAGCAAGTGGATGTAAACAAACCGTCTGTTTTGAACAGCATCTTGGCAGATTCTGCAAAAAACGTTAGAAGACATTATCGGAGGAAGAGAGGAAACAAAAGAGAGACAGAGACAGAGCAAGAGACAAGACAAGAGTCAAGAAAAGACTGTTTTATACTGTCTGGTGAGAGCTCACAGTACAGGTAGGATGCAAGATGGGTGCTAAATAAGCCGTTGATAGGGGGCGCATCACTGAGAAAATGGCAAAAGTTAAGTAGTCTGTCTTTAAACAAACCCTGGTCCACTTCAAGGCATAGTACGGCTTGTTTGGATTGATGTGAACACTCATTCACGCTATGATGTAGAACAGGGATCACCAACTCCGGACATCTTGAGCCAGTGTCCTGCAGGTTTTCAATGTCTCCTGCTGCAACACACCTGATTCAAATGAAATGGTTCTCCAACAGCTTGTTGCCAAGTTCTGCACCAACCTCTTAATAACCCATTATGTGAGTCAGGTGTGTTGCAGCAGGGGCACATCAAAAACCTGCAGGATACTAGCTCAAGAGGTCTGGAGTTGGTAATCCCTGGTTTAGACAAAAGAAGGGAACTGCGGTCAGTTTGAAAACCGGTCTCGATGCGGTTTGCTTGCAATCTAAAAGCAAACATGCCATCCTGTGAACCAAAGAGAGGAAGTGACGTAGAGCGTGTTGTAGTGCAACATGCTGGATAGCTCGCTCCCGCTGCTGCTGCTCATATGGGACAGCTTCATGTGAAAGCAGGATTTTTACACCAAAGTAAAAATGGAAACCCCAAGACTGCAGACACTTGGTATTGCTCCATTATTTACTTGCGGTGGATGAGCCAGCTGAAGCAGAAGGATTTCCATAATGGGAATTTTGGCTGCAGCGAGTTGTTGTAACTGTGTGACATTGTCCTGGCTGCTCTGTTTCAGTAAAGTGCAGCGTGAAAGCAAACCAAACCAAACCAAAGGAAGGTGCAAATTCCCCACCAAATCTAACCATGTCCCCCAGACTATCCTTTTTTCAATTCAGATTTATTTGTATAGCACCTTACAAACATCAGCTGACCAAAGGGCTTAACAGCTGCTGTCAACAAATATAAATAAAACACAAATAAAACAAGTAAACAGATTAAATAAAAAATAAAAAATCACAGTAACAAACAAAGGAAAAAATGCACTTTACTCAAACTTTACTAGCATTTGAAGGCCAAGGAGATGTGCTCATGCCTCTTAGTCCTTGTAAGTAGGCGGACTGCAGCATTCTGAACACTGAAGGCGCTGCAAGGAGCCCTGGTCCACCCAACATACAAGGCATTGCAGTAATCCAAACGCAAAGCTTTTTCTAATCAGCAGGAGTATGATAGGATTTAATCTTGGCAAGTGTCCTCGGCTGAAAGAAGCTAGCTTTGATGACGGTGCTGATGTGTTTGTCCAATGACACCGTCATGTCCATGCAGGGGGTTATTTTGTCCGAACATCAGAATTTCAGTTTTGTTCAGAAAGTTTGCACTCATCAATGCCTATACATCATGAATACAGTCCTGCAGCTTTTTTTTTTTACAGCAAGCTGGCCATCAACGGTGTGAATGTGCCCTTAAATCCAAGCGATCAAGGAAAAGTGAAGAAATGAGAGAAAACTGATAATAAAAGCAGCATCTGGCTGCATTTCAGCTGTTTTCAACTTCGGGTGTAATGCTGACAGCAGAATTTGTTGAAAGAAAATGTCTGTTACTTCATCTAAAATAATGTATGGATTTTGGTTCTTATTTGACTTGTTTGCTGTGGTTCTTTGTTCAGGTAAAAGTGTGATTAATATGTTAAACAATAGAAACTATCTTTTTTTTTGGATCAATAAATATGCATAAAAATTTGTCTTTATGAAAACCCTGAATCACTCACCAACCCACAAACCAGTTTAACTGCTAGATTATGCTGAAATCTGTTATGTGCCGTGAGGCAGAATCAACACCAGGACCCAGAATGCAGATTTCCAAAGATTTATTTACGGTATCGAG
>JBBBVU010000001.1:31934413-31944856 GCA_037177055.1 Atherinosoma microstoma | reverse complement strand
CTGTCAGACAAGAGAGAGAGGTGAGTAACAGAAAACAACTGAGAAACGTGGTGCAAAGAGCGAGACCACAACAAAATGGAAACTTTGATCCACACATTACGCCAGCTGGTGGTAGTGATGCACCAAGTTGTTGTTTGCCAATAAACACCAGGAGAAAGAGGAAAATAGAAGCTCCAGATGATACGAAATGAAAAGCTTCTAAAATCTTTGAAAAGAGCCGGACCGCCCATCTTTATAATAAATTAAGCAAATCACCACATTTCCCATGAACATTATTCCATGATGTATCATGCATTCAGTGGCATCATTACTTAATTTAGCATACATGGTGTCGTTGATGCGCTACTACCTGATGATTACTCAAATCAACAGTAATCAGTAAGTAATCAAGAGGCTTGTGCAGAACTTGACAGCTAGTTATTGAAGAACAATTTTATTTGAATCAAGTGTGTAGCAGTAGGGGAACATTTGAATTCCTGATTCCTGATCAAAACTAACTCAAACCTAAAAATTCCTGTTGCATTTGCCACTCTTTTCTTGACCAAATATCAACCATGTTTCTCTGCATCGGTGCATGGGCAGTGTCTGTCAAATGTGTCCTGTCGCTGGTCATAAATTGCTTCCTATGAGACCATAAAAATGTGTATTTTGTAGAAGTAAAGTCCTCTTTACCATATGATCAGTAATATAGCATGATAATATGGAGAAATGGTGTTTTGTGTCATTGTGTGCACACTGAACATCGCCGTGAGAAACAAAAGTGTAGGTTCATAGATGAGAAGAGGAAAATAATTGCAAAGCAATGCCAAGGTAATGGCTGCAAGACCATCTCCTAGCACCCTAGTGTTTCTGTGACAGCTGAAGTTTAAGGTTCATGGAACAGGAGCCAATTTCCCTGGATGTGGCCACAAGAGGAAACCTGACCCCAGGTTGAACAGAAACATGGTCTCAGTGGTGGTAAAAAGAATCAAAACTTCAAAACACCAAGTACAAGTTGACCTCTAAGATCAAGGTAGCTGCAACAGTGGGTGGTGGTGCCACGGAGAAGACCCAAAAGTACTCAACTCTGAAGGGGAAACAGAAAAACACAAGAGTTTGATAAAATACATGTTGACATGTTGACAGATGAACAAAGTGAGATATTTTATTTGGCTACACGTTCGCTTACAGGAAAACTCGAAAGAGAAACTCTGTGGTTCGATTGCAGGTTTCCCGCTGACTTCATGCCAAAGTGTCCTTGGGTAAGACACTGAACCCTACGTTGCCTCCCTGTGTGTCTGTAGTCCTGTATGAGTGTGTGTGCGAATGGGTGAATGTGAAATGTAGTTTATTAAGCGCTTGGAATCAAAACTTTCAAGGAGCATTTCAATTCAAAGGCAAAGCAAAACATGTTGTGGATCATACATCACTTCAACATTTGTACTGCACATTCATTTGACCACACTTAAGCTACTGTTCAGAGGTTTGGGGCAACACGTACATAACTTCACAGCTTCCATTAATCATACGACAAAAGAGAACAATACGTATTATACATAAGGTTGATTGTGAGCAACACACCAACCCCCTTTTCCTACCATCAAGATTACTTAAATTTACAGATCTAGTTAAATTTCACACGGTGCAAATTATGTTTAGGGCAAGAAATTAGCCAATGCCAAGCAATATACAGAAAATATTCAAGGATAGAGAGGGAGGACATCATTTAAGGGGTAAAGTAAATCTAAAAACACTGAAAGCACGTACAACAAAGGGAACTTTTTGTGTTTCTACAAGTGGTGTTCGGCTGTGGAATAGTTTAAGTGAGGAACTGAAGCAATGTAGAAACATAAAACAGCTTAAAATGATGTATAAACATATGGTATTTGATCAATACGAATGAGGAATTGCTTGACTATTATCCAGGGTGTATGGGGTTTATGGCTGACCAAATATTCAATTGCTTGTAATATTATGTTTTTTACTTAATTTGCAATGCTAACCATTGGTTTTCTTTAATATTTGTTATTTTTCGTTGTTGTTGTTTTTTGAGCAAAGAAGAATGGTAAAGAGAAATTGAGTGACCAATAATGAAAAATGGAGAGAAGATGGGATTTTATTCTACCCACTCCTTTTCAGACAAAGAACTGAAGCATAACGGGCTAATGGAAAATTCTGAGGGGCTTGCTTGTTTAGGTTTATTTTTTGTTACATTTGTTTTATGTCTTATATTGTGTTTTGTCAAACTGTCAGAATTAAAACATTTCAATTCAATTCAAGTGTTTAAAAGTGCTTTGGGTGGTCAACATGCGACTAGAAAAGGGAGTACAGTCCATTTACCATGTAAACGCATGTCGTAATCAGATAATCGAAACAACTTTTTCAGGGTCCATGAAAACAGCCTTGCCTTTGGTTTACTGTTGTTTTAGTGGGTCATTTTAACATTTGCAAGATGTGAATAAGAAAAGCTGTAATTGAAACCATCAAAATGGAAAAAAAACATACACAAATATACATATTTAAAAAAAAAAAAGTAAAAGTTACTTATAGTGTATCGGGGACATGGGAACAACTTTTTGTAACCAAGTTCAATTTAGCAAAGATGAAAATAAATGATGGACTCTTCAAGTAGAGTTTTCTCCATTTTCCTCTTGTGGATGACCACTACAGCATTTGTTGATTTTTCTCCTCACAGCCTTGCTTATTTACTTCAAACAAGTCATTGACGTGTGTCTGATAAATATTGTATATTTCTCTGGGAAGATTTTCCAAAGATTATGAATAAAAACCGTGTGCGTGTACATATTCTGTTCTACACTCAAACCAGACAATCTTTCAGGAATCCTTCTTTGCTTCATCTCCTCTTTAACCCTTCGGACGTTTACACGGAACCTAACTCCTGTCTTCTGCACATTTCTTTTGGTCCCAGAATGCATTGAAACAATTGAATGAAAAGTTTAATAGCATTTCTGCTGTTGCAGCTGTTGCTCAGCCGTCCACCTCAGCCAGGCTCCATCAGTGATCTGACTCCATCCAGATAAAGAGCTTTCTGGCTTGTTTCATGTTCATCTTTGAACTCATATTTGTGCTTCCTTCTCTTTCAGTCTTTTCCTTATTTTATCCATCCTGATTTAATCTCAATTACTGTTCTGCTGAACAGCCGTTAGATAGGCTATTGACGCTCTAACCATTGACCAACACATGACTTCTTGCTATGAATTATAGGCATTGCATCAAATTTAAGTGCCATCCTGGCTCTCTGTCATCATTAAACCCCTAAAATTCAATGAGCCATCACAAGACAGTGATGAGAAATATATTTATTCAATCAGTTCCTCATGAGTTTTTGGCTGATGTGGCCATCATGGCGTGACTTTTAGAGGCTGATAAATCAACCAGTGTGGTGAATGGTGGGATTGAGGTCTAATTGGTTCCAGCTTCAATGTCTTATCCTAAATGGTTTTAGTAAGGGGTGGTTACAAAAACTAGCTGTGGTTGCCAGGGCTGTTAAAATAGACATCAATCAAAGCCATGAGGCAAGGAGCCCTCCCATTCCTGTCATATGATGCTGCTCTGAAGTCGCTAACCAAACACAACTAATCAGGATCTGAGGATGCATACAAAAAAAAAGATGGTCATGTGTCAGGATACGTTACCTGCATGCAAAGGTGCATGTTACTGGCCAAACCAAGGGGAAAAACAATGTTCATTGGCCACCTTTGTGGGGTTGCAGGTTATGCTAAAAAATCCCTGATCTTTGCAAATCTACTCAACAGTATCTGAAAAGACATGTTTTACTTGTATATTGTGTTTGACTGACTGTTCAGTGAATCGGGTCGACAGACTTGTTCCAACCCAGTCTACGGCTGAAACATGACATTTTCATGAAACAATCAGTTCCCAGGAAACTTTGTACTCAAGCAAATTAACACAAATTCTGCATTTTTATGTATTTGTTTAGATGTCCCTTTATATACTTTTCAGCATTCATATTTTCTTCCGAAACATGCGAGCTGCCCATTCTGTATGCACCCCCATTCCATCAGTCAGAGGTGTTGGCGCTACAACTGATTGCTGATAACACGCTGCATGGTTCCCCTCCTCTTTAGCCTGATTATCAACAAGCATGTCACATGTGGACTGGTCTGACCGTTCCCAGTCTGAAACAGTCCATTTCAGATGAGTCTTGGCCCACAGGACACAACGGTGCTTCTGGACCACGTTCAAAATGGCTTCTGTTCTACATGATAGAGCTTTAGTTGCATCTGCTCATGGGATGGAAGATTGTGTTAACCCACAGGGGTTTCTGGAAGTATTTCTGGATCCATTTAGTAATGTCTGGGCCACAATTGTTTTGATGAGCCCTGCAGTGTCGTCTGAGGACCCCAAAAACCACAGACATCCAATAAAGGTCTTCAGCCATGTCCCTTATGCACAGAGATGTCTCCAGTTTCTCTGATCTTTTGATGATGTTATACTCTGTAGATGATGAGAGTTGAAAAGCTTTTGCAATTTGTCATGTTATGAAGATTGTTTTTGAAGTATTCCACAATCTCTTTTACAAATTGAAGAGCCTCTGCCCATCTTTACTTCTGGGAGGCTCTGCATCTCTAGGACATCCCTTTTATAGCTAATAATGTTACAGATCTGATATAAATTAACATATTACTTGCTAGATGTTTGCCCAGCTGAATCTTTTGGAACTTAATTTGTTTTTCAGCCGTTTTGCTGCCCCCGTGCCAACTATTCTGAGACCCGTAGCAGCATCACATTTGACCTGAGCTCATTTTCTGTATAAAATGGTCACATTTCTCAGTGTAGACATCTGTTATGTTCTGTTGTGAATAAAATGTTGGCTCTTGTAATTTAAAGGTCTTAACAACGTCCCAACTTTTCTTGAATTCTGGTTGTCTTTTCACTGCCATCACAGGGCTTTTTTTCTTGTTAAAAGTTTTAGAAAAAAGATTAAAATAAAAACCATGGACTCTTCTGTATATGAACAAAGAGCAACAGAAGTGTATTAATGGTAACTTTGCACGTATGGCAGAAGATTCTCTTAGCTGGAATTTTGAAAATACAAAGAAGAAAATAACTAATCAATAACTTTTGATTGCGTTTTTTCTTTTCTTTTTTTTTTGAGCAAATGTTTGCTGCTTAGAGGGACTGTTAGGATATTTTCCTCATTGTGCATCATCGTACTTATTGAAATGTTATGGAAGATATTAAACTGATCAAAAGTGACAACCTTTTGTTTTCCTCAACTAATCATTGCACTTTCATCATTTATTTATTTGCTGTAATCCAGATAGAAACTTATAACTGTAACAGGTAGACTGTTTTTTAGTTGCCATGTGACAATATGCTACAGTCAGCAGCACAGAGGAAAGGGGGTAGTCCCAGTAACCTTTTAACATGTTGGACGGAGGGAAAATGACAAGGTCTGAGGCCTTACTGCATGAATCACATCTGTGACATTTAGTTCATAGAGGGGCTTTCGTGGGAACAAGCAACTGAACAACATCATGACTTTAAAAAAGAAAAGTTCAAGATCATTGAGGCTGGTAGAACTCCCTAAGCACTCAGAACCCCCCCCCCCATGTAAGTGCTGCATCTGCAGCATGTCGTGTGAATGGTTGTTGAGGTTCAACTCAAAAACAAAGAGATAACTTATATAAAACATGTATTTGAAAGAGTGTGAAGTAAACGACTTGTCCTTTTTAGACTTCTTGACATTTTCTTTCCATAAACCAGGACGTATCTTTCACAATTTCCCTTGGACAGAAAGAGAAGAATCACATTTTGACATGTGCGGTGATATCAAATATATAAGTGAAGGTCAGACAGCTGCTCCAGGCAACACAACTTGCCACCATGCTGGAAAGGTTTGGCAGACTCTAGTTGCATCTCTTTAGTGGAAACTGGAAAGATTCTGTCATGTTAGTGTGAGTAAACCTGTAGAAAATATCACGCACCCCTTTGTTGTATCTAATTTTGATGTGTTTTGTTTTCTCAGGGCCAACGTACATATTTTTAATTTTTCAATTTTATTTTATGCTTTATTTCGAACATGTGCGAGCAAAACAAACTAAAATAAATGAAAATTACCAGAACAAAATGCTATGAAACCAACATGTTCGAAAAGGAGTAGGATGAAGCATAAGCTTAATTAAATTTACCCCTCTACTGCTCAATTAACAATCTCCCCAAACATACATGTTAACATATACTCATTTACAAAAAAATTATTAAATAAAATAAATAGATTAAATAAACAAATACATAGATAATCTATGGGAACATTAATTAAAAGTCTGCTTACATTATTATTTTCTAAATTATTGGTGAATATGTTATCTATTAAGATAGCACAATTAGATGTGATTCTACTTGGTCAGGTGATTTGGGGGTATAGACTCAAGCTGTACACTGTTTTTTTTTAAAATGTGTCTGTCATTTTGTGCTTATTTGGATTGAGCAGATCGATATTTAAGTCACCACAGATAAAAACTACTTTTTGATTAGTTTCTGAAAACATCCAGTCTTGGAATGCTTCAATACTTCATACGAGCCGATCGTGGTCATTTAAGAGAACAGCTCAAACAGAGCTGGATATTACCTTGCTGTGGCCGCAGGCTTAGGTGTATGTGTTTAAATATTCAGACTTTTGGGTGTGGTTGCAAACAGGTGATTGGCTGGCTGTGCTGTAACTTGTCTGTGATCCACCACTATTTAACCATACTGCTGGCAGCTGTGGTAGTTCGGTGCAGCTTGTGTCAGATGTACAGCTTGTGAAAAGTGGGTCACTTTGGGTTTTTGAGTTGAGTGAATTGTAATTAAAGCCTTAGTACATAGCTAATGTTTGTGAAAAGCCTTTAAATTACTATCTGTTTGCAGGTGCTAGTATAGTGTTTCTTTTGTATATTTCAGGATATGGTTTTCCCGTGATTGTTCTTTTTTGTTCTTTTTGTTGGGTAATAAATCACTTTACTTTAGACAAATGTTTGTGGTCTTTAATGTTGCTATCTTTTCCCGAGCTGAGCAGGGTGGTAACACACCTAATCTGCACCACCTCTAAAAATACACAGAAAACTTGGTTTGTTAATGCTCTCAATATCTATAATAAATTCTAAAATGAAATATCCCAGTTTGATCAGTGCATTGCTCCTTCAAGATGCGGAATTTAACAACAACAAAAAAAAGTGTCCCCACAAGTCCACCCACCTGTCCCCCTCTCCCCTCCAACCTATTTCTTATTGGGCTTATGTGTAAAAGTCGATGAATTGTTTTAACCAGGTCTTGATTGGATTGGGTCTCTCGGCGTCTGGCAGGGAGGAGATAAGGCTTGTTATCTCTTTCCGACAAATCTGCAACCTCTCCCTGCCCTCCCTTTGACTGGATGGGAGGACGAGGACGGGAGGATAAAAAGAGATAAAACACCAAAAAGAAAATTAAATGGCAGGATATTTCAAAGTATCAAATATCAAATATGGCATCATAATATTTTCTAAATTAATGAATCTGTAAAATGTTTCCTGCCAAAGTTATGGAATAAGTAAAGTAATGAAATACAATTTCAAAGTTTCACGTACAAATCAGGACGTTATCAAACAAAAATCATGATCTAACAGCAGGTAGAATTGCCTTCAGCAGCAATTACTTAAAGTAATCATTTGTCTCTCCCATGGTCATGGAGAAAAACTCTTCTTTGTTTTACTTACCTTTATGCACAGTTCTCTTAAAGTCCTGCCACAGTTTCATTTGGGTTGATTTACTGGTGCACCTGGGATCATTGATCTTTCTGGTATGGCCCCATCCTTGCAAAACAGATTATAGAAATGTGTCTTGTGCACATTTTATATGGAGCTTAATTTCATAAATTTGTTTCACATGTCTGCAATGTACTGGCGACCAGTCCAAGGTGTACCCAGCCTCTCGCCTGTTAAGTGCTGGGATAGGCTCCAGCCCCAACGTGGCCCTGAATCAGATTAAGCGGTTCAGAAAATGAACGAAGGAATGTTTCACATGCCTTGTCTGGTTCCACTTTTGAAGTTTATTTGATGAAAAAGATCACAAATTCCTGCAGTGAATTTTTGGACCTCTAAAGAAACAAAATATAAAAAACATCAGCTTTTAAATGTTTGCAAAAGGTTGTAATTCATTATTTCTGGTGGTAAATGCTCTGTTATGATGAACAAACACATGCTAACTTCATCTGCAGTTTTGGGCTGGGCAGGTAAGGGCGGTTCATTTGAGGGTTATCACGAAGAACAGCTGCTTACTGAGCCACATTTATACTGTAAAGATCTAACAACTGAAACTTATCCATAAAAGTTTGGGGGGTTAAATTGATGGAGCCCTTCTGGTGACATGTGGCCACATGTTATGAAGTCATAGCTTTGGATTACCAAGATTATTAGTTATGCATGGAAATGATAAAACTGATGATAAGGGAGCTCCTTTATGATTATAGCACACATGTAAAATGGGTCATTTTGGGTTTATTTTCACTTAAATTTAATCCTCGGATGAACTGTAAGGATATCCTGCGATCTCTTGTGATTAAGCACAGTGTCATAATTAGTTAAAGACACTTTGGGCCCGTTAAAGAGACACTATACAACTTATGCCATTTTCTCAGTGATGCGCCTCCTATCGACGGCTAATTCAGCATCCATCTTCATCCTACCGGTACCGTGAGCTCTCTCCAGACAGTAAAAAACCAAACAAGTCTTTTCTTGACTCTTGCTCTTCTTTTGCTCTACTTAGTTTCCTCCTTTCCTCTAATGATGTCTTCTAGCGTTTCTTTGCTGAATCCGCCGGTGTGTGTTCAAAACGGCCAGTTTGTTTACATTCGCTTGCTAGCCTGTAACGCATCCTCAAAGCGAAACTCAGCAGGCAATGTCCTGGATGTAAAAGTTGTGTAGTGCGGTTTCTAGGCTGCTGGACGCTGCTGGGCTGCGACGGCTCTAGAAATGCACATAATAGATGTCCCTGGGCCATCAAACCAGTCCGGAGAGCCGAGTTGTAAGGTCTAAAAGTTATATAGTGGGCCTTTAATGCTTACTTAAAGTATGTAAGTAGGCACGTCCAATTCAAATGTGGCAAGGTAAAGGAGGGCCCGGGGAGGATTGAACCCACAACCTCTTAGGTGAGAGTCATGCACGCTGACCAGTCAGCCAAAGGGATGTTCCTGTGGCCAAGTAGCCAGGGCACATGATCAATTGGAAACATAGTGACAGGACCATCACTGTCACACAAACATTGTCAAATGTCTCTGTCCTCATAGTCCCATGTGTGCCTTACATTGGCATTGTTGTTAGGAAAAGCCTCCACTAGAGGGCAGTACAGAGTTCAGAATTCACTGTCAAGTTCTGACATCGGTTTCAGACATTATCAAACAAAGCGACGGTGGACGAGATCATGATAACAGACACGCTCAGAAAGGGATGTGTAGATTTGTAGTCCCGCACACATTCGCAGAGCCTACTTTCAAAAAGTTCAGCCATTCCTGCTGTCTTCTTCTTTGTTTCTTTTCGTTGGTTGCACTTGAGCTATACTGCGAAACACCACCCCCACGATATCTGGTAGTACTGCCCCGTTTGCTGTGTTTGCCTACGCATCTGCAAGCTCTCTGGAAACATAATGAAATACAAACGAAATTAATTCTGTGTTTGCGTCTGCATATTTATTATTGAACACCTCATTATAGTCTCTTTCACATACAATCACACACACATACTTACACACACACAAAGCACATGTACACTCCCCATTCTACACAAACATGAACTCCGATCCCTGGTTACTGTCTCTTTAGGTGTAGAAATATCAATAGAAATGAATGTCTGGCCCCGCGCTGCTGTGGGGAAACGATCGCCTGGGGATCCATTCACACCAGGAGCCACCCTACCCATGACCACAGACGGCGCCACCACAGGAACCACTTAGATCAGGACAGGCCAGAGTCCACACCGCAGGACCCCTAGCCACCAGAACAAGGTCAATCACCATGGCAACAACCCTGCAGACCGCTCAGGCAAAGCCACCGGTGTGGAGACACTGGAGTCAAAAAGTAAGAACAAGATGAAATAAACTTAAAAACAATAAGAAAAGAGCAAAGTGACAAGAATAAAAATACAGATGAAGGAGTTCATGAAAATGGTACAATAAAATAAAGGAGATCATAAAAACAGTGTATTTGGATAAAACAATAAAAATAGAGAGCCACATAAATAGGTGGCATTTAAAATAAATCAAAAAGTGTATAATTAAATATGTAAAAAATAAATCTATCAAAATGATGATAAAATAAGATTTAAAAAAGTTAAATAAAATCAAATAAAAGTTCAGTTAAAAGGTTTGCTACAAAGGTATTTCTTGAGGTTCTTTTTAACACTTGCATCCCTGCAGTGGGATCATTTTGATCCACCCCCCGTCTGTCCCTGAGGTGGGTCAAAATGATCC
>JBBBVU010000001.1:31917721-31932018 GCA_037177055.1 Atherinosoma microstoma | reverse complement strand
TTCTTCCACCTCCTTTTCAAACATGTGTTGTCAAATCGTTTACAATCATGACATGTGTTTTTATTTGCTCTTTGTTTGTTTGTTTTGTTTTTGTCTTTTTTTTTGCTGTCTTGTCTTTTATTTGCACATGTTTGAAATAAAGCCTTGAAATCAAAAAATCAAAAAAGGTTTTAGTCTGAATTTAATCTAAATCATTTGAGTTTAAGCATTGCTTTAGTCAACTAAATAAAATATTTTATACAATTTACAATCTGGTTTTTAAAACTTTTAAAGGTCTTTGGTCTTCTTATCTTTTAGACATTCTTAATAAACTACTCTGATAGCAGCTTTTAGTTGTTATGCTGCAAACAAGTGGAACAAACTGCCAGTGGAGATTAAACTTTCACCAAATGTAGAAACTTTTAAATCCTGGGATGTCCCTCTATGGTAGAAGAAGAATGGCTGGATAAACTTATCATTCAGATTTTCCAACCCATTTCTAGCCAAAATGAGTAATGTACACTCCTAGCATCAGTCTCCTCCAGAGGAAGAAAAGGGCAATAACACAGTCTTCAAAAGGGATGCTGTTGACCCAGAAGAGCCAGAGCCATTGAGCTTTCTAATCAGTCCTATAGTATTCTAATGGATAAATAATCCACTAAATTAAGATTATGGTATTGAAGGTGAATAGTCTATTTTACACAACAAAGTGCAAACTAAAAAATGCATTAAATATTTATGATTTAATGTTTTTTTTATGAGTTTATTGTGATTTTTGCTATTTGTTGCTGCCTTTTACTACTTTGTAATGCTTTCTTTGCTCCATCTGTAATGCTTTAAATGTTCTATGTAAACACTTTGAATTGTCTCGTACAGGAAATGTCCTATATGAATAAACTTGACGGGCCTTGCCTTATAGGTGACTTTTACAATACCAAACTTATACACAAAAAGTCACGGTGAGTCCACTTTTGGTTTTTATGCTGCACATTTGTGGAACAGTCTGCCAGAGCGAGGACCTTACGGTGGCTGAAAGTGTTGACGTTTTAAAAAACCAGTCTCATGACCGATCTTTTTACCCTGGCTTTTAATTGAATGTGTTTCTTAATGAAATTCATTCAATGAAAGTCATTTACTCTTGTTTTATTTTATTTTATGCTCATCATTATTATCTTTATCTATGTTTTTCTTGTTTAATTATGTACTTATTTCTTATTGTAAACACAACATTTTTATTTAGCTTATTGTTTTGTGTTATAAACTTATTTACATATACCTTTATACGTGTTGCTCTTATTTATTTATCTATCTATTTTGTTGTTCTCACAGTTTTTATTTGTTTTTGTTTTTTTAAAACGCTGGTCATCCTTGTCTGGGTGGTTGGTGGGGTCCTGTTCTGCATACTAATGGTCTGGGACCCGGCCAGTCATGATCTGGGCTGGTTCCTACGGTGGAGTGGCTGTCAGTGTGGACGGATCCCCAACAAATCTCTGTAGAATGATGGGGTTAGGGGGGCCTTTGTGTACTTTATCTGTATGAGTGCGAGACATAATGACTGATCAGGTGTGTGTTTTTAATTCGGTTAGGTTACATATTTGGGCATAAGAAGAGTTATTCATTATTCAAATTTTTCATTTGATTTTGAACTTATTTTAATTTGATATTTAACTATTATGTAAAGCACTTTGTGCTGCTCTTTGGTATGAAAAGTTCTATATATATAAGATTTTATTAGATTTTGATATACTATACTGAATCTACAGTAGATTTAGTAATCTATGACACTGATTGGAAGGTAGTCAGCAGCCGTCTGCTCAGTCCCTCCAGGAATTCTTGATGTTGCAGTGGCATCTAAAAACATTAAATCAGCCAGTCTTGTAATTGTAATGTTTTGTAATTTTGTCCAACTTTAAAGTCTGAACCCTGCTGAACTTTGGCAGATTTTCTCACTGAGGCTAATTCGGCATGCATGTTGATATCCAGTTGCTAGCCTGTAATGAGGTGCTGTAAAGCAAAATGCAGCTGTAAAGTGTTGTGCTGGGACAGATAAAGTTGTGAAGTGCGGTTTCTTAGCCTCGGGACACTGCTGGGAAATGACGACTCCAAGAACATACATAATGAATGTGAGTATGCAATCAAAAAGATTCCGAAGCGCAGAGTTTTAAACTCTGAATGTTATGTTGTGCTACTTTAAAGCAGCAGTACTGAACTCCAGCAGATTTTCTTGCTGAGGCACCCCTAACGAAAACTAATTCGGCATCCGTCTTGCATACTGTCTCTTCTCTGAGCTCTCTCTAACCAGTAAAAGTCAGTCTGAAGTTGATTCTCATCTTATTACTTGCTCTGTCTCTTTCTCTCTTCAGTTTCCTTGCCTATAACAATGCCATCTTGCATTTGTTTGCTGAATCATCCATAGTGCACATCCAAAATGACCAATGTGTTCTTTATCCAGTTGCTGATGTGTGATACAATGTGTAAAACAAAATGCAGCTGCCACATGATAAAAGAAATAAAAGTTGTGAATTGTGGTTTCTCCGCCCCTGAATGCTGCAGGGTAACGTCGCCTCCAGGAATGTGCATAATGAATGTCCGTGCACCATCAAAACAAGTCAGAAGCACAAACTTTCAAAGTCAGAAAGTTATGAAAAGTTGCTTTAAGGCAACTTTGACAAATCCCAGCACTCATCTGTGTTACTTAGATAGTCATAGACATTGTTGTTTTGTTTAGTTTTTTTGGGCTGATGTCTTTTTTGATCAGATCTTCTGGTTTTGTCAGGTTATTCTTGGTTTGCTGATGTTCTTTGCCTTCTGTTGTTTAAGTACTTGTTTTATTTTATGCTGATTTTATTCATATAGATCTACTTTGTTTTAGGCTGGGCTTTGTTACCTGTCTTTGTCCCTAGATGTCCGCTGTTGGCTTTCCCCATTAGCAGCTTTGTCCTTGTACTCATTATTCTTCTGCATCCATTTATTTGAACAGCCCTCATAGTGCATTTGCTTGGTTTTCATTGCTTGCCAGGTCTTCGTTGTAGCTTTCCCATGACAGTCAATCATTACTTTGTCTGAACTTTGAAAATGGCCTGATGCCCCTTTCCAGATGGACGAGCAGCAACAATAACTTCTTTAAAATCATTTACGAGTCTTCCTCCTTGTCATTATGTTAATGTATACCTGAATGCTTCAGCCCCGAAAGCTGCTCAAATTATTGATGCATTTGTTCTTCGGCACATGATTGCTAGTACCTTCATACTTCCAGTTGAACTAAAGAAGTTTTTAATTGTCTTAGTTTTTAAGACAAGGCTTAGGCTTTGTTCAGTAAATGACTTGGGATGCACTTTGGTGTGATGGTGAGCACTGTTGTCTCACAGTAAGAAAATTTCCTGTTCAAACCTCTGCAGGAGCATTTCTGTGTGGAGTTTACATGTTCTCCCTGTGCATGCTGCTCCAGCTTTCCTCCCACAGTCCAAATACATACATGTTAGGATAATTAGTGATTCCATGTTAAAGTTAGAAGGGAGTTTGAGAATGAGCTGTTGTCTGTTTGTACCCCGTCCCACACCTAGCAGTTGGGATAGACTCCAGCCCTACTATACAGCTCAATAGGATGGATGTCCTGATACCTGAACCTAGAATTTAATGAATTTTTTTCATGACTGTTGCATATTTTCAATAACATAAAAGATTTATTTGTCTCATTTCCCCCAAATAGTTAGATAAACATATATTACTCACATGTTGAATCATTCGATGTGGTGAAATAACAGCTCTTACGCTTTATTAAATCTGCAAACCAAGGTGTCAATTTCATAAATGAACTCATTTAATATCTGTTTAATGCATTAAAAAAATTCCCTGTTCATTAGTTTTTAGAGTACAGATATGATTACTGGGTTTTAGATGATTTACAATCTGTTGAAACCAGACAAGTTGCGTCCATGCTACAATAAGACAACTGTCTTCAGGTTTATGTGACACTTGAGCAGATCTGTAGACTGTTGCTTTTCCCACCTGTTTGTAAGGAAATGTTAAGCTTTTCCTTTTTAAAAAACACAATATGTCAGAAAAGCACAGCTTGTGTATTGGTAAGTGTGTGTGTGGATGCACAGACTGAAGAAGCTGAACCTGTGCAGCTTTTAGATCCCTATCTCTGAGTCTCTGTTGACTTAAGAATACCAAACATGATGGATGCAACCTGAGGCAGGAAATGCTCCAGAAATAGTAAACTAACTCACCATGTTGACATGAATTCTCATGAGGAGTGACTACTTGAGTAAAAACCTAATTTAGTCAGCTGTGGCTCCTCAAAAATGGTTGTAGCTTTCACAAAAAACAAAAAACAAAAACTGTATTATTGTGATCAGACAAGTTAATACTAATAAATATATAGATAGAAAAATGCTACTTATGAGGACTATTTTCATAAACATCTTGCATTTTTAAAAATGAAAGTACTGTAAGCAAATTCTTGGTATTTAGCCGCAACATTCCCAAGATTGATAGTTTACCTGGATGTTAATGGATGCTTCCTGTTATGGAAAATACAGCTCAGTTTCAGATGGGGGATCAACTGAAAATATGCCTGAAATGATGCTTATCTGTAAGGATTCACTTATGGTAGCACGCAGCTCTGGTCTGTGTAATTCTCACCCCATGCAGAGTGAAGGATTTTAGGTATTCAGCCAGCACTAACAGCCTTGCGTGCTGTGCCCCAGAAACAAGGCCAAGCTTTCGGATGATGATTTGAAGTCAATAGTTAGATTTTTTTTAAAAAGTAAAAAAAAAGTTTGGTGCAGCGTGTTACAAAAACAAAGGTCAATAACACAAAAAGCCTTTAATATATTTTTTAAAACTGTTTTTCTACTGATATATTTTTTCTTATCTTAGAATGAGCCGTTTATATTTATTTGCCGTGCGTTGACATACAGGCCAGCTTCTGCATTTGTTCCACCATTTTTACTCTCTGAGTCTCTCTAGGTCTCTGAATGGACAAACAACTCTGTGTGTGAAGTGAGAACCCTCTGGGCTTTTAAACTGCAGTACCAACTTTGCTTGATAGGTGCTAGTGCACCATTTGGGATGAATGATACCTTAAAAGGCACATAGAAGACAGTACATACCTACACAATGTTGAAGTAGTTACCTGTACTGCAGTTATCGCTGCACCCGAGGCCAGTGAAAACATGTTTATGTCTGGAAGAATACCGTCTATTTACAACTGGCTATATCCATCTTTACCGCTAGATGTAAATGGGTCAAAAACACAGATGGCAGTTGCGCTTGACATTATTTCACCACTAAGCAGGTCTTTGTCCATTGTGTATTCTGTCTCTTCCTCTGCACAGCAAAGCTTAAGCACCAAGAACAGCACCAAAGTAGCCCATACCTCAAACTATTCCATGTATTTCTGTGACTGCCCCCTAGTGGCAGTACAACATTACTACATTTAGATGTGCATTTGCAAAAGCACCAGTAAAGAAAGATTTTAGAAGCATTTACCTGCCATTAGTCTGGGTATTACTGTTTGGTGCCCATTTTCCTTCCTTTTAAGACACCGTTTATTTTCTAACTCAAATTCAAAGTCCTACAAACTGTATGAGGAGAGACTGTCAGCATTAGTCTGCATGATGCTGGTTTTACTGTCACCCAGATTATAAATAAGGGTATTCATGGAGGCCTGTGGAAGGTTAAAGTAAACACAGTTACTTTAACTTGTCATGTCACAGTTGTTGCATTTGAGGTACAGTACATCATCTTATTGTATAGGACGTCGTTTTGCTGTTTCAAAAGTGCTTTATAAATAAAGTGGTGTGTGAAAAAAACACGAATCAAAGCAGTATATTCAGCTAAATAGAATATCTAGTAAAATAATTCATCAATCAAATATTAACAGTGTTATGATTAAAACCCCTTTTGTTTTACCTCAGTGTCCTGTATGAATGGAGGAATAATGGTGAAATTGTTACTGACGATATACCTCTAAGCTGGCCAGTGGAGGTTGTCACGGTGAAATTGCCTGTGTGTGTTCAAGCTACAACTGGTATCACATAATGCACTACCCTAAACAATGATGTTGTCAATCAGCTGATTATCTGATGCCAACATGCTGCTTATAAGCTCACAGCAGCTGTGTTTCAATTGCTGCCTTTTATTTGAATTTAGAAGATTTGGATAAGAAAAAGTGACTAAAAACATTCACTGTAAAAATCTTTATAAACACTCGCTTGCAGTTTTTATCTGTTTAAAAAAACACTTGATGTCAATTAGCTTAAACAGAAACAACTTTGTGAATCTTGTTTAAAGGGAGCAACATTCAAATCATGAGACTAACCTGCTTTTTTCTGCAATTAAACTCATGTGACTGACCAGTATCTTTCCACAAAATATAATATTGCAGATATTCCCAAAGATGAAAGTAATTCCTCAAAAACACCTCTCTCCAGTTGTTGTCTTTTGTATTTCTACTGTAGATGATGTTGCCCCCCCCCCCTCAAATTGTATTTCCATTGTGGACTACTTCCTCTATTAGATTACAGCAAGTAGCAACAAAGCTTGTACAGTCCATATTCTGGAGACAGTTTAGTAACTAAAAAGTAATGTGAATCAGACATTGTTCCATTGGCTGGTTTCTGGTGAATAAACACTAGAAACCAGCCAATGGAACAATGTCTGATTCACATTACTTTTTTGTTTCTGTCTAAAAAAAACTTTCTCTTCTCTTCTTTACTTTGAGAGTAAATGGAAACTTGGCTACTGATGCAGAGCAAAGCTTCCCGTTTGGTCTTTGTGAACGACCAAAGGAGTATGAAAAGGTTAATATAGTACAAATTGTACCCTTAAAGGCTCTTTCGTCCAGCGCTTACAGTGAAATGAAAATAACATCGTTATCTTGACTTTGGTTTTTGCACTTACAAGCAAAGCTGGTTTTCCATCATTCTGTAGTTGCTTACAATTAAGAGAAATTACAAATCTTTATTAATGATGGATGTAAATAAACTATTCTGCCATTTATACAAGAGGAATTATTGCAAACACTTTGACGTAGGAAATTGTCGCATGTATTGTGTTTGCATTCTGATTTTTACTTTGAGTGGAAATGAAAGGATAGGAAAGGATACCGAACAAAAGAAATGATGGATGAAATGCTTTATATTCTTCAGACATAAGGAATTTTATACCAATGTCAATGTTAACTCTTCTGTTTGTAAAAATCTGATTCATGCGAGCAATGTTTTTCCATCGAAGTGTACGTTTAGAGGACACTGGACGGTGGATTTGACTGACTCACCTGACGTGTGTTCAGGTAAATCTTGCAGCTGTGCCTCGGCAATGTGTTTGTAAAATTGTGGCTACTGGACTGGGACAATGTCTCAAAATTAAAGATGTTTTTCTGTCAAATGATGGCTCGACTTAAGGCTTCTGAATGGGCTGTCCACGGCACTTTGAAATGCTTTGAATCAACTAGAATACTCGATAATCAATACAGAAGGATGATAGAAAAACTGGGAGAAAAAACATCACAGAAATAGAACTTTAATCTCGAAAAAAACAAGTGATAGTCCAGTTAAAAAGGGCGTCTAATCATGTCGAAGATGATGATTGACTTCTTTAAACTACTTCTCAGGAAGCCAAACACTTTGGGTGGAGAAAGGCGATTGAGTTCTTTTAAGTTTGTGATGGAAAAACATTTCTTTAAAAATCAAATCACTGATGAATTTAGGAGTACATTTTCTGAGAGTAACAGAGGTTTGAATGTATAGGGACATAAATGGGAGGCAGAACACATAATCACACACAGAACTGATTTATTTGCTGTAAAAGTGACTTGTGTGTTTCATTTTGTTTTGCCTTGCATCAATAGGCAGACACATGGCCAGAGTAATCTTACTCTAATCAGAGAGAGAGACAGGCCGCATCCTCCTGATAATGAAGACCGGACAGACATATAATAAGAAACTTGTGAACAAATGCTTGTCGTGATTCTTTTGTTTCCAGCAGGGATTTTTATTTATCAGCAGAGTGACAGTAATTCAGTCCTTCCACTGCCTGATGAGAAGTTGGAGGACATCTGACTGTCACTCCCACAATATGGTGGAGGAGATGTAAGCATGACATGTATTTACAAGGTAGTAACAGTACCGTTTTTATAGATAGATAGATAGATAGATAGATAGATAGATAGATAGATAGATAGATAAAATGAATTGTCTTGCTAAGGAAACCAAGTTAAGCAACCAAATCAAGTATTTAACCTGCTTTATGTTGTACAGTTAGTGACTTTACTTTAGTATTAGGGCTAAACAAAGCTATGTACTCATAGATATGATTACTAATACAAACCATTTTCTTTGATTTTATGTGGAGCTGCAGACAACATGGAAAGTCAAATGTATTATCACTTGGTAAAGTGTCGCCCAGCAATATTTTTCAATGTTCCAAAAACTCATCGGTGTTCTTCATAATTGTACTTTTCTAAGGAACTTTCCATGGAAACCCCTCCCCCCCATCATTGAAATGATTTGGGTGTGATTGTGCACATTTTTCCTCTTTTAGTTAACGCTGATCTATGACAGCACTAATCCAGTCCTGCCCACATCTCCACCCACCAACAGAGACACTGCCAGTTCTGTCCTCTTCCACTCTCCTCTACTGTACAACCAGCTCTAATCTTGGGGTAATTTAGTTGTACAAGTTTAAGGCAGAGAGTTATTATCAAGAGCTTATGTGATCCCAAGGCTGCGTAAATTAGAAAAAAAATAAAACGATGATGTTTCCACTTTCTGATGCTTTATCAGAAACATAACAGCAATCAGAAGGTGTTTGATGGCTTATACTGTAAAGACCGAACACTTAATTATGACCAGGGTTGTTAATTTACACCCAATGAGTGCAAGACTCACAGGCCTTTCATGTTTTGTTTTTTTTGGGATACACAGAATAGCCAATTATTCTGCAACTAATTTCTTGTGGAGCTAATTTAATGATAAGTTCGTTTTTCCATGACTAGAGACCCTGATGTTGTTTCATCCGACTGAACCAGAAAAAGTGAAAATATTTTAATATTTTTGAACAAATTGTGACATTAATTACAGATACATGTCTTCTTTCATTCCTCCTTTTTTTTCAGTCCTATCATTTTTAGTGCCCCCCCCCCCACCTCTTGTGCTCTTCCACTTTCATCTTTTCATCCCCCCTCTCCCTATTTCCTTCCTACATTATTTTTCCTCTTTATCTTCTCTCTTTCTCTCTCCTCCTTGCTGCACTCCTTCTCTCCCTCCCGCCTCCTTCACTCGTTGCCCCCATCTTTTGCCCCCCCCGCCCCTTTCTGTTTTCATTGCTGCCTCTCATGAAAAAAGGACTTTTGAAAGAGAGAGAGAGAGAAAGAGGGAGAGGGAATCAGAGGATGCTGAAGTGAAGGGGTGGGTCCCTATAAGAGCAGCTGCCTCCAACCTCCACGTAGCCAGAGAAACCACGCGGAGACACAGGGAGGGAAACACTCTGACAAATCTGCACGGACCCCACAGAGGCACCCATAATCTCTCACCCAAAACAGGTAAGAGGAGCCCGGGGAGAAGGGGGGGGGGATTGAGGAGGAGGAAGAAAAAAAAGTGTGACCTTTGACCCCTGATACTTCTGTTTCTTATTTTACTTAATCAGTTTTTACCTTCTTTAAAAAAAAACGTCACAGGTGTTTTATTGCATTGGATTAAACTACTTTAGTTAAAACTCTTCTGTTAGAGAGGAATTACCCCTTACATCCCTTCAGCTGGCTTTAACATATGTGATGTTGCAGTATTTTTCAGAGTTACGGCACATTACAGATGGTAATGTCATCTGAATGGAACAAAAACAACCTAAAACAAGGAGGGGAAGGAAAACAAGGGATGCTTCAGTGTACTTTTGCTTACCCTGTCGAGAACTAAGCTCAATAATCAGCAGTGAGAGTTAGTCTCCATCACCTCTTCACCGTCACCTTGTTGCTTCAATGTTGTGACCTTCTGACTTTTAAGATATTTGGAAAACTGATCAAATCATTTAAACTTAACCTATCACTGAGCTCAGTGACAAACAGGTGGTCTATGACTCAAAGCCTCTCAGACCTGACTGCTTTATTCTGATGGTTTTTTAACACGTGATGCAGATCAGAGAATTTTACCTCCTTTACGTTGGATCCACCTGGACGGGGTCTGATATTTCTTTTCTTTATTTAAAAATAAAAGGAGTAAAAGTAGCATTTTTGTTGAAGCTGCTTAGTAATACGACTAAAACTGAGGAAGCATTTGTTGTACTTCATTTCTGTTCTCACTTATTGGATAGACGTACGGCTGGGGATTCTCCAGGCAAGTTAAATCGTATCATCAGAGCCTGCTGTCAATTCTCTAATTTCAATACTAATGTCTTTAAATTATAATTCCAGAGTTTTCTTACTCTGGAATTATAATGAGGATGATATCGGTTTTCTGTGGACCTCTGTGTTTAGCTGTTATTGAATTACTGAATTTAAGGATGTTCTTTAAGGTATAAATTTCAAGGAATGGCCCTAGAGCTTAAAGGACAAAGCCTGTCCTATTTTTTCTTCCAGTGACAGGCAGGTGGCCTAATAACAGAGGGTGAGGTTAAACTACGCCACATGTTGCAGATTCTGAATTTGATAGAATCAGAGGATCACCTGTAATGGAGCAGCTACGGACCATGATGTACCATAATGCCCGCCGTTAAGTCCAACCGATTCGAGCTGGTTAAAAAGGCAGGGAATGACACACACAACAGAGGTGAGGAGGCAGTTTCTGAACTGCACTGGTATTTCACAAAGAGGGAGGGAAAGGTCATAAATTGCTGGTCCTGATTAGTCATAGTCGTTAACGTCTGATTTACTGCTGCACTCCAGTGGGCTCCATGTATGAAAAGGGAGTTTTCACAGAAACATCCTGGTCATGTTTACACTGTTGCTCAAGACACAGAATAATCAAAACCTGTTTGCGTGAATGTACATCGGTTAATCAGGATACCATATTTGCCACCTCATTTCATCAGAGGAATATTTCTAGACTTTCAGGCTTGAAGGTTATTTGGCTTTTAATGATTGTTTCCTATCAAATTGTTCATGACTAAAACATTTTAAGACTGGTTATGACAATAAAGATGAAATTTTTTTTTATAACTGACCTTTTATACAGTAATGTTTGCTTTAAAATGGACTTGAATCCCTGAGGTTGGAATCTGAAATGAAACCTACTTTAAAATGTGGTGCTGCTGAAATCTAAGATTAAACAGGAAATATATTTTAATAAATCTCAGATTGGCTTTGTTGTTGACTTTCAGAACCTGCAAACATACTGTAAAATCAATGCCGGGTACATGTAGGGAGGTAGAAGGTTAAAAGGAGACCTACATATTGATTTCATTGACTACATTTGATGCAGCTGGGCACATCTGGATCATCGTTGGCTGCAAGCTCATTTCTTCTATATGAGTCTGAGGCAGGCTAAGTGTTAAATATTAAATGTTTTTAAATGTTTTTTAAGATTCCTACATTTTGATACTTGAATAAATTCTTGACACTTTCAAATTGTTACCCATTGGTTGTACTTTTTAATATTTAATATTTATACAAATATATTTTTTTAGGACTTGTATGTAACCTTTCCTTCTATTTGACTGCACTGGAAAGGAGATGCTTTTTTAATTTCATTGTACACAGTACTATGACAATAAATTCAATCTATTCTATTCTAAGTGATTGAAATACAAAGTTTTTCTTCCTTTTAGAACAAATGATGGTTTGATGAATGAAAATTTGTCCCTTTAGTAAATAGAGTCTCTATATGTCTTAACATGTTTGTTCCTAGTGTTTCTGGACAAATCTGGACTGTGAAGTTGTTAAAAATCATGATTCTTAAAAAAAGAAAAGAAAAGCTCTTTGTTACACTCAAAGCTTTGTAAAACAGCTTAAAATCTGAAAAAAAAATCGGAAGATCCGAGCATAGCACCAGTTGTACTGAGGTGTTACATTGGGATTTGTTGTGTTTGGAGAATTTGTGCTTTTAAAGTTGCCATGCTGATAAAACATGAGCTGATCATGTGCAGACAGGTGTTATTTAAGTCATATGTTGCTCATTAGAATACATACGCAGTTAAAAAAAATAAAATACCGACAGCTATCCAGAGGGAGCCTTGCTTGTTGTTGTAAAAACTGTATGTTGTTGATGATGGCTTTATGAGTGACCACTGATGACACTAAAGCCAAATTAAAAGATCAAGTGTGTAAGACGCAGTGACATTTAATAGTATAAACTGGAAATTGCCACCAACTGAATACCATCTCACTGTATCCTATCATGTCATGCTGGTTCAGCTTTCATTTGAAAAAGTTTTGCCTTTATGTGTTTTGCCTTGTTTTGCTTCCAACCAGTGATTTTATCTCTCTTTTAATTTTCTTTTCCCAATTTCTCCATCCTGCGTATCCATCAGTTTGTTTTTCTCATCATTTTTCAGCATTTCTTTATGTTTTGATTTTAGGATAACTTTACTAAGCCTGCCATTTTCTTCCCAACACATTCCTTCTGTCCCTATGTCTGCATTTGGGTCCTTATTCTGCCTTTACATGTCTCATTTAAAGCAAACGAGGATGGTGACCAGTTCGACAGCCAGTGTTGGGTTTGTTCTTTATTGGGGCCATTCTGATAACAGCGATATGTGATATGAAAGTCTGATGACACAAAGTGTCTTTGGATATATACGGCAAATTGTTCTTCTCATAAATGTCACCTTTATTAAAACTGAAGGGTGTTTCTTTATTGAAATGGTAGCTAAGACCAACACTGAGGGTTTTTCAGGATTGAAAAGAAGGGTCATTTCATGCCAAGTCACATCACCCTCAAGTCATGGATTTTCTTTAGAAGTTTTTATATTAATTTTCTGCTCTATTAAGTTTATGGCACCTTGCAAAATCCCAAAGACCGCCTCCAAATACTGTTGCAATGAATTTTTGAGGTTTGAGCCCTCTGAGCCAAATTTCATCATTTTTGCAATTCTTTTCAAGCCTCACCAATTACTCATGGACTGGAGTGAAACACGGACCGAGCATCAACAAAACCATCAAACTTGTTATGTAATCTACCCAAACAATTTCTTCTAGTTTTCAAAAAAAGAGTACTTTTTGGTTTTTGCTTTCTTGTTGCCACATTTTTTCTTCTTTTACTTATTTATCATTTTATTTTGCTCTGTATCAGTATCATTCTATAATATTGTGAAGTTATGCTGATGTGAAAAAACAAATAACTGCTGCAGATCCTTGGAAATTTGCACCTGGAGCAGAAATAAATCTCTTTTTATTTTTCCACTAAATTTATTTATTCATTTGTTCATTTATTCACAATAAAAAAGCTCCTGAGGCTCATTTAGGACATTTTATATTGCTTTGTCCTTTTACTATGCTGTGAAAACTGTAGGACTTTGTTTTACCCTACAATTATAAAAATCTGCTTATAAGGCCTAAGCAGCTACTGCCAACGAGTCCAAGAGGAAGGGTTTCCTTTTTCTTTAGTGGCAACAAAAAGATCGAAGTACTGAAAAGAACCACTTATTTGAAAAAGTCATCAATTATTTGGAATTCATTACTTTATGTAAAATATAATCCAAATGCACTCAGAGGTGACATTGTTATGTGTTTCTGACTGACTAGTAGTTGTAATATTTTGGAAATGGCTGTAACATTGATGGCAAATTCAGCCAATTGTAGTCCTGAAGTAGCTCTATTAATAATATTCTTTGTATGCCTTCAGGCATATATATGTGTGAAACTCATTACTAAGATGTTCATATTTTATTCTGTCAAGAAACCTTTATGAGGTCGGCAAAAAACTTTAAGATGAAAATAATTAACCTAATGTGGGTTTTTAGCCTCAGGCTCACTTTTTAGTTCACCTTGATGGGAACAAAGGAACTTTAAATTGGTAAAGTAAACTCTTAGACAGAAAAAAGAGAAAGAAATACAGATGGTGATTCACGATTTTGGAAGTGCAATATCACGTATGCGTAAGCAGCATGAGCTGCCTTTGTTCATTAAGAAAAAAAACACAAACTGAATGTGGTTTTTTTTCACACCTTAGAACAAATATTTAAAAAGTTTCAAGGCAAGGCAAGGCAAGTTTATTTGTATAGCACATTTTCAGGTTGAAGACAATTCAAAGTGATTTACACAAAACATTAAAAGCATACAGAAGACTTTAAAACTGGTGTGACGTGTTCAGATCTCTTAGTCCTGGTTAAAACTCTAGCAGCAGCGTTCTGGATGAGCTGCAGATGTTTAATGCTCTTTT
>JBBBVU010000001.1:31896280-31909855 GCA_037177055.1 Atherinosoma microstoma | reverse complement strand
GCAGGTTTATATTCTCTGAACATATCACAGATGTATTCTGGGCCTAAACCGTTCTGGGATTTATAAACAATCAGAAGTTTTAAAATCTATTCTGTGACTGTCAGGAAGCCAGTATGAAGACTTTAAAACTGGTGTGATGTGTTCAGATCTCTTAGTCCTGGTCAAAACTCAAGGGATAACACCCAACCTGTTTGCCTGAATCCAGAGACTTGTGTCTTGCCTTTATTTTCCTGCTAAACCTTTTTTGCAGATCTTTTGTCCTTCAATGTTGAAACCCCTCTTTCTTATCAGACAAAAGAAAATTAGGACACACTTTTATTGTTTTCACATATGAACATTGATTAATTTGGGAGAGTTGCTGCTTTGTGGGAAGTGAAAGATTAAGAACGAACAGCAGAGTAATTACATTTTTATCGGTTTTCAATTAGTTTTAATAAATGCCAAACTTCTGAGACCTCATGGAAGTGTTCAACAGAAGACAAATTAATTTAACTTAATTCCACATCAGTTATGGAGACAACCTTCAGCTTAAAGAGAGATTGGAGTTCCTTCAACATCCATCCAGTACATGAAAAATTACATGCATGTAGATTCATGTTTGTTTGCCGTGAGTGTTGCGCATGGTGCATGCGGCTTTGAGTTGTGTGTGTGTTGCAAGAAACAATGACTCAAGTTTTTTTGCCAGAGGCATTAATTGGGGCATTATTTAAAGGAGTTAACGAGTTTGTTTAATGAGATGAAAAACCCTGGCTGTGTTTCTGACGTCAGACTCACAAGACCAGGCTGCTTCGAAAAGAATAAGGTCAAAATTTTTTATTTCCTTCCTTATCACTATTTGTATTTGCTCTGCTTACTGTCATTTAATACATCCCTTACAACCAGTTCTTTTCCTTTCACGTCAGCCATTTTATGTTTTTTCTCCAGTATAAATTACTTACTTAAAATAGATCACTTATCAGATCACTAACTTTATCTGGAGATTATAACTACTTTTAGACCAGAACAGTTTGAGGCTTTTTCTGAGGGTTATTGGGACTGGGCACCAGTGTTCCTCCATTTGCATTGTCATCACACAAGATTTCCCTCATACTGTAGAATTATACATTCAGTGAGTTGAAAAACAACCCTAAAGAATTAGTTATAGGAACGATGATCGCCTGTGTTTCTGCAATACAGTGGTGCAACAGCAAACGATTATCTAGGAAATTAAATATTCTATCGATTGTTTAATTGATTAATCAAGCAAATAAGATAAAAACAATCAGTGCATTCAAATGGAAAACAGTTTTTGAAGAAAACTTCTTCTTTCTCTTCAAAGCAAACATCTATTAAAAATACATTAAATTAAACCTTTTTGAAAATGTTTTGAAACCCATTATCTCAAGATGAGGATGGAAATAACAAGGATTGTTTTCTTGAGATAACGGAAATAATCTATTTGTTATATTGAGATAATGCTTTAATTATTTTCAATGCCAGTAAGCGAACAGAGCAACACATATGCCCCAACTGACTGTCACAGATTCTCACCAAAACTGCTTGTTTTGTAGCTCAACTTGATCATCTCATGATCATCATAAAACAAAACTTATAACCTGTTATAGTATGTGAAGAGATAACAAGAAAATGAAACTTATCATGTGAAAACAAGCTTCGTTATCTAGAAAGAATTAATTAACTCATAATCTCAAGATAACGGCATCGAAGATAATATCTAATAAAATCGCCTTTGGCAATGTCTGTGTTTGGATTTTAATTTCACTTTTTTGAGATCTAAATATTAGTTCACATTAACAGCTTACAGCATGAAGCTGCTCTGATGGTCAGACTGGGATGCTGGGATGAGGATAACATGATGGAGTGCTAACATTAGGTAGGGTAGTTTGAGCTACATTTCAACAGAATCTTTTTGTTCAACCCCACAAATGAAAGTTGTTTAATTTGAAAAAAACATGGTACAGAAATTTCAAACTTGAAGTCACAGCTAATATAAAATCTTTCCTGGAATCCATCACAATTAACAAAATACTGTTTTACTCTAAAATGCTAATATGAAATGTTACCTTGTGTTGGTTCCACTGTGAGGACTGGTTGTGTAGTCTGGGTGCTTAGTACTGACGATGCTGTCGCATTGCTGTTGTGCTACCATGAAGAATGATTTTGGTTTTACAATACACTGTACTGAATCTTTTGCTTGGAGTGATGTCTTCCTTAACCCTTTAAAGTAGCACTACATAATTTTCAGACTTTAAAACTCTGTGCTTCCTTCCAGTTTTGATCAAATCAAATCAAATCAAATCAAACTTTATTTATAAAGCCCTTTTCATGCGACCAGCAACACAAAGTGCTTTACCTGATAAAAACAATTTCTAAAACAAGCCTCAACATGGCAACGTATATAGCGTAGCAATTTAAAAACATACATCTCCTTCACACACAATTACACATGCACGCACACACACACACACAAAATTACACAAATGGGAACTACAATCCCTAGTTTCTGTCTCTTAACCGAACGGAGATGTAAAAATATGAATAGAAATAAACATCTGGCTTGAAGCTGCTGTCAGGAAACGATACCTTAAGGATCCGTCCACACCGAGGGCCAGCCCACTATGATCATAGAAGGCGCTAACACAAACATTAAAATGGTTGGGATAATAGTTATCAATATAGTAACTGTAGTTAAATGGCAAAAACTCGAAACAATAAGCACTCAGTGTTGGTATTACATACACAAACCCAGTGGTTTTCCTTCATCCTGCCATCAATTCAAGTAATGCAGACATGCAGCTCATGTGACAGTCATAACTGTTGGTGTGAAACACGTTGAACACTGAGAAAAACATATTTCTGTGGATAACACATGGATTGAAGTAAATACTTTGGGTCATGGCTTTTTTTCTAAACGTCATTCAAGTTACTTGAAGAATCATTTCAGCTCCACAATGCCCACACATAAAAAGAACCATGATTACATCTAAAAGTTGGAGGAAAAGAAACATGAAAAAGGTCCAGCATTGCCAGTCGTTTGATAATTAAGATTTTATTAGTGTTTATATGAACTTTGTTTGTGACTCAATGCAAAAAAAAACAAGAGAATATTTTGATGGAGATGGATGTCCAAACTTCACTATTTAGAGCAAAAAAAAATAAATAAAAAAGAGGGTCAGATCAGTTTGAAGCAGCTTATTTAGCTATTTCAAGAGTGCTGTCTAAAGTACCTAGAGTTTGTATTATTATTATATGAATTAAACAAATATGCAAAGAACGTGAGGCTAAGCGCTCTTTGGTTTCACCTTTAACCATGTTTCGCTCAGTGGTTCGCAAAGATCAATGTCGAGACCATAAACTGGATTAAACGTGTGATATTTGACTCCTGTTTTTTGGTATTTTATTTATCCAGTTAAATAATTTCATATTATTGATAGTATATTGCTTGGTTACCCCATAAAAAGCTTGTAATATCATTATAAAGTTTAGATAAACCTACTGGCATAGACACTTAAATAAAAACAACAAAACAAAAAGAGGAGCTACGTTGTAAATATGAAACATAAGGGTTGTTTGGCTTTTTATTATTGCAGAGTATGTAGTTTTTTTTTTTTTTTTTTAAATCCAGGAACACTACGGTTTACAGTTCTCAACCAAGCACAGTCTATGGTTTTTTGTTTATGTTTTTTTGTTGTAATTTCCAATTTGAGCCACCAGATGTCATCACATCCTTCAAAGGGAAGTTTTAAAAGATATTTGTGTGCTGTCACAATCTTCTGAAGCTTCATTATGTCACTGCTGATAAGGCTCGGTGGGACACAATATGATGCTAATAGCAAATGTGTCTTAACAAATAATTAAACATCTTTATTTTTTATTTCCCTAAAAACCAACTGTGTCAAATATACTTCATCCAGCAACTCTGAAGTTGGGTCTTGATTGATAGATGTACTACCTTACTATTTTAAAACCCATGTGGTGCTTGGATGGATTGTGGGGCCATTTTAATGGTTAATAAGTCACATCATATAAATGCAAATTTAAAATGTCGTTGTTCTATTTGTTTGCACCCTTTTAACAAATTTTAGTTGGACATTAAAAAAAAGTAGTTCGTCAAAATCAAAAATAGTATCACTCTGTCTGTACAATAAGGATTACGTATGAACTCGTTGGACTGAACGTGTGTATTTTCTCCTTTGTGTTGTGCAGCAGACGGCGGGACCATGAAGACTGTGGTGGCTCTGCTGCTTCTCTGTCTGTGTGATCCTGGACACAGTGACTGCCAGGCAGACTGTTTGTCCTGCAGCAAAGTCCTGCCCAAGCTCCTCAGTTTCAACACCATGGTGAGACAAACACACACACACACACACACACAAACACACACAGACATTGCAGACAGTCAGATAAAAGCTGGGCTGCAATAGTAGCAAAAATGACAACTAAATATAATCAAGAGGTTATTTATTACCTCCGATCAGACCGGACAGCAAATAAAATCATATAAAAAACAATGTCTCCATTGGGGTTCACTTGGTGATGAAATAACTGGAAACAACCCCTCACCCCACCTTGTTGTATTCATCCTGTCCTCTAAACATCTCCCTGACTGACTCAACAAATTACCCTTTTGGCATTTGAGTTTTAATTTGTCGTGGCTAATTGATTCCCGGGGACAGATGTGTGTTTCGCCTCTCTGTGCCTGCTGGTTGTTTCTCTCTGGCTAATGACAGGGCTGTGTCTCAGACATTTTTGCAGGCAGCACACTAGACGACATTTAAGAGCAGATGGCTGAAAACATTAAGCTTTGAATTGTTTTAATGTTAGGTACTTAGGCCACAGTGGTGTTTAAAGGGATCTAAAGCTTAGTGAATTAAACACTGTTTGAAGACTATTGTGTAACACACAGACAAACCCATTAACTTTGGCTTCATGTCAGACAGTGGATGACTTCAAACATTTCGTGGAGTCAACGGTCTCTGACCACATATCTAGTACTAGAGGGAAGATGGTAATATTATACTCATAAATGCCAAACAACATCCAGTATAATGTAACATCAGTGCACCCTAAATTTGCCTTAGTGCTTCTAAAGTTTTCAGTAAGGAGCACCAGAGCTAACTAGTGGAAAAGGTGAATTTGGAGCCCTTTGACTTTTTTTTCCTTTAGATTCCAAAGATAATTGATTCAATTTGTTTCAATTCAATCCATTCATCCACTTTTTGCACCAGCTTAATCCAGTTCTGGGTTGTGGGGGTACTGGATCTTATTCCAGCTGCCCCCAGGCAACAGGCAAAGTACAGATCACTAGTCCATCATAGGGCCAACACAAACAACTATGCATGTTCACACTTATCCTAGGGTCAATTTACATTCACCAACGAACCTAATGTGGATGTTTTGGGAGGAACCCAGAGAGAACTTGTGATGGTATGGGGACAGCATGCTACCTCTACACAGAAAGGCCCCAGCTGAGATTCAAATATGAACCTCCTTGAAGTGAGGTGACAGTGTTCTTCATATAAATCCTTATTGATGCACAGTTTAATCATGTACATAGGTCTAAACAGAGAGCTATCCTTCATTTGCAAAAAAGCCAGCCTTTTGAGTAAGAATCTCTAGATCCAATCATACTGCCTTGGTCCTTATAAAGAACTTGGGAAGAATTAAAACTATTTATTTCTATGGGTAACTGGTACCGGGTATTTAGTCATAAGTTTCTATTTAGAATCCAGTTTCAATTCCCAACTTTATTATACATTGAACTCCTTTTAACTGACTTCAGAAGTAAAATAAAGACGATCTCTTATCTTTGTCTCTAACAGGTGTGTCTCATTGAGTGTGAAGGCAAAGTTTCCCCATCTTTTTCCTGGGACTTGTGTCTTAAAGCGCTATCGCCACCCATTCCTTCCCTGGATGGCATAACAAGGAAAAGATCTCAAGAAGAGGCTGAAGCTCTGTTTCCTGTGGAAGAGGAGCAGATGGAAGACGGCCTGTTACTACCCATAGCATTACAGAGATTCGACCATGTGGCCCGGGCACTCGGCATGAATGAGAAGGATCTGAGTGGCAAGAACAGTCAGCTGAGCACCGCTTATGATTCCCAGAATCCCCTGTCCCTTGAAAACGAATATGAAGAAGAGGAAGCAGGGCATGAAGGAGAGGATGCCGGTGTGGCAGCAGGGGAAACGGGTGATGCGGGGGTGAGCATTTCCAAGAGGTTTGGTGGCTTCATTAAAGGAAGGCACGGCTACAGGAAACTGATGTCTCCGGGCAGATCGTACCAGAAGAGGTATGGTGGCTTCATCGGTATTCGGAAGTCAGCACGCAAGTGGAACAATCAAAAGCGTTTCAGCGAATTCCTGAAGCAGTATCTGGGGATGAGCGCTCGGGCCACCGAGTACAACAGCATGTCAGAGGACCTCACCCAACAGAATGAAGTTTAGCAGAGTGCACCTTCAAACCCCTGCCATAAAAGAATCACCTGATGTGTTTTCATGGATATTGTTTTGTATTACAATCACCAACATGTTAAAGTTTAGGTGGTGACCCAGTGAGTCCACTGTAGATAACTTACCAAGTGTAAGACTCACTTTGGAGCCCTAGTTGTCTGAAGACATATGAATAACCTTTTCTGTTCTTCATCTCTTTTATTTATGGTAATTATTAAACTCTGTTGTCAATATTTTCATCTAACTTGATCCTCTAGTGGTGGTAGTAGAAAATTTGACCCCTCTAAACTGTATTTACTGCCATCTGCGAGACCCCTATCCAGTTCTGGACATCCTTAATTAGTCATACTTCTCATTTCATGAACCAAACTCCTCATGAGCTTTAAAGGAAGTATTTATTTACTTATAGTCCTACAGTGGAATACTGGAGGACAGGAGTTTGAGATCCCAATTCAATCTACAAATGAAATCAATAATATGTCTTGTTTTTTTCCCTTCTTTTTTAGCCACTGACCTATTTGTATGGTTTGCTGTTAAAAATGTGTGAATCCTCTCTTTTGTTACACCAGTGGCTAACCTAGTGGCCAAAGTGAAAAAATGGTCCCCATTAAATTATACCTTTTTTATTTTATTTTCATGCTTTGGCACCATCACATAGACAAACTGGCATTTTGATTAGATAAATGTCAGTACGTGGTTTGTGTTAAATAAATGAAAAAATGTTAAAAACCAGCAAAGGTCTACTGGTTAAATATGTTCCAAAAAATAAACCTGAGACAGGGTTATTCAAGCAATCTAAATAAATGATTAAGTACAAAACTAGACCTCAAGCAGCAGTCATTGATGCTTTATAACACTAATCATGTACATGTGAGCATAAACTTTGACTGACTCTTGTGTTTTGATGTCACATTATGGTATGGACAAGCTGTCTTTGAACTGTACTGATGTGAAATGTTTTTGTTGCCCAGTATGAGAACTTGTAAATAGCTGAATTTAAAAATGACAATAAATATAGTTTATTATTTCCTTTGTGGCTTGTCATGCAGCAACTGATTCTGTGTCATGAAGTATTTTGTTCTTCAAAAATTATAGTTTCATTTAGACTGCCATTGTAATGGTTGTGTTTTCCCTTTTAGGTAAGCTAAAGTTGGGGGGGGGGGGTGTTAAATTTCATTTGGTTGTGAGATAGCTATAAATATCCATGGTCCATTGATTCTCATGACTGTCTTATTATCTGTAAGCCATTGTCCTCGGTGTAGATTTGAACTTTTTTTTTTAGGTGCATCAAATAGATTATTACAGAATCTTAATTCTGCTCTCATAAATAAATGAAAAAGAAGACAACAGTTACCTTATAATTAAAACAGTATTTAATATGAGTAATCTATATATTTCTATTAATAATTCACACAAAGATATGTCTCTATTACATGTAACAGGGATGTCAGTGAAATGAAAATAAAGAAGCATTATATCATTGACTCCCTAACCCTGACCCGGTTGTTTCCCCAGATAAAGTGAAACAAAAAAGGGAGGCTCTGCTCTCTCATCCTCTCATCTGTGCTGCCTGTTTAGAAAAGATTTAATGTGAGGCATCTGACTCTCCCTCCTTACAAAGCCTAAGTAATCACTTTCTTCCAGGTAAACTTTATGTAAAAATGATTTAAAAACTGTCAGAGATGGCTGCACCTTTAAATAAAAGGATATGCTTTTTTTTTAATTCTTAATTAGAAAAATATCTAAAAATGATATCCCAGTCAGAGGTAAATTTTAATCTCACAGCAGAAAGACAAAAGTTACATCCTCCAGTCTAATGCGTCTATGTGCAGCAGCTTTGCATCATGAGTGTCTGGAAATGCTGCAGTGATAGCAGGCTTACCAGCCCCATATGAGTTTCTGCTTTATTTGACAAATAAGAGGAGACACTTCAGACAAGAGGTTGCCTCTCTAAGTATTGATGAGAACAAGATAGTGTGCCTTTAACATCAATGCACAAAATATGTCCTGTGCCTGCAAGCTATTTGCGCCTCCACGTGGTCAGTCTTCTGTACAGCCGGCAGCACAATGGCAGAAACTAAAATGGTACATGCACAGCCAGTTAATCATCAGTACTAAAATATGGCTGTGTTGGTAATGTTCAGTTTAACCCTTAAACAACCCCACCAAGAAAGAAGCTGTATAAAAATTTCTGTTTGCATTTTTTCATTTCCATGGGAGAATGATAAGAAAAAATTATGTTTTTTAACAAATGGTTAAGATAACAGTTAATAAAAATACCTAAATGATCAAAACTTGAAACAATAATAGGATAGCATATACTTACTTTTGATATTACATACCAAAACTAATTGTTAGAGATAACAAAGGCAGGTTTACTTCTCTAACTTTTTAAATAACATTCATTGTAGGCACTAAAAATGTTGCTCCACCAAATAGCAGAGCAGGCAGTTAAAGGATTAAACTGGGGTGGATCACATTTTTCATTTATTGAATTAAATTGGGAACGGTATGCTATTTGCTTCTTTTGAATAATCTCTCCAAAATGCATTCAGAGAAAGATGAACAGCATGTAGATTTCATTTTTAATTGTGTGAGGAAGGTTGTTATTATTGGAGGAAAAAACATTATCTTAACTGGCAGCTATGTTGGAGGACAGATTCAGGGCATTTTCTACCCTTTCTGACAATAGCGTTAACAAAACCATCGCCTTTCTGCTAATTTATATCAAATTTATATCAACATAAGCACAACATAAAATGAAAGTTTGGTTTAACTTGAAAGTTCAAACCGGAAGTAGCGCTTGTAATCGAAGCTAGTTGGACATGTCTTAAGACTTTCACTACTATCACTGTCACTGGTTGTCACTTCAGTCTTTTAACGATCACAACGCCTGGTCTTGGTTGATTCGGTGAGTTAAAGGTAGCTATGAATAAGAAATGTGACGCCAGAGAGGGTTACTGAGTTTAACACCTCTGTTAGCAAAGTCATCAACCCTAGCTAACCTGTCGATAGCACAACCTACGCAGTGTAGCTACAGTACTGTAACCCCTTATGCTAACTTTACCCTTCCAGCACAAATCACTCAAAATGTCAGGACAACTTTTGTGTAACTTTTGAAATCAAGTCAGACAAAGATCTTTGCCCCTAAGCTGAAGTTTTGGGGCAAAGTATAATGCAGCAACATACCGCTAGCTTTAGCTAGCGATGCTGCTAAGAGCAATGGTAGAGCAATGGGTTGGAGCTATCAGCAGTCAGTAATCTAATCGTGATTTGAGTGTTGCAAGTTAACCTTGCTGGTGCTCCCAGGCCCTGTCCGGTAAAGTGTGTAAATGTGTTTTTCTAAAGTTAGCCGTGTTAGTTGAGCTAAATATGAAAGCTTAACTGTTAACACTTTACTCCACTAAAAAACGCAACTAAATAAGGAGGGGATGAGCATCTTCTAACCGTCCACATAGATCTTTCTGTGACATTTGCAGTGTTGACAAAACTTTTCTTGTAAAGTTCTGGGTGTGTGTGTGTGCGTGGGCGTGCAGAAAGCACAGCTATGTGCAGCTGTGTGCGGAGCTCCAGGGCTCTGTCCCCTGGCTTGCTCCCCAGGTTGCTGCTTCCTCAGACGGGGTTGAGGTTGGCAGGCAGGGGCATCAGGACCTCCCCCCAGTCCATGGCTGTCGGCGGAGACTCCCAGCTGGTCCCTCTGCCCAGCCAGGCCCGGGTTGTGATCTGCGGAGGAGGAATTGTGGGAACATCAGTGGCCTATCACCTGGCTAAACTGGGCTGGACTGATATTGTGCTACTTGAGCAGGGCAGGTGAGATAAATAGATATAAGGTTGCTGTGTTTAAACACGGCAACTTTTTAAGTTAATGACCTATGGGTTAGTTTTTGTGTCAACTAGTTAAGTTGGCCTTGAGGACTGTATTTTCTATAAACAGTATATGAGTTGTGTGTAGTTAACTACTGACTGACATTTTCCTGTTGGGATATTCCGGACATTGGTAACTGGTATATGATCTGTAATGAAAATTGATTGATTTATTATTGCCCTGCTAATGTTAGATTGGCTGTTTTAATCTCACCCAGGCTTGGCGCAGGAACAACCAGACTGTGTGCTGGCATTGTCAGTGTGGCTAAGCCTATTTCCATTGAATGTCAGATGGCCAACTACTCCAATAGTCTTTACCAGCAACTGGAGGGAGAGACGGGGGTTAAAACAGGTCAGATGCTAAAGCATGATTTGCATCTACTCAAATGTGCTGTTAATGAAGAGTAATATGTAAATAAAAGTTTTCAAATGTATTTATTGATCGATCTAGTACCATTTGAATCTTTATCCTTTGTATGGTGCAGCCTATAAGATTGGTTCAAAACAGACATTGAAGGGAACTGTGTCTGGTATGTGTTGCAGGGTATGTGAAGACAGGTTCCTTGTGTCTGGCGCAAAATCAAGATCGTTTTATCTCTCTTAAGCGTCTGGCATCAAGACTGAAGTAAGACCACAAATCAATACATTTATATAACGATAGTGTCAGCGTCTGTGTGGGAAAAGAGACCCTTAAACTTCTTTTCTATTCTCAGGGTAATGGGAATCAGCTGTAACATCATTAAACCAAAAGAAGTGGCCAAACTCCACCCCCTTGTTAATATTCATGACTTGGTGGGGGCACTTCATCTCCCCTCTGACGCTGTGGTCTCCTCACCTGATGTTAACCATGCGCTAGCCGTGGCAGCTGCAGGACAAGGTAACTCCCAACACCCAGCCATTTCAGGTTAAAACCTGTTACTGTTGCCTGCTTCCTTTTCATCTGTTTTTGTTCCTTCCTCGTCCATCCACTTGTCTTCCTCATCCTGTCCAGGTGTTCAGATACTGGAGCGAACCACTGTTCAGCAGGTTGTGGTGGAGAAGGGCCACGTGATGGCTGTGGAAACTGATCGTGGCTCCATTGAGTG
Source organism: Atherinosoma microstoma (assembly GCA_037177055.1). Lineage (NCBI taxonomy): Eukaryota > Metazoa > Chordata > Actinopteri > Atheriniformes > Atherinidae > Atherinosoma > Atherinosoma microstoma. The sequence goes on along the minus strand of JBBBVU010000001.1, from coordinate 31,898,460 downwards.
CGACTATTTTGTCAACTGTGCTGGCCAGGTAAAGCCAGTGATGCAAAGTTAACGATACAGGTTGGGATGTATTATGTTGCAATGCCAGCTCTGATATGGGAATTAGTGGAGCAAAACTTTGTCAATATTTCCTAATTTCTGCATTTTCCAACCAGTTAGTTGTACATTATTTTCTGTGACATTAGAGGGAGCAGCTTTCTGTTTTAGTTTTCGTCCACACTAAAACTTGTCTCATTTGGTGGGTTTATTCTGATGTTATTTGACAAAGAGATGAATTTATTACGTTCTGTTTCTTCTCTAGTGGGCTTATGAGCTGGGTCAGGCTAGTGAGATGAAGGTGTCGGTTCCTTTACATGGCTGTGAGCACTTCTACCTCCTCACCAAACCTCTCCAGGAGCCAGTTTCCCCCAGCACACCAGGTCTTCTCTATTCAAACACACAAAGCCTCTCTTTTTGCTTCAAATTTTAAACTCCATCTTTTTGTGTTGGTAAAATGCCTGAGAGTGAGTTTTTATTTATTTTCAACTTATCAGTTGTTTCTTTTTTCTTTTTCATTTATTTGCCGAGTTAGTTTTATTAAGTTTATGCTGCAACTATTTGATTAATCTTTGGAAATCGATTAAGTGCAGTTAAATTACTTCAACATTTGCCATGTATTGCTTTTAGTCCCCCCCCAAAAGAGGAAAGACTATTGAATTAGAAAAACACTTTCATCAATTCTGATCATTTGCAGCAAATAAACCCTTACTTTGCTAAGATTTCACACATCAAAGCATAATTGGAGAAATATAAGTCACATGGTCCTCATCAGGTCTTTTTAAATTAGCTAAATACAACCTCAGATGAACAACAAGACATGACATTATATTATATTTGGTCACGTTTTGTTTAGATATTGTTCCAGAAAGCTTGTGGTGTGTTCAGACTGTCTTGAGCAAAACGCAGCTTTGTTGCCATGTTCTTGTTAAGGAGAAGAAGCTTTCTCCTGACAACCCTTCTAAACAAGCTATACTTGCCCAGTCTTTTTCTAATTGTACTGTCATGAACTTTAACATTTAACATGCTAACTGTCCGAGATGTACCATTTTGGCTTGTTGCTATTTCTTTTAGCCTTACGCAGTCTGACCTTTCAGGTAAAGCTGCTGCAACGTCCGCCTATGGAAAGACTGGCATCTGTTTTGAATGTTTTCCACTGTAGAATGATGGATCTCAAATATTTTGGAAATGGCTTCGTAACCTTTCCCAGATTGATGAGCAGCAACAGTTGCTTATTTAAGATCATTGCTGACCTCTTTCCTTCTTGGCATTGTGTTAACACACAGCTGAACGCTACACACCAGCAAACGGGGAAAAGACATGTGGTTTTATAGATGCTCACACCTGCTAATGATCAGTTAATCCCATGTATTTGATTATAAAAAAATAGCTTTTTGTTCAGACCTGATTAGGACCAGATGATTTTTGTCATTGTCTCCTGAAACATAAAATCTTACGATTAAGAGGTTTACTTTCTTTCTCGCATGATTCCATGATAATCGGAGGGAAATCTCAGTTTAGAAGAGGTTGTCTAATGGGGCATGGTTCTCATCTCCAGTGGCGATTGATATGGACGGGAGGATATATGTAAGGCCATGGCAGGGAGGCCTACTGTCTGGAGGCTTTGAGAAGAACCCCAAACCCATCTTCACTGAGGGCCGCAACCAGCTGGAGATCCAGAACATGCAGGAGGACTGGGATCACTTTGGTAAGGGAGCAGAAGCTGCTTTAAATGAACTTTTTTCACAACTAGCACCAGCATTTATGGACACATTTGATAAGATATTTGTCTATCGGGCTCTCCTAAATATCAAGTTTTTCTGTAGCATCGTGATAAAATTATGGTCGATCTCGATGATAAGACTTGAATATTTGTATTCAATATGGACAGGGTCTTCCAGCCAATCACACGGCAGGCATAGCAGACACTAATGACCCTGATCAGGAAGAGACGTGTTTGGCGTGTGTTGCGTTCCCACTTTGTTGAGCACTTTCTGTGAGCAGTTGTTACTTGGGGGGGAATTAAAGAAATGAGTGAACCTGCTGCCGAGGACGGCCAAACTGTTGTTGCACATGGAATTGGGGGGGGTGATCGCTTCACACGAATATCCAGATTTTTTGTTTGAGGATTAAAAGAATTGATT
>JBBBVU010000001.1:31881380-31896180 GCA_037177055.1 Atherinosoma microstoma | reverse complement strand
CGTCTGCTTCACGGGCAGACATTTCTGGCCGTGATTCAGCTGCGATACGCCCGCGAAAGGCAGTGTGACCGGGCCTTTAAAAACTGTCTCACATGTGATGCACAGTTTTTTAGGAAATATGGTTCTTGATATAGTGTGTAGACATCGTCATCATTCAACTTTTTCACATGGTATGGTGTTAAAAAAAGCTAAGAAAAAAATCGGCATTATCGAAGCATTGCAAGAATCGCAATTTAAATCGAATCGGCACCCAAAAAAATCGTAAAAGAATCGAATCGGGAGGAAAGCATATCGTCCCAGCCCTAACAGGGAAGCAAACCCCTGTTACCCCCGCAAGCCGGCGGCATTGTTGATAAAAAGGGACACACAACATCAGTTGTGTGGAAATGTTTTGGTTTTCTGAAACCAGATGTGGACCAGATTAACACAGTCTGCAAAATATGCCGACGCTCTGTGGTGACGACGACGGGAACCAAAACCAACTTATTTCATCACCTTAAAAGTCCTCGCAAAACGCGACTTGTGTATTCTGCCACCACAGTGTGTCTTTAGTACAAATGGCAATATTGTGTCCAGCTTCAGGGCAGCTTTGAAGCCAGATACTGTGGACACATTAGTGTTTCTGGCCAAAAACCTGTGATTATCTTCAAACCTGCCCGACACAAGATGATGTTTACAGTATTTGTGCAATTTGCACTTTGTCTTTTACTGTAATTGTACAGCATTTGAAAAATGTGCCATTGGTTTGTGTTTTCTTGAATTTAACGCTTGATTTATGTTCACCTTTTTCTAAAGCAAAGGTCTATAATTTCTATAGACATTTTAGTTTTATTATGCTGATTTTATTCCATCCGAATGAATATTTAGTCGTTCAACATCTGTGTTTTTAATCAGGGAAAAATATATCGTAATATCGATATTGACCAATAAAAGAAAAACTAAATTGTTATAATTTTTTCCCTCATATCGCCCAGCTCTATCTTTATACATTGTGAAAACTGTCCAAATGTGCATTACATTCAGTCACACTGTGTAATGTTCAAGAGGCAGCCATGTTTAACCTTAACAGAAAATGTTGACAGTCAGGCGCTAGTGTAAGCTTCTCTGAATTTACAACCATCTGCATCTGAAGGAGATGTTGTAGAAAAAGGCAGATAGATCAGATGTTTTGCTCAGCTGCTTCTACTGTTGCATAGACAGAAAATGTGTCAAACAACAGTGTCTCAAACGTACTTTCTGTGAGTTTAGTCATTTATAACAAACATTGTTAGTTTTTTTTCTTGCCTTTGGTTTAAGTTCTGAGATGTAACATTTTTTTACAGGATTTTCTAAATCTTTTTGATTTTATTTAAGATGTTTTAAACTCTATGGGGCACACTGTGCACATGTAAGCTTGCATACACACACACAGACCTGTCTTTTGCCCTTGGCGTGACAGAGGTAATCTGAGAGTCCTTGCACAGTGTGACATGCTGTCATAAGACAGGAGTTTATTACCAGCCAAACCTTAACTGCAGCCTCTCGTACTAATATCGGATATTAGTACAGCTGTAACAAAAAGTCATTCAATCAGTCTGTCCATAAACATCAGAAAACTTTTTCCTTTTAAGATTTAGCTGGTTAATTGTCCTGGTTTTCCAGATTTTGCATTTTGATTGCCAGCTGTAAAGTAGCTGAAGCCTTTAAGGCAGGGATGTCAAACTACGGTCCTTGAGGGCCACCGTCATGTAGTTTTTTCATGTACTCCAACACATCTGATTTAAATCAAATTGATCCAACAGCTTGTTGTCAAATTCTGCAAAATGACCCATTTATTTGGGTCAGGGAAACCTCTAAAACCCTCAGGACAGTAGACATTGAGATCCTGCTTTAGAGCATTTCAAAGTATTGGATGATCTATGTTTTTTTTTAATATTCTGTAATAAGAGACAGTGGCAAAGGACAACATGGCAGGTGATGGCCTTGTGTCTTTAGGGTTTATGAGAAACCTGTGGCTTTAAATGCTTAGAAATACTCATACTGACTTTTTCCTATTGTGGTCTGACTTGCTGATTAGTCTGAAAAAGCATTTGTGCACAACGTTCTTGCTTTGATGTGCCAATCCTGTTCTGTGCTTCTACCTTCAGAGCCCATGCTCAGCGCCCTGCTGAGGAGAATGCCAGGTCTCGAGTCCGCTGAGATCCATCAGCTGGTCAACTGTCCGGAGTCTTTCACACCTGACATGCGCTGCCTGATGGGGGAGACGCCGGGTGTGTCCGGGTACTTTGTGCTGGCAGGGATGAACTCCTCGGGCCTGGCCTTCGCTGGAGGAGCTGGGAAGTAAGTGGGTGGATGATGGAAGCTGGTGTGCACTCAGTTCTACATCCAGGAACATGCTATAGAAATTTGACTGACAGTAATTTTACCCTGGAAATATGTCAGTCACAACATACTAATTACATTGATCAGCACTGTGATGGAGACATGGGGAAATAAAGCGTATTGAGCCACAAACAGCAGGTTGTGTGGTTGGGTTTGCAGGTACCTGGCTGAGTGGATGACTTACGGCTACCCCACAGCTAACGTCTGGCCGCTGGACATCAAACGCTTTGGCAACCTGCAGAGCAGCCGAACCTTCCTGCGACACAGAGTGATGGAAGTCATGCGTGAGTAGAGACTTTTTTTTTTTTACAAATGTTTTTTTTTTTTTTTTATATATAATACTGTTTTTAACCAGATACTTTAGACGTCTGGGCTTTAATGTACAGTTTAAGTTGATCCCTTTGCTCTGGTGTTTTGCAGTTGTATGGATACTTATTGTGTTTGTGTCCATGTGCAGCCCTGCTGTATGAGCTGAAGGTTCCTCGGTGGGACTTTCAGACTGGCCGTCAGCTGAGGACCAGTCCTCTATACGACCGTCTGGACACCCAAGGGGCTCGCTGGATGGAGAAACATGGCTTTGAAAGGCCAAAGTACTTTGTTCCTCCTGGGAAAGGTACAGATTGCAGATTTATAACACCGCTTTCAACCAAACTTTTCAGAGAGGCTTAAGAATAAAGAATAGCTGTACAAGACGTTTATTTCGGCACTGACGTGACATGACAGAACTAGTTCATAACAGATTAACTAGAATTTGTATGGTTAAATGACTTTCTTTTCTTTCCTTTTTTCATTAATTTTCAAAAATAATATAAACAAAGAATGGCTAAACAACACTAAACATGTTTAAACAAAAGATTACAACAAGACTGAACCACAGCCAGCACATACATGTATGTTTTATGTACATGCATCCAATTTCCCTCTGGGATGAATAAAGTCATTTTAATACATACTACAAAAGACCACAAGCATACTGATGATTATTATTACTAGTTATGATTTACACCAGAAGTTAAAAGTCCCTACTTTAGTAAACCTGCAACTATAAATTGAGCTAAGACAGGTTGCAAAATTAAAAAAAAAAATGTGTATTGTCTCTCTTCAATGTAGCAGAGAGGCTTTCCATTAGAACTCCTGAGAGCTTGAGTCGAGCTTGAAACCGCTTCTCCTCTGAGGAGTTCCTGGCTTGTAAACTGTAGTTTGGCCGTTTACACATGAGGGTCTTTGACCCATCCAAACATCCTGTAAGTTATTAGGATTGTTGCCACCTGGTAGTCGCTGACCTGCCTGACCAACATGTGATGTATTTTGGTCACAGGACTCTACATGTGCATGGATTTGAAACTGCCTGGGAAAGAGAGTCAAGGCTGATGAAACCTGTTTAATGTCGGTTTTTCCCCATTTATCATAACCTAACTTTACTTGGACAAATATTTCATCTATCCGATTTCTCTGCCCAACAAACTTTGACACATCAAACCATGTTTTGAGTCTGTTAAACACAATGTCATTATTATTAACATCTGTCGGAAATAATGTGGGAAATAACTTGACGAAAAGGTTTTTCTAGCTGTTATCAAGTAAGGGATTTCAAAGAGGGATTTGTTTAATGGTCAGACAGCAGTTTAAAGGTCTGCAGGGGTTTCAGGAGCAATTTAGATGGAAAGCTGTATAATGAGTGAAATCAATCTCTGGTTTGTAAATCTTTCTAGATCTGCTGTCTCTGGACCAGAGTAAGACCTTCTACAAACCCGACTGGTTTGACATTGTTGGAGCGGAAGTGAAATGCTGCAAAGAGGCCGTCTGTGTCATCGACATGTCCTCCTTCACCAAGTTTGAATTGACTGTGAGTGACAATGAAGTCCGTGCTCGGTCTCAGTCATCAGTATTGGACACACCTGTGCCAAAACGTGACAAAATGTTTGGAAAAATTCTGCAGTTCATTTGTTAACTACTTAACTTTAATCATTCCTCGGGATTAAGAATATATGTTGTAGCTTCTGGTCTGTTGTGATGTCTCAGTCCACAGGGGACCAGGCTTTGGATCTTCTGCAGCATCTGTGCGCCAATGATCTGGATGTCCCAGTTGGACACATTGTCCACACCGGCATGCTGAATGAGAGAGGGGGCTACGAGAATGACTGCAGCGTGGTCCGTGTCAGCAAGAATAGGTTTGTGTGATGATCATATAGACCTTTAGTCTGCAATGACTTAAAAAGATTTTTTTAAAAATCAGCCTATTTGGTTTGTTCCCCAGCTTCTTCATCATCTCTCCGACAGACCAGCAGGTCCACTGTTGGTCCTGGATAAAGAAGCACATGCCCAATGACCCACAGCTCCACCTAGAGGACGTCAGCTGGAAGTACACAGGTGTGCCCACCAAACGCAGTCGTTTTACTAACCTAGTTTTAGCATCTGTGAAACACAAACCGGGGGAGCTGAGGGTGGAGGGAGGATGGTTAATTACATGGTGAAAATGTTATTCTGATATGGTTGGAATTAGGTTAACTCTCTGAGATGTGAGCAATTCTAGGCCACATTCTGTATCCACACACGGAATCTGGCTAATCAGAAGGTCTGTAGCTAACTCTTCTCCTTTACCCATAGCTTTAAATCTGATCGGACCACGTGCAATGGATGTTCTGGCTGAGCTGTCGTACGTTTCCATGACGCCTGACCACTTCCCCTCCATGTTCTGTAAGGTGAGAAAGACGACTTTTAACAAAGCTGATGCAAAGCTCTTTCTCTGTCCTTCTCATGTTTTCAAGAACATTAAACAGCTGTGTGTGTGTGTGTGTGTGTGTGTGTGTGTGTGTGTGTGTTTTTACAGGAGATGAGCGTGGGCTATGCCAACGGGATCAGAGTGATGAGTATGACACACACGGGAGAACCAGGTTTCATGCTCTACATCCCTATAGAGGTGCGCCCTGCACACTCACAAACATAATTTAATCAACATGCCTCAGAATGTTTTACCATCATTTTCTATGAAAAATAAAGTATGCCCACTATTAATTCTTAACGTTAAACATATCAGGACATAATATTAAATCATGTGGTCTTTTCCAGCTCAAATTCGGATGAATAACAGCTCATATTAGACTGTGCCATCATTTAGAACCTAAATCTAAGCCAAATGTTGAAGCCATGTGTGAAAACCAAGCCCAGCCCTGAGGAATTAAGAACATAAGCTGCAGCCAGGTGCTGCTAATCAAATGTATTTGATTAATTGATCATCCGCAGGTGTGAGCATCTGTATAAAAACAGAAGTTTAGTTAGTTTGCTGTTTTTATTGTCTGAAGCATTCAGGTCTTTTCTAACACAATGCAGAGGAGGAAAGACATCAGCAATGATGTTAGAGAAACAGTCCGGGAGGGGTTAGATTAATATGCTTTGGACAGATGACAATAAGTTAAGATGTTGAGCGTTTATCCACAAACGCCTCAGTGCCGGAAGGGGTTTTGGTTTGGGCTTGTTTTATTGCCGTAGAACCCAACGCTCTGCAGTCATCCAGTCAGCCACGAACTCCTCTGTGCAGCCATGTTTCCGTCAGCTAAAGCTCGCTACCATTGGATTATGCAACAGGACATTGGTCCCAGAGATAACCAGTCTCTCGACAGATAGGCTGAAAAATAAAAGAATCAAGGTGTTGAACCCCGACTGAAAAGCTGTGATGGGACCTTGAAACGGATCAGCATGACTGAATAGCTGTGAAACTCCAGATGATGATGCATTTTGACTTTGTTATTGTGAAGTACATAAATAGACAGTTTAATAGGCTTTGTAGTTGATTATTTGAGGTTGCATTTATGTTAAAAAACAAACAAACGGGCAACGATCAGATTAGGCTTTTTTTTATGTCCTGATACTGATGGTGGATGTACTTTTCTTTTATCTTGACTACTTCAGGTCAAACTTATACACAAACACATGCAGATCAGAGAATCTTCTGTTCTCTGTATGATGTTGATATAAGTTCCTGTGAGGACCCTTTAGGTATATAATGAAAGGAAATGACTCGTGCTTATAACAGATTAAATGCTATTCCTGTCATCTTTTCATGCTTGTGCATTTGTCTCCCTCCAGTATGCGCTTCATGTGTACAATGAGGTGATGTCAGTGGGTCAGAAGTATGGCATTCGTAACTCGGGGTACTACGCACTGAGGAGCCTTCGCATTGAGAAATTCTTTGCCTTCTGGGGTCAGGACCTGGACACCTTCACCACCCCGCTGGAGTGCGGACGAGAGTTCAGGGTCAAGTTCGACAAGGTCTGTTAAACTGAGGCGTTTGTTCAGCACACGATTCCACGTCATATCACCTCCCTCTCAGCCAGGGGATTCTGGTGAAGCACATATTCCGCAGAAATTGTTGCTTTTTATTCCGCTTGCTTTTATTTTCATGCTGGGATTTAAACCAGCCTTATAAATGTGCTTATTTTTAGGGAGGGGACTTTAACGCGTTAATTACCATTAATTAATTACAAAAACAATTAACATGTTAAAAGAATTAAAGCATTTAATTGCAGTTTGAATTCCAAACACGGAAAGTTTGCCAGTGCACGATTTCCGGTACAACGATTTCACAGACGCACACGTCAGAGTTCGGCTAACGAAGTGTTCCCAACTTACTGACTCTGGCGCTATATTTAGCGAGTTTTCAGACCCCTTGGACGACTGGATACAAATCTAGAGACTTTTTCTGGTGTTTTTGGAGACTTTTAGAGACTGATGGGAAGACATGTAACCTTTACTCTTCTCAGTGAGCGGGTGCTGACGTAAACTCCGCCCCAATCCAGAAGCACTCAACAGTCTCGGTCCTCGCGCAGCGTCAGTCTCAACTCCCACCCGTCGGAGCAGGAGATGTCCGATATGAATGTCTGTTAATTAAGAGCAGGACCAAAACATTAAAAAAGTTATAAGTACTGTAACATGTTGTAGACTCTTGATCAGAGAACAGCTGGAGACGTTAAAGTACTTAAAATGGTACTTAAGCTTTAGGCCAGGGATATTTTTTCTATTTCTTTTTTTTCTACTGTTTGAATTTAAACACAATTAAATACATTTTCCAGATATTACAAGAGCTTGAGTTTACAATAATATTGTCTGTCTATTATTTGATTTAGTCCTCCACTAAAATCCCTTTTCAATAAAAACAAAAAGTTGCTTTTTGAGGCAATTACTGTTATGCAATTAAAATGTGAGTAATCAAGATTGTTTACAAAGCCTCTAATCAATTAGATAAATTTTTTTATCGAGTCCCACCCCTACTAATTTTACTGTCTCCCCTTTCTGTTAAGAACGATTGGAAAATGGATGAGAGTAGAAGTTTAAAGAGTACCACATCTGCTCAGCATCTGGCTGGTAGTGTTTGCAGGGATTTCATGGAAAATTGTTCATCAAGCTGCACCTGCAGGCGCAACAGGTGGCATCTGCAAGCGTATCTATCAGTCTCATTTTGAAGACAGAGGGACATCAGGCGGCTCTGTAATGTCAGCACAGGATTAATTAATTTGTTTTAATGAAGGGACTGCTCTGGTTCACACAGACTGCTTTTTAATGAGCTGCACAGGCTTTAATACCCTTTGTTCACCTGTCTTCTTTTTATTATCTATGACTTCCCCCTCAATTTATTGTATTTATTTTACTCTTCCTCCTTCCTCTCACCATCAGGACACTAATTTCCTTGGCCGTGAGGCGTTGCTGCAGCAGCGTCAGGACGGTGTGTTCCGGCGGTTCGTCATGCTGGTTCTGGAGGACCACGACACGGAGCTGGACCTGTGGCCGTGGTGGGGCGAGCCCATCTACCGTAACGGCGAGCTGGCTGGGACAACCACCAGCAGCGCCTACAGCTACACCCTGGAGCGCCACGTCTGCCTGGGCTTCGTGTCTCCTCCACCGAGCGCTGAGGGGCTCCCCACAGCAATCACCCCCGATTTCATCAATCGCGGGGACTACGAGGTGGACATTGCTGGTCAACGCTATCCTGCCAAAGCCAAACTGTACCCCTTCAGCTCCCTCTTCACCCAACAAAAACGCCGCAAGGAGGACATGGAGCTCAGCAATCTTCAGGGAAAGTGAGGCCGAGCTGTGGGATAAAAACTCCTCCTGTGACACTCCGTCAGTTCACCACATCTGCTCCTGCTCTAACCCTCACAGTGCCACAGTCTTCCTCCCTTTACGACTCCCAATGAGCAGGCTGGATGTGCAAACACTTCTTGTTCCTCTAATATTTAATCTCCGAGTTGCATCCTTTGCTTTCAAAGTGCAATATTTAAGAGGCACCAAATGATTTCCCGTCTTATCAAATTCTGCAGCAGCGTTTCCGCCCTCACACTTAAACTCAGTCCATACGCTCTCATGGCTGCTTTGCTAAGACAGACCGTGGTTAAGTGCCTTTATCAAGGCAAGATCAACACTAGATGCTGCAGACGTTCTCCCTCTTTTTTTCACTTTAACCCATCTAGATGGGATTCAGACAGACAGTCTCCTCTGATTGGTCAGGGCGATGCAAAGTTTCCACGCCGTAGTCTGACTGAATGAAACATCAGGACCAGTGTGCAAAAGCAGACACCGTTTATCAAGTGTAAATTTGCTGCTGTTAAGAAAGAGTGACTTTAATTCAGATAGTTTATCTTTTCCTTTACCGTCAGCCTCACGCTATGTAAGTAATGGATGTATTTCCAGATGAGGGAAAAATGTTTTGTAAGCATTCAGAAGCCTGGTTAATTATCAGTAAACCAGTGTTGTGTCTGTGTGTGTGTGTGTGTGTGTGTGTGTGCTGCCAATGACTCCTTTTTTTTTTTCTTGTTTCAAAGTTTTCCTAAAAGCCTCACAGTAAAACAAACTGCTTCATCCTCCTTGATAACGTCTTCATCTTCATCATCATCATCTGTGAGCTGCTGTGCTAGTGTTTTGCTGTGTGCAGACTTAGTGGTTATGTATTTCTGGCACTATAACCCGACCTGTTATTTATGTTCTGTGGTCGTCTTGACGCATTGATGCACTTTTGAGGCTTTAGTTCAGTTTTGTTGATGTTTTGTTAAATGTGTGGCTGATAAATCATTGATGAGGGAGTCTACTATATCTTATGATTCAGTTCTGATGTTTGTGGAAAGGAAGGATTTCACTGCAATTTAAATAAACAATGTATTTTTGTATATTTGGTGTGTGTGTACAAAATATTTGTTTTCAATACAGCACTTTCTCCTTATCGAAAGATCTGTTTGATTATTGATTAGGTCGTGTAGCTTTCCTCCCGATGCTCTCCAATCTCACTGTTCACTTTATGAGGTCCACCTGTTCAATTGCTTGTTAAAATACATATTTAATCAGCCAATCACACGGCAGCAGCTCAGTGCGTTTGGACATGTAAACGTTGTTGAGACAACTTGAAGTTCAAACTGAGTATCAGAAAGGGGATTCAAGTGACTGAACATGGCATGGTTGTTGGTCTGAGTATTTCAGAAACTGCTGATCTACTGGGATTTTCACACACAACCATCTTTATGGTTTACGGTCTGATGAAGAGAAAAGATCCAGTGAGCAGCAGTTTTCTGGACCAAAATGCCTGGTTGTCTGATTTAAGCTGTTGAAAGACCACAGGAGTACACTTAGCCTTCAAAATGTGCTTCAATGCCTGCATACTTAAAGCTCAATATGCAGTTTGTTTCACTTGATGGTTCATACACCCAACACGTCTCAAGGCACTCTGCTGTGGATCGTATCACAGGTGTACGTAACTGCTCATCTGCCAGATAAATGAATGAAATATGCTGCTGCTGTTCAAAGCTCAACAAGAATGGATCTTAGCATCTGTGGAGATCTGTGTGGTGGTTAGCACTGTTGCTTCACACCAACAGTTGAACTTTAGCTGGAGCCTTTCTGTATGGAGTCTGCATGTTCTCGCTGGGGTACTCCAGGTTCTTCCCATAGTCCAAAATTGACCCCAGGAGTTAGTGTACCCCGTCCCATAGCTGATATAAGCTGGAATAGGCTCCAGCTACAAACTGGTCATTATAATGGATGGATTGATCGAAGATGATCATAGGATTTTTTAGAAATGAGATCCTTGGTCATTAAATGTAGTAACTAAAGTAATTGTATCCAACAGGACCCAGAATTTAACACACCAAGGCTGTTTTTCCAGGAGTTTGAAGATGATTTGGCCAGGGATATCTACCTTTTCCACTGACCTACTGTGGATATTTAACCAGAGATGACTGAGAAAGAAGGATGAAAATAAAAGTCTGGAATGACTTGGCCAGTCAGATATGATCAGCGCTGTAATCCCCACCCCAAATGTTCAGGGTAGTCTTTTTCAGTACTTCCTCTTGAGCAGGGCCCTTTTTCTTTTAGAGCTGGAAATCCACCAACTGGAACTGTGTTTTGGCCCTGGTTTCTTTGGAGGGATTAGAGGGGTCGGGGAAAGAACCTCATAGAAGACCCCAATTCCTAAAGAACAATCTCGTTATACTTTAAGACGTTTAATTTATCAATTAAATTTCCATAATCCAAACTGGGATCTTTCTTTGCTCTTAATATTACATAAGGGTTTTAGTCAAATAGTGAGAGAAAAACTCTGTTAATGCTGAACTGCTCATAGACCGGCCAGCATGTTTCCAAATCCTCCTCAACTGTGAATACGGGTATTAAAGTAACCTGTGACATTTAGCAAGTTATACATCAAATTATAACTGTTATGAGAAAAAACACATTTAGTACTCTACATATGTACAGGGACTCCCTCTAGTGGACAAAATTGTGGAAACTGTTTGCCTCATTAAATGGTGACACCTGTTTTAGAACATCAAATTCATGAAAGACGTGTACATGTGAGGAAACAAGAAATGTGTATTCATCAAAGTAGAATGTGAGATAATGTGCACAGGACATTTCTAATGAAGTAATGCATAAAAAATGGCAGACTTTATGTATATGTAGCATATAAATGTTTTTTTTTTTAAAATACAGGAATAATGCATTTGCCTTTTGTAAAAGTTCTCTTAAACTATAGAAGCGGAAGTTTGATTACTGCCGTGTTATTCCAATAACACAAAAAGCTTCATGCTCAGTGAAGCGGGGAGTGTTTTGTTTCATGCTGTTTTCCAGGACTACTTCTCTCATACTGGATGATGTGCATGTTAAACCAACATTTTCTTCCGAGCTTCACTAAAATGTAATTTGATCATTTAAGACAGTAAAAATAATGAGAACTTTGTTCATACAAGAAAGCTGAATCAGGTCTCTCAGATGCAGAACTTTTAAGTGTAACTTGTTTTCTTCTCTCAAACTGGATGTTTTTTTCCCCACTCTATCTTTATTGTTCAAAATCGTAATGCAAAAAAACCCAAAACCTTTGTCTATAATAATTATATTATAATGGACCATTTTAGTCTTTTTTTTTTGTATTTATCTTTCTATCAGAGTTCCATGAGTAAATTTTAAAACATGACTGAAGTCTATGTTTATCTCGTTACATTATAAAATAAAGCTGCACAGATTTTTCTTTAAGGTCTCACAGTTGATGGTGAATGTGAGTGAAAACCGGATCATGAGATTAAGAGAAACTGCAGACTTCTAAAACAAGGACTTGGAGAGCAGCCAGGATGGAGAGAAAGATGGACCCAAGAACATACTGTTCAGAGCAAACCTGGTTGAAAACACTTTGCAGAGGGCCAAGGATTTCACCCGTCTATCCAAACTAGCTGAGCTTCAATTTTTCTGCCCAGGATGGAAAAAAAAACTTTTAGCTGATATTTCTGTTAAGGTTTGGGTCTGAATACTTATGGAGATGGAATACCAAGTCCCTTTCTTCTTCAAAGAAAATCATTAAAATCTACAAATCATCCCAAACCATCTTGTTTGGTCATGTAGATAGAAGTAAAAGTGTGAATTATTGAGTCTAAAACAAAACATGTGGATATCTTTGGTACCTGTTTGTGTGAAGCCTTGTGCTCTTTACTTTTTCTGTGTTTTCCAAACATGTCAACTAATGAAGATTTGAGGTTTATTCGTGTGTCAACATTAGCAGCAGATGACTCCAACACCTGTTCTCTTCTCATTAATAACTTCCATCTGTAATTATTCTTATTACATAAGGTCAGCTTAGAGCCAGAGAAGTTGCACAACACGAAACTTTATCAGCATAATACATCTCAACAGCTTCCTCCTGTTGCCAAGCGATCTGGCACTCAGACATCATGTCCTTCTGGCCTTACGCGGGCGACATCCGTTGTGTGGCACGGGGGTGTTGTCAGTGATCGATACCACCTGCAGGCCTCCCATCGTCAAGCCTTTGATTGCAGCCTGCGTGACAGAAAGACACATTTAGTCATTAATAAAGCTAATTGTCTGGCTCCTTTAATTATCCTTGTTATGAACGAGTAAATTAATTAGTGACATGTTCGCTAGAGCTGATCAATAAGAGGGCAGGGTCACTGTCGCCAGATGTAAAACAAGCTCTGCTTTCATGTCATTATTCTGTGAACCTAATGTTATATTTCTCTAAAACGTACAAGTGCATCCCATGAGGAGCAGCTATTTCAGCACGTGTCAAAGATGATGTTGGATCGGCAAAAAAAGAGAAAAAAAAAGCCCCAAAAAATCCACTTAATTTGAGACTGGATATACAGTCACAGATCAGGGTGGAAATCAGAAGATTGATCAGGATATGTTGTATTGATTTAATGGATAATCATTTAATGTTTTAGATATCACACATTCTGCCACATTAAGATTTTAATTTGATTTAATTCAGGGTTCAGTGATTCATATGCCACTATCAGACCAGAAATAATAGTTTCCTTTAGGGCTGGGCGATATGGCCACAAATCAATATCACAATATATAGATCAGTTCATCTCGATAACGATATATAGGATGATTAACAGCACTCTGGTGCACAGTTTCCATTCGATTCGATGAAATGTCAGACTGATTTACGGGTCCACCGGGCAACTCTCTGTTCTGTACATGCTGGGAATCAAGAATTTTCGTTCTATTTCAATTATCATTTTTTTAAATATCGAATTTATCGACATGGGCAAAATGATGTCAGTTATCGTTGTAAATCTCGGTATCGGTAAATTTTCGATATATCGCCCAACCATAGTTTCCTTCTATATAAACCCAAAGTTTGCTGGTTCAACATTTTACACGACCCAGCAGCCGTGCCTAGTCTTTCCTGACATTTTTCATAAAAAATGTTATGCACGTAAACATTATTGATGCAGTGATTTTAAAATACATCCACGGTTATTCGTTTTTGATCGACACCTAACTCAAAACTACAGGAGATTTTCATGTCGTGTCCACAGGATACAACAGTCGAGAAGATTCTGCACTGCAAGAACACTCACAGCAGTCTTCTGTCGAGTAAACACCAAACTCTCTGTAAAGTGACTTGTTGAAAACTGATGCATCAAATATCCAAAGACAATCTAAAAACAAGGATTTGCTCTTTTCATGTGTAACTTTTATGTCCAGACTGAGCTTTAAGCTAAACAACTGCAGCCAGTCCACCGTGCATCCTGAGTGTGAATTGCATTTTTGGTTGTTTTTAGTTTTCGAGGTTAAAACGTAGGGGTGTAAATGAGTGTGATTCAGTGTATGATGATTCGATATTTGCAGATATGTTCACAATAACATACGTTCTCTCTTAAGCACATCCTACAGATGATCAACTCATTGATGTTTGATTGATATTTTTCCATTTGAATCAAAGCTATTGCTTCATTAAATCGATGTACTGCGACACATTTACTCACAGAGCTGACTGCTGGACCAGATGTAAACACTAATCAGCATCACAGTTATCAGTTTATTGGACTGGAATATTTGACTCCCCCCATTTTGTCTGATGGCACAGTGAATCCAAATCCCTCCATCCTTTTTTGCATTGTTTGAACGAGGTTGAAGGAGAGCAGGTAGAAATGAAAATATATCAAAACTAATAGTATTTAGGAAGGATTGCAAAAGGGATTGAGTATTCATCCAAATACATATAAAAAAGCTGAATCTCCATGGGATGCATTGACTTGTTGATGCTTGTAGGTAAGTGACCAAATTTGCCAATGAAATGAACAGGAAAAGGAAAAATTGCCCAATACGACCATGTTGATGTACAGCTGAAACAAATCAATAACTTTAGTGATTTATCAGAATAAAATGCGACAAACTTTTGGTTCTATTTATTCAAATGAGCTGCTTTAATAGGCCTTTTATCATTAACTGAATCTCAGGACTTCAGGCAAAACAAACATAACATGGGGATCATTTGAGCTGGAAAACTGAAAGATAAATATCAATACTAATCTGTAGTTTTAAGAGCAATGACATCAAAGACAGCTCACCAGACGTCCAGGACCGAGACCTCGAACCACAACACGGACAAACGTGACTCCCTTTGCTGTGCCTTTCTGTTTTGACAAAAACACAAACA
>JBBBVU010000001.1:31859353-31881280 GCA_037177055.1 Atherinosoma microstoma | reverse complement strand
ACCGAGACCTCGAACCACAACACGGACAAACGTGACTCCCTTTGCTGTGCCTTTCTGTTTTGACAAAAACACAAACAATAGAAATCCGCCTGACTTCAGAGAGGTCTGACACAGTCGACACACGGGTACAATTATATCAACAGCACTTTAAATAAAAGATCTACTTATTTTTGTAAAGATCTCTTCACAATATGAAATGTTAATAAATCAAATATAAAACTAAAGGCTCTAGAACAGAGACACACTGTGCAGATCTGGATGCTGGTCACAGTAGTTCCATAGAGTACTATATGTTGAACCATATTATCACAAAAAACAGAACTCCAGTTCAGCTAGACTGAGGAAGGTGTCTCAGAAAGGAAGAAGGAAAAAAAACTCCTCTGTTAGCCTGCAGCCTTGAGAGATCAGATCAATACAAAGTCCTAGGTCCTAGCCGTTGGAGACACAGTCCCTTTAAGACAAATCAAACAGGGAACAGTCCTAATGATCCTGAGCAAGACAAACATGAGCATCATACTCACAGCTGCAGCAGAGATGCCAGCAGTCTGAGCAGCGATGGGTGTCGACTTCTTGATATTCTTGAAGCCTTCTGTCCCACAGGACGTCCTCACAATAGACTGTCCTGTGCTGTCTGTTAGCTGGATGTGTGTGCTGGAGTGGGACAGAACAAGGTAATGGGTGACTTACTTACAAGATATGGGCATTTTCAGTACTGTTACCCTGACATACCAGTCAGACAAGAAGCTATATGTGCTTTCATGTGTGATTACGCAGCCAAGTTTAAAACACCCCTGCTTAAAAAAGCCCCCAAAACTACTCCTGGCCAAAGTTTGCACCCTAAGCTCAATTTAGCTAGGAAAACTTAAAGCTGCAATATTTCCCTTTGTATGATCAGATGAGTGTCCCACTTACTTGTTGTATGTGGCTTTAATGTGAATAATAGGTAACTCCTCAAACTTCTTTCCAGCCCATCTCAGGGCGCTGTCCTGACCCGGCAGAGGGGGGAAATTGCTAAAGGATTAAAGCATTTTAAGATTAAATTTTCTTTTAAATACCAAACAAAATGTGTATCATCACGCTTATAGGGCACCGGGGGAAATGACAGACATGTGTGTATGTGTTGTCTGACCTGAAGTCTTTTCCAGAGCTTGTTTCAGATGCTTCTGCCTCCTGATGTCTGACAGCACTGCTGCTTATTGCTCGCTGCAACGGAAGTCCTCTACTTCCATACCTAAACACGTATAATATAAGGATTATATTCGTAGATATAAACCAGTTTATTTACTAAATTCTTGTTTTCGCAGTGATTCTTGTGTCAAATAGGCATATTGTATCATTCAATGAAATACAGTATACTTAACACACAGCTAACCGTTAGCTAACAAGACATAACCCATAAAACACTTACAGAGAGATTCCTGGTGTATTTACAGAGGTAACCAGCTGTCGACAAGCGTTGCTCAAGGTATTAACTAATATGCACCTGAATTTATACATGTTTTATCTTTTCATAGGTGAATTCAGCGTTAGTCTCAACAATTTTATAAACAACAAACGTGACATTGAAGGAGCTGTGAATCCAGACTAGACCACTAATATGTTGAGGGGTGAAATGGTCACAAAAACATTTACTGTTAGCATAAAGTATTCATACACACCTCATAAATTAAATAACAACATGCAGTTTCATTAAATTAAACTAAATCTATGTGTGTTTAGTGTTCAAAGCCATTTTATTATTTATTTTCTTTAAGCAAAAATAAGTAGTACACCCACTTTTTAACACAATATTGTTCGTTTTTCCGCACTGAATTGTGGGTAGTCTCTTGACAATGAAGCATTCAAGTAACTCAAAAAATGTCCGAAAATATAAGCAATTATTTTATAAATTATTTATTTGAATCCCAGAGTAACAATTGTTCTGCTTTATGTAACATATTATTCACAAGACGTTCTGTTTCAAATATTGAGAATAATATTTTTGTATTTAAAATGTTCAAATGAATGAATTGGCAAATCTTACTTACAGGCTGTTTAATGTGTGGCTTTTAATATCACGACTTTTTTCCAGGTGCCTTGAACGCAACAGACGAAGATGGCTGCGCCCTGTAGAAGGATGGCGAGTCGGTCCCTGTTACAGTTTTTGTCTTGTTCTCGCAGGACACCGGTCCGGAATGCGGGATGTCGTCGGTTTTCAATCGGTCCCGTTTGTCGGGCGAACCCTGAGTCTACAATGGCGACTGAAAGAGGGAGCTCTCCTTGGGCTTTGACGGCGGCGGTGTGCTTGCAGAGGCTCCCGGTCATTTCAGCGGACTACAGTCCGATAGAGCAGCAGTTCAAACAGATGATGCAGCAGGTAATGTTGTGCCTAAAAAAAAATCAAACGACAAATGTCTCTGGAAGATGATTGGTAGACTTAATATTGCAGAGAAAAGCTAGTGCTTCACCGCCAATACCACTAGCATAAATGTGTCAGGAGTTGATGTATTGTGAGTTTGTGTTGACAGATTTTTGTACATTCTGACAAAAATCTCTAACACACACAAAAAAAAGAGTACAGTAACTAAAGTTAGTAAAGTTATTATTATTGTTAGTAAAGTTATTATAATTATTATTATTATTATTGCTGCATAATTTCATTGTTATTAATTATTGTAAGCTTATAGATGACATATACTTGATAATGATAATCACTATATTTGTATCATTATAATTATCAGCGTGTTTATTATTGCAAGATTGTTGCTACTATATGGTTCCGACACAAGGACGTATTGTGTTGGTTGTATATACTGAGTATTTTTGTTGTTTCTATTGTTTTGTTGGGAAATGATGTGATATCTGGTGATTAATAATGATTATTGTATAATGATTAAAAAAAATGTTGTAAGCATTAGGTTTGGATCAGTAAGCCACTCCTTTTAAACTTCAGTGTTTTCTCTTTTGGTTTTCTATTTGTCATTATGTTAGAATAAACTTTTCATTCATTCATTCATTCATTATTAATACTTTCCATTTCGTTTAATGTGGCAGAATTAAACATCTGATTTGAAAAAATTAGGGCACACTATATAAGACAGCTTGGAATTCAGCTGATCAGCTTAGATCATATTGTTTTTAATATTCTCTGTCAACCAAATGGTGATACATGTATTATGTATGATTAAGACACTGTGATGTTCAGCTGGGTTTTCTGGCATAGGATGAGGTGGTGTTATTAGCCATACTGTTCTACCACAATAAGGACATAACAATCAACAGCAGCCCCCAGATTTGAGAACATCTTTGAGACTGAAACAGAGCGTGATTTCAGATGGAGCTGGAGAAAAGCCTGCTGTCGGACCATGAGCTGCGGCTGTTGGAGGATGCGGACAGGATGAGTCGTAAGCAGTCAGAGGACTATGACTCGGATGAGGAGGAGAGCCGTGGCGACCAAGAGATCATGTTGGCTCAGGATTTGGAAGACGCATGGGAACAGAAGATGAAGAGCTTCAAGCCAGCACCAAGGGTTAGAGGTTAGTGTAGAATTGACTCTAGACACTTTATGATGTACTCTATTACAAATGCAGATTTTAAATTGAATGTCCTTTAATAAACAAGAAAACACAACTTAAATAAATCAGGTCATGTGAAGGGATTTCAAAGATCTGAGTTTAAATTGAATTATCAGAGAAGTCAAGACTTTTGACTTTCAATATCTCTGCTGCAGAACTCTCAATTTCCACGTTTCTCCCTGCAACGTTTTCAAAGTTACTGTATACACAGCTGACAGTCCCGTCTCCTGTCTTTTTTTCCTTTGTCCTGTTTAGCTGACGTGGATAAGGACCTGACCTCCGCAGAGCGCTGCCTTGCTGATTCACTTGTTCTTCTAGCCGAGCAGCAGGTGGGTGGCGAGAAGCTGTGGCTGCTGCCTCAGACTCCCTGGAAGGAGGGAGAAACGCTGCGAGAGACTGCTGAGAGAGCCCTCGCCTCCCTGCCTGGTAACACAAGTTCTTATGGTTAATACTTAACTACTGAGCACTGCTGTTAATCAGACTAATATAAATTTAATCATTAAATCAGGCATACGGTTATTCATTTATCAGTCAGCATTTAAAAAAAAAAAAATCCATTATAAAATCAATAAGATTTGAGGGAGTGAACTATAGAATAGCTGTTATACTAATACAGATATACTAGATTGATGTTTACATATGCTTTGCATCTAGGCTGTAACATCTACGGCAAAGAAATGTTCAGATGTGCAAAGCTAAAACTTTTGAGTGATGATTGAATCAAATAATGACGATTATAAATTGAAAAAGGGTTAAATAATCATTTTTAAAAATCTATTTCCAGTAAAAGTTGGTACATTTTCTACAATGCAATTAAAGCTGAAGGCATCGTGGGTTTAAAACGTAAGGCACCGGGGCTGGGACGAAATGCTTTCCTCCCGATTCGATTCCTTTATGATTTTTTTGGGAGCTGATTCAAAAAATCGTGAAACAAAAAATCAAGATATTTTTGTGAATGATTTTTTTTCTCCCACCCCTAATAGCCACATGGACTAACTATTTTCATTCAGCCCAGTCACCGTTGCGTCCAGAAATATAGCCTGAAATTATGAAGTGAGGAAGGAGGCTTACGTAATCTCTGTGTAGAAACGCTGCTTGTTCTGCGGATGGAGAGAAAGGCCGTGGACATGTCGTCCATATTTCAGCTGCTTTTGGGAAAAAAGGGTCCTCTGGTTCTACAGTGGCAAAAATGAGAAAGACCATCCAGGCTGTCATCAGTGGAAGGTGTAAAAGCCAGCATCTGTGATGGAAATGTGTCCAAGGCATGGGTGGTTTGCATATGTGTAAAGCTACCAGTGATGCAGAGGTCTGTATTGGGAAATTGAAGAGACATTTGTTATCAGCAGCTGGACACTACCATGAGAATGAGATATGTATGCAGCACCAGATGACGACAACAACCACAGACTGTTGATCAGCAGAAATCTCGTCTTCATTGAGAATGAAGATGGATTTCTTTAATCAGCTGCAACAGTGTCATCAGTTCACAAATGGTGAAACTCAAATAAACAGGACTGCAACCACCTTTTTTGAGTTGGCTGCCACATCAAATTACATTTTTAAGAAATATTTTTAATGCACTGAAGTTAGTCGGTGAACACACTAAAAATAATTTCCTCTCATCTGTTAAATAAAAGCTATAATGAATTAAGAAATGACAGATTTTGGTTTTACTGCATTTGAGAAAAACTTTTGACTTTTCTGGAAATGGGATTTGTAATTTTGACATTTGTGCTGATTTCACTGAGTGTTAACTCATCACAGCCGTAAGATTGCTAATAAATTACTTAATGACAAGTGCAAATAAAAAATAGTTTAACATCTCCGCATGCATCCTTTTTCTATTATGTTGTTAGACAATAACTACACGAGCCTGTCAGCTGGAAATAAAACTGCACTTTTACTTTATTGTGCAGCAAATTATGACATCGCTGTTCAAGAGTTTGCGGGTCATCGTGTTGATGCTCAATTACACCGATTTTGATGCATAAACTATTAATGTTTTGCGCCCAAATACAAGCAAAAATCCTCTTTAATTACAACAATAACATTTGTCATGGTTGATGGTAACGTGTCTTTCCCTCAAAGCAGAATGGACCTATCAACTCGACACTGTAGAGGTAATATTTATGAGATGAAAAATTCTTTATTTATCCTAGAGGGGAAATTTAAGAAATACAGGTTCATGCATCTGATTACCAGCTCTCAGTTTGGTTAAATAAACTTTTATACATGTGTTGCTTTCTTTTTATTTTCATGAAATTCTTCCATCTGATTAAAAAAAACCTTTCCTTTTATAAATGCTCTGTGTGCAGGACACTTTAAGGTATAGTCATTTTGACTGTGTCACTTTAAAAATATAATTTAAAATCTGAAAGTGTACTTACATAATATTTAAGAGGTCTGGCTTTCACACTAAGATAATATGATTATAAAATCTGTGTAGTTGAGCATCAACACGATAGGAAACTCTTTAACAGCAATATCATAATTTGCTTCACGATAGGATAAAAGTGCAGTTTATTTGCAGCCGGCAGGCTCGTGCAGTTATGTGTCTAACAACATCATGGAAAAAGGATGCACGCAGAGATGGATCTTTTTTGTTTCATTTCTTTCAGTCTCAGTCGGGTCTTTGAATGTGTTTCACTGGGGCAGAAAATAATGTTTACAGAAAACAAATAACAGCGATTCTTAGCAGGGCTGACCATAACCCATATAGTTGTCAGTGATGGCAAATGTCCGTACTCGGGCTGAATATTTAGCTGATTTTTGTCTGTTCTTCAAGCATCCAAATTTTATGGGCCATGCCAGCTATTTGAGCTAGAGCACACAAAAGAGGAGCTCCTAGAAATTAGGAGGAGATGTGACGGTTACCCCCCCTTCAACAGCTTAACACCCACTTCGTTTCAGAGCGAATGTTCCTTCAGTGACGCTTCAGTTTTTCTAAATCTCTATCAGACACCTCTGCTAACGATCTGAACCTGTTGATTGCAAATACAACAACTTTAGCTTTGCAGAAATGACACCCAATTTTATTATTACACTGCAGGCTTCAAGTGGCTGCTGCCTGGATGCTTTGTTCTCCGTCTAATATTCTAATGACTCCTTAGATGTATCTGGTCTTTTTGTATATAAAGAAGTAAACTAGTCCCACCTGCAGCAGCTACAACATGAACACACTGCTTACATTTTATATAAGTGAGTATCAGATTATTAACATTATGCAACCTAAGGTCTGCCTCAGCTTATGATTAATTAGTTTTCCAGTAAACAGCAAATTGATGCTTTTTCATGTATCTCTAGTTTACCTTCAACTTTTAATATTTACTGTCATTTATATGAAAATAATCCTTTAATTCTTTCTCAACTCCACGGTACATCTCAAACAGTCGCGAACTCTGTTCTGGTGTCAGAATAACAAACAAACAATTCTATGAATAGCTGATTAATTAAATGAAATGATAAAAAAACAGGTGCAACCGCTTGTTAATAGTTAGTTGACGTCTGCAGTGGATATAAAAAGGTAGAAACCCCAGGTAATATGGCAGGTTTTTGTGATGTTAAAAGATAAAGCCACAATAAATCATTTCAAAACTTTCCCTACCTTTAATGTGACCTTTAACCTGTACAGATTAATTAAAAGTTATTACATCAGACTGAACCTATGATAAACTATAACATTTACAGGTTTGCTTTATTTGACTTACGCTAAACTTTTGAATGCACATATACAACAATTCAATGTTTAAAAGCACTTATTGCGTGGCATGCTGTTCTCTGACGAGGTGATTAACCACAGAAACTAAACAAAAGAAGTGCCTGAACCATGATCGGATCACTAAATGTCCTGGTTCAATGACAGCTCGTATTGAAACCATCCTCTTCATCATACTGCTCACATTTTTAGCCTCATCAGACCAAGATGACGCCTAACATAAGTTATTGAGACGTTGGCATTTTATCTTGTGGCGTACCCGTCCCTGTTAGATTTAGTTTTCATAAATTCCTTGAGATGAAGGAATTACCGTTACACGATCCTACTTAAATGACGTACATTCATGATATAATATCATTTCCCATAAATTCCACCTGAAAATGGAATATCCCTAACTTTTACCGAGCAGTGTATATAACAAGTTACCCCCCCCCCCCTGCCTTCTAAGTGTTTTATATCTGAACATAAAAAGTGCAACCTCATGTGGACAAAACAGAAATTTAAAGGATTTATTTTGTTAAAATAATTGATCAGATTTATTGTGCAGAGCGTATGGGACCCTCTGGTTTCTACTAAAACAAGATGCGGCTGCAGTTAGATACAGATTTATCATTATCTTCTTTTTAAGTGTGATTATTTTTCTTCCACATCATCTGCAGGAATGAGTTTGTCTGTCAAACACATCATTAACTCTGCTATTTCAGTGAGCTATTCTTACCACTGTAAAGCAGTGCAAGGATGAGTCGGGTTTGGTTTCTGCGTGTTTTTTTCCTAATGTAGGACACACCTGTCTCCCACCAGGCTGCCCATGAACACAAGTAACCCTCATAACTGTCGATGAGGGGCGATTTTGAGTTACTATTCATGTCCTGAATATCCCAATCTCTGCTGTTACAATGACCTACTTCTGTTATGAGAGTCATTAAAGTTTGATGCCATCTGAAGTTGTGAAGCTCGGTCGACTTTACTATCACCAGCAGCGTGGTGTAAAAAAACCATTATAAGCCCCGAGCTTGCTGCTCAATCGCATACAGTCTCAGACCTCCTCTGATGCTGTAGATTAGGATCCATTTGCAAAAGTAAAGCTGCAAAATATTTCTGTTGACTTGTTAAAGATCATTTCCATCACAGATGATTTAACATCAAACTGTCACTTTCTTTGCATGCAGTTGGATGAGCTGCAAAGCCTTCAAATAGATGTTAAACCGATTCATAACATTGCCAGTGAACTAATAATACGTCTGCTCCATCAGTCACTTTCTATTAAGAATTTCCACTTGACATTAACACGCTTGCATCTAGAGGAAGGTTTTATTTAAAGCGTCTCGCTGCAGCAGCAGTTGATTCATTTTTCATATAGCCGGACTCAAAGGGAACTGAATCTCTAACAAGGCAGCGTTGGTGTTTCACTCTTATGTTGAGCCAGCTGGGACCACAGGGGATTTGCAAGACATGAGATTAGATTAAAAACTGTGTTGTTGTCACAGCAGAGGATGGCAGAGTTCGGGGGTGATACATCACTAATTAGAGCAAACAAACTCTCGTAACCCAGATGAATGCAGCAAAATTCATTTGTGGTATTGAACTTGATGAATACATGAAATATCTTTAGCGTACCTTTCATCTCCAGCTGATTGAACTCACAGCTTGTCCTCTTTGCTTTACAGCTGCTGGTTTCAAGGCAACTTTCCTCGGCAACGCCCCCTGCGGAGTGTACAAGTACAAACTGCCCAAAGCCGTCCGGACGGAGAGCTTAATTGGAACAAAGGTGTTCTTTTTTAAAGCCATCCTGGCAGACGGCGCTCCGCCCAGTGCTCCAAACGCTCCTTTGCTGTGGGTGAAGAAGAGCGAACTACAACAGTATCTGAAACCAGCGTACCTCATGAAGGTCGACCGCTTCATCCTAGGCCTGTGACATCTCAACTCACGCCAGGGACTCGATGAGTAATATTTATGAGGCTTAGAAAGTTACCTTTTGTTGCTTTTCTGTCATCTTCTATCATTAAATATCCTGCTGCATAATAAAATATGTATGTTTCATTATATAAATGGAAAGACTTCCTTTTTTTTCCACATTTTGAGAAGCAAAACTTCAGATCTGACCCATATGTCGCATGACACAGGGGGAATGGGAGAAAAAAATGGTATGAAGAAAACTTAAGAGGTGATGTGTTAGTCACCAGTCGGATACACACCTTATCTTAATTAAAACCACAACTGTGTTCCAGTTTCCTTGTAGTTTCCTGAAGTGGAACTTTGTGTACTGGGTGCTCAACAACTAATTAACATGTACAGGTGCAGAAATTTGATGCAGTCGTCATGAATACACCTGAGTTTTTCTACTATTTAAATCATAACGCCTGTTGTGAAAAAGGCCAACTGAGCTCCACGTGTTGAAATCTGCATGGCCAAGACACTGAAGCTCACATTGTCCCAAACATGTTCATCGGTGTGTGAGAAAAAAGCTCTACATGCAATCTGTATGGTAGAGTTCTTGTTTGAGGTATGAAAGGCTGCGTGTCTGTGTGAATAGATAAATAAGAAGCACACAAAGTACTTTGTACTTTATTTCGGTGTGTGTGTTTGTATGATTGTGTGTGAAAGAGAATATTAATGAATGTGTTTTTAATTACAATTATATCTTTTGTTTTACGAGGGCTTGTTTTATTTTTTATATGCATTTTATTGCATGGAGGAGATACCAGGAGATAGGCTAGTATATCAGGGGAGGTGGAAGGGGCTGCAGGAGGATCTCTATTGGCAAAGAGGAACAGGGGGAGCACTGCCAGAGCCCTACAAAATGACCTCCAGCATGTGCATGTTTCTGCTCAAACGGTCAGAAACAGACTCCATGTATGGATGTTATTGTTAGATATATATTTATATGCTTTTGTCTTCTTGTTTTGTTCTGCAAATGAAAGAAAATTGGTCATTCCCATGGAGAAATGGATGAGAAATTACGACAGAAGTTCCTTCAGCCTTTTTTTTAAATTTTTCTTTTTCTTTATTTAAATACATGAATGTTGACGACGAGGACTTATGGAGAGATTTAAAAGTGAAAAGACATCTCTCCCTCAATATGTTTATGTTTATTTATTTATTTAATCTATTATTATTATACTGAATTTATGAATTTATTTATTTATTTTATTATGTTATGTCTTTTTTTTCTTTCTTTCAATGCTCACTTTGGTGGAGTGAAGGTCTACAGAAAGTTGCAAATTAGATATGACAATTATCTCTTAATTTATTACCTTTCCCCCAAATGAAATAAATAATATAAAAAAAAGAAAAAAGAAACCGACTGTGAGATGGTAGGAGGACGTGACCCCCAAACATGCTGTTAAATCGTCAGTTTCATGTTTTTATTCTAACAATGTCACTCATACAGGTGCACTCTACACAATGTACCTCTCTGGTGTAAGGCTGCTTTAAGCCACCACTCCCACTTAAGGGCCCTCCCTAGCTGGTGACCTAGATGCCTGACTTAAAATGTGACTATAGGAAACATCCTCTTAGCAACTTGAACATAACATAACACATTCAAAGTAGCTTAGATCTCCTTTCTTCCTGATTCTGATGCTCAGTTTGAAGTTCAGCAAACCGTCTTGACCACGTTTATACATGGAGGCCACCACTGGGTGCTTTGGTGTTCCCAGTGACTAAGGCTGTCTCTGAAGGAACGTTAGCTTACTAGTTCCTGACGTGAAACTGGCATTTTCTGTACATTGTTTATATCAGACACTGTTGGTCCTGCATTCGGATGTGTGATTTGTCATTATGAAGCCAATCTTACTTTATTCTAGGGTTGGAGATGTCATTCAGTTCTTCTCTGTCAAAGTAAATTGTGGTGGCATTCAGCCTTCTTGGCAAGAGAAAAACACAAATGCATTTCAAAAGCATCCCCCCCCCATTTTAAATATTTGTTTAAACTTAAGTCATAACAAAACTTTTTTTTAACAGATTATCTTTTTATATAAAAATAAGGCATTTTGCATTCTTGTAGAAACAAATGAATTCTCCTGTGTCTTGACCAAACGATCCATATTTATATACTACAGAAATACTATAGATACTATAGATAAGAAGATAAGTTGGGAAATATTATTAAAAAAGATACAAAATATAGATAAAATAAATCAACTTAAAGTGTCAAGAGGATTAGGATAAATCAGACAGACAAAAAGAATAATAACATTTCCTGGCTTGAACTTTTTGTATTATTCTAAAGCTGCAACAAAACTATAACTGTAATTAGTTTCTGAAAACGTTCCACGTTGTTAATTAATCATTTATAAATTGCTTTTTTAAATCATCCTGAACTCTTGTTAATTTAAAAGAAAATGTGTATTTATGGATGTTGCATGTTGCCAAAATCACCTCAAATCTATAAAACAAGTTGTGTTCATTCAGTTTTTTTAAATCTTATTTGTAACATTTGTCTCTTATTTAAATGAGGATGTAATGAATTCATGAAAAAGATGGATCTCATTTATAGTTCTGAAATTAATTCCATCACGCTGAGGAGAAATTGATATTTTAGAATTTAAGTCCTAATTTTTCTATATAGTTTTTGATTGGAATATTTCTTATTATTCTCATGTGCTTTCTGACAGACCAGTTTATGCTGTATTTGTTGTTAAGTTCCTCCAGTATAAATAGTTTTCCCATCCAATCGTCCATAAATACACATTTCCTCTATTCAAAATAACCCTGTTATTCCACAAGTGTGTATTTTCATCCATTACCTTAAACCAAGTGTTTAAGTCTTGAAGTGCTGAGTTTCTTTTCTTTCTGGCTTTTCTATACAAGTAAGCGTATTAAACAACACGGTGCTGAGGCTTTAGGTGAACGCATTTTCATAGTGTTGCTTGTGAAAAAAAAAAAACTTCTTGGGGCTGTGTAGACAAAAAATAAATTCAAATGTGAGAAATACTGATATCAACTTTGAAATTGATGTAGTTCCTGTAGTTCTCACATTAGTAATTAACTCTATAATGCCAAACGTATCATATCGTAGTTTATGAGACCTTCGGCACCCCTTTATGGTAAAAACCCTGTTGTACACAATCTGATACATGTCTTCTGTCCCCTAATGGAGACCAGAAAGCAGAAGAGTACACTATAATAATTTTGACATGATACACAGTAAGAAATGGTGAGTATACAAAAAGATTTGGTAATTTTTTTTCCACATATTGTTGTAAGGCCAAATAAAGACTTCAGATTTAAAAAGTTGGACTTTTCTCCCCATTTTTTATTGGGTCGGGCTTTAAAGGGTTAAAGCAAGTCAAGGAGTTCTGTTTTTTTTTGTTTTTTTCCCCCTCTTTTGTTTTGGTGTATGCTGAGCATCTCTGATGCTATAGAAAGAAGTGCCTATGATTTTTCGTAAAAATGAAATGTG
Source organism: Atherinosoma microstoma (assembly GCA_037177055.1). Taxonomy (NCBI): domain Eukaryota; kingdom Metazoa; phylum Chordata; class Actinopteri; order Atheriniformes; family Atherinidae; genus Atherinosoma; species Atherinosoma microstoma. Next base: position 31,868,607 of record JBBBVU010000001.1, on the reverse strand, counting down.
GTTTTCTTTTGTGAAATGTTGCGTTGTGCTCTTCAGGGCTGGTACATTTTGTAAATGTGTTTTTGGTTGTATTGAAATATTTGAACTTATAATCTGTTACTATATACTTATAATGTATGTAATAACAAAAAACTTCCACATCTATCTCCGTTCATCTGTTTTTCCCTGGTGGTGGAGCATGTAACGGACTGAAACAACCTGAAGAAGCGTTTGTGAATCACTTCTTCATCTTCTTACTCACAGGAAATGACTTTTATCTGGTGGCAGACGGTTTATTTTAAGAGCCAACAGCTGATGTGAAGTGTGTCTTTGTCGTCAGCCGGAATAATGTGATTTTCGTCCGTCACATCATGGTGTTATGTCTCGAACTGGTTGCTGTATGTTTCTGATGATTGACATTAGCTAAGAGTGTCAGGAGATTGATAATGATCCTTGTCTTGGTGTTCATGGCTCTCTTGTAGTAATGTTTACAGCTGGATTTCCCATCGAGCTTCACTTCTGACTTGTCATTGCTTTTAGTCACAGTTCTGTGTGCTGTTGTTTTCCACGGGAGATTACTTCATCTGTTCTGTTCCTGGCACCATGTTTCATATTGGCAGCAGGAGCTCTTGTGTTTCCCACTTTACTGTCAACAGTGACACTGTCTGCCTCCTTGAGGTAGCACTCTGTCTATTTTTTTATTTATTTTTTATTCTGTTGAGGTCACACAAGGGCCATTACTGGCACCAGAAAGGTGTTTCGTATTTATGAAAAGTGTGATTGAGAGCTTTCCTTCGGGTGATCTGTTTGCCTGGATCCACCTGTAGCATCTGCTTGAGGACGTTCAGGAAGGCTTGTGTATCTTCATATTCATTGGGGTGTTCTGTTCCAAACCTCATCTTCTGCAGGTCATCCCGTGACTGAAATCTAGTTAGTACTGCTGTGTTTAATCTCCTGTTGTTGTCTGTGTATTCAGCTGGTGTTTTCAGCCTCTATAGTAGCTGGCTCAATAAAGCGGCATGCCTCGAATCCTTTCGGTAAGAAATTTACTAGCTGACCATGCAGCTGAACAATCATCCTTATGACCTCACAATGTGTGGGATGCATGGCTAAAATGACTAAAAGACCAAAACACAGCCAAGAGCCCACAACCTCTACACCTTCATCCAGGGAAAGTTGCATCTTGGGGGCTGAATCCAGTGGTCTGAATGTTGCTCTCCTACCGCAATTGGGATGTCTCAGTCACATGACCATCAGCTTCGCTCTGAGGGGCTGTGACTGATGGTCCACCAGCATTATGTTGTCTGGCTTACTATCAGTAAGAACCAGGCTGATGCTCTTAGGTGCATTCAGAGCCCCCAGCAGGTGAGAAGCAATCACTCTGATTTCATACACGGGCTGTAGATTAGATACCTGTCATGTCTTTAAGTCATACACCGCCCGTCCAAAAATAAAGTCATCACCCGGGTTTAACTAAGCAAATAGCTAAGAGCCTTTCATTGGATAATTACTGCTTCGATGATCATGTTTCAGCAGGCAACAAGTTATTTAACACCAACTGATGCAGCTTCTCATTTCTCAAACAACCATCTCAGAAGACTTGTCGTGTGGTCGTGAAAACGATATTAATCTGTTTCAGAAGGGTCACATTTTTTACATCAAGCAAAGAAAACATCTAAGGAGAATCAGAAAGTACTAAAACTGGGTTAAGAACTGTCCAACGCATTAATAAAAACTGGAAGGATAGTGGGGAACCAATCATCTTCCAGGAGGAAATGTGGTTGGAAAAAAATCACGAATGATGGTGATTGGCGAACACGTACACGTTTGGTGAAATCAAATCATAAATAAACAACAGTAGAACACTTGCCTATGTTTAATAGTGAAAGAAAGAGCATTTCCACACAGACAATGTGAAGGAAATTCAAAGGATTGGGACAGAACAGCTGTGTAGCCATAAGAAAACCACTAATAAATGTGGCTAACTGGAAAAAAAAGGCTTCAATCTTTTAGGGAGAATAAGATTGGAAGGTCATGTGGTCTGATGAGTCCAGATTGACCCTGTTCCAGAGTGATGGGAGCATCACGGTAAGAAGAGAGGCAGATGAAGTTATGCAGCCATCATGTCTAGTGCCTTCTGTACAAGCCTGTGGGGACAGTCTATGATCTGGGGTTGCTGCAGTTGGTCAGGTCTAGGTCCAGGTTCAGCAACATTATGTGTCCAAAGAATGAGGTCAGCTGACTCCCTGAATATACTGAATATAGGTTATTACATCTTCTCTGATCATCATATTCCAAGATGACACCAGGATTCATGGGGGTGAGATTGTGAAAGAGTGGCTCAGGGAACATGAGACATCATTTTCAATCATGGATTGACCACCACAGAGTACAGACCTGAACCCCAATGAGAATCTTCGGGATGTGCTGGAGAAGGCTTTGTGCAGTGGTCAGACTCTCCCATCATCGATACAAGATCTTGGTGAAAATTAATGCAACTTATCAAAAATAAGCTTGAAATCAAAGCTAAAGGCGATCCAACAAAATTAGTATGTAAATTTTTTTTTTTTTTTTGGGATGGATAGCGTACAGTATATGCCTTTGTCCAAAATTCCAAAGACCAATCCATAAGTTCAGGTATTCAAATTATTGAATGAACTTTATTAAATAGTTTTATATGTTTTAAATCAGCATCTAGTTGAGTCGATTCACCTGCATTCCAGTTATTATTCCCAGTTTTAACCACAGCTTTGCTTGCTTCTACGTTTCTGCATCTGACAACTTCTCCAAACCCCATGACCCAGAAAAACTTCAACATACTCTACGACTATGTTTCTCACTGTGGGGATTTGTGTTCATTTCTAAGACTTCTCTCTTTCTCTAGAAACTCAAGCACCAAACACTTCAGTGGTTTTTCCCTGATGATGCCAGAACGTTTGTGACATGCTTGTGTTTTGATAAACAGATAAACATGTTCAGCTCAGGAGGCCATGTTGTAAATCCTGTGAACACTTGATAAAAAAGAAAAATCCCCCTTCATAATTTCTTAAAAGAAATCAATTCATGGCTAATGACATCAGCCATGTACAGATGAGGTAATTGGGCTTGTTGGAATATATAATTCATCCACTTTTAGGAAGAAATTCCCCTGTAAATGATCAGTTAACCCACGTGTTTCACCTGTTATCACGTCCCTGAGGTTTAGCATATGTTACACAAACTAAATAACCCTTGAAACAACAAATATCAGGGCACAAAGCAGAAATCTGGACAGGTGGAGTGGATTTAATTGTAATTGCAGAATACAACGCTGAAACACACCACGCCTCATTGAAGTTTTGTGGAATTGGGAGGGTTACAGCAGCAGCTGGGTGAACTGGGTCAAAACAAGCTGCTCTGAATATACACACCTAACACTGATACCTAATGGACTAAAGACTTGTCTTAAATACTGTTAGGAGTGAGATTCTTTATGTAGGAAAAATAATAGCCGGGATTGTATTGAGCTTTAAATAAATGTGAATAGTAATATGAATAATTATGCAATACTATACTACTCGTACAGCAACTATGATCTTTATATTTATTGTATGACTGATTTAATTAAAAATTAAGAAGCACTCACCCTTTTTTTGTACATTCTGTGTAACATCTATTGTTTTTCATTTGGTTCTGGATACATTTGGGATCTATTTTCACGTAAAAAGACAAATATGGTCGGCAGTCCTCAGGCATTGAGGCAGTTTGCTTGGTTTTGTCTCTGTCCATGGTGCTGAAACCTTCAGCATCAAATAGGAAGAAACTGGACTTTTAAAAGGATGTTTCATCCTTCATCCAAAAGGTTTCTTAAATCCTAACTGAGTAGTGGGGGGTTTTCGGCTTATAAAAATGTTGAGACACTCACTCATCCACCCTATAACTATAGGATAAACTTAAACAACCAAGAGGAGAAGTAGTTGTCTTAACTGTAGGATTACCATGACCGGGATGACTGACTATCTACACCAAAAGCCTTGCACTTCTGGAAGAAGACCCTCATAAAGATATGGTGTATCATATTATTATTGATTAATGTGCAAAATCTTGAGCCATCCCTAATTTATTTATGATTCCATGAAAATGGGAAATAGGTTTTTAGCATTATTGAAACCCAGAGTTTATGAGGCAAAAACAGAGTTTGTACAATTACAAAGAATTTGAAAGTCATTATTCTTCTTTATTCTTCAACACAGTCTGAAAAAAGGTACTTTTCTTTTGTAATTTCTTTAAGTGGCCTTCTCAAGGTTTCTTGAGGAACCTTTCAAAGCTCTACTTTGGATGTTTTCTGCCTTTTTTTCTGTTCTCTGTCCAAATGAACCCAGACTGTTTCAATAATGTTGAGATCTGGGCTCTGGGGAGGATTCATCCCTCCATCCGACCTGTTGCCGCTGATTTTCAGTCCAGTTCTTGTGCTATTTGGCATACCTCAGTCTTTTCTCCATGTTTTCTTTCCTTAAGAATGGCTACTTATGGAGACCATTTCTGATGCTGCTTCAGAGAACAGAAGATGGATCAGATGATGGCCAGATGCATCTCTCAGGTCCTGTGTCCATGATTTCCACATTTTGAACTCTGACTATTAAAAAACAACAAACAAACAAAAAAAAACCCTCTGATATCTACTAATGTTTTGTGGAATTTTGCTGATGTATGTACATACTTGCAATATATAGATTATATTTACTTGGGATATAGCTACAGTTTGACCTGAATTAATTACCTTTCAGCTTAGAAAAACAATAGTGCTCTTATAGACATAGTTAGTGAACCAGAGTAATGTTGAAGTAACTGTGCACCTATAAGCAGATGTCTAAAATAACATTAACTACTCCCAATGCATTTTAAATATTCCAAATTACATTACAGGTCTCTTGAATTGTTTTTCAAATGGGACACGTTGAAAGCCATAAAGTGTAAATATCTGAAAAGGGAGGTTTTCCCTCAGTAAGAGTTCTCATACAGGTAGAGAATGAATATTAAAAATTACGTTGTTAATGTCTGGAATAAAAATGTGGATAGGTAGAATATAAATGCAGATATTTGAAAATTCAATTTTGGCTATGGAAGAATTGAATCATAGACATCTGCAATGCACATCCTCAGTAAGTATTAAAATAACTTGACATGCACCAGACGGTCGAGGAAGTTGGTGATGAGAGTGGCCGCTTAATTTCAACTTAGGCAGGAAGTCAACCCACTCAACTTTGACTGACAGCCTGATGCTCTCCATCTCATTCCTTGTGCTGTTTTATCCACCACATCTTCACTGGGAAAGCTGGAGTAGTGACCATGTTAGTGTTTTGTGTCATTTATTATAGCCTTACTATGAATGAATAGAATAGTCACTTTATTGCCATTCAGAGCATACACTGGTTAGTGAATGTTGTGAAAGAAATGTTGGTGAATAGCTCGCCTCAGACTGGAACAGTATAAAATATAACAGGATACTAAAATATGAAAAAAAACTAAAATAAAAAGATGTGTACAGTATTAAAATACAAGTCAGGCAGCAGCTCCCAGTAACATTTGAACCTACAGTTAAATGGTGAGGATATATCTACAGAATCTACATATTTTTTAATCAAAGCAAAAAAGCTCTCTAAGAAAACGTCATGAAGTCTACCAGTCTTAATGAGGTTCCTTTCTCAGTGAGACGGCCTCTAACTACGGATAATTCAGCATCCATCTTGCATCCTGCCTCTTCTCTGAGCTCTCTCCAGCAAGTAAAAATCCATTCAATCTTGGCTATTGTCTTCTCTCTCCCTCTGTTCTTTTCCCTTTTTCTTTTCCTCTCTTCATCCAATAATGTCTTCTTGCATTTCTTTGCTGGATCAGCCATCATGTGTTGTGTTGATATCCCGTTGCCGGCATGTCACGTGGGGGCGTAATGCGAAATGCTGCTGTAAAGTGATGCGTTGTCCTGGGAAAAAAGGTGTGAAGTGTGATTTCTCAGCCCTTGGGGCGCTGCAGGGCAACAACAGCTCCAGAAATGTACTTAACAAATGTTACGGTGCCATCAAGTTGAGTCAGAAACGCATCTTTTTAAGAATAGAAAGTTGCATAGTGCTACTTTAAGTGTGTCATGAGTGTTGAACAGAATCACCAGAAAAACATCCCGATACCAAAAACCTCAAATTTGGACTCAACAAGCCAAAGCACAGATTTTCAGTCAAACATCCATACGTTGTGTCTTTTAGGACGAACAATTTTTTACTTCTTTGTAAGAATTTGACCATGAAAGCCTGATTTACCCCAGAACAGCTGATATTGAGATGTGTGAGGCATTCATGTTTGAGGGGCTGTTAATTAGTAAGTGAAATGAATTTATCCTCTACAGTAGAGATTAGCCTTGGTCTCCCTGTCCTTCAACAATCCCCATGAGAGACACTTTCATTGTAGCGTTTCATAGTTTTTGGAACTCCACTTGATGACACATTTAAAGTTCTTGCAGTTTTCTACATCGACTGATATTCATGTCTTACGGTACTAATGACCCGCTGTTTCCACATTAACCACACTATCTCATGGACATTTTTCATAAAACCATCAGTGAGAAATAAATCCATAAAGCTCCAGTTGTCTTAATGTAATTTCTTATGCTGCAGCAGGAAAACGGCTTCAACAGAGTACAAGAGTTTGCAGAAGTTCTGTACAACTCATTACTTCTCCAAGAGCGTTTTTTATCCTACCCAAGGCCTCGACCCAAACCCCTCTCAGCCAATCCCTGCAAGTGTTGAGCATATGTAGAGTGTGTGCATGAAAACAGTTCAAAGTGATCTAAACCAACTAACCTCAATAAGACAACAGCTGTAATTGGACTACAGCCTAAACTAACCTTCAGTAACAGCTGCATGAGTGCTGTCTGTCTGGCACTACTCTCAGATTAAACTTAACCTTAGAATTAAAATGTCTCATTGCATTAATATGAAGACAAATGCATATTAAAGTATGTGGATGTAAATTTCCCGAACACTCAACACTTTCAGAAAACAAGAAATTTTGACAAGACACATCTGGCAACCAACCTCATTATACTGGTAGACTGAATCATTTAGAAACTGTGTAAAGATACCATTTAACCATTTAACCATTTAGAACACGCCAAAGTAACTTAGAACATTTATGTCGTTACCTCTCTGTCAAGGAAAAGAAGCAAATGGTCATACCTTTACATAATATAAATACAAGGCCAATGTTAATCCCAGTTATGTCCCTTTCTTTATCCGGCAACTTCTTTGCCAACAATTGTTTTTTTTTTTTTTAGAAGTAATATTGAATCCTGGTCGTCTACAGTGAACGTTTCGTTCTGCTCTCAGCCCTTTCACTTCAAAAACATGCGCTACCATTGGTCGTTGGCTGTCGCCTTTGATAAGGAGGGAGGTTCGAGGGCACAAAGAGGAGAGAGAAGGCAGCGATTCTCATGAACGTGCAGCTGGACCAGCTGGTAGGGCTGGGCGACACTGCAAATTTTGGTATCGATCCGATACCAAGAAAATCCAGGGCAAGTATCGCTGATTCCGATATCAATACCAATACTTTTTTGCTTGAAATTTCACAACCATTCAATGATTTTGCCTTTAATTAGGGTTTATAATTATGATCATAATGAAACCCAGTTTAAAGATTTTTATCAAATAAAACATTTCTTAATCAACAAACTGAACGGCAGAACAGAGAACAGAGACACCTCTAGTTCTTCACATCTCCAATTTTTAACTTCCTTCAATCTAGAAATGATGACTTTCTGCTTATTGCCCCTTTAAAGAATCATGAATGAATGAATGAATGGTTTATCATATCTATATTGAATCATTTGGATGTCTTTAATGATCACAAGTAGATTCGTCTCAGCTTTTGTCTGCAAAATATTTTCCCTACCAAAACAATTTATATGGGCTTGTGAGTTTGAAAGGGGCATCAGTTCAAGAAAACACAGGTATGGCAACATGATACTGGCTCTAAGGGACTTCACTATGGGCGTGGGGTCCAGCAGGTCCAGTCCACTGACAGGCTGGTTGGATATTCAGACTGTAGCTTCAGGACCAGACAGGTTTCCACCGTCTAACAGTAGATGGCAGCATTTGTACACCAGCCAAAGAGCTGTATAGCTCGGCTTGTGTAGTGACCCTAGAGGGGGACTGCAGTGTTTTGATCAGCTTGGCTTCGTTTTACACATACTGAAAATATCCATCATAGCAGGCTAATGTTCCTTTGCAATAGCTACGATAATTCATCTTCGGTAAGAGCATTGTGGTGTTCTCAACCCATTTTCTGCCTGCAATCAGACTGTTCTTTCTATTTGTGTTCACTATGACAAGGAGTTATTAATGTTGAAGAGATTGGCAAGAGATTTTCCTTTTCCTTCTTTATTTTCAGGATTTGCTGAAAGCCCATGACCCAAGTTGTTTTTGAGAATGGCTGAGTGCAATTTAGCCCAATTGCACCGAGATTGTGAGACGTAAGGGTCAGAGGAGGCAAACAAAAAAGAGCCATTTCTAACTGTTGGACAATTTGGCTTGCACACGAAACCATAACTCATGTTCTGAGAGGCTGACAATAGTTTGCTGTTTCTCTCAGTCAGTTGTGATGCCTGCTGGGGAATCAAGATAATTACATGTATGAGAAAAATAACAGTGTCCACTTTTATCTCAGAGGTGAGTTTGATGAAAGCAGCTTTAATCAGCAGTGAGAGCACTTGTGACAAGTTCTATGTATTATACATATGTGTAATTTCTTCAGCTGTTCTGGGTGAACTCTGTCAAATCTCAGAAAATAATCTGATTTGATTAGGAAGGGTTCAGTTGTAATATTAGATTGAATTTCATTATGAGAAGTGTAGGATAAAAAGCCAGCACAGCTATGTGTCTGCTCCTCTGATTTAGATCTTTTTAAAACCTGCCTGTTGTGACTGCCCCAAATTTATGGAAGTGCAACACTAAATCTGAAGAGCACTTCAAAGGGGAACTCCAGGGATCTCATGCTAGACAAGTTAAGTAGCCATCATGAGTTCTACTCACCCTGATAAAGGCTATGTTTGACTAAAACATAGAATACAACTAAAAGAAGGAAAACACTTTTAATTCTTTACAACTACATTATGCAGATAAGACATCCATCCATCTATATATATATATATATATATATATATATATATATATATATATATATATATGTACACATCATCAGATACCATACGCCTCTTTGTTTCTTTGCGAGTGTGGCGCTTCGTTATCGTT
>JBBBVU010000001.1:31825042-31843765 GCA_037177055.1 Atherinosoma microstoma | reverse complement strand
CTATCTATCTATCTATCTATCTATCTATCTATCTATCTATCTATCTATCATAATAAAACAGCCCTTTTTCTAGGTCAGATATTTTTACTTTTCATTCCAGGATTTTCAAAGGGGTAAACAGTACCATTACTCTTTCCCTCATTACAACGCGTTACATTTACGGTTGTTTACTGACAGCACGTTACTATTGGAAGATGAGATTCATTTTTGTTGTGGGTGAACAGAAGTTTCACATTTGTTGGGACTATATTGTGCTGAGGAGAGGAGGCAAAGTGATACGGTTGAAATTGGAGAATACACTGAAGACTGTTCTGTTGTGACAAGGTGCTAGCACAGAATAAAGCAGCAGAATAAAAGAATAAAATGTCATGGCAGACTTGTGTAAGTCAGTCTGCACAACACACACGCACACAGCACACACACGGACAAGGAGGAGGAGGAGGAGAGGGAGATGAAGCCACAACATCCATCAGGCTGAGATAAGCGTAGTTGATTTTTTTCTTAGTAATTTATTCTACAAAATGTCGTTTTCATTTATCGATCAGATCTAAAATTCAGTTTTTATTATGAACGAATGAACATGCAGATAAATCTGAAGTTCTGTTAAAGAAACATATTTGAACATTTTTTAAAAAGTAACAGAATAATTACTTTCCTGAGTAATTAGTTATTTTTATAATGCTGTAATTTTGTTACTAACACTCTTACTTTTTTCAAGAATTAACTAGTAACTATAATTAATTACTTTTTTCAAGTAACGTGCCCAACACTGGTCCCGAGAACCAGGATTTAGAAACCCTGTTCTATGTTACAGAGACAGGAAGACTAGTCAGGACAGAGGGAAATTGTTAATGGACTGTATTTATAAAATGTTTACACATGCATACACACATTCACACACTAATGAATGCATTGGAGGCATAGGGTTCAGTGTCTTGCCTGAGGACACTCCAAGGTTTAGACTGGGTAAGCCGGGAATCAAACCGCCATTTCTCCAACTGGCAGTCGACCACTGTCTTTCCTGAACTATAGCCACCCCTGGGGAAAGGATGTATGCAGAAACAAAAATAGCACTCCTGGCTGAAGACCTTTTCCAGAGTGCTCAGGATTTTAGGCAGGGGTGAAGACTTACATTTAGACAAGACAATGACCCGCAGCAGACTACCAAGATAACACAGTACCTCAGTCTTGCAGAGGATCTCTAGAGAGACATGAAGTGGCTGTGCACTGACATTCCCCATCCATTCGGGATGAATCTGAACATTTCTGCCAAGAAGAAAAGAGGGAGAATGCCAAGCTGTAAGGATCACACCCAAGATGACTTGAGGCTGCCATTTCTGTTACAGTAGATTTTAACCAGGTGTCTGAATCCCTTTGTGAATTTAATCTTTACGAAAAATGTCAAAACATTCCAAAATGTATTTTAACCTTCCTATTTTTGAGAATAGTAGACTGATGGGGGGGGAGAGAGACTCCATGCCAAGATTCATCTAAAACACAGCAAAATGTGTAAAACTATCTGTCAGCATTGACATCAGTTGACTTGATTTGAACTCAGTCCATGTAGTCCTGGTCAATACGACTTAAGTGAGCTTGAATGTGGCACGGTTGTTGGTGCCAGACGGGCTGAGGATTTCAGAAACTGCTCATCTACTGGGATTTTCACACACAACCATCTCTAGGGTCCAGACCAAAATGCCTTGTTGATGTCAGACATCAGAGGAGAATGGGAAGACTGGCTGGAGATGATAGAAAGGCAACCGTTACTCAATCAACCACCCGTTCCAACCAAGGTGTGTGGAATAGTTATAATTTTAATTTTTATAAACTGTTTTCCCATAAGAAAGAAAAAAGTAAAATACTATCTCTGAATGCACAGTACATCCTGTAAAATCCCAAAGCAGATGGTCTACAGCAGCAAAAGGCCACACTGGGTGTCACTCCTGTCAGCTAAGAACAGGAAACCGAGGCTATAATTGACACACTCACCAAAATCAGACAATAGAAAATTATAAAAAAAAATGTTGCCTGGTCTGATGAGTCTCCATTTCAGCTACAACATTCAGATGGTAGGGTCAGAATTTAATGCAAACAACAGGAAAGCATGAATCCATCCAACCATTATGAATGGTTTTGGCTGCTGGTGGTGTAATGACTTGGTGATTATTTTCTTGGCACACTTTTGGCCCCTTAGTACTAACTGAGCATGGTTTAACCACCACAGCCTACCTGAGTACTGTTGCTGACCATGTCCATCCATTTATGACCACAGTGTACCATCTGATGGCTACTTCCAGGACGATAATGTTGTTAGGGCTAGGTTAAGACAGGCCGGACCCAGGAAGGAGCAGACAGGAAGAACCCATAACAAAAAAAGGTTTATTTTGACAACAAAAAAGAATCCTTAGTATAAAAAAATAGCTGTGGCTGAGGTGGCAGAAAGGTTCATGAGGGCTTTGCAGTCCAGAAAAGACCATCTTCTGAAAAAAGGAGTTTTACATGTAGAAGGTCACATTAATCTTCAGCCAATTATATTTATAAAAAAAAAAGTCCATGACTGATAATGGCCTGTATTGTACCACAGGGTAAGGCAACAATCTCACAATGAGTGGACTGCAGGCTGGCATTTAAATAGGCAGGCTTGGATAATCACCACCAGGTGAGAGGAATATCCCAATTAGCACCACACCCAGCCGGAACCCTGAGTAAAAACACAAGATAAAAAAAAGCAACAAGCCAAAACACAAATCCTAACAATTAGCCATGTTTTAAAACTCAAATCATCTCAACTGGTTTCTTATACATAAGAATGAGTTCACTGTACTCCAATGGCCTCCACAGTCACCAGAGCAGCTTTGGGATGTGGTGGAATGGGAGATTCTCATCATGGATGTGCAGCAATTCTGTGATACTGTCATGTCAATATGGATCAAAATCTCTGAGGAATGTTTCCAACACCTTGTTGGATCTATGCAGTGAAGAATTAAAGAAGTTCTGAAGACAAAAGGGCATCCAAGTCTGTACTTGCAGTGGCCAATGAATGCTTACTTATCACATCAGTCACATGACTGATTAGTGAATTCAGATACGTGTATTCAAAAGTTGATCTTTTAATTATTGTTGCAGTTTATTGCAAAACAAAAATGTCGTTCAGATTTTTGCACAGAAGAAGAAGAAGAAGAAGAAGAAGAAGAAGAAGAAGAAGAAGAAGAAAAGGTAATTCCTCTCACTCTGAGTGGCAGTAATCATAGAACACCCATGGGTCACTTTCAGCTCAGCAAAACTTTAAATCATCTAAGAAAAAAACAGCTGAACCACAAAAAACATCAACTCCAGGCATTTACTCTTAACTCATACAATGATTTCAAGTACAGCTTGTGGTGATTTCACCGTCTTGAAGCTTTCATCCCATCATGCTCTATGCATCATTATGGCTAGTCAATGCTCTTCCAGCCATTTTTATTTAATTTACTCTTGTCAGTACTTAGCCCTCCTCTGATGGAGAAATTCCACAGGAGGTTGCTGAGTATACATTCCTAACAGAATCCCTTTTCAAATTAAATTTAAATGACCCCCTCAGCTCATAACCAAAGGCTGTCCTGACAACTTAATTCATAATTCAGTGCTGAGCCAGGGCCTTGAGGGCTGTAATGACGGCCTAAATGGAGGAGAGATGTTACTAAATGGGCTGTTTGTTTGCACCTAAACCTCTTTACAGGCCACAAGTCCACAGCTCAGCACTGTGGTGGTGAGGAGGAGGAGGAAGGGCAGTGATGAGAGGAGGTGGAGGGTAGAGTCAATTTGCTGACCATCTGCTTTCATGTCTCAGGTCGCCATTTGCAGCTTGACCACACTGAGATTTAGGGAGGTTTTATGTGTTTTTAGAGCATCTTAACACAGTCAACAGGTACTTGAATCAGTTAGGAGGAAAAACCTGAATCTGTCACACTCACAGTGTCTGTGAAGCATAACAGGTGGAAAATGAGAGAAAAGCTGAAAAAAAGAGAGCATATTGTGGAGGATGTTGAAAAGAAAATTGGCCATGTGATGTAGATGATAGAGGTAAAGCAAGCAAGAGAAGAGATAGAAAACACTGGCAGCCATACCAGCTAAAAGAAAAAGTGATTTTTATTTAACCTTGATTAGTGAATGATTAATGGATCAAGCCGATAGAGAGCACGCTGTTTTAATGAATTCAATACCGCTAACAATTTAGAGTGTTACATAAGCATCACGTACACATGCATCAGAACACATATTTACCATTTCCTATGAGTAAGTTTAGCGGAAAGAATATTTGAATGTTTTGATGGAAGAAAAAAATATATTATAGTTTTTTTGTACGGGGCCCAGCACTGGTAAACAGGAACATAAAGTTGAGCAAATCCTGCTGTTTGCCTATGCTTATCAACTCTATAATGTACATATGAAGGTGGATCAAACACTAATGCACTTGAATATTTATTCTAGTGCCAAACAACATGGTGTTAATTCTCAATTTTGTAAGAATAATTCATACAGGTAATTGAATTGAAAAAGTCCCCCTCTTTCTCCTTTTCTTACCCTGTGATTACATAGTACTGGTACAGAGGCAGACTATATAATATAGAAAGCAAAGTTCTCCCCTTGTTACTCAGTAATTACAGAGAGCAGACATGAGCATTTGTTTTTCAGACCTTCTGCTCTCAGTAATTACAAGGTAACAGTGAACTTTCTCCTTTTCTTACCATGCAATCACAGCACAAACAAATAATCACAGTAGAAACTATCAAACATTACAAGACTGAATTTTTAGAAAACAAAAACAGAAGGATTTTTAGTTTGTAAATATTTACAATCATAAACACCTCGCTGCATGAACTTCTGAACACACAGTAAGAAGGCTTGAAAAGTTTTTCTTTTTTATTCTTTTCATCTTAACACTATATCATATTTGTATTTTTTGGAGTCAGCACCGGGCATTTAATTCCTTTTACATATGCAGATGCCTGCATACATGTAGAACAATTTATTTATTTACTTTTTAATGCTTTCTTTGCACTATCTGTAATGCTTTTAATGTTTTATGTAAAGCACTTTGAATTGTTTTGAACAGGAAATGTGCTATACAAATAAACTTGCCTTGCCTTGCCAAGAGACTTCTTCAAAATTATATTGTAAATTGCTGCTAAGGTGTATCATACGTCCAATTTTAAACATTTTTATTTTGAAATGTTCAACTTCAAGCAAAGCTCAAGCATTTTGTTCTGTTTTCCTTTTCCAATTTGTTTTGCTGGATTAAAAATGTCTTACTTACCGTCTCCACCTGCAGTAGTGCCCCACTTTGAGCAGTGATTGGTCAGATGTTAAGTGTCAATTATTACAACAATGCGTGCAGTGTTGTGGATGACAAACCAGAGACCTCTTTTCTCTCATCTCTTGTCTCTAAACTAATTTGACTTGGTGCATGCAGACATTGTGTGTTATGGCTTTGGGACTTGTGACACTGTAGCATGTATAAAGTGAGACCCACATTACATCATGCAGCCCCAGTTTTTAGGGGTTTCTGAGCATTTAGCAAAGGGTGTTCCTTCTTATGGACATAAAAACAAGGTAAAATACTGAACTTTTGTTTTTTAATAGAAAGGAAAATACATATATAACAATGTTGCATGCATATACTGTAATATATTCATATAATTATTTGACTTGAATCTGTGATCCTTTTCTGTTCTTAGCAAAAGCAAGCCATCTCCCAGGATCACATGGACATCAACTTTATTGACATCTCTGCTTTGGAGCTTTACTCTGTAGATTTGCAGAATTAGAGTCCTGCTTCTTGCCCCCAAACTGTCTGCATATATCTCTATGATGACTTTTGTTATCTCAAAAATCTTACTGGCAGCAAAAATGACTATGTGAAGCGACTGTAGCTACAGCACCTCATTGGTATCAGCTTAAAATGAGATAATAATTACACTGACTGACTTCAGAGCTTGCAGATTGTTATCCAACAACAACAATAGAAATCACTGACAGCAGGTTTCTTCTTTGCTTCAGAATGAAGACTTAACATCCGCACACGCAAATGGTTTGTCAGATACTTTACTTCACAATGTTTCTCCAGGACCACTGGGATGCCTCAGCTGAAACAGCTCAAACTGACAGCATCACATGCCTTAAAATGACCACAAATGATTTGGGATGTTGGTAAATTTTTTTCAAACTAGAAATTTTATGCAAGCAACCCACAAATTGTACGTCAGCTAAACCAGCGTGTCTGATCTGTGGTCACTCACATATGAGCCTCACTATCCACTGATCCTCAGAATAACTGCTACCCTCCCCAAAGGCCAAGCGGTCAAATTGTAGCCTAAGGCTTAACTGAGGCACTGACATCCCGGGGCTGAGTCTCAGCCGAGGGGTCTGCATCACAGCTGACAGTGGAACAAATAAAGTGAGCTCCACTTACCTAACCACCTGGTAAAACTCAGCAGCTGTAAATATGAAATAATAAATCGGTGGGAAAAAAAAGGGGCATTTTAAATTTGAGCTTGTTTTATATGATGTACTATATGATATAGTATACTCTACATTTCAATTCATCGCTCTTGCTCAAAGAGCAAAGATAATAAGAAATGAGTGACCTGTAGGCGTTTGTTAAAAATAGCGGTGGCTGCTTCACTGTAGGCTTTCTGATAAAGGACGAGAGGTTTGGCTGCGGCTCAGGGGGAAACAAAGAGCACCGCCTGCTCTGTTTCAAGCACCTTGAAGAATCATCAGTCAGGCAGGACGCACTTCAAAAGATGATAAGCAGCACAAGGCCTTCTCAGTCAGTGTTGACGGGCAGGAGCGGCACTTATTGTGCTATAAAGGGATCCTTCACGCCACTGCTGGAGTTCATTGAGCCTGACGAGTTACTGTAAGTGCATTCCACGCCAAACCACAGCTTCCTGTCTTTACAACACAGACTGCAAAAACCTGATTGGACAAACTGTAACTCATAAAACAACATAAAGATGTCAGTCACGGCACATCTCGATGAAAAGTAAGAATTAAAAATGACCTGAGAAAGGACAGCCCTTCTGGTGTTTCAGTGCTGGATTATTCACAATTTAAGATAGAGTGCACCAAACTGGAAAAGCCAGGAATAACAGCAGTCACTGAAAATATAGACAGCGCAAGACATTTTTATTTCACAGCATTTAATCAGAGAAGAAAAAGAAGTAGTCCAAAGAACTTCTGCTGCATTACACACTTCTAATAAGAAAAAGAAAATCACAGTTCCCTGAGGTCCAGTGAAATCAATCCAGTTTCTTTTAGTTTAATTCTTCTGATATCTGTAATCAAGATTCCACGCTGGAAAGTCCAACAATACGGGTGGGAGGTGCAGTTTGTTGGATTTACCTTGAATGATTGGCAGCTGAATTTAACATCCACCTCCATACTAGGCAGAGGTTACAATATCTCATCACATGTACCAACAGACTCATAACTCATCATAAATACAAACTTGCTTCTTCACACAAGATAAGATTTCCCAAACTTTTTCATTAGGAGGTGAATTTAATGTCACTTTGAGGAATACATTTCTAAATGTATTAATATTTCAATTCAATTAATATTCTATACCACTTATTCCTATTCAGGATTGCATGGAAGCTGGAGCCTTTCCCAGCAATTACCATGCAAGAGGCAGGGTACAACCTGGACAGGTTGCCAGTCTAATGCAGGGCCAATTCAGTTCAAGTCAATTAAAAAAATTCTATTCCGTTAATTTCAATTTAAATCAATTCAATAAAAAAATCAATTCAATTCAATTGTATATAGCACCAATTTACAACAAAGTCATCTCAAAGTGATCTTCAGACACAGTTCAGTTCAATACAATCAATTTTAGTCCAATCATAATCTAATTAAATCCACATTGGACCAATTTCTAATAATTGTATTCAAACAAGGAATTCATAGAAAAAAAGTCTATCCTTTGATTTAATCCCCATCCTGAGCAGTCGGTGACAGTAGAAAGAAAAAAAAATGCTAATCCTAATTCCCAAAAAAAGACCCAACTATATTTTTCTTAAGTTACAGTCCTTTTGTGAACTGCACAAAAACAACCACTTTGCTGCACAATTATTATCCACCAACAAACTTTTAATGCCAAGAATCTGCACAAGCTGTTAATGAAATGACTTCCATCCCTCAGTAGGTCTCAGATGGCTCATGACTGTGCAGTTAAAATGGGTCTTTTGACAACCAGATGTCAATCAAGTAGTCTTACCTGTCCACAAACTGCTGTGGAGAAGAGCAGTCAGCCCTTTCAACGAGGACACTTGTGTCATATGGGTGAGTAGGGATGCTGAAGGTCAAGCCCAACAGTTATTTTTAGATCATAAGATACACATTTTAAATGATAGTTTCTTGTTTTCTGGCTCTGTGTGTTAATGGACTGGTGACCTGTCCAAAGTGTATCCTGCTTCTCAATCAATGTCAGCTGAAATAGTCTCTCAGAGATACATCTTCTTTATATTCCCTTTAGTTTTTTCCATCTCTCTCACTTCTTCACACTTTTTTTTCTTATATATTCAGGAACTTCAGTCCCAATAGTTTCAAGCCATGGTATAAAAATCCAGCATCCAGCTAGGACTTTTGGGATGTAACATACCATGCAACACAGTCTCACAGAAGTTTATTACACTGGTATGAAACCTTATCCATATAGGTTCTTATCTAGAGACACAAATTTCTCTGAGACACCAATTTTTGGGTAACTGGACCTAAATATAAGTGCAATCTCTAGGAAAATACAATGAGATACATTTAATAAGTGAGTATTCTAAATTTGGAGGTGAGAAGAGTTTTTTTCTGTTGTTAAAATAATTTGGCAGATGGCCACTTTAATGCCACATAAATAAGGATAAACGCATGATAATAATTTTGTAAATAACCAAAATCATTTAAAGTGTTTAAGCCCTTCACATCACTGTTTTTGAATGAGTATAAATTTGTGGAAAGAAAAAAAAAACTTTTGAAAGGTTTTTATTTTATTAACCAACAAGAAAATTAGGACAGACTAAAAAAAAACTGTTCACTATCATCCATGGATGTTATTTTATTTGCTGAAAAGCAGACTCAGCAAGCTGACTATCAGCCGGTGCTGATGTTATGCTGATGTGCTCCCTACTAAAAAGACAGGCTTAGACTTCAAAAACAGATTTTCTTTTTTTTTAAGGGATGTGTTAATTAGACACTCTAATAACATTTAGAATCATTAATTTATTGGCCTGCCTGGTGATGCCCTCCCACTGACATACTTTAAAGTTGTGCTGTAGTAGTAAAAGGCCTGATTGACTCTTGCTCCATGTATTTACAACTCTTGGCTTGGCCCTGAACACAACAATTAACACTAATACTCCAACAGTCTTGTTCGCTCTCCCCCTCAAGTCAAACTTAGAGACACATTGGCAACGTTGAGCCACGTCCCCTGTTCCAGCAGTACGTCCATGCATGACACAATACGAAACAAAGGCACATCAGTTCCAGCTTGAAAAGGCACATGTTAGATTCCTGATGGTAGCATTTGATTCAGTCTGTTCACATCTAGTCTTGTTATTCACATGTTTTTCAGTGGAATTGTCATTGATTAGTTGATTGTTGATCATAATGTTTACTTGTCCAAAATAAAGACATAATAATCAGCAGCAAATTTGCAGATTTGACAATGCTAAATAAGATTTGCATATTTTTACCTAAAAAATGATTCAACAACTATCAAAGAAGGGTCTAATAGGTAAAATATGCACAAACATTTCAGTTATAATTTTATTCTTGTCAAAGCGTGTTGTAATGTGATCAACATGTACAATATGCAGGAACTGGGTTTATTTATGCAGAAGACACACACTGCTGTGATCAATGAATACTTTGAAAATAACCAGTGAGCCAATGACTGTGTGAGCTGCTGTAGTATGTTCAGTCAGTGCAAAGGTTGAGTTTTTTAAAACCTCATATTGAGTTTTGGGTCACTTTGACCCATTTCCGCTGTTGAGTTTTATTTAGCTTTTCTTTTCTTCCTTCAAATTTATTGACATTCCCCCATTGCTGCTGGTGAGATTGCTCTACTAAATTTGTGTCAGGTTACATTAACCTTTATCGTAGCATGACAAAAATGAATGGAAGGAGAAAATAAATCTGTTTCAAGTTTAGACTTTTATTGGCAGGTTGAAATAAGCATGTCAAAATGAGCTATTATATGCTGCAAAGTAGCAGAAACTGCTGATCGCTGTGAGCCATATTTAAGATTCTCCACAATTGTATGATATCCTGAGATAATCATGCAGCTCACAGACTTTTGTGATCTTGTGACTTTTTTAGTGATCCACTGTCGTTGATGGTTTTGTCTGTGAGTCAAATATCTTGAAAACTATGAGATGAATTCAAATGAAAATCAAATGAAAGCTGCAAAGAATACAAATCCCTAGATCTTTTACTTTTGCCATCTGCAAGTTGAAGTTTTTATTTTTCAAGAAATGTCTACGTGAGTGAGGATGACACAGTGGCCATCTCACAACAAAATATTTTTCTAGTTCAACTCTCAACTGGGGCCTTTAGCGTTATCTGTCTGGGCCTCTATTGGTTTTCTCTAAATTGTAATTGTAAATAGACCTTAGATAAGTGCCCTGTGCAACTGTAGAGTTTTGCAATTATAACTAATGACAGCCATGTTCCCATAAGGAGGAATTACAACAACTTTTTTTGTCCTCTGACTTTTCATTAGTTGCCTTCTTCAGATGGAAACTAGTAATTTGGCTGGAATTACAGGAAACTAAAGAAATTCCTACCAGCCAGATCTTATTGATGCTGAGTATGAAATTAGTATGCAAATACACAAAAGTATGACCAGGCCACTGCTTATTGCCCTTCTTCTTGGGAGACTGACAGCATGCTGACATTAGACAAAATATGCTGACAAAATATCCAGTAAATGCGACACAATGAAAATGAAATCCCTGAATTAGATATAATGCTAACTTATCATGGAATCATGGATATAACATGTAGCAAACTCTGAACATGAATGTTCCTAAAAGGGCCACTTGTGGCCGGCTACAAAGTCAAACCAATACATAAATATTTCTTGAGGTGAAAAATACCCGAGTTTAAAGTAGATATAATATGTTAATAGTTTGGTGGAATAGAATATATCTAGTTTATCTCTAGTCAGCTGATTTCTCTGTTCATGATAATTGTATGTCAGCTTAAAGTAAGGATGTAGAATTGTTGAGTTGTAAGTGTCTGACTGGGCCACAACACCAAGGAAATAATCGCTAATGTGTAGTTCATAATATAACAGTTTCATGTAAGGGTGCATTCATACCAGGATAGTCTGGGAACTCAGTTCGATTGGGCAGGAAATTCCCCAAAATTTCAAATCTTAGTTTGGTTTGCTTTCACACTGCACTTTACTCAAGTGGCACAAACCACCTGAACAACGTCACACAGTTATAACAACTGCTTGCTAGTGGCAATATTCCCTGAAAAGACCACTAACCAATAAGAAAGAAGAAGAAAAATACAGCTCATTGATTGGCCAGGACTGAAAACGGCTTGTTCAACGCAGGTAAACAGCAATAATTTTATTCAGTCTTGGTGTTTCTGTTTTTACTTTGGTCTTCAAACCTAATGTGGTTTTCACAAGAAGCCGACCAGTATGAGCAGCAGGAAAAGCTTTCCAGCATGTTGCCCTCTTTGGTTCACCGGATGGTCCGTTTGCTTTCGAGCTGTAAGCAAACCGAACCAGGGTTCACTTGGAAGTGAACCAAGACCTCTGGGTTTTCAAGTAGACCACAGTTCGCTTCTTTGGTCCGCACCAGAGAGAAAATGAGGATTCACATTGCGGCAAACAAACTGTACTATTCGTGGAAGTGGATCAGGGTTTGTTTATAGTGGACCAAACGTGAATTTGTCCTTGTTCTCATAAAGATCCATTCCTTGCAAATGACAGATGTGAGGCTTACAAGCAGTCCAAAAAACGGTGGTTGCTGTATCCAAGTTTTATGGTATTAAATGATCAACATAGAGATATTAATACTATTATTATCAATTTAGATCTAACTGGCAAGCAACAACAAATAATAGATTGGAAGTGATTATTTGCCTTTTGGGGACTATATTGTGTTGGTCAGAGTGACTCATACAGCAATGGATGCCTTTCTATTACTTATTTTAAAAAGCATAATCTGGTCCACGTTCCCTTTACTACAGCAGTGTAGTGAAGCAGGCTATTTCAGCAGGTCTCCTAGCTTGCAAAGAGAAACCCTTGCAGAAGGTCCAGAATGTGACAAAGTGTCTGATCAGCCAAAAGGGACTACTCACTGAGCTTTACTGTAAACCCATGGCTCCCCGAATGAAACTCAAGTAACTAATCCTGCCATCAGAGTGACTGCAGGATCAGGACCCAGCTATCTAAACTCAGTCTTACAGGCTTATGTTCCTTCATGAATGTTGTATTTCTCTCAGAGATGCTGTCTGGTACTGATATCCCTACGCACAAGTCATTTTAGTTCAGATATTTCTCATGTGTGGTCCCTTGATGTTGGAACATGTGAACACTGCAGGGAAATATCTCTCCAAGACTCATCTCCACTGAAAAATGCCTCCTCTAACACCTCTAACACTTCAAGATGCCTAACCCACACTTACTTTGCACTTGTGCACCTGCTCTACTCGTACTCTGTCACATTTAGCTCTCAGCGGTTACTTCGGCGTTTCTTTCTGTCCTGAAATTTGAATATTATTCCTCATTTGTAAATTGCTTTGAATTAATGTATTTTCAAAATGATTAAATGGAAGTCTAAAATTAACTAGCCACTATAGTATAATACCACTACTTTGTGTTGCATACTGTTCTAAAGGAGCCTCAATTCAGTAACATAGAGCCCGTGTTCATCTACGGAAAGCTTCACCTAAAGGGGCAGTTGCTTTCAGAGAGGCCAGTCCACCCATGTTCTGCTGTGCCATTACCTGCTTTAACAGCAGTGATTTGTCGGTGACTCTCGCTGGCACACTGTGATGTAGGTTTGGGAGTGAGCTCTATTAAAAAGTCATTAAAGCTGAGAGAAAGCATGGTGGGCTCAACCCTCTTGGCAAAAGGCGCCTCTGGAAATTACTCCATCCATCATAATTACACTGACCGGACACTGCCACACAGAGGCCAAGGGACACAGATCCCTCCATGACCTCACTGAACCAGACCGTGAGGATAAAGGAAGGAGGGATGGAAGGACTGAACGGGTAAGAAGGAGGAGGGTGTTAAGGATGAAAACTGTAAGACAGATGGAGAGAAACAGACAGAATGAAGTGTTGGATAGATCGAGGAAGTGAAGGAAGCAGCTGGATAAAAAAGGAAAGCTTCAGGGAGAGATGGAAAAAAAAAAGAAAGAAAGAGGAAAGGAAATAAGACCCCGGTTGAGTGCAGTTTAACTGTGAAGAAAGGCTGCTGTCATGAAACAGATGATAAAAGAAGAGACCATATTTCTTCAGTTTCTGACTGTGGGCTCTGTTTCTGTGAATCAGGGAGTGCACGGGGGAAAGCGAGTGATTTTTGGTAATTCTGAGGCCAGAGGCAAACAGTGCAGCCGGAAATTAGGTTGGATTTAGAGAAACACATTATCTGTGGGTCTGGCTTCACTCATGACCAATCAGATAAGCACTTTTCCTTCCTTTGAAAGTTGGAAAATTGTATGAGGTAATCGTCCAGAGCATCACAAAAACCTCTCTTGAGAGGAAGCTAACATCCTTTTGATAGCAGAGAATTGCCACAAGTGAATATATGGTACCTTAAATAAACTATGGAGGGCTGTTGATTCTGTTTGGTGCTTTGGCCGTAGGGGAACAGTTGCCCAGCTCAGGAAATTATATTAGGAAAAGGCTATCAAAGGTCGGCAAGAAATCACAATGTTTGCTCAAATTATTGACTGCAGACGTGTCGGTGTGCTTTGTTGTAAGAAAACAACAACCTTGATGTCTTTTATTAACACAAATTAATATGTACATATTTGATTGATGGTGAGAATTTATCTCCCTGTAGTGCTTTGGTTTGTACTCCAGTCACTACTTCAGTCAGAATAATTCAAAATGTGCATAAAACCAATGTTTAAATAACCCAAAGGGTCTGCTTAAAAAGATATAGTTCAATCATATAAACTGACAGAATTACTGGGAGAGAAATTGAATCGCCATGCTTGTGCGAATTACAGCTAAGTCTGAATCTGTGGGGCAAATTCCAATTTACACATGCAAATAATAATAATAATAACAATAATAATATAATTATTATAAATTTCACATTTGCAACTGTTCTAGCTTTGTTTTTAATCAACTATAAATCCTCAGTGTTTAAATGTACATGGGAATCATGCCTACTTAAAAAAGTTAAAGAATAAATGATCAAAAATATTTAATATGACCATTTACAAGTTGTAAAACAGAATACAAAATAAAAATGTGAGCAAAATCTTAATTTATGTGACAATTATGTGAATATTTGTTTAAGCCTAAACACTCCTTTAAAAGCAGTTTGACTCTTTTCCGATCCATCAGAGGAAGCTTTTTTTCCCTTGTGATTCTATATCAGAGGGGACCGCTGCTTGCCAATAATGGCAAACTTACTAAATTCTGGTTATGAATGGGTCCATAAAGGTTTTCATTTATATCTTAAATGTCACGTTATGTAACTTTTTGACCTTAAAATTTTGTTTTCCGGACTTGTTTGATGGCACAGTGAAGAGCCAATAGACTTAACCTTTTCTTCCAGGATGCCGTGTGACGTTGCAGCCGACTTTCTCTTTACGCACCATGTCACATCAGCTAGTGGTTGATTCACCAGAAACGTAAAGCTTGGTTTGTACTCGCGGTGGGTCAGGTCGGCCTGCGTAGCTGACGCAGAGGCAGTGTGTGATTATACCCGAGCGTCGGGTAAAAGCGGTGTGTTCCAGTTTCTTTTCCAGATGCAGGCGGCAGTAGAGCTGGTATTGGCCGGTAAACTCCCCAGGGTGGAGTTTTTTTTGATGGTTCAACAAAAGAAGTTCACTATATACAAGTTACATGTAGTGATCAGTCTTTATGGGGTAATATTAGTAGAGATGCATAGCACAGCCCGCTAACTTTTCACGAGTCCTCTTTTGGCATTTTCGTGGATTTTGTGCAGCAAATCAGTAATGTGGCTGCAGAATCAAATATCTGGAAACAAGTAATCACAATCTGACCAATCACAAGGGAGTACTTCCGCGTAGCTGCGTTTGCATAGCCAGGATGCACGTCAGGTCCGAAGAGCTGCGCGTCGAGCCTTTGCGAACCTACGCAGAGCCTACGGCAGGTATGGTGTAACCGACCTGACGCAGACGCCACGCGAGTGTAACCCAGCCTTAAGAGGATATTATCGGAGGAGGATGAGAGTAAAATAAAGAGAGAGAAGGACAGAGCAATACATAAGTGTCAACAGAGGATTGGAAAAATCTGCAAAATTTTCATACTGCTTCTTCAAATATAAAATTAAACATAAGAATATAAGCCAATCAGTTTATTTTCTTATGTTTACTCAAAGTAGAATCTAGAATAGTTGGTTTTAAAATTATTTTTATTTTTTTTTAAGCGCCTCCACAGTCTCGCCCCGCAGTGTCTTTCAGACCTCCTTCAGCCCTCTTCGCATTCCTTCAGGTCAGCAGACCGGCCACTTTTAAGCATCTCCTCAACCAAGAGGAAACCTGGAGGTGACCGAGCTTTCTCTGTAGCCGCACCTAGATACTGTTGAACATTAAGGAGGCCGCTTCCCTTGCTGTTTTTAAATGATCTCTTTCATCATATTATTTCTCTTTGGCTTTTGTTGTTGTGTTTAATATCTGTGCAGTTGTTCTATTGCTCTTATGTTTGTGTAAAGCACTTTGGCCCACTGTGTTGTTTTTAAAGTGCTATATAGATAAAGAACAGTAGGAATTTAACAAAGTTAGGATAGATATTCAGGTCTACTCATGTCTTTCAGCTGCATGTTGCTGTAAATATCTCAGAAAAAGTTGAGACAACTTCTGTTCAGAGGTTGCTTCAACTTAATTGACATGTTTACGTTGCAGTTCGATTGTGCAGAGACCGATGTAGCAAGCATGCGCAACCAAGAGCAACTCACAAAATCAAAGGAACGCATTTTACAATTTTCTTACCTAAAACAACTAAAACCTAAGAAAACTCCAGTTGTTTAAGCAAAAGTTATGATGTTTTTTTTAGTTGGTCTCATTCACAGCTGGGTTTCCCCATCAGAGTTCCTCTAATTCTCGAAACTGAGAGCACTCTGACTGGTGTACATACAGGTAAGACATACTACTCATGAATACTTCACTTTAAAATCTATCTTTATACAATGCGATGTGAAAACTGCCTCAGGCATAACTAAAGTCAAAGCGCATTTGTGAACAGAGGGCTATTTAAACTAATCTAAATACTTTGGCAACGGGGAATAGGATTCTAAAGGGAAATAGAGGTCAGAGAGCAATCATGGTTTCCTCCATCTCAGTGGCAGCAAAGAATAAAAACAGGGAACCCACACAAAATACAACAAAAAAGGACATAGGGAAAAATCCACCCTTTCACATGACCCCACAGTGTCAGCCACAATGACACCAGTGTATGGGAAATCAATGGACTATTCTTTATTTTCAATATAGAGAAACTAAGCTCTTTTTTGTATTGGCAGATTGTTCCAAAATAATTTAGTGTTACACGCTCTCATGATATCATTCCCCACTTTTCCATCTGCTTTATGGGAG
Source organism: Atherinosoma microstoma (assembly GCA_037177055.1). NCBI lineage: Eukaryota > Metazoa > Chordata > Actinopteri > Atheriniformes > Atherinidae > Atherinosoma > Atherinosoma microstoma. Next base: position 31,826,969 of record JBBBVU010000001.1, on the reverse strand, counting down.
ATCACCAGCATTTTCTTTGGTATTCTGAGAGCCCACACGGCTTGAAGTGTAGTTGTGTTTAAATTCCAGTCTGGATTTAGTAACCTTTATGTCTGGACTGATCTAACTCCTCCATCCCTTTGTGTACCAGAGACCCTGAGCCTGGCAGCTCTACCGGCCTGGAGGAGACATCAGCCCGGAGACATAGAAAACAGCCAGCCAGAGGAGCTGGGGTTATTAATGATGACCGCTGAAACTCGGCAGAATGACAAAACATGGGAACAAATAGCGTGTGAAATGCACACCTGTCTGCTGCAATGGCATGAGCCGCAGAGAAGGAGGTGAGGGAGAAGGTGAAGACTAGGAAGATGGACGAGGAGGCAGAGGGCACTGTAAAGAAGGGGGACAAGGTGCTGTATAGACCAATGGAAAAGCCCATACGAGGGGAGAAAGGATATCAAAGAAGCAGACAGAAAGCGGAAGAGGAGGCGTTAAAAAGGAGAAAAAAAAGTCTCAACAGAGGGGATTTGGAGAGCTGGAGGTGGTGTAAGTGTCTGTTGACAAGGAGTGTGGAATGCTACGGAGGAAGAAGAGAAGGAGGTGCAGAATACTGACGAAAGAGGAGATGTATAATACTGTAGCAGAGAGCTGCAGAGGAGGCTCTGTTTAGCTGTGTTTGGGTCTGGAATAGAGTCACGTCTGCTGGGTCTGACAAGAAAAAAAAACCACCAAAAAAAAAAAAATAGGGTAGAGAAAGAAAAAGGAAAGAGAGAGAGAGTGAGATGCTAACCCATATTTCTATCATGATGCGATGTCAGTGGTCAGTGTGTGAGGTTTCCTGTTGCTTAGTTACTGTATTGCAACAGCAGCGCCAGTGTGTGCGCCTGTATGTGTCATCCTCCCAGTGGTGGGTGTCTGCACGAATTTCCCACTGCTGCCGCCATGTCTGCTGCCTTGAAACTATGCTGTTAACAAGAATCAGTGTTCTGACAGAAAGCCTTCTCCCCCAGCAGGTCCTACGTGTAGGCGCCTCAGCAGCCTTGCTGTATATTCTCCAGACTGTCGGTATACTGTAAAGGGAAAAAGCAGCGCCCAGCTGGTGCCGAGGAACCAACACTCTCCCTGGATAAGGCGTGTGCATTGGCCCAGGTGCCCTGTCATAACCCCGCCCATCAATCACCATTGGCTGACAGCCACAGCCATGGCTCCCGCCCTAAGGAAACATGGATCGGCTTTTTTCCCCCCTTCAGGATGATGGATGAGGATGGAGCCGCTGAGCCCTAAAGGCTGGGGTTCTATGGAGTGTGAAGCTGCACTGAGGTATAGGAAGGGAGGAGAAGCCAAGTGGGTAGTTACTTAAAAAACGAACTGAATCTTACTCTAACTTTTGAGAATCAGATTTTTTTTTGCTCAGAATAAGAGAAAAATGCCTTTGAGATGTCATGAGCCCACTTTTTAGGGTATATGAATGAATTTTGATTGTATAATTTAAGTAGAACAAAAGTCTAATTAAACTAGTTCTTGCAAAAATAAATGAATGAATAAACAAATAAATAGATAAATGATGGAAGTCACCGCAGGGTGAAATAACTTGTTCGGGTGGACAGATGAATAAAGATGACAGAAAACCTTGAAGACCTTGAAGACCTTGAAGACAGGACAATTCAAGGTGCTTTACATTGCAGAAAAGTACATTAAAACAGAAGAGTTGAAAATAATGATAATCTAAAATCAAGATTAAGAAAGGACAATAGATTAAAAACATGATCAAGTTTAAAATTCAAGATGAAAAGGAAACAGTACAAATTCAGATAAAAACTGTGTAAAAGCAGCAGAGAACAGAAGGGTCTTTAACCTGGAGTTAAATAAACTGAGTGTTTCTGCTGATCTGAGATTTTCTGGGAGTTTGTTCCAGACATGTGGAGCATAGAAGCTGAATGCAGCTTCT
>JBBBVU010000001.1:31811814-31823934 GCA_037177055.1 Atherinosoma microstoma | reverse complement strand
AAGATGGTTTATGTAGCATTTATAATCACAGAGAAATAATCAATTATATTTGTGTATGTCCATTTTCAAGCTGAAACACCAAAAAGACCCTTGGGGCTCAAGAGGTTATAAACTGTGATATTTATGTGAATCAATTTTTTCTCTGACTCCTAAACATAATCCACCAGGATTAATCCAGGTGGATTGGATTTTTTCCAAATCTGATCAGGAATTGGGTATTTCAAACCAGATTTTATCCTGAAGATTTGAATCCAGATTTGTAAATCCAATCCAAGAAGAATTTTATCAATGGTCTTTCTTGACTTGTGTCTAGTATATAGTTTATTCATGGGATGGAAATGGTAGAAGTATTTACACACAGATGCTCTCTGTCTCAACTACAGCTTCTCCTGTAGCTGAACACACTTTTGAGTTAAAAACTTGACTTACAGCATGGTTTTTGCTCTTTGAACCATTTATTATATGAACATATGAAACGAATTGTCAAACCAGTGGATCTTTTTTTGGGTTTGCTCATGTTCTTTCATGCTGATGTTCACTGAGCTCTTAGGGCCACATGGTGTGAAGACTTTTGAAGCTTTTGCATGTAATGCCACTTGGGTTTGTTTGAAGAGAAAAAATAAAGCACAAGTTTTAAAACCACTTTTATGAATTCTCACTTGATAAATAATGAACATATTATCTGATCTTTTGAAAATTGCTTCAAATGCCAAAAAATAAAAAGCCTTTCAATGCACATAAAGAATTCAGTCCATTGATGACCAGGATTTCTTTGTGGCCAACCTTGTGTTAATGAAGATAAGACGGTGCTGTAAAAATGTAAGTGCTCCTGGGGGCCTTGTCGCAGCTAATCTAAAAGGAAGATTCTTGAGTGCACAGCTTGTCTGTGGTTTTTCATGACTGCTTGTATTAAACACACTCATAAAACAACATATGCGTCTTTCCCTGAAGACACATTGTCTAAATGAACAGTGAAAGCGAGAGACTCAGTCATGTCAGTAAATGTGAAAGAGATGAATCGTTGATTTTTGCTGCTCCTCTGCCACCAGAGAAGTGATGAGAGTGAAATTAAGGCCGTACCAGTTGATGCTGTTGTGGTCCAGCTGCAGCGCTGCTCAGATTATGCAAATATGTTTAATGCCTTTTCCCCTCAAAATAAATAGTTGCTGCCATTATTTCTCCCAACTTTGGTTGCCTCCAGTGAGGAGGATTTTCCCTGTAGTGTGTTGAAAAATAAGAAATATTGCCAGGAATATAATAATGGCCGTAAATACAGGCCCACGTCTAGCGTTCTGCTGAACACATTAATTGCTTCAAAAATGAGCTGACTTTATTCGGACTCTATTAGGCGCATCGGTGGTGTAATTTAGATGGAGAGAAACTGTTGCGTAATGAGATTTTTACACAGTAGCCTGCTTTACATCCCCACTTTCCTAAGTCAGTGTAAAATATGGGGACCTTCATCACAGGATGAGGGCTAATTGCTTTAAATTCATATTTTAAGATTTTATGGGACACATTTGCAGGATCTGTATTATTTTTCCTAATGGGGGAAAATGTCAAAAATGGAGTGGTTTTGAAGGATTTTATCATTTAATTAATTATGAAAAATGAAGGGCTGGCAGAAATTGGAAAATTATTGTGCAATATACAGAGGAGTGGCCATGAGAGCATGTTAAATGAGCAGCTGACCCAGAAGTACTTTGGAAGGAAGCAAACAAAAATGTTTGATCTGATGTACAATGTTAATCAGTTGACAGCAACGTGTCATTGAGCAAAGAATTGACACTCTATCTGATCACAGGCAGGCCATACAGCTATGAATTGACAAAATTCTGTCAAGTAAAACATTATTTCTGCATTTAACTAATGGGGCCATGGAGACTATTGAATAAAAAACTACCAGTCAACATCAAATCAGAGCCTTTACCAATTTTCTTTCTTTCCCAGGAATCATTGAATGCCCCTTTCTTGCTCCCACCCTGCCTCTCACGAAAGATGCAATAAACATGACCTTCTGGTCCAGACTTGGAAATGTCTGAAAAAGAGTAAATTAAAATAGATGCTTGACACAAACTTAAATGTGAATTCCCATGTCAGTCAGGACTCATACAAGTAATCTAATAACCACTAATTAATGCGCTGTTTACCAGAGTCCCATTCGCAACCTTTATATGATTAAAACACACACTCAAATATCAATTTTTTACTGATATTGTACATATACATTTACTCTTGTTTTCCAGGACCATCTCATTTATATTTACCTGCTATTGCTGTATGAAACAGCCGCCATCCATCAGGCCGTGCAGTAGCACAATCACTAATTGTGACTGATGGTTCAGGAAACAGTGGATAAAAGTCCACTGAGTCAGCTTCACTCTGTCTCCATCCAAATCTGTGTCATCCAAGTTTGTAAGTAAAACACTTGTCACAAAAACCATGGTTTGTGTGTCTGTTAAATATATGTTATCTGACAGCTGTATGACAGCAAAGGTTTGGATACTTTAAAGACTAAATTTGAGTAGTCACACAAATGTACTCCTCAGAAAAACAAAGGCATTAAATATTGATAGGATAAGATGCAGGATTTCATAAACTTTATTACATCACTGATCTAAATCTCAGTTTTGGTGTTAAGTGTATTTTAAATGGAATACACAGATTTTTACTTGCTATCTTTATATGTTTAGACTTAGAGCTGGAGGCTGAAGCAGCCCTGGTCGTGACCTTGAATGATTTCTGCTCCCTGCTGGTTTTTCCTCCTCCTGCTCCCACACCAGGTAGGATGGGTGTTTGCTTATTTATTCATTTATCTTTATTCATCATTTCCTCTCCATGAATATTCTCTGGACTCTGTCTTCCAATATCATCATTTCCCACAAAACACAGCATTTTACACAAAAAGGTAAATTACTCAGTATTATTTCCACTGATTAGCATTAGTGATGCTTTGGTATGATCTAGAACAGTGGTTCCCAAACGGGGGATTGGGACCCTGATGCGGGTCGCGAGATCATTTCAGGGGGTTGCCAGATAATTGTGAAAAATATATAACCAACATTTAACAAAAAAATGTGGGATTTTTTTTATCATAGTTTTCAAAATTAATGTAGAGTTAAATCTAAAATTAGCTTAATTTTCTAACACATCAATGCATAAATCCACATTAATCCTAATTATTCATGAAGACTCTGACAGTTTTCAAGCCTTATATTTAGAGGATCCTGCAGGATGACCCATCTGATATCATACCAAAGTCAAATCATTGACTGTGTTTACATGGAGCCAATAACCCTTTCATAACCAGAATATTAGCAATAACCCGGTTGCACACGGCCATGTAAACACCAGCAGAAACCCGAATATGCCCATATTCGGGTTTTTAAAAACCCAAATATTACCCCTGGGTTACTCTTTTTCCAACCCGAATATTTGGTCATGTAAACGAGTGTCGGCATATCTCCATCGAAAGGAACATTAAATTGTGTTCTGCGCATGTTCTATCCGCAAGGACTCTTGGTCTTTTAAATAGTAAACAAACATGGCGCAACCAAGACGCATTACACCACACTCTTGGAGCGAGGAGGGAACACATTTTTTCATCACAGTGGTGAAACACATGAATCTATTGTGCTTTGTGGATGGAAGAAAGCACCGAAGTGAAGTTATTTTTAAGAGGGTTGCCGAGGAGTTAGCTGAGGCAGGGTTTGTAAAAACATCAGACCAAGTTAAGCACTCTCTATTGAGGACCATGACACACAATAGTGCCACATACTGCTGGTGGGTCAGTACCAGCACCAAAGTGCAAGCAAAAGGGACTGCTATCGGTCCCGGATAGTTCTTCTTCTGCCTAGTGTTTTTGTTGTTGCCATGGATACAGGAAGAAGCGGAAAATAGCGCATATTTACGTCATGACGTTCTCCGTGCGTTGCGGTTTGGGTCGGGTTATTCCAATTGATTGCAACTATCACATACAGGAGTAACTCTGTCTGCTCATGCACGTAAACGGGAATTCTAAAAGTTTCAGAAACCAGAATATTGACATTAACCCGAATAATGATGGCATGTAAACGTAGTCATCGTCATTGTGGGAGGGGGGGTTGCAAATACGGATATATGTTATTTTGGAGGTCGCGGCTCAAAAAGTTTGGGAACCCCTGAACTACAAGATGATGAATATCTGATATTTCTGTTGTTGCTAGGTGTGTGGTTGTACTAAGACACTTCACAATTACCTTTCAGTCCTGTCAAACTCTTTTAGGTGACATTTCTGAAAAAACAACTTAACTTTCTAATTGAACATGCTATCGTTAGCTAGCTAACTCTGTGACAATAAAGTACTTAGATGTAGTAGTTCGCTGCTACCATATGTAGTACCCCTCACCATGTTATCAACAGAAAAATTATGCGCTGTCACTAACATGAAGGTTTGTGGCTGATAAAATGCTAATGTGCCTCATCAAAATAACCAGTTTCCTTTTATAAATTCAATTCTTGTTGATATCCAAGTTGCACACATGAGTATCTCTGTATATATTTCCCTCTCCCTCCTTTAAAGTTCATACTCAAAATCACATGTTTGCCTCCAGGTTTGCTTTGTTGTTGAACACTAATGTTTTCATGCAGTCAATATTTGATCCTAGTTCTGTATTCTACTATCCTAACTCAGTTTTAGAAAGGTGTAAAAGGCAAAAATTGGGTTGACAAACTAGTATTGTTCCAGTCTGGGAAATCTAATGTAATCTTGCTTCTTTGGCCACCACATGATGTACCCATGGGCCAGTTTAAGTAAATGATTGAACAATAGGGAATTATGATTTCTTAAAAGAAAGTGTTTTTATATGATAGGCTTTTGAATTAAATCCTTTTTTTGTTTCCTATTAAAAGATTCTGAACATTTCATTAAAATATTTATATATATTACAGTATTTCTACATTTGAATTTATTTATAAAGCTATTCACAGTTCTGTGTTTAAGATTCAATTATGCCAATAATTCAGAGCAACACTCCAGTTAGAGGTACAAAATCTCTTGGACTCACACTGCTGCTCAAAACAGAGAAAGAAATATGGGCAAACTGGAACTGACAACCTCCTTGAAAAAAAAAAGCATGCTGGATAGGATTTCATAGTGCATTGCTCTGGCGTGCCAGTTCCACATATTCTCGGTTGAACAGCATCAGTGTGACATGTAGCGAAAATTCTTTGTTTTGATTTTAAGTATGGCTATTTTAATTATATATCAACTTGAATTATTCAGGTTCACAATGCAAGAGTGGTCTGTTAAAATTTATTTGTGCAACTGAGCAGGAGGACAATTGAGAAAGCATTCAAAGTGGTGTAGGCAGGCTTCTTCCCACATAACAGTAGGAGGTTGAAATGAACCATCATGAGTAAAGCTTTTAATAATGTGCAGTTTCCATTTCAACATAAAAACTCTCTTTATCTAAGAAGAGGTTTTGGCTGTGGGGTTGTTTAAATAACCTAACCGATGAGATGTGCAGCTGGTTCAGTGTGTGGATGTTACTAAAGTCAAGCCTGTGGCATTCATGGTGGAAATTCCAAAACATACCAACAGTGGATTAAAAGGCCTTGTGAAAAGACAAGTCACAGTGATGGAATGTGGCCTTATTGTGGTATTATGTCAGTTGAACCAACATCTTGCATATAAAACCAATTTCTGAAGGATTTAGAAAAGGCTGATGAGTATAAAACCACACAGATCAGAAATAAGTAACAGTGAAAACCAACCTTGCTTCTGCTGGAGGCAGTATTGCTACCTTTGTGATTTTTTGCTTGTAGAGATTCTATCCCTTCCAGGGATTTTTCATTTACACTGCCCTTCCTGAGCAGGTTTTTCTTTTACAACTCACCACACAAGTGACTCCAGAGCAGCTTCCTTTGTCTATTATAGCCAATTAGAGACTGAAACATGCATTGGTATGCTGTAAGTGAGCATATGATTAACTGGGAATCATATCTGAATAGATAACAAGTAAAATTTAATGAACCAGTGATTATTGAGACATATCAGAGCAGAAGGAGTGATGGAGTTGGTGAGTGAGTGGAAAAATAGGGCGAAGAAAGACTTTGCGGACGGAATGAATTTCTGAATAAATGCAAATAGATATTTCAGGTGAAAAAAGTCCAACGGATCAAACTGTGTCCCACAAAGGAGAACTTTTTCCATCCTCTGTTATGGTGCTGTTGATTCAAAGACATCAAGGATGATTTGGATTTTGTTGAAACGTTGTGATTGGCTGACAAACTGTGAGGGTAGGCAACGTTAAATCCCGGCATTGACAAGGACATCAAAAATGTTCAAAGATATATAACAATGGTACAAGATGCAAAGAAATAAAAACTCGAAAGAGGAAATTGTGAGACAGGCCAAAGCAAAAGCTTAAAAACACTTTATAGATAGCAATGACGATATACGTTCTGTTTTTAGAAAAATGGAGAAAAAAAAGCATGCAGGACAGAACAAACCCAAAGTGCATGTTTAAAATCACCGCAATAAGACTGGTTAATGAGTCCATTACACCAGAAGAACTCAATAAATCCAGGCCCAATATTTTACGTCCTTGCAACGAATATTGAGGACAAAGGGCCACTAATTCACTGTGAATATACAGTAGATGTAAAATAAAAAAGAGCAAACATTGAGGAGGAAGTTGGACTAGTTGGAGAAGACATTGTTGTCGATGAGTGACCTTGGGGGTCATAAATTGATTTTTCTGATAATTTTGAATTCGCTTACGATTCATTTTGATGTAAATTTTGATTTTTTTTTCTCACCCCTTTAATATCCACTGCCAACTCTGCCCTTGGGCTTTCATAGTTAATAATGGACTTAGCACTGCATCATCTTGATGGTGACGTGAATAAAGGAAGGGGATAGGATAGGATAGGATAGGATAGGATCTACCCCTAGAGCTGAGATACTGGTGGTAGGTGAGCAGGGATGCTAATGGGCTCCTCTGGTCTCATGACGGGGAGATTGGTTTGCCCTAAGTGAGAGTTACTCCCACTTAAGGAGTTTTAAAGAACATGGATTAGACTGATTGGCTCAAAAGGTAACAGGGAAGAAAACCATTGAACCTGAGTCCTGATAACACAAACGAGCACAGCAGAATGAGGAAAAACATCTTCCTTTTGCATGCTTTATTAATGTATATGCTGATCCACACTAACCCACCTGCTGTGGGTTCCCCTCATGCCACAAAATGAAACTCTTAACTCGGGCTGTGAACCAATATCATCTGAGGATATCCTGGAGGCTCTATACTCACACGTTTGCAATAGTTGTTTAGGGATTAGCTTTGTTTCCCACAGATTTGATCAAATTCCATCAGATTGGTATCTGGGTCTTTTGGAGGGCGGTTGAACACCTCACAATCATCGTGGATTTTCATGTTTCCTGGGCCCTTCCTGCTACTGGCTCCAGTAGGATGCAGGTCTTTCCAGCAGAATATTGCACTTTAATGAGCAGAGATGCACATCATACCTGTCCTTGTTTCTAATGTTGTGTGTGATCACATGTGCAGCTGCAGCATCTGTTTGTTTTTTTTCAGAACTGGAGAGTATTTCCTTGGCAGAGGAGCAAAGGCTTTTCTTCCCGGAAAATATATTTTAGCACCTCTCCCGAATGGCATCAGAGTTTGATTTTCCCAGAGTTTGATTTTACCAACTGCCTCTACTTCTTGGATCCGACTGCTCAGATCAGATTTTTTGAAAGTCTCCAAAAGAAATATTTCCAAATGGATGTGTGCAACAAATAATAGAATGCAGGATAGGATACCCCATTAACTCATACGCCACAAAACTAGAGGTTAAAGTTTATTTTCTATTTTTCATTTATTTGTTTGTTGGCAGTTTTGTAATGACGAACTAAAATGATCTAGATGCCAGGGCTTGGTTATAGAAAATGTTGTTAGCACTGATTCCCATTAGCACTGATGGCCGACTAAAGAACGAGATAAAACCCAAACAATTATGCCTTTTAAACTAATGCAGGATGAATGGAAATAAAGAAAGAAAAAGCTCTGAATGGTCTTGACAAAAAGGAATATCTTTGTCTTATCGATGTTTTTAATGTTGTCAAAGATTTTTCCATAAACAGGAGAATTTTAACAGTTTTGTGTCTGGATCATTTATTCTTGTTGTTTTATGTTGTAAGGTGACCTTGAGCGTCAAGAAAGGCGCCAACAAATAAAATGTATTATTATTATTATTATTATTATTATTATCGTCTTCTTCATGCAGCCCTGATTTTCTTTTTTTCCCCATGGCTGTGTGCATCCCTTCTGTCTCTGATTGCCCTGTCTGTAGATGAATAAAAACCTTCTCACTGGTTTCTTCTCACTGGTTTAATATCTCATCCATCTTCAGCTTCTGTCAGTTACAATTTAGACATGGTCCAGTGTTCCTTCTCAGAGAAATGGAGGGTGAAAGAAGAGGAAGGGGATCTTTTTCTCTCTCAGGGTTACCCTGACATAATGCATGACTGTTAATAGAAACACTGGCTGCTGTGTAGGCCAAACCTGTGATTCTACAATTATAGTCCTTTTTCTTCCAACTTGATCATCCTCTTGTCGGTATGAAGAGATCCATGTGTGGAGATGACAGACCAGATTTTTACCCCCCCCCCCCCCCTTTTTTCCCCATCTTGAGCAAGAGTGTATTTTGGAATGTCCAGCTAACTCAGACGACTCAATCGCAGTGTGCCAGCCATGCCTCATTGCCTCATCTCATATCTCATCCCAACCAGCCTCTTCACTGCCTTTTCTCCCTGCTTCTGCTAGTTTTCTCATTACATTCCTGACTCTCCCAAGGAAATAATACAGAGGTCTACTATTGGTCTCAGTGGAAAAAAATAATTTCCTTTCATCTAGACCTAAGTGTGTGTGTAGAATTCACATACAGTTCCTATCCTAAAATGTGTATGCAGCCCCCCCTTGCCCACTCTTCATGCTCTTTAAATAGGCTATTTTCTCCTCTAATGTTGTTTCCCCTCGTCTCTTCTTTTGTATTGATTGGACAAGCTTGCCAGATCAATAGATTGCTGTAGATCAGAGCGATTGCTGCTCAGGCAGGCTACCATCTCCCAGCATTCAACACGGTCTCCCTATAAACCACTCTGAGAGGCTCTCATTTCTGCACCAAGGTTATGAAATAAAGTGCTGATAAAAGCTGACGGTGACGCTTGTTTGTTTTGACCGATGAATAGGTTAACTGCTCTGGCAATGTAGCAAGCCTTCTGCCAGCACTCAGGGTCTCACCTCATTGTAGAGCAAATTACCTTGAATCTATGGTCTCTTTATTGCACCCACAAATCCTGAAAGTTGTTAGTGCCACAGGGCCGAGGAACACACGGGAAGATTGTGCACTAATGGTCCAATGATGCTTTTGCTCTTTTTATATATATAGCTGATAAATCAAACTATCAATCACAGTGTTGCACTATTGAACCGGCCATTATTCTTCACTATATTTAACTTATGTTTACATTTTTGATGTTTTGAATTCAAGGCAGACCTTTTATTGCTTGTATTCAGGTAACGTCTCATCCACCCCATTTGTTGTGCGTAGAATGAAGTGATGGTTGACATAGCTCATTGTAGGTCAGAGAATGTGAGGAGTGGGGGTTTTCTGCAGTTTCAGGACCCTCATTTTTCTCAACAGTGCATGCTATTTAATGTAAGAGAAAGACACCTTGCCCTGGACCTTTACCCTTACCCCCCGTACAGCTGCTCCATTATGAAAAAAACCATAATCACCATTATGTTTGGTCAATATTGAAATCCCGATTATTTAACGTGAATACTCACAGAGCCAAGTAGGACCATCACCCAGGACGTAACACAAGCCAGGACCAACCATGCTTTTGGGTTCCTGTTTATTAATTTATCTTTTTTTAATCTTTCTTTTTCATTTCTTGGTTTTATTATACTTTTTCTTTATCCGAGCTGGGAAATTCCTTTTCTACATTTCACCCATCCTAGTTACACTAAGAGCAGTGGGCGGCCAGGCCAGATTCTGGTGCCCAGGGAATGGAATCTAACCCAATACATGTGTCGTATATCATACTTTTCTTAAGTCTGGTTTGGTTTTTAATATGTTACATTAAAACATGAACATTTTTTACCTTACATTTGTGTGTCTACAGTCTACATTGACATTATCAATATGTGACTGTGAGCCGGGCTGGATCAGCCAGTGGCAGCTTCAGTGTGTGTGTGTGGAGCAGTGGTCAACATCTCTTCCAGCTGGGAGGGACTGTAGTGCTAGTACAGGTGTTGTGCTGGAATAAGCACCCGTCCTTGGCAACTTTGTCTGCAACAATGTCAGAGGGTCTATTTCTGGTACTTTCTCGGATGCGCCTCGCAAACATTATTCTAACAATAATTTTTTGTTGATATCACTGTTTTTGTGGTAATTTGGAACCAAAATCAAAGTCAAAATCTGAAGGTGATATATTGCACATCCCTAACCCTAGCCATGTTGGCATTTTAATAATGTTAAATGACTCGAAAAAGCTGAAACTGTGTATACACATGACACATGAGAAGTGTTGAAAATGAAGGTGAAAATTACAGTCCCGAAGCTTTGGTTTCTTAAACCGCAATGTCTGGTACTACGCGTCTTTGTATTGATCATGTTCTGGAGGGTGGAAAATGCCTCATGCTTGCATTGTATTAGGTTGTTCCAATTGTTCAAATTGTTAAATTTAACAATATTTCTTGTTGAGTCTTAAAAAAAAGAATGGAAGCCAAGAATATCACAAAAAAGTAAATGAGAATTTGGCTCGAGAACTTTTTGTTAGGGTCCTTCTCTGAAGCTTCTGTTGTTTATTGTGTAAGTTAAAGCTCAAGATTGTGGTTGCTATGCAGGAAGCTGACAACAACATGAGCCGATCTGATTCTAACTTGACATAATGTTTTTTGTTTCACCAGGATGTCCAAGCAATCTTTTTGATGAAGAAGACTGAGTTCCAATGACAAATCCAGGCCATAAGAGTGTCAAACAGCCGGTCATGGTTAGTTTACACCAAACAAAAGTAATGAAGCTATAAAAACACAAAAATGAGCAGACATCGCAGGATTTGTTCTGTAGGGTCTTAATCCTGCTTTCACTCATCCACATTTAAAGAAGTTATATGTTTTCATGCATTTTCATGTTTTCATCTGCTTGGCTGCGTACAAACTTATCTTAAGCACTATGTAATTTGAGATGTTGGGGTACTAAATTAACGGCTATTTCAGTAAATCAAGTTCAAATCTGTCTTGGACAATGTAAAAGTAATTAGAAAGTAAACATTTTTAAGGCATCTAGTGGGTTAAGTAACTTCTAAACTTTGAAAATATGCTGGCATCATCTCACATCTTCTTCCATCAATCCAGCCTTTTTTATATATTTGTCCAACTCTTCATTCACTGGAAATATGTGAGCAAACATAAGTCATTGAATTCAGTAACCGTGTTTTGTTTTTATTTTTAGCTCCATATTATGAGATTCATCCTTTAGGTATAAAAAAATATGGGCTTATGCTACTCATGTCATGTAGCCTTTCATGCAGCTAGGTCTTGCTAATGATGTGTTCTACTGAGGTAGTTTTGAAGAATTAATAAAGCGTAAGTGTGAATTTGGTCTGACTACAGTGGTCTCCCTGGACAAAAACCCACAAGGCAAAGTATAATTTCAACCATACGACCTAATAGTTATGGCAGTTCTATCAAGCACTGTGCTTTTCCACAGTGCCTGGGCACTCATTTATCGATTGTTCAAAGAAACTCTCCCAAATTTCATCCTGCGAATGAAATATATAATGTTCGAATGAACAAAACAATCTGAATTTTTCAAACATGCGAAGTAATGACGTGTCATGCGCAAAAGAGACCCGATGCTTGTAGTGAATCAGCAGAGCCGGCTCCCAGTTTTTCCTTTTGCTGCTTAGCTCTCCCAGTGGTCAGTAATGATGTGTCATTCATGAATGAGCTGGTTCTAAGAGTTTATCTATAACGGGAGACTTTAACATTCCTACTGATAAGGCTCAGGACAGAATGACCATAGAGTTGTATTCCGTTCTCGATAATTTCGGTCTGATCCAACATGTTA
>JBBBVU010000001.1:31763346-31774026 GCA_037177055.1 Atherinosoma microstoma | reverse complement strand
TTTAAACAAAGGATATTGTTTACGGGATTAATGTTTACTACCCCCTTTCCCTTAACGAGCTGGGGGTTCGTAACACCCTATAACCCTGTATCAGTTTCTGAGACCCTTTGCATAACTTTATGGTAAAAACTTGGCTCAAATCCCTGTTGTACACAATCTGATACTTGTCTTCTGCCCCCTGGTGGATACAATAATTATACAATAATGCTCTATTGTAATTATGACATCACACAGTTATAAATGGATCATATATTAGTACAAAAAATATTTGTATTAATTCTTTCTTTCATGTTTTGTGAAAAAGGGCTAAACAAAAATGGACTTTTCTCTCCATTTTTCTTGGGTTAGGCCTTAAAGGGTTAAGGACATAAATCAAGTTAGGCATCAAGGCTCTGATAGTGAAGTGACAAAATTCTGTCAAGCCTATAGGTTAGGTACTGGAGAGGTACCTTATCATGTTGAGGGGATAGTAGTGGCAGTAAGTACTATGAGGCAGTGAGCAAGACATGAACTTTGCAGCTTAAATAGACCACCCAGAATGGATGGGTAGGTTTGAATGGCATGTTGAGGCTGTTGTGGTTAACCAAGCAGGAGCTTTAACCAGATTATTAAAACTGGTTTATTTACAAGATTTATCAGTGAACTGCAACACACAGGAGACAGGTGGTGGACACCCTTGGTCAGGGGTTCAGCTCTCTGCAAATAACAGGTATCATGTATGAAAACGGCTTCAAAGGTCAAATTAAATCTGGAACACAGGTAAACTTGATGACTGACTGTGGATGTGCTGGGAACTTGAATAACAGCTTTCTTCCAAATGTGAGGCTCGAAACTGACCTCTTAAATACAATCTTTACCATTTACCATTCAGGAGGTGTTCATTTGAGGCACCCTGACACAGACAAATCTGAAAGACAAGGGACAGGAATTCTGGAGACAAGCAGGAACAAAGATCTATAGGGTTACTTTGCATGGTTAACAGACAAACTGATCGTGAAAAAGAGGTCAGGGCTTTTGAAGAAGACAGGCCACAAATGGAAAGCATCTGCAATCAGGCGACTGCCAACCACTGGAATCGAAACACAAGGGGAAAGAATACAAGACAATGTTGGGAGTAACAACAAATTCCAACAGAGGGAGATCACATGGGAAGAAGCAGACTTTCTTGCAAGCGTCGCTTCAATTATTACATGCCACCACCACATAAAGCTTTGTTAAAGGAATTGAACTTATTTTCCTTCTGTGACACCTGTTTTCTGTTGTTAACTTTGTTGTGCGTGGAAAAAGTGCTGTGTTATCCTTTCGGTCAGTCTCGCTGAAGGTGTCGTACAAGGTGAGAGAAGACTTAAAAAGCTAGATAAATCTGTCAGAATTCTGTTTGGGGCTTAAAGAAAGTGATTTTACTCTATCACACATCAAATATGCCTTCAATTCCCATACCTCTTTATAGCCTTGATTCTGTGTCTTTGAAATCAGTTCATCATAATACTTGATATCTTGAAACTTGAGTCGGGGATGAAATGATACACCTTTGTTAAAGCACATAGAGATTTAATTTTAAACACTAAATGAATACAATAAGCTTCCAGCCACTGCAAACTTGATCTCTTGACCATGTATTCATATGACTTTCTCTCTTAACACATGCATGTGCTCCATGGCGACCTGTGTGCGGTTATTGATTGTCACTGACAGAGCACCTGAATGTTATCCTACATGTTTGTGATTCATGTTTTTGTCTTTATGTTACAGCCTGGTGGTAGACTGGAACCTGAATTACCCTTTAGTGATAAAAAAAAAGTAGTTAAATTGAATCAAATTAAGAATAATATATATGCAAAACTGAAACTGAGGTAAATTCGTTCAGATTTCTTTAGTTGAGCTGAGGATTAAACTGAGCAGGAGCATTTGTAAAATCGGGACGCCAAAGAAAAACTGTCACTAAACAGCCTGTCCTCTCACTAAACCGTTGGTCCAAATGTTCCAATAAAAAAAAGGAAACAGACATGTCTCACTATTTGGCCAAAAAGAAAAAAAAAACTTGGTTTCAAAGTTTAAAAAGTTATAAAAGTAATCTGAATACTGACTTGATGGATATCAATCTTCTGAACCTATTTTTTTTTCTTCCTCCTGTCTCTATATAAATCTCTTTTATAACATCAGATGGAGATCTGCTTGAAAGTACATCAAATGAAGGTGCCAGCCATTTATTAATCAGCAGTACTCTTGCTTATCATTAACTGCACCTGTGCAACCTCAGATCCAACAATCAGGATCAAGACTCCATGTCCAATCAGAGTGGCTGTTTTGTTGCTCACCAGTTAGACAGAACAAACTGGTCATTATCCTCAGACAGAGCCTGCGCCAAAATCTAATCTTCCTTTATCAGCAGCACTTGAAACAAGCAGATGAGTCTCTCCTGACTGAACTGTCCTTTAAAAGCTTACTTTGTCCCAGAGCGATTAACTGGTGCTGGCAAACTGGTTGAGTTTGCACTCTTAAACACTGACAAATAAACTCCACACCCTTGAAGCACACACTCCTCATATATATGAATCATATGGCTTCCTGTGGACATTGCAGCTACACATAAAATAATCACAGCTTCTAACTGCAAAAGCCAACTCGTGATAGAAATAAGTGCTTTAAAGAAATACAGGATGGTGTTTTGAAATGGATCGAGTAATGATGTTTAGTTAAAGCTCATGCCTCTGGTAACCTTCAAACTGCACAAAGAAGTAGAAAAAGTTTAAAGAAATATGGAACTGTCTGAATCATTTAGCTTTTTCCCCTGCAAATGCTTTTGAAGATAAAATGTTGGGCCTCTAGCACAACGATAAAGAGTGCTCTTTTGCTTTGTTTGCAAATACAGACGAACAGCTAAGTGCATTTCCGAAAGGTTTCTGGTAAACCGACTACAAGCCATATGGACCAAATTATCCGACCACAAAATGTTCGCAGTGGTGCTGCCTTGATCAAATCTAGTTAATATTGAACTGTAAGAGTACCTCAAGGCCTTAAACATCTCCTCATACAAATGGACTGCATTTTAGGTTCACAAATGACCCTGTGATTGGACAAATCATGCTGATATGCATTTTTGAGAGGAGTGTAGAAGGACATTAGTGGTTTGGTATAGCCAGAAGGTAGGAAGAAGACTGGTAATTTGCAATAATTATATTAAGAAAGCAAGTGATACTGACTTTAAATGGAATAAATATGAGTGCTTTATACACCCTGATATTATGCTCCCCATCCCCCTCTGCTCTGTTCTTTAAAAAAATTGGGCTTCTGAGAATACATAATTACTTGCTTTATTCTTGGCGTAGCTGATAAAATATTAAAATTACATTTAAGGCACAAGTGTTTTTGTGTGCCAATATCTGGGATACTTATCACAGTGGCTGATATCTCAGAGACGGGCGCTCATGGATACTTACGGACACTCTGCCAAATTTGTCAAATGTAACATCTAAACTCTGTTCAGACGTGCCGGGCGAGTTAAACCCAGAGGAGTCCTCTAAAGAGAAGATCGAAGGGATCAAACAGCAGAAAATAAATGGCGTGGAAAAACATGGGCTTATAAGAAGTCTAGGGAGAAATGGTTTGCTGGCCTTGTGCCTTTTGATATCAGTTTGAATTAGAATGATATTATTGATTTTCATGAGAGCAGCTTGACAATGCGCCTGTAGACAATCCTCAGAGACCGAAGGGACAGAAGCAGAAAAAAAAGCAGGAGGGATGGAGCGAGGCACAGAGAGAGAGAACGGGGAACAGGCAGAGGAAAACGGAGGGGAGGGAGACGAAAAGGCAACAAGAGGAGGGGTGGCGGATATAGGAAGAAGCATGAGTGAGGGTCTGCTTGCAGAAATAGAATGACTCCCCGATCAATTGTGTCGGTGGCCCTGCTGTGAGACTGCAGGGGATCCCTCATCACGAACCCATAAAGGAGAGGTTGTAATAGGCCAATACATTAGATAAATGGCATTTACTGCTATGGAAACGACTCCAACCTGGCTGGAGGTTGCCCACTGTGCTGGCAGCAGGTTTGTATTTATAGTGCTCTCTTGTATCTCACCGTGCAATTTCTCCCCAACCCTCCTCCTCTCCCGTCATGTCTTTTCTATCCTTCTTCACCTCCCTTGGTCTCAGTGATCCTATCTGATATCCTGCCACCCACGTACCCAGCTGCCGCTCCCTTGCAACCAGTTCTTGGTGTCCACGCTGTTCCAAGAAGAGCTGTTGGAGACTCACCACTTCCTGTCAGCGTAAAAAATGACCTGCTGGTGGACTAAGTGTTGCCTGGAGAGCGCAGGAGGAGGTGACATGAAAGCCAAAGATCAAACAAGTTGAGATTGTATTGAGCACTGTGGAAAATTGGTGTCCTCCGCAGGCATAATTACTGATCATTTTAGGATTGGTTTATTAATTAGTGATTCGTTGGATCTAAGAGCTAACTGGCTGTTTTAATTGTCAGCTGCTCTGTTTAATATTTTTTATTAATGTGGTTTTGATTTCTCAGTTAGCAGCGTCCTCCAGTGAGTGATATGCAGACTAAATTTTTTTCTCTTTGAATAATTTTTAATCAGCACCGACACGGCAGGACAGCATGCACCAGCTTTATTCTCCCCAGGGGTCACAGTAGTCCCTATTTTACTGTTGTACAGGCTCCTCCAGGTCTGTTACACTCGCTCTCTGTGGAAGTTAGGAAATAAAATAATTCTCCAACAAAGGGGCCTTCAAAAAGCTATTTAAGCCTTTTATGTGCATAAAGGCCCACCACAGTTTTGAAATAACCATCCATGAGGGTTACTTGTAACAAAATGATAATTCTTATTAATGCAAAAGTTTTTAATTCTGTATAACAGTTCCTTCTGAAATATACTATAATAATAGCACTTTGTTACTCTATAACATAATATAAAGTACTTCTTTGGAAAATATCAAGTCTTCAACCTCATATACACATGCAACTATTTACCACTGCAGTGGTAAACTTTACATATCAGCTGAATGTATCAGGATATTTGTTCATCTACATCAAGACTATGTTTTTTTATTCTGTTGAAGTGAGGTTGCGTTAATGTAAAGCAGAAGTGATATTGAACCAAAATGATATTTGTAAGTGGTTTGTAGCAAGCAACTTCCCCAAAATGTCCAAAATGCTCTTTATTGAAAGAAGCATTAGCAAGCAAAGTTAGCTGATGGCAATGCTAACAGAAACATTTTGCAGTTTTGAATATGAAGGTTGTCTTCCCCAGTTAAATCTAATTAGTTATGGTGAAAACAATACACAAATTATATTTGTTATTTGAATTATGCAGCTAATTGCTGCCTCACTTAAATTAATCTTTCACCAAATGTAAAAACTTTTAAATCCAGGATAAAAACATTTCTGTTCTCATGCATCTATGCATGAAATCTGCACAGTATTTTTTAACTCATCTTAGTTTTAAAGTCAGTTTGTGATTTTTAAAAAATTAATCCATCATTTATTTTTTAATGATTTTATTGTGATTTTGCTATGTGTTGCTGCCTTTTACTACTGTTTAATGCTTTCTTTACACTATCTGTAATGCTTTTAATGTTTTTTGTAAAGTACTTTGAATTGTTTTGAACAGGAAATGTGGTATACAAATAAACTTGCCTTGCCTCAAAAGAGAACAAAACTATTTGGTGAGAGTAGCATCAGCAAGGAAAGTTAGCAGATGGCAACACTTTTGTTTTCTTCATCAGTTAAATCTTTTAGCAGTGGTAAAAAAGAATACACAAGTATATTTATAAGTTGATTTTACAGCTAACTACTGCCCCAAAAGTGAACAAAATATGATATGCTGAGTGTAGCATTAGCAAGTAAAGCTAGCAGATGGTAACACAAAACACTGTTGTAATTTTGCAATAGTCAGTCTTCTTCCCCAGTTAAATCTATTTAGTAGTGGTAAAAAAGAATACAGTTATTTATATTTATGAGTACCATTAGCAAGTAAAGCTAGCAGATGTCAATGCTTACGGAAAAATATCGCACTTCTGCATCAACAGTTTCTCGCTCAGTTTATGATGAAAAGAATACCCTGGTGGGGATTTTTCTTTGAATTTTCTTTTCCCCACTGTCTTCAAAGAGTGAGCCATAGAAGTAAGTAAACTTAAATGGTCTAACATGTTATTTCAAAAAAAGGTAAACAATTAAAGTTTATCTTAAAACTATGATTACAGCTCCTTCTGCAGACTTTTTAACAGGTACTTGATACGACAAGTGCCCTTTAAAATATGAAGGTGTTTTGATTTAAAATATTAAACATGCATCTTCGAGCCTCTCTGAGCACTGATGTCACGGCATGTCTTATAGAGTTGTGTTTTGGATTTGTGGTGCATAAAATGTGGTAAAAATATAGAATAATCAAACACAGATCATTTTTACAGGAGAGATTGGAGAAATGGTGGACAAAAATCGCTTCACTTTGCATTTTTAATTTCCGTGACTGGCTTTGATGTAGGCCTATGAGTTATTGATGCCAGGGCATTTTCATTTAGAATAAAAATGCTCCTCTGTGTGTTTCTACCGTTTCCATTATCCTTACGACTTCATTCCAGTTTCACTGACACCTCAAAAGATTTCACAATCTATTGTGTACAAAAACACCTCCTCCTCTCTCCTTCACACTCTTTATCCACCATTGGCAGATGAATAATTAATTCCTCATTCACCGCAAAAGGGCAAACAGACTTCCAATGTTGTGTATGAACAAGTACTCCTTACCCACAGACCATTGTCGCACATGTCTCCCGTGGGAGCAATTCCAACACAATTTACTGAGCGTGAACATTACACTGTCAGATCCAGGCCAGAGCCTCTGCCTTCCCAACACAACAACTCCGGTCAACTAATGCACAGGGGAGGGAAGACATTGGGGATGGCTTTGCTTTCAGGTAATGGCTCTTAGCAATGCCTATTCATTAAACAGAGTGTCTGCACAATAGAGCTCAACGTAATGCATCTGCTTTACACATCCTGCATTATTTATGAGTTCAGAACAGCTCTATATTCAGATTGGGTTAAAAGCTTAAAGGTTGTTCAGGGACTTTAATTCAACTTTCTACTTAAAGTATAATGGTGAAATGCTGAAAGGACACTGATTAAAATCTACTATAACCACATATTTCATATAAAGTACTATAGATAGATAATCAGAGTGTAACACCAAGAATTCTTTGCCCGTCACTCATTGGGACTGTGCGTAAATTGCCTTGAAGAGCCACTAAGCTCAAAACAAACCATTTGTTTCAAATTACTGTTGTTCAAAGGAAAATGCAGCAGAAGTTGGTTGGTTGAGATGCTTGTCTTCATGTAGAATGAAAAGTCATGATAACTGTTCTTATGATGTTGAAATCCCACGCTTTAGATTGAAGCAGCAACTTTAACCAGTACACATCCCTCACTTGCGCTATCATAATTCATAAATGCTCTATAAATTAGGTTTTACTTTCGAACAGGGTCTCACTCACTGATAATCTGGGGATTTTGTTGATTTGAGTAGAAAACACCAGCAAACTGTCTGCTGGTGTTCATAAAGTTCCTTAAATTGAATTAATCAATCATAAATGTTCATAAACCACTACAAATAGGTGAAAATCTGTACCAGTTTTCACTAAATTTTCTATATTATAATATAAATTCCCATCAACATCAGTAGTTTTGATAAACATATAAGCTACATTTAATTGTGTTAATGAAGACAAATCTGTCATTTGCTGCAATCTTTGGATAACAGTGTTATAGAATCTGAAGTTCCTTCACCTACAGTGCAAAATGTTGCAGTTTCTCATGGAAGACTCAAATGACCATTTTCCTTATTCCTTTCCTGTAGCCTAAACTATACAGATGCAGCTAAAGTTTTGATTTGTCAGTACCATTGATGTTCTTCATAAGGATATCGGCATCCTTTGTCTCTACATGTGTTTCTGTGTGAGCATTAGGAGTACATGGTAAGAGTTAAGTGTACAAGTTACACAACATTTTTGTATTAGCATGTTGTGTTTCCACTCATGTCATTAGAATGCTAACCAACAAAAAACAACTACTTAGTGAGATGTTACAATCTTACAATTTACAACTATGGATGGAAAATGGACAAACCTGAGACTGGGCTGCCATATAAAGGCTGGAAAATATATGATTGTTTGTTCCCCACCTATTAGTTAATCTACACATGACAACAGCCTAAATGATGTCCACATGAACGCAATATTTATAGCAACCACTAGCCAGCTGATTGTTAATCTATGGATGCATTCATGAATAACATCTGAAACGTTCAAGACATCATCTGGACACTCATTCAGATTTTCAGTTTAAAAACATTCAAAGCAGGAAGTACTTATTGATCTTGGGGCTGCAGGCAAACCCTATCTAGCCTTTTCTTTCCCTCCACTGTTCCTCTGGCAGCACATAATAATTGGCCGCCAAAGTGCTCAGTGTTTTTTAGTAAACAGAGTCAAAAATATGTTGAAAGAAAACCATGTGGAATTATGGTATGTGTTGTGTTAACCACAATAAAGTAGCTCCACGCTTATGCTGAAATACCGCTGGCACATGGAGAGATGCCCTGACTGAGAGAAGCTGATGTTGCTTCGACTTAAACTAGAAAATATCATAGAAAACAGCACAAGAAGTCTTCTGGGTAACATCAACCCACAATTTAAGATTTTGGTTTATTTCCCAAAAAAGCAGTTTGCTACATAAAATTAAAGTATTTGATATTGTTGATCTAATAAAACATTAGGCAAACTACTTTAAACCATGCAAGTTTATTCCTTTTAATCTTTAATTAGCTATATAACTACAATTGAAAATTTATTCATGAAGCAACAACGTTATTTTAACCACTTTCCATCAAAATTTTCTAATATTTATGTAGAGCATCCTACCTACAAAGTAGCATGAATACCTTTCATGTTACAATAGAGCAGGGACCACCCACTTCAGACTTTTTAGGCCAGCGTCCGGCAGGTTTTAGATGTTTCCCTGCTGCAACACACCCGACTCAAACCAATAGGTCATTATACGGCTTATGCAGATCTTGACAAGAAACTGTTGGAAAACCGTTTCATTTGAACCTGGTGTGCGAACCTCTAAAACCTGCAGGACACCAGTCGAAGAGGTCTGGAGTTGGTGATCCCTGCAACAGAGGATCAACATTTTCTAAAACTTTATAATCCTTTGCATTTCATCTGTTTTCACCAATTTTTTCAGTAAAATTATTTAAGATTTTACAAATGCATTTGTTTTTTTTTCATTGACTAATCCCTTTATTCTGCGAAGCAACATATTTCAGACCCTGTTGCCCTGTTATAAAGGAGGATTACAAGAAATAAAGATAAAACTTTATTCATCCTGTAGACCAAGAAATCCAAATGTTACAGCAGCTGAAGAAAATTACATTTGTAAAAGAAAACAATGCAATAGTAGCACACATTACAGATGGCAGAGAAGACAAATATTGCACTGGTAAACAGACACAGACTAATTCAGTCAATTTGAAAGTCTTTTGTGTGCCCTGACAAATATAGTTGAAATGAACAATAAGTATTAAGAATATTGCACCAGAAGGAAAGTAAATAAAGTAGGAATAAAGTTTGCATGTGAAGTTTCTTTTTACTTGGTTTATTGCTGGTTCGTTTCTCTGTTTTTAAGAAAAAACAAAAAGAATTAAAATATAAAAAAAATATGGTAAATTAAAAAATAATTGTTTTCAGCCCCTGGTGGTATATACTGTGAATTAATCATATTTTTTTTTAAATGTTATTTTAATATTATCTACTTTTCTTTTGGTTATATATTATTATCATTAATCTACTAAAAATTTGAATTGTAGTGATATCTACAGCCAATGAGTTTTATTAAGAATACTTGCAATATTCAATCATAAAATAAATGGATTTTCAAAAGATATAACAAAACAAAAAAAAAACTCATCCAGCATGAAATGAGCTGGAAAAATGAATGCAGGCGATTTTTGACCCATTTTCTGCATCAAGGGGTTAATCAGCTGTTGTCTCTGCTGCTCCTCAACTCATTCATTCTGTAAACCAGTGGTCCCCAACCTAGGGTCCAGGACACCCCAAGGGGGTCCCCTGAAGTGCACAGGAGGCCCCCGAGGCTTTGGCCATTTGGAGCCATTGTGATTAAAAATTAAGGTAAAGAAACTAAAAAAAAATAGGATGGGAACCACTGCTGTAAACTATCAAGTCTTCTTTAACAATATGTGGCCCTCTTTTCACTATACAGCTCCTCACTCGGTGCAGTCATCGGTTCTCATGGCTCCTCCTATGCTATGCAGACAACACTCAGCTTTTTCTTTTCATTCCGACCTGACGACACAACTGTCTCAATGTGGATATCAGCCTGTCTTGCTGATATCTCTGCATGGATGAATGAACGCCAGCTTCAGCTAAATCTATCCAAGACCGAGCTTATTGTCTGTCCAGCCAGTCCTTCCTTACCCCCGCAGATAAGCGTGCAGCTTGACTCTATCACACTTGTACCTACGTCTTCTGACAGGAATCTTGGTTTCATGGTTGACAACCAGCTAAACCTTTAACCTTTCTCCTGTGTTAGCTTTCTGTTACCATCCCCGGTGTTGACGGGTCGGTTTCGACCCGTGTCTTAAATCAGCTTTAAAA
>JBBBVU010000001.1:31707613-31719670 GCA_037177055.1 Atherinosoma microstoma | reverse complement strand
TCTTTTGAGATCAAGCCTTGTGTCCAAGTGTTCTTTGTAAGATCTAATTTTGGCATTAAAAGCCTTTAATGATTCCAAGTGATCCCTGACTCCGTCTCTCTCTGCATTTGGGTTCATCTGTTCTGTGCTGAGGCCGTAATAGGATGAAAGATACAGATGAAAAGAAAAACAAGGGGTTGTAAAAATATCCTTTTTTTTTTTTTGTACAGCCAAACTACACCAGTGCTTTGATAAGGCACATGTATGTTTGAGTAAAACATTGCGATGTATCAGGGTGCAGTACCAATTAAAAAGCAATGAACCATTTCTTAAATGTCATGATTGCTGGTTGTTGTAACCCCTCTGCTTTTTCCATCTCTATTCTTTTTTACAAACTAATTCTTCCTCTTTAAACCTAGATCTGCCCAGCATGAAAATCTCACATTCACTACAAGGGGCTATTTGAGTGGTTTACTTCTTGGCAATACACACTGCTTAATGGCACCTTTACCGAAGACATGTGTATTGAGGGCAGTTTTTCTCATTTTTCCAATGTCAATTATCACAGCAGGTCACATGTTTCAATGCACAATCTTATTCTGGGAAATTCCTCATGTTTAATCGCTTTCTGGAAGCTTTTTAGTGCAATCAAGCAGCAAGTGAGCCATAGTCAGTCCATAACTTCAAATGATTATAATCATGCTGAGATCCTAAGTAACAGTGGTAAGTTTTTCTGCATGTAATATAATACAGTATTTAAACTAAGTTTGTCAAAAATAACACTTTAACGACGGCAACTCATTTATGCAATTAATTGCGTTCACATTTTGAACACATGCGTACGATGGTGGGACATGGAAGGCGTCACCAGGTAAAATGGAACAAGATAAGTTGTCTGGCTCTATGATGGATTTGATTATTAAGAGAACATTGATGGAACAACCCAATGGGCGTCACACCTGTGGGGGATTATGGTGTTTTAACACCCACATTTTTCCCAGTGAGAGTTCAACACCCACACTTTTCCTGCATTTGAAAAATAAAAAAAATCCTGCAGTTTTCTGGTCTTGTCTGTGTCTCCACAACGCTGCCTCCTCCTCTCAGTGTCCTCTCATCCTCCCTCTCCTCCCCCCTCTCCTCCTCCCTCTCCTGTTGTTCATAATCATGTCACCGGCTATCAGTGATCAGCTGACCGGCCTTTCTGACGCAGGTACCGTCTCTTTTGTTGCGTTTGTTTATCGTTCAGCTGAGAAGAAGGAAAGTAGTGGTTCATACCCAACCTGATCTCACAAAAATACGCGAAATAAATACGATGTTATTTTGACACCTTCTATTTATTTACTCGTTGGTGACACGGAAATTATCAAAATTATGTGTTGGGCCCACGGAAATGAGGGTATTGTAAAGTCAATGGGGAACTTCTTTGTTAATGCTATCGATTATCTATTAGATGCACGTAATATCTGACAGTCTTACTTTGGTCACACACCGCAATGGTGAAAGTGAGCCAGCCAGCAATACTGGACAGGACAGGAGGATTAAGCTGCCTCCATTTCCTCCGTTCCCTGGTTGTGGAGGTTGATGGGCCATGATCGGTCTTCTCATAACTAGGAACCCAAGTGGAACGTTTCATGCGGATAAATTAGCGTTTCACAACAGCACATCGCCGATGTTGCAACATCTCAGAGCTGTGCTTCTACAGGGATTGCCAGGGGATCTACATCCTGTCGCCTATATCAAGCTATTTCCCAGTGAGGAGCTTTATGCTATAGTGGAAAAGGAAGCTATGGCTATCAAGTGGGCTCTGGACTCTTTCAAGTATTACTTGCTTGTGAAGGGAGTTCATCTTGCAAACTGACCACAAAGCATTACAATGGCTGGACCGGATGAAAGATATAAATGGGAGGATTATTCGTTGGTACTTTGCCATGCAGCCATTCCGGCTCATGGTTCAGCACATCCCTGGAAAGGACAACTACCTCTCTCGCTGGTCCAGCGGAGGTTTTGAAGACCGGGTGGGGGGGGGTGATGCCCACTCCTACAGCCACACATCATAAGGCGGTAACCCTTCACACATTGAATTTATCACTCAACATTAAGCTTATTTGAAATTGTCTAGTTCCTTTTTGTTAGCGCGCATATTTAGGCACTATTGTTATTTCAACTTTATTTATTTAACTTATGTTTCTTTTTCTCATTTAATGGTGCTGGGGGGAGCCGTGTGAGAGCTGGGGGGCAGAAGTGAGCAGAGCAAAGCCACATGAACAGAAAGTGCCATGGGCCTCCTCCAAGAAAGATCCTCAGAGGGGAGATCATGAGTTTTGTTTCTTTACAAATTTAGATATGATGATTGATTCTTGATTAGTTTATTTGATTAGTCTCTTTTGCTAATCTTTTTGGTTTTGAGTAATTGTTAAACTGTTAGGATTTGGTTTGTTGTTTAGTTTATTAGTATGTGTTACCCCTTTTGTGTTGGTCTGATCAGCCAGTATTTAACTTCCACTTTATTTCCTGTTTGTTAGGTCAGTCTGGTTCTTTGTTAAGCTAGAGGTAGCTTTGTGTTAAGTTACCTGTTAAACATTATTTTGAAGTTACTTTGAGTTACCATTATGACTGATTTAGTTTTGTTCATTGGCCTCTTTTAAGGGCCCTGATATTTTCTTTTTATATACTCTCTTTTTTAAGGGTAAATAAAACACATTCTTTTAGAAAATACCTGTGTTCCTCATCTTTCACCAGCTTGATCCCTCGAGTATTAAGGCCATTGAAGAAAAACAATTCTGAGAATTACATTTTTTTTTTCTTCAGTGGCCCTAGTACTCTTCCATAGGTAGGGGCTGGCTCCAAATGGGAGCAAATCCCCATAGACTTCCATGTTAAAAAGGCCAACTTCACAGTAGAATTACATTTGATTTGGTGTCAATCATCCCTCCCCTCGCTCTCAGCGCCACCTCGTTGCCCATTTTTGTATTTTCCGGGAGTGACGAGACCAGTGACGCAACCAAGATGGCGAAGGTCGGAAATGCCCAATGAGGTTCAATTCAGCTCTTCAGAAACCTACAGGTCGGAAGGTTCGTCCATATTTTTTACAGTCACTGACATCCATCTTGCATCCTCCCTGTACTGTGAGCTCTCTCCAGACAGTCAAAACTTGGCACTCTTGTCTTATCTCTTGCTTTGCCTCTGGCTCTTTTTTTGTTTCATCCCTTCCTCGGTTAATATCTTCTAACGTTTCTTTGCCGATTCCGACGGTTCATGTTCAAAACAGCCGGTTGTTTACATCCGCTTCCTAGCGTGTAACGCATGTGCAGAGCTCAACTCAACTGCAATGTCACACATGCGTCCCTGATGAAAAAGTTGTACAGTTCGCTTTATTAGCCATGGAATGCTTCTGTGCAGCGCTGGCTCCAGAAATGCACATAACGGATGTCACTGTGCCATCACACGAGTCCTGAACACAGAGTTTTAAGGTCTAAAAGTTAAGGAATGGGTCTTTAAGGTATAGATTTTATGAAATGTTGAATTGATTTTTACAACTAAAGTAATCATCTAATGTACAGAAAAGTGAAGAAAAACCCAAGTGAAGGTCAGTTAATGCTATATATTTGTTAGCATTGGCTGTCTCTTTGTGTTGATACAATACAGTAAAATCTGACATATTTCAGGCATAATGGTGATTAATTATTAAATAATTTGTAAGTTGTGATTAATCTGATCAAAACATTTGACAGCCCTAATTTAGACATGTTAGCCCAGTACAGAGTAGATTAATTGGCACCTTTATACATTTTACTAGTAGTTTTTCTGAGGAAATAAGTTAGTAATGCTTTGGTTTGCAATTTACCCCAGAGTTCTGGTGTCATAATTTGCATTAAAGGTGATTAATTACAGAATATACTGTTGAAAAGAGCAAGAAATAATGTTTGGAGTTAAAAGGTGAATAACACAGGATCTTACGATGAACATTGAGTTTTAATGGCTTAAAGACTGAATGTTTAGTGCTCTTGTATTTATTGCAAATCTCATTTTCAAACTTTGTTGTTTTTAAAGGGTTTGTTCAGTTACATTTGTTTAAAACATTTTCTGGTACCATACACATTGTGCTAACATGGAAATCAGGAATAGGAACCAAAGAGCCCAGTCTTGAAACATAAACTTAATTCCAACAAATAAGACAAATTAACAGACTTTATTTTATTATCATTATTATTTACCCCTTTTACAAATTTTTTCCACGATTTCTTTAAGCTTCTAAGTCTGTTAGTAGTCCTGGTAAGGACGTCACCGCTGTCACCCACCTTTAACAGAGTGAACGTAGAAGCGGTACTAGGTCTCTGCTAATTTGAAAGATCTAAAAAACCTTTGTGCCTTGCTCAAATCTATCAACGCCTGTGATGTAATTACGTTTTAAATATGCTGGGGGGGTAAATTGAATCTCTATACTGTTCTCCTCTTTACTAAACTTGATTAATCCATTTTTAATCAGCTGGTGGCAGAGAGGTGCCTTGATGTTTCATTTAACCAAGGCTGACGGCTCAGACAGTCGTGCCTTTGTAAGATGAGTCTTATTCAATGTTGAGACCACAGGAGATGAGGAAAAAGGCCAGGGTTTTTCTAATAATCCACCTGCCCTAAAAACAGATTGCGACACCAATTTTCTTCACCAAGTGCTTACGAGAGTGTCTCATTGTGTTGCGCTTGCGTATACCTGCATGCCCAAGAGTAAAGAGGTCTTAAAGCTGGTTTGCTAAAAAAATCTGCCTGCTCCCTGCGGCTACTGTACAGTAGGTGGGTGAGATAACAGTCCAGCCAAGAAGAATTGTTTCTAATTATAGATGACAGACTCATTTCCCCAGAGTCTTCTTTCTCCCAGTGGCCATGCTGGGAAAGGAGGTGCTCTTAACAAAAGGAACCTTTTGCCCTCCTGCGTTGAAAAGAAGCTAAATGCAGTGTGCCACTCTGTTGCTTTGCTGAATATAGCTGCTTTGTTTTCAAAAGCAAAAGATGTTGGTAATGTATAACTACTTGACTGAATGAACACCTCTCACACTTTCTGTTCAATAAGACCAATTACCTTGTCAGGATTTCCAATAAATGATGTGTACTAGCTGAGAAGAATGAATGCCCAGATTCAGGATTGCGTCTAAGTGTTGTATGTTAACACAGCTTTTTAAAACCTCAACCCATACCCAACATGCTCATTTAAAGTGTACTCCTTTGCTTTGGAAATGAAATTCAAATATTGTACTGCATAAAGCTAGTTGATAGAACATGCTCATGACTGCACCACCTGTAATTTGGACTTCATAGAGGTGGAAATTTTGGAATATTTGATTATATTAATTCATGCTGCAGGTGTGGATGAGAATGTCAATCATGGTTCAGAAAAGTTTTATTAGCTGCTGGTGAAACTGCAATGCAGCAATTGCATTTGAGGATTACACTTTTGCTTCTGGCTGATCTCTTTTAAGAGGAAAAAAAACATTGCTCACAGCAGATAGTTTATGTGATATTGTTGTAATAGTGCTCAACAATACACAACGACGTGGAGAAAAATCATAAAAATCCACCATTTCTGTAATGAAACATGAACTGTCATCATTCTGAGGGGATTACATCCTTCATCTCCTGCACAACAGAGGCACTGAGGGGTGCAAATCTCAGGTCATGATGACAGTGTCTAATGCACCTTGACTAATTAACTGTGGCATTTTGAATGGCAGGAGCATGTGGATGTTAAAGCAGAGAAACTATGAGCTCTTGTCAAGGGGCTGTGCTTTGTTTGCTGAAGCTTGAGGACTGCTGGGCTGAATGAAAGGTGTGAATATCACACTATATACAAGTAATGCAGCGTCATAAAACTGCATTGCTTACTTTTCAACTAAATCAATTTGTCTCACCACTATTAAATTAAAAAATCTTGGAAGGACATAGGCCTGTTAATCATCCACCTAAAATAACTTGGTTTGTGGGAGGAATTCGAAGTAGGCAGTAATCAGCTCTGTGGTGACAGGTGGATGAATGAGATCAAGAACATGACACCATGGAGTTGATGACTTTACTATTTTATAAATTTTTCCTTCTTTGTAACACTTCTCACTTAGATTTAGACGAGGATAAATGGAGGACTTGAAGTTAAGTAAGGCCCCAGAGTCAGGTTGGGTCACAGTAATTATGAATATTCTTTTTACTGACAAAATATACAGAAAAACAAAACAAAAGGCTACTTAAAAGCTGTGATTGTCAATTGTGAGATCTTCAAAGTCTTTGCAATTTAATGTTGAGGACCATTTTTCTAAATTTGATCTACAAGTTTTAGATGTAGTTTGTTGTAGTTTGGTGAACTTGGTGAATGCTACTTTAATACCCAGTCATGTTACTGACCTGTTGCCAATTAACCCATTTAGTTGTCAAATGCTCCAATGACTTTTTAAGCCTTTTTTAAATGTGTTGCTGCCGTATTGCCATATTGTTTATGTTCTATCGGGGAAGATTGGGGGAGATTTGGAAATCAATGTATTCTGTCTTTATTTGCATTTAAATCCTGACTTTTTTGGAATTGGGGTTGTATTTGAATAGCCATTACAGTGTGCCATAGCTTAAGCAAAATTGAATCTGCCTTCATTTGTTTCCTCTAAACTTTCTTTTTATCAATTAATGGGAAAACAAAAAAAAAAAGACTTTACATACAAGAGTAATTTATGTTAGTCTCCTTGTAATGGCTGTTCCATCTGGACTTGGTCAAATCTGGTCTTAATGTGAGCAAATATAGGCTTAAAAATTGTGAAAGTGGGTTTGAAACAGTGTTTAGGTATTAACTAGTTTGTAATACCTATCACAACAGAAAAAAAAAAAAAACACTTTTTCCCCACAACTTTCCTGTTAATTGGTAAATCTGAGGTTCTGAATCAAATACTCACTTTAGCATCGTCATGCAGATGCAGCCACCAGGATTACTGCACGGCTACCGTTTGATCTGCGCTAATATATTGCTAACTATACTTGGAAATGAAAGTAAGGTGCTGCCATTTAATGAAGGCGGTCATATGAAATTTATCTCCAAAACCTCCTTCTTTTTTCTTAACTTTTTCACTTTACATCTTCCCAACTTTTCCTTATCTCATTTTCTTTCTTTTTTTTATCCTTACCTTTTCTCTTTAAAAGCTCAAACTTCAGCTATATCTATTACAACAATTTATGTCAACAGTAAACTGCTGTCATGCACAGGAACCTGTATGAACTCACATTTTTATAGACTCCTTCAAACAGTGCAAACAATAAACATTTGCCATCAACCACTCCATTGCTCCTTCACTTGGTGGAGAAGGGAAAGGATCTGACTTTTAGAAAGAAACTTGCACAATGCATGTATGATTCAAATGAACAATTTGTGAATATAAAATGTTTATTGGGTGGGAAAGTGTAAAGAATGGCTTTGACTAACATATATCTATATGCCTCAGCATGCTTGTCCTACTTACAACAAATTTGTCAAAGGGTTAAAGACAACAGAATCAGCAACTGATTGAATGAAGTTGGTAACAGATGATTTAACCAGTGCTATCTGGAAGTGAAAACTTCCTTGTGATGCTGAAGTGCCGCACCGCCATCTGCATTAAATTTATACCTGGACATGATTACTGTTTTTGGGCTTAATCTTATAATTCAAATTATACCATGGTCTGGGTGAATTCTCGATTCTGATTGGCTACAGGGTGTACATTAAAAAGTGATGTAGGACACCAGTTGAAAATAGTTCCTGTCAAATAGCCTGATTGTACTAAATTGCAACAGAAAGTCAGAACATACCTCACTAAGCATTGCATGTTAACCCACTAATGGGGAATGTGAGCTGGGTTTAGACCATCATGAGATTTTTTCACAGTTTATTGATCACAACGGCGAGACAGGAGACAAAATGCTTGGTTTTATAGTTTCCTTTAACCTGTGTGGTTAATGTGGAGACGCGCCGCTGTGACGCAGGGAAAGCAGCCTGACTGGGCTCCGTCAGTCCAGGAGAGATGAGGATGGAGCAATGTTCCGACCAGCCGTGGTCAGGGTCCAATAACGTTAAATCTCCATCCTTCAGATGCTTCTATGATGGACATGCCAGTATCTCTATCACATTTCCCCATCAACGGCGTGGCAACAGAAAGTCAGAACATACAGCGACATTGCTCTTTGATCCTTTACTGTCGGCTCTTGTGAAGCAGAATTCACCAAGCGTGGGATTTTTCACCCACTAGGGTACGTGAGCTGGCATTAGCGATTAATTCACCGTTTATTTATCAACGGTAAGACAGTAGACAAAACACGGGATTTTATAGTTTCCTTTAACCTATGTGGTGAATGTGGAGACGCGCCGCTGTGACGGGGCATAACTGTGAAAGCAGCCTGCAGGCTTATTGGGCTCCGTCAGTCCAGGAGAGACAAGAATGGAGCAACATTTTGTCGTCCTGCAACGTCCCGACCAGCAGTGGTCAGGGTCCATAAAAGTTAAATCTCCGTCCTTCAGATGCCTCTATGATGGACATGCCAGTATATCTATCACATTTCACCATCAACGGCCATTTCTTGCAATAATATGACAGCTGCGGCCGACCGAGCTGCAGGTGCTGCGGCCAGAGCCGGTTACCTTGGCAACGCATCTCAACAAGAGATGTCAAATAGTCCGCTAAGCCGCTTCTTCTAACGGTAAAAACAACATTAAGGTATTAATGATTGATTTAATATTTATTTCCTTCATGAGTGACAATGGTATGAACAGGATAATGCCCTTCGAGGTGTCCATAATCAGAAAATAATTATTTTCCGATAATGGACACCTCGTTGGGCATTATTCCTTAATTAAAATCTTGATAATGTGAGATTTGAAACTGTATATTTAAGAAAGATTTGATCCGGAATAGATAGAACTATAACACATAATCAATCTTTTAAAACCTGACCTACGATACAAAACCAGAAGTCTTGATGTGGCCCTTTAACAAAATGTAAAATAAAAAAAAATATTGCATATTTTACAGTTTAATACCATGTGACATATCAGAAATACTCGGAAGACAAGTTTGAAATTATACTTAACAGGGTTTTGTGCAAAGGTTTTACCATAAGTTGATGCAATAAGTCTTAGAAACTGTATATCAAAAATGATATACATGGCATTATGTTATTAAATGTATTCATGAAGCAGCAAAATGCTCGATAGCAGTGGTGCTGAAACTTTTTCTGCAAGGTCCCCTTTTCATTGACAACAATCATTTCAAGCCTGCCTTTCCAGTTAAAACCACATCAGTGATGGAGGGAATTATTAATTCTTCTGTTTCAGTGTGAGGCTTTTTAGACGGGGAAACTCTGCACACTACTTTATATGGAGTATGTTGAGGAATTTGAGGAGACAGATGCTGCTTTAGTTAAACAACTCTATTGATGACAGTTGAGTAGTTTATTTCTG
Organism: Atherinosoma microstoma; assembly: GCA_037177055.1. Classification (NCBI taxonomy): domain Eukaryota; kingdom Metazoa; phylum Chordata; class Actinopteri; order Atheriniformes; family Atherinidae; genus Atherinosoma; species Atherinosoma microstoma. Next base: position 31,710,237 of record JBBBVU010000001.1, on the reverse strand, counting down.
AGGTAAATAACAGGCTTTTCATGGTGTTTAGCATGAGAAGTCCCAAAGTGGAGTTGTAACTTCTTTAGTTTTATACTGTCAGATGCTAATATTTTGAAACACAATGTGGTCTCTCTTCATTACATTACCATTACTTGATCTTAACTTTGTCAGGACCAGGGTAAGATATGTCTTGTCATATTTTCTTGTTTTTCTTTTTCTTTTTTGTCGTAGTTGAAATCTCTGTTGTTGATTCATCGTTATTTGCCCATTGCTACTTTCACAAATTTGTCCATGTTTTGGTAGCAGTACAAAAAGTACATGTTTCATCTAGCCGAGCTGGGCCCCTCTTAACTCCCCCATTAATCACTGGGAGCAGCAAAGTTCTTCTAATCAAATCAAATCAAATCAAATTTATAAAGCACCTTTCATACTAGGGCAACTCAAAGTGCTTTACATATTAAAAACAATTTATGCATAAAAGAGAATTAATACAGCCTTCACACACAAATATAGCAACAATATGATACATTTTTCTGTGAATGAGCTGTGGTTTTGTTACATGCCACAAAAAATCTGTTAGAACAAAAAGAAACAGGAAACATTGCAGCAAATGGAACAACAACTAGAAGGACGTGATCCATGACCTTAATATTCATTTTGCAGAGTCTGTTAAGAACTTAATTTCTGACTCACAAATTCCTTATATAATATTGATAAATATTGACACCCTGGTTTTCAGTATCTCTGGAAATAGACAGGGTTATCAGTGGTCTAAAAAGATTCTAAAGCCAAGCATGCATTTATGGATACAATTTTTCTTATGAATCATAAATCATGAGTTATTCAATCATTTATTGTCATTGTCGGTAAAATGTCAACGAAATTACATTTAGAGCATAAATCAATTCGTTGGCATACCTATGATGCAAGTGATGATCCGCGGCCGCGGTGGCATGTCATGGTGGGGGTGCACAAAGCCCTGAGCTCTCTAACTAGAGACCATATTGGTCTAGTCATTGTATATTGTGATGCATTATGTTGTTTTATTTGGCTGGAAGTGGCCTGTCAATGGTCAGAAGATTTAAATGAACTCTGGCTATAATCTTACATATTTACATGTATATGGTCATTCATTTGCATTGTCCCTTTTTTGTAATAAAAAAAAAAGAAAGAAAGAAAGAAAAAGAGAAGTATGGGTACTTTATTTATGATCTCCATGCTACAGTTAGAGGTGTTTTAATCATTTAAAAAAGTAGCTTGACCTTTTTGGAAAATCATAGTTGTCTTGCTTAAAGTTAGATCAGAGGTTCAATACTGATTTCATGTCAACACAGCAAACATGAAGCTACTTAGCTTAGCAATAGAGGGTAACAGAACCAAGCTCTTTTTGCTTTTGTAGGGACTAGATAAGCAAAATACTAATTAGTGACCTTTGGAGGTCATTCTGGAGAGAACCAGGAATATTGTAGAACCTAAAATTAAAGAGAAAAAAATCTAATTAGATACAGTCATGCAACCTGAAATGTCAAAATATACCATTAACTTAAAAACACTACATACATATACAGGCAAACCAACATAAACAATGTGGGTGGATGGTGTGGTAGTTGGCTCATTAGTCCACACTCATTAGAGACCACCTTTTGACAACAATGTAACAGGGCCAGTGTCTATAGGGGCAAGGACATCTGCAAGTACAGTAAGGTTTTAGACTGCATTTAAGAAGTAGTTTTATAATGTAGCATAACTGCTTCCTCATGTCTCTTATTGTGGATTACACAATACACCAGAATGAACTATGAGCTGAGCAAGTATAATTACCTTCAAGGAATATGAAGAGCCAATTTTCTGTTACAGAATCACCAGTTGTGCGTAGTTACACAATCCATAAGATAATGACAGAGAAAGGGTAAAGCAACAAAGGCCTGAGATACATGTGGAGCCTGTATTTACTCTTGGGCTCAGACAATTTGGTGTTTTGGGAAATCATATTGCATTAAAACAATAATACAGCTGCACACATTACAATACATGTGATTTATTACTATTAGTTTACTTTATTCCTTTATTTTGGATGGGATGGTGCATAATAATGAATGTACAATGTATTGTCATAAATATGCCGGATTTAGCAAGATGCTAATTTCCCAGTCCCACAAGAAACAGCACACAAAAATAACCTCCACAAAATAACAACAGAGCCACATCATTGACTGTACGATGAAAATAAGAATGAAATTAAACATTAACAATAAGACAAAGACAGTATTGGTTGGATTAAACCTGCTGTAAAGTGCTAGTAGTCAAGATACATTATAAGGCAGTGCCTATAATAAAGTGGTAGTATGAAAAAAAGAAAACATGCATGTTTTTCAGAGGTTCAGTTTTTTTATTAAGACAAGGTTCAATGATCAGAGAGCTAATTACTCATCAACCATGTTTCAAGCTATCTTTTAAAGGAAATGTAGGTGGAACAATCTCTGATGGCCACAGGTTAAGTATTACAGCTCATACATCCTTTAACAGAAAGAACTTGTTATGCAAATTTAGATTTTCTGAACTGCAGTTGGGGGGGGGGGGAGGGGGGGGGGGGGGGGGGGGGGGGGGGGGGGGGGGGGGGGGGGGGGGGGGGGGGGGGGGGG
>JBBBVU010000001.1:31663861-31680499 GCA_037177055.1 Atherinosoma microstoma | reverse complement strand
GTGTGTGTGTGTGTGTGTGTGTGTGTGTGTGTGTGTGTGTGTGTGTGTGTGTGTGTGTGTGTGTGTGTGAGAGAGAAGCAGTTACTGAGATGGACGTAGGAAGAAAAAATACAGAAAAAAGTCAAATATGCAGCAACCTTGATCTCCATCTGCCCCCTCTGTCCATCCCTCCTGCTGGAGGTAATTGGTTGACACCGTAGGGTTGTGTGAGGTCTGTTGACTGGGAGGGCTGGATGTTAGACCGCTTACATCCCAGCCAAAAAACAAGACAAATTTGGCAGAAATTTCACAAAAACCTTACACAGACTTATCTATGAGCTTTGATTTTACTAAAACCGAGTAGTGAATTTCTATAGAAAGACCTGTCGACACGTAATTCGAGTTTTTTGCACGTCAGCCACATGTAGGCTAACTTTTTATGTATTATCAAGACCATGTAGCAGCAGGTGCACAGCTAGATTTCTATCCTTTCAAAAGATCTTATTGCCTATAAATGTGGTTTACATACACACACTAAATCTTAAAAATAATTATCTTTATGTGTGATTTAAACAAACAAAATTTGAATTATTAGCTTTAGTAGTATAAAGAGCTCAGTTATAGGCCTATGAACATCAGACATGAAAAAATAAATAGCTGGTGGAACACAACTAATAATACAAATGGCTGGGTCTAAAAGAGTACCCCAAAGAGGTAGAGCCTTTCAGGAGACTATAAATGAACAATTATGAAATTACTTACATATGATATTATATCAAACGATCTAAACTATAAGAAAACAAAACAATAAAAGAAACCTTGCATGCCGTCTTTTTCAGGGAAAGCCTTGGTTTGGTCAGTATAACCACGTCGAAACGCCTTCAAGTCAGATTTTGGTCATCATCTTCTTGTATTTGTCTTTTTTTCTTATTTTGAAATTAGACTTTGGAAGTGACCTATACGGAAGCATAGAGCTCTCACAAATCTTTTTAAAAAGGGACCTTATCACATTAACATGAAAGTTTTAATTAAAAAACATGAAACATATCACGGTATAACGAAATGATTTTTATTGTAAGAACATGAAACACCCTGTACTGTATATAGATGTTGAAATATTGGAGCAACATATATTTTGTGTGTGTTCCTTTTGGTTAACATGTAAGCTACCTGTGGTTACGCCCCATGGCTAAGCTATCTACTGAATATTCAAGTTATAGAGGCATATGCACCACTGGGACTGTGAGAATTAAGTTGCCGACACAAAAATGTAGGTCTAAGGGTGGAACGTCAACAATGTCAAAGCATCCTCCACAATCTCTCTTTTTCTCAGCCTTGTATGAAGTACAACTTAATCCTATTTGGTAAATTAGACGTTTCTCTGATCTACGGCATGCAGAGTTTCCTTATTAAAAGACAAATACAGTTTACATTCCACATTTTCACAACAAAACATATAACGTTAAAATAATGTAATAGGTTTCACATTTTCACAATTAAACTATCCCATTATAAAATTTGGGTGACAGTTCTACGCTTCTGTAGTGATCAGTTGGCCAAACTTATGTTCCATCATGTGTTTCAGGACTATAATTAACTAAATGACCATAAAGCTGTGTCTGAAAAACACATGCCAATAGGAAAGTCATTACAAAAATGTGTACTGAAGTAATTATCAGCTGCTCTTAAAATTCTATACAGCCAGATTTAACTTTTGTTTTCACCCTGTTAGGTATTAGAAAGTGAAATAATGTTTTAATGGGTTCACATTTGGGTTCATGTGTAAGCTGTTTAGCTTATATTCACTTTAATAAGTGTTTTCATAAAATTAGCATTCTGTTAAAGTCTTACATGATGTCAACATGTTGCTGATGGAACAGTTGTTTTAAATTTTTCTGTTTTGCCTGTTTGGATGCACCACTAAATGAATCTCTCTGAGGTGAAGTTTTAAAAGAATTAAACTTAAACAAAACGTCTATCATCCTTTACTTATTGTCTCGGCTTCTTTATAGAAGAGTACTACCTCAGTCCCTGTCAGCTCTGTAAACAAACGCCTGTGTTCCTGCAAAAAATAGTTTTCTTATTTTAACACCTGGCTAAATATCACTGTGGCTAAATCTAATTCCAGCTGTGAGCCCCGCTCTTTTGCTGCAGGTGTGAATGCCTCCTGTCAGAGTTCTTCGTCAACATGGAAATGCTAATTTACCCGGAGCTCTAATTAACACGAAAACTCGGGTGGAAGAGTGCCACACACATGATTCAGCTTAACCTTTTGCTTTGATTTCCCTCAAGCTTGATTCCTGGTATTTGCAAGTAAACAACTCTGTTTGCTCCTGGGTCTCATTTTCATGTGCTTCAACTTGAAATTCTTCTATGGATGCGTGTTAGATTCCTGTGATGTTGATGCATTGCTGTGACTCTATCACTCACCGACCAATTGAAACAATGTTTGTTAGAGAAGAATACTCTGCATCAAATAAAGCAATTATAAAGTCATGAATTCTTGCTGCGAGTTAGTCAAAAGTCTGGACAGGCTTGTCTCCACCTGCTCATAGGTCGCCTCTTGATGCAGGTGTGACGGATAAACAAGAATATATGGCCTGAGATTGATGGAAACATTTATAAAAGTCTAAAATATAAAAGAAAATAAGAAATGAGTGACTCCCTTCACTTTGCCATGGTATATAAAGAGGAACTATTTGTCCCTTTATTGGTTTCTTATCAATGATAATGCCACACAAAGCCTCAAAATCATTGATAATCTTATAGGGACTTCGTGAGAGATCTAAGATGAGGCAGTGGTCATGATGCCCTCCATGTGATAAAACCATCAATTGTTGTGTGCGACAGCCATTATTGGATCTGGTGCCCAACATCTTTCAGTTTAGACTTTTTTCAGACTGATGTTGTGAAGTCTGAACCAGACTGAAAGAGACATTAAATCAATTCTAAAGAATTCTCTCCTCTATAAGAGTTTTCACCCTCATACATCTTTACAGTCTTCACCTTAAATGATAAAAATCTAGACGGATGATAAGGGTTACAGAGGAGAGGGAGGAATATTAAATAAAAGAATGAGAAGAATTATTTTGTAATCTGCAAGAACATTTGTATCATTTATGTTTTATTTGTTCATCTTGCAGCCCATATGTTGGGATAATTGTCTTCAGAAAAAAAGGAGAAAAATGTAAAGCAGTTAAACATGCTTTGCTAACAATACATGGCACAAATAATACTATTACCGTTACCACACCATACCATGAAACCATGCTACCAATGCTAATGTAAAATAATTATTACAGATATTGATACAGTATTCAGCTGAAATATTAAGGGTGAATATAACAATATATTGTCAGTAGTCAGTGTTAACCATTAGTTTAAAGTTGGAGCTTTATTATATTTGGCTCAGTGGCAATACTATTATCATTACGTGTTGGAGGAAATGAAAGAGTCTTTACCCATTAGCCTTGCTGGGATTTCAAGTTAAGATGAAATGCTTTGGTTTACTGCTGGATAGCTATTTCATGCTGTTGCAGCTGTTGTCTGACTTTTTACCTCCTCATAGTTCATTTATACGGCACTTGAGTTCATTTATTTCTCCTCCAAAGTGAAGGAAAAATATGATGTTGGTGTTATAGTCTGCTGGAGCTACATGAATAACTTTGGTAAGATCTACAAAAAGTGATATTGATCAAAAACACATATGGGTGGCTGCATCTCTTTCAAGCTCAGGTCCTCTACCGGACGCCTGGGGGCTGGATGGAGCTCTCTGATGGTATTCCAGGGATTTGTTGGAGCCACTCTACTAATTTGAAGGTCACAGCCATGAGCGCTCCAGTGACCGCTGGCACCACTGTTCCCCTCACTCCACACATCTTTTCAACTTCCTTCTTCAGTTCTTTGTATTTTTCGAGCTTCTGTTGTTCCTTCTTGTTGATGTGGATATTGTTTGGGATCTATCACCACTACCCTCTTCTGTAGTTTGTCAGACACTGTAATGTCCAGTTGGTTAGCCATTACCAGTATATATTGTGTTTTAGTATTTTTCCTTTAATTCAATTTTCATTTTAAAACACTTAGTGGAAAACCTGACCACAAACTCCTCTCCAACCAAACTCTCATCTCCATAGTGATAACACATAGACCTGCAGGTGCAGTTTTAGAGAAAACAATAAAACAAGCATAATTTAACAGCTTACACAAACAGCAAGAAGCTGTACAGGCAGCACAACTGCACAGCATTTGGAAGTTAAACAAATAAAGATTTGTAAAAAAGAAAATAGAGATGAAAATTGAACAGAGAGCAGAGACATAAAAGGACCTTTAAATGTCACATTTTGCTGTAAACTAAAAATTGGAAGATAGAGACAGACTGTGATGGAGCATAGTGAAGTGCGTCTCACCACAAACCCAGTAATTGCAGCCACCACCCCCCCACCCCCCACCCACCCCCACCCCCACCCAGCTGATGGGACTGCCTGGATAAAGAAGGTGAGACTTGGCTTTTAAATGAATAAAATGTCCAGAATTTACCCAAAGTGGGGCTTTTGCATTAAAAACAAATGGATAAAGTTTTAGATTTTCTAAGAATATTTTCTAATTAATTGCACACAGAAGCCTCAGTCACCCGATAAGCTGGCTTGAATGTTAAAATGTTTTTGGGTGAAGTGACCGAGTTGCAACAAAACTGACTATTTATATTGAATAAGGCTACCTGGAAGATGCAAGAAAATCTTATACTTTGCATATCAGATTTATTTAAAATAGTTTAAATGCTTTGTGGAGAACCCTGTCACTAACTTAGTGTAAGTAAACATCAGACAAACAAGTGTGAAAGGCAGGAACTTTTAATAGCTTAATTTCACTGTGTCATAATAGTGATAAAAGCTCTGCTACATAATTTCATAATTGAGGTTCTCATCAGATCCTATTTAAGGTGATTATACTTTTTATACCTGCTCGATTAGGTACATCCTTGAGACTCCTTTTCAGGTCTATGACCTGATCTCGGCTTTACAAGGAGAATTTGTATGAACTGAATGTATAAATATACTGCTGCAGTATGTAGGTGGTTCCATAAATCACTGGGTTATTACCAGAGGCAGAATTTCTAGTTGGATAACTGCAGCAAACGTTAATTCAGCTGCGCTTATCATGGTATTTTCTCGGAAGGCTTCTTACAAGATGGACAGAAATCAGAGACAGCCCATTGAGAGTGCATTTAACTTGTAATCGAGATGTGAAGTATTTACAGAGCGGTGTCATCGATCAGGGCCGGTGTGCAAAGCATTCGGCGACTCTCGCCAGGTTTGAAAAGGTCGCAAAGTTCTCTTAAAGGTTATCTCAACATGCTGGCAGGCACTTCACTCCCCAGCCGCCCGGCCTAAAGCTTCACTCATATTTCAGGCTGACTCAGAATTTCAAACTTCTCCCCTCCACAAAGACAGAATGACTTCAAAAAGAGGATGAACTCTGAGCTCAACTAGTCAAATCAATCTAGTCACGGTAGAGGAACGGAGCAGTTCATTACTGGGAGGGCCGAGGAGCTCTCCAATCAGCTCTGTAATATCGCTGTGATCCTATTCCTTTTCTTACCTAATTGAATTCTTCAGGAGAGATGCCCCTCAGCAGAAAGATTTATCATATCCTGAAATTAAAGGAGACTAGCTCCATGAAGGACGTGCGGAAAATTTAATCCACCCCTCAATGCTGTAACGCTGGGTGCCATCACTCTGCCAGGACTGGAGTTATCCCGCAGGACCACTGGCCTTCAGAGGGTGTTTTTATTCAGTGTGGCCTGAGGTGAACAGGATCAGCAGCAGACGGTGCTCACAGCCCACAGTAAATATGCTGCCCGTCACGTGCAGTGTGACCAGCATTCTTAACAGATGGCTCATAATCTATAATCAAGTCCCTTAAATGCAGCTCAGCGCACAATATGTCTGTACTTTGAATCTCAATTTTCTTGCAGTGCTGGCTAATAATCCTTTCCGTTCCTTTCCTTTCCTTTCCTTTCCTTTCCTTTCCTTTCCTTTCCTTTCCTTTCCTTTCCTTTCCTTTCCTTTCCTTTCCAGTAAAGATCCAATAACTGGGGCAATCATAGTTCAAAGCCTCTTCATCTACAAGGAAAGCAGGATATTGAGTCTTCTTTAATCTACATTCACCTATCACTTTATCAGGCCCACCTGCTCAATGGCTTGTTAACACAAATAGCTAACCGGCCAATCACGTGGCAGCAGATCAAAGCATTTTGTAGACACGGACAAGGCGACTTGCTGAAATTAAAGCCGAGTAAGAGAATGGGAAAGAAAATAGATTTAAGTCAGTTTGAATGTGACATGGTTGTTGGCACCTGACAGGCTGATTGGAGTATTTCACGCATAACCAAGTCAAGGGTTTACATAGAATGGTCTGAAAAACATTAAATATCCATGAGTTGTCGAAACCAAAATGCCTTGTTGATGTCAGAGGTCAGAGTAGAATGGGGAGACTGTTTGGAGAAGATAGAAAGGTGACAGGAAGTCAAATAACTACTGGTTACAACTGAGGTACGCCACTAGTATCAGCTAAGAACCAGAAACTGAGGTAACAATTCACACAGACTCTCCAAAATTGAACACGATTAGAAAATTGTTGCCTGGTCTGATGAATCGCTATATCAGGTGCCCCATTCATATGGTAGGGTCAGAATTTGCTGTAAACAACATCAAAAAGCATGCATCCATAAGTACCAACAGTTCAGGCTGGTGGTGATCTAAGGGTGGGGGATATTTTCTTGGCAAACTTTGGGAACCTTCACTGCCTACCTGAGTATTGTTGCTGACCATGTTCATCTCTTTATGACCACAGTGTAGCATCTTCTGATGGCTACTTCTGGCATGATAATGCACCATGTCACAAAGCTCGAAATTTGTACTTCAGTGGTCTCCACAGTCACCAGATCTCAATCCAATTGAGTGCCTTTTGGATGTAGTAGAACTGGAGATTGTCATCATGGATGTGGGATGCTATCATGTCAATATGGAGCAAAATCTCTGAGGAATGTTTCCAACATCTCGTTGAGTCAATGCCTTGAGGAATTGAAGGCAGTTTTGAAGGCAAAATTTGGTCCAACCTGGTACTGTCAGGGTTTACCTAATAAAAGACCAGTGTTTGGACGGCAGATAGGTAGGAGAACAAAATCTTACAAAGGTTGGAGCAAATCTTCCAACGTTAGACTTACACCATAAAGAAAGTATTTTAGACGTCTGCTTTGTGACACCTTAATCCTCCCATAAATTGTCTCCTTCTAGCCTTTCTGTACCCTATAGCTATCTATAGCCCAGCGTATCCTTTCCTGTCCTCCCTATGCATCGTATTCAACACTTTCTGTCTTTACTTATTTCATATCTTAGCCTATATTCGATGTCCTAATACTCTGCCGTGTTTCATCTTCTATCTTGTTCTATACTGTTTTAGTCAGTCCAATATTGTAATCCATCCTATCCTGTCAAAGTCTGCGTCCTATCTTATATTCCAGTCTTTATCTCCTGCCATATTGTATCTGTCTTGTCATGCTCTATGCTATCTTGTCCCATTTTATCCCCTTTTATCCTGCAATTTACTACTTTTCTTCACCACAGTCCACAGGAAAAGTAAAAAGTATCATGTACACATTTCTCTTTTAAGACTGTCAACAGTGTGTAGTTTTATGTATGTTTGTATACATGTGTGTTTGTGTATGTGTGTGTGTGTGTGTCCAGATGCATGATATAAATTCATGTGTCCAGATGGATGCAGAGAATTAAAGGTCTTCCACATTTACATATAGTGTGGCATTTCTGGCAGAAATCCAGCACTATAATATCACTTATTTGATTAAACATTGTCATGCTCAGCAGGACAGTGAAGCTCCAAGAGATGCTCCACTGTCCTGGAAAAGTATAACCGCTGACAGCAACAAAAAAATCTTATAAATATTATGGATTAGAAGAGCTGCCCTTTGTCTTTTTTTTTTTTTATCTTTGTTTTTTACACACCAAATGATTCAGCTTGATAAAACCTACCTTTGATTAAGATCAGTGTGAATGGTTTTGATAACTAATTTTTCATTCCTCTTTGAGCATTTTGTTCATTCATGCCGTAAAGGGTTCTTTCAATCTTTCATTTTTTAACATCAGAGTGCCTAAAAAAGTAGCCATGCTGTGTGTTTTCTGTCACACCAGCAAGAAACACTCCTCAAAATTAAACCAATTTCACTGAATAGTGGACTCATACGTTTTGAAAACCATGCTGTTGAATGTTATCAGTCAGTTACAATAGTAAATTTCCTCCCTTGGTTAAAACTGAATTTAACAGCAGGGTTTATTTGATATATTTCTATTTTGTTTGGGTGGGTGTAAACTCTTTTACTGCAATGTCAATACCTTCATATTAAAAATGGATCTTGTGAATGTCGAAGAAAGTCCTTGTGACAAACCCAGTTGTCTCCACATATTTTTGTACTTGTACTGAGCATTTTAACATGTTTAACTTGGTCTTTTTCAGTGAGATTTTTTTTCATTTACCCCACCAAACACCACCTGTACATAAAAGACAGACCAGCTGTCCCTGATGGCTTCCCATCATACAAGTTCCACAAGTCCTTTTTGTGTCATTAGCTGAATTTAATCCTTCAGATCAATGTGTTGGTGTTCATTTTGAAAATAATTCCATAATTTATCATGTAATTATCTTGTCAAAACTGTGTATGCTCCTGCTCAGTACCAAGGTTTATGAGTATTCATACGTATATCGTATATATTTTGTATACAAAGCTGGATGGCACTCAAGCCTTTAGATAGTTTGATAGTTATACTTTCTATTTTGTTATCTTATTATCTTTATATACTTTGTATTTTTATTTTTGGATAAGCACATTCTGGAGATGCACCTTAATTTTGTTGTACATTTGTACAATGACAATAAAGCTTTTTATTCTATATAAAGCCCATTATCCTATCAGTTAACTTTCCAGCTCCTTTTTGTCCAAATGTGGTCATTTCTAGCTCTGTAACATACCGAGTTGGTCAGCAACAACCTGCAGATAAGGTTTTAAAGTAGCTCGGATGGTGATGGAAACAGGTGTCAAAGAGGAATGAATGAGATGCAATGTTAGGAATCGTGCCAATAGACCAGAAGGACGCCAGGGAATAGAAAAATGATAGCTTCCAGCTAATTTATAAAACGTGAAATTCTATGATGATAACTTTTGGGCCCATAAAAGAAGTCAACAAAACAAACTTTAACCCAAACACTTACTGGCTGGCCTGCCAAAGTGTGGTTGAGCATGAGAAATTCCAGTGACATAAAAGGTGGAGTCATGGTTCATATTACAGGGGAGCTATGGAGAGTTTGACACCCAGGAAAAGCAGATGAGCTCCCCTGAAAACAGTCAACTAAGCCATATTGGAGGAGTTCTAAAAAAATAGTCAACTTTCAGGTTGGATCTTACTTTATTTTTCATTTATTTCCAGATGTTTTTTATATTAAATTAACAGCATTAATTTGTCAGCGTTGTGTGTTTATTCATTCATTACATTATATATGCCAAGCATAATTCTTTACTATTTGAGATCAATTTGCATTGATTCCTTCTGTGGCCAACCATGAGTGGCAGTGCTACACTCTGATTAGTGGATTTATTAAATCACCCATACCAATCATTTGTGGTGTGTCATTGAATGGGTCAGTAGCAAGTTTATTAATGTGGAAAAGTTTAATGCTTTGGCCTCTACTGACTTAGAATAGACCAATGAACAGGACTGACCTGAATCATCCGATGTTGCGAGTGTGTTTCTGTACTAAGACCCAGGTTATCTATTTTGTTTCAATAAGACCGACTCACAACAGGACCTGCTGTTTCAGCACTGTGCCCATGCAGTGACTACTTTATTTGCATGCTTTATGTGGTTGTTGAAAGAACTTTCCGACTCATATTCAATGATGATTTTGATTGTGCATGATATCAATGATAATGTTATCATCCCTATACTAGATCTTTCTTACTGTATCAGCTGCTATACAGCAGTAGGAGAATGTTTTTGGTAATAACCATGTTTTTGACTGCATTGCAAAGCACTAATATATGTGTGGAGACTTTGAAAGTCATGGTGCACAACTGAAAATAAGGCTCCCCAAAAGCCCTTGTGTAATTCTCCTGCCTGCTAATTGCTGGGATAGGCTTCAGCCCCTGAATTGGAATTAGCGGTATAGAAAACGGATGGGTATCCCGCCTCAGCGATCGTGTCACAGAAGATAATGTGCACAGCTTGTGCGTAATGTGGAATTCCAGTAATCTGCTCCTCGCAGAAAGTGAGATGCACCTGTTGCTCAATATTGATCATAGGAATCTCTTCTGTTGGCCCCCAAGGTTTTATTATGATCTATGTTTTATTTTGTTCTTCGTCTAATATCTTGCCATCTCTTTTAACCTCATCTGATGTTTTTTTTTTGTTTTTTTTTGTTTTCCGTTTGAGACTTTCTTGCTCTCCCTCCTCTCACTCCTCTACACTCTCCATAGCGAATCAATTGCACACGCTAAATCCTCATTCAAATAAGGCTGTTTGCGCCTGTTATCAGTTGCACAATCAATCTTAGTTGATCACATGCAAATCATGGAAACAGACGCAATCAATTTGCGCCACACGCAATTTTTTGCTCTCTATTGGGGATCTTAGTAAATCAGGGCCACTGACGCTTCAGATGTCAACTTATTATGAATCAGGTACTCAAAGTGCTGCACCCTGGAAATGGCCTGTATATGCGATCTAGGAGATTTAACAGTGGAACGTTAACTGTTACTTGACAGTGTTAATGTACTCCGCTTATTTTTCTGTGCAGATGGAGGTGTACAGTGTTGAAAGCCACAGCCGATGATGCGTAGATCCATTGCCCTCTGTGCTGCCGCTGAGCAATTCCAGTGTGAAGCTGAATCTGGAAAGGATCATAGCCCAATGACACTTGGCAAAATTACTCGCTAATTATAGTCATTTTCATTTTGGGCAGAAAAGCTTGAGCTTAGTCATGTGCGAAGTGTTGATACCTTTCAGAGCATGGACCAATGCTCCCACGACGTTTAGCCCTGCCAAATCCCTGTTGCGGATTGGCTGAGCCTGTAGCGAGCAGTGACACTCAGAGGCTTAGGTAGTTTCTACCCAGGGCTGGATCGGCAAACTGGTGACACAGAACAGTCTGGGGGCAGCCGCGGAACGGCATCCTGACTGGGAATATTAGCAGTGTTAAAACACTCTGAGCTGATGGCTCTGGCATGGCTCCAGAAGAACACAGCTCACATACACAGAGAAAGTCAACTGAAATGGTGAACTAGCTGACAGTTATTTTCACCCACCACAGAGCTGCTCTTAAACTTAATGTTAAAGAGCCTAGAGTCTAACATTAATCACTAAATGTCATGGTTTCCCATTTAATAGGTTTTTACAGATAAGAGTTGTGGAAGTTTAGCTCATGATGATTAGAAAAATGAATGTCTGAATACATACCAGATCATGCATAGGGTGCATCAACAACAATATGCTTTAACAAAAGGAACTTATTACTAATATATTTGTAGTTTTTCCAGGTTTGACATCCAAACTATTAAAAAACACAAGCAGCAGGGACAGCACATATTAAAACAAATGCTATCATTGAGAACATAAGGAAAATAAATAAGTGTGAAAACGGATGTGAGAAATTAAAAATATCGTCTCCTGTAGTTTTCAGTGTGATTCAGTATGATTGACAGCTAAGAGGTGTAAAGACCTGGGAAAATGTATAAGTGGGGATAATTTACTCAATGCTATAATCAATACACTGCGTACATCCACATAGCCTTTATAGTTCTTTCAAAAAAAATAATAGGCAGGTCTACGGAGACCAGCACTTAGTAGAAGCAAGTGCTTCGGTGATCAGCCTATAATTCAGGTCATATTTCCCTCTAGAGGATCATTCCCTGGGAATTCTTTGATAACTGAAGCAATCAATCGAAATTTCATAGAGCTTTTTTTTTTTTTCATTTTGCTTTCAGCTCCTTTATATAGACTTCTCTGTCTGCCTCTCTGTGTCTCCTGTCCTCCAATCTCTGCCTTTTTCCATAGATTTTCAATTGCAGTTGCTGGTAAAAACTGGGTGTCCCGTCCAGTATGTACCTTGCCTCTCGCCTGCTAATTGCTGGGATAGGCTCCAGCTTCCCCGTGACCCTGATTTGGCACAGGTGGTGTAGAAAATGGATGGACTGGAAAACTGGGCTGTGTCCATAGTGCTGAATCAATCGTTTCTCTTCGAAGGGAACCATTTTTAATATAACTGTAATTTGGTCAATTTTGCCCATCTTTTTTTTTTTTTATATCAGTATCATATTTTCTAGCTCACACTCTCTGCTGTTAACTTTAGATTAATTCTCACAATTTGCAGGGTTACCATATTTTCCATAATAAAACCTCAGGGCGAAGAATGTTGTCCACATTTTCTTTCCAGATGTTGAATTTTGTCTTTCTTTTTTAAATGTTGGCATTAGTTTGTTAGTTTGATAAAATCACATTCTCTGTCAATTAAGCAGCTAATATATATAAAGTTTTCTCATGGCAACACATGGAACCGGAATCGGAATCAAATGATTAATGTCCACAGTCAATATTTTTACAGGTTTTTCTTGCTTCTGGACACAGAAATAACCCCAAAGAGGAACACCATGTCACCACATTATGTAACCTTGTCATAAAATGTCACATTTAGCATGTGAAAAAAAGTATTTGGAGGTCTGTGGTACTGGTACAACTGTGAAACTAAAGAACTGAGTACAAATCTCAAACTGAGCACTGATGTTTAAAGTGAACTTCAGTTGGAAATGTCAATTTTTCCTCTGGTCCATGTTCTACTTGCACACTGTTTTATACTGTTTTAAATGAGAGAGAAAAGGCTCAGTTAGGATTAAGGTTTGAGAAAACACATACTATAATAAGACAGAGAGCCTAATATTCATTGACTATTACTGGCTGCCAAGTCCCAGCCCCTTGACATGTGATTCATGTCTTGAGCAAAGGTGGCAGGACAAAACATTAACAAATTTTGTGATGATTAGTACAAATGCAAAGTTTTATATTTAGCTCAGTAGAGTTTTGCAACTTTACTGAAATGTTTAAATTGTCTCACTTCCTTGTTTATCATCGACATTCTTCCTACTTTCTTTCTTTTCTTGTAACCAACTTGTAACCTCGTTCTTTACACCATCCAACAACCGCAACATTTTAGTTTTTCCTTCAACACGTCACTTAAGTATAAATTTCACCCCTCATTACAACCGGTGGCATTCTGCTGGGGTGTAAACGGTACTATTTATCCAGGGCTCACTGCAGGGTGGGACCCTTGAAAATTGTGGAAATAAACACTTTTTTGTGTTCCATTTTCAACTTTTGAATTAATTAATGGCATAATGTGATCTAATCTGGCTGTATGAAGGAGTTGAGATACTGAATTTTGCATAAACAATAATTATACATAGATGTTCTTTGATGGCCATACCACCCCTCCAGAATTGTGCTAAATGGTTTAGTCCACACGTGCACCTGACAGTTCAACAACTGTTACACGCAGTGATGCAGAGTACAGCCAGAGAGGAAAGTCACATATTTCCCCCAAAAAGTGAAGTTTGGATACCCAAAAAGAGAAAGAAAAAACAGGGGGAGAGAAAAAGAAGTGAGGGACAGCTTCTTCCTCATTTCTTTGAGAGAGGTGAGCACTGCAGCACCTGCACAGTTTGAGATGATATCATCAGCATGTGTCATGAAGGAAGTACTTTAGGATTAATTTAGGGACAACACAGATTAATTACTATCAGATTCTTCAGTTATTAGCTGATTCTAAGTAGAATATTACTAACATTTATACCAAGTAGCTTTTATTCTAATGTATTTAATGCTATGAGCAGGCAAAGATCTGTTCTGCTTGTATGGGGTCTGGCCTCTTTGTAGCAGAGTGAGACAAATACAAGATGCAAGTGAAGAAAGGGGAAGTGAAGGTTGCTCTGAGAGTAGTAAGGAGACAGCATTGTGTTTTTAGTCCATAATATCCAAAATAAGTTATTTATAGTTTTTTTTTGTTTTTAAAAAAGTTGCTGGTGGATCAGCTGCTGTGTGAAATCGGATTTGAAAATGCTGATGACTACAAGATAATATTTCATAGCATAAATAATTTCCAATTTCAATGAGGCGAGGGGCAAAAATAGAACAGCCGTGTATTTTAGAGAAGTGTAGTACCACGGCGCTTCTGCACCGCTGCTGAAATGCTGCCTGGTGGAACCACCGCTTCCGTTGACTTGACCCACCGCATCCCACCGTTTGGTGGGACTCATTTACAATCACTTCTCTGTCAGGTCCATATGACCGATGTTGCACTGGTCTTCTTAACTAGAAGCATCTCATCCTCCCCCACCCACTCCATGCTTTTGATTAAAGTAGCTGCATCTTTGATGACATCATCAACATGCGCTATGGCGGTGGGCCAGTGTAGCCAAAATCACTACAGTTGGCCAAATACATAGGATTTCTATCGTATTCCGTTTATACTGCCCACCCCTAGATCGAAGTTCTTTGTAGTAAATAAAGCTGGCAGAAAGTTTGTCGTTTCTCCTGATATGTTTAGTTGGTTGAATTGTCAGTTGTAGTTTTTAGAAAGTAAGTGACTCGGGATCGTCCAAATTGAAGAAAAATAACTAAAATGGAGAGAAGCTTAACCATGGATTGTAGTAATTTGTATGACACAAGTCTTCTTACTTGAACGTGTTTAAAGTAATAATTGTCCTGACAATAATTTCATTTCCTCTCTTATTTGAAAACAATAGATTTATTAAAAGATTTCAGGGTTTAGCTGCAGGCCAGTACTGCCCACACTGCATTAACAACAAGCCTGTTTGGAGAAATAAAGGTGAAAAAGTCCACCATACGCCTCAGTTGGCTTTGTATATTAATACTCTTGTTTGGGGCCATTTTATAATTGAGATTCTGACCAACAGATGGAAGGTGGATATAATTTCATAGGCTCATACATTAGGAAGGAAGCCGGTGCATCTGTCTGCTTGTGCATGTGATTACATTTGCATAGAGGTAACAGGCGTGGGTTTGTCTCAGTGAACGAAAGCAGAGAGATTGTTATACTTGATTCCAATTTACAAGCTCTGAATGCCAAATACCCCTCATGATTGGTTTGGAGGATGACTTATTTCTAGACTACCGGCTGCAGCAAATAGTGAGAGGAAATGGCTTCTTTTCTTCTATTTTGCATCGTAGTCACCTCCTCGGTGTCCTTTTTGTGTGTTTCTTGACTTTACAATGCAGCTCACAATCAGGAATAAAAAAATAAATAAAAAAACACTAAGGAAAAACAGGTTATCTGATTGATGTTCAGCTTGTGTTTTAATCTAGCGGAGTGCTACTTCACCACTGCGTCCCCACTCTGAAGTGTTTGGACTGCAGAGAAGTGCTGCTTTGCCTTTATGAAAACAGAGAGGGAGACAGAATGTAGATCAATATCCCAGGAACACACCAGAGACATTCTATTTTATTAAACATTTTCCCATTAAAGCTGTGGCTCCGGCATTGTAGATCATCCCAACAAAGTCGTAAATCACGGACAGGCAGCAGCATGGGAAACAATGGGCAGAATCAAAGGAGATTACTAAGAAACAGAAGCTATTTGCTGTTTGTGCTGCTGGGTGCCTCATGTATCTTGTTCTCATACACTGCACACTACAGCTGAGGGGATGTTTTAGTTGTAGAGTAGCATCAAAATCATATTGTTTTCAATCAGAATCGCAACAGTTTACCCATAGCTTAACATTGACTGGCTTTATCTTACAAGGGAACTCCATGAAACATGCTGTGACAACCAAGCAGGTTAGCTTAAACCAAAAGCACATTTAAAGCTGGCCTCATTTTAAGGGCCAAAGCTTGTATAGTTTCATCTTTCGGTTTGGCCTAATGCCTTTGTTAACCTCATTTCAAGTTAAACAGAGCAGTGAGAACATTGCCATGCCTTTCAACAAACAGCCGGCAGACACAGTTAGTGGTTAACAAGTGAATATAACAGAACATTTAGTTACTGAAGAATCAGATATTTCCCTCAGGAATTGATAGAGACCAGACAAAGAAGACACGCTGATGAAGTGTGAGCGAATGCTAATGTTGCTCTGTTGCATGTGTAATTATGCAGTTAGTTAAGCTGCATGTTCGCCTTATCAACCGTAAATTATACGTGTTCATTGCCTTTTGCCTGCCAGGCAGACAAGGATATCAATTACAGTGGTCAAAATTATGGGTAATTCCTAAATTCTTAGCATATCTTTTTAAATATCTTTACAAATGCATGGATATTCAACTATTTGGTAAATATAGAATATTTTAATAACTTCCAATGAATAAAAAATGTAAATAATTTAAATTGACTTAATGAATACATAAATAAAGACAAACACAAACTGCACCCTGTGCACTGTCAATATCGTCCTTGATTTATGTTTGTGTGAAGAAACCTTTGGCAATAATGAATACTGAAAACATGTCCTGTAGCCATTAGCCATCTACAAGGTTCTTGCAACTTATTGCTTGTAGTTTACGTTATTCTTCCATTACTATGAATTCAATC
>JBBBVU010000001.1:31630875-31658924 GCA_037177055.1 Atherinosoma microstoma | reverse complement strand
ATGTAAAGCACTTTGAATTGTCTTGAACCTGAAAATGTGCTATACAAATAAATTTGCCTTGCCTTGCCTTGCCTTGCATTGCATTAACACAGAAATTATGAATAAATACAACTAGGGTCGATAATCTACCTGCAGGCTGTATTCTTTTCCATGTACTTTGTGCCAAAATTTCCAAAACTGTCCATAAAGCTTGATTCAAATAGCATTTTATATTTTTAAGTTTAATTGATCAGTCAGTGAAATGCACTGGCGGTAAAAGTAATAACATTTAATATCGCAGCTACAGGATGCCCGGTGGCCAGATATAGTTTGAACAAAATCTTAATGTATCTTTAGTTGCTTTTCATTTCCTTTTGTTTATCTTTATTTCCTTCTTAATATCTTAAATGTAATGAACCGTCTCGTGAATCTTTATAGTTATTTAATAAGAGAGGCTTATTTGTTCTGTTTTAGTTCTAATTCCTTTTTTATGTACCTTTTAGAGTCTTTTTGTTGTAGGTCTCTCTTCTGTATACAGATGGCTTTTTTGTACCTTTAAACTACCAATCCTTCATCATATGAGCGTTTCCACATTGTAAAAAATAGCATTCTCCAGTGTTTCCTTTAATGAGCCATACAGTCATTTTAAGGATGACATAAGGGGATTGGATGGGGATATAATGCACAGCACATTCAATCACTGAATGAAATACAAACGTTTTTCCACTTCTAGGTTCGGGCAGTAATGCACACACTTTACTGCAAATTGTCTGTCTCTTCTGTTTGGTTTAGGTAAAAAATCACTTCCTTAGGGCTAGGAATCAAAACTACTAGAATCACTAAATGTTAGGGTTAGGACTAAAATACCTGTGTCCATGGATGGGGGCACCTTCACCTCATAGCAAGAAGGTTTCTGGTTTGAACCTCTGCAGAGGTTTTCCTGTGTGGAGTATGAGTGGACTCTTTCCTGATACTCCAGCTTCCTCCCACAGTCCAAAAATAGGCTTGCTGGGTTGATTTTTGTCTCTAAATTCTCCCAAGGAGTGAGTGTGAGTGGTTGTTTGTTTCACTGTTTTGGCCATGTGATGGACTAGTGACCCATCCAGGATGTAACCTGCCTCTCGCCGAGTAGCCACAGAGGTAGGCTTCCCCCCCATGGAATAAGCAGGTAGCCTATATAGACAATGGATGGATGTTTTCTTCGGAAGCCATTCTAACACTGCTCATACAGGTGACCACAAGATGTCATATTTTCTTTTAACACGATTATAAGTCGTTCTTATTGCCTGCTTGACCAGACGAGTAGTTATTGCCTAGAAATCTGCAAGATGTGTTTGGACTCACCTTCACAGGGATGATTTAAAGAGCAAAGAAGACCTAGAAGAGGACAACAGCGATAAGAGTTGTTGATCTTTCCCCCAGAATCATCCCTAACTTCAACCTCACTAAACATTTCTGTGGCACTTTGATTGAGAAAGACACAAGACCATATTCCAAACGCTGTCAGATCATGCTGGGAAAATATGTGTTGTCTAGTTCTGCACAAATGAGTAGAGGCCTGAAGGCGCCACTGCGGCCATCATTAAATCAAGCAGATCAAATACAGGCGCATTGTACATTTTACAGAGTTTCAGATTGTTGGACTGAAGCGATCATTTGTGATTAAAAATGGATCAAGTTTGAAGTCCGGCCAAACATGTTGAGTCTAGTTACAGGCCGCGATCTGTGATGTCCTTGTTTCATGCTGCGATTTAATCGGTGTTATGAATCATAACATAATCAGAGAGGAGATGAGTGGCTTGCTTCTTCTAGAGATGAACATTCCTGCATTTCCATCCAAGCGTACAGGAATTGTGTTCGATTTTTTTCCTAAAAAATAAATACATGAAAAATGTATCACTGCAAGTAGAAATATTTTGTGTTTACTTTCTGAAAAAACATGTGCAGTATATGAGGAATAATGATAACCAGTAAGTCAGTTACAAACAGTCCTCTGAGAAGATCCTAGGCTTACAGCGTATGAGAGCCCGGGGTGTGGACTCACCTTCCTCTGAGCCTCCCCTCTCTCAGCATCTATGGAGTAACACAGCAGCACTGTAAACAAGCAAATCCTCTCAAGGGGTGTCGGTCTTTCCTGCTCTCGGGTCGCATTAATGACTCAGCTTGCTGCCTGCAGAATCAACTGCCCACCCCCATTTCAACACTGATCCCATCATCAGCAGCGTGACTCTGTCAGAGTGAGCCAGTTACAGCTGCTGCACCGTCTCATTTTATTTCCATTGGATGGTCAGCTGTTAGCGCCTCAGCAGTAATAGCATGATTGTCCCTGTCATTCTGTAAATGACTGTCTACAGTCTGAGCTGTCTTCTGTAACACCGCCTTTGTTTATAGCTGTTAATTATTGATTCATATTATTGATGGTTTCCCCACATCGTTATTTACTGAACTACATCATATTTAAAAAGCTGCACATTTTGAAGCATGTCAAGTATTCAAGACAAACTAAAATCCAGTGTTATACATATTTGTGCCAAATCATGGCAAAATGTAATTGTGTTTATTATTTGATGTAGAACGTCTAAGCACAAAACAGTATCGTCAGTCACTTGAACACATTTTATCTGAATTCTACAAAGTCCTGCTTCTAATTAAGAATTTATGGAAATAATCCTGCCTGATATATCTGAGATATTGAGTTTATGACGCCATTACTTTTTTCTTAATTTAGCTGATTTCACAGTGGAGGTAACATTTCAATTATGTATATTTATAGCTACAAAAAGATGTGTGATGCCAAGAGAACAAAAAGACAGTAGCTTAGTCTTACCTGCAAAGTTCAAAAGGAAAAAGGAAAGAAAAAAAAGCTCCCACTGAAACACGGTGGGAGTTGTTTTTCTTATCTGGACCACATGTATTTGTTTATTTATTAGGATCCCCATTAGTCATCACTCCATTATAGGAGCAATGGCTATTCTTCCTAGTTTCAGAGACAGCAACATACTATGATAAAAACAAATAAAAACAAAAACCTAGAAATATCACAACATTTTCCACTCACCTAAAACCCACGAATTACAAAAAAGACACAAAAAAAACTCACAAGCAACATAACAAATAAAAACAACCTTCAATTAATACAACATTTTCCAATCACTTAAAACTCATGACCTACAAGAAAACAAAACAAACAAAACATCATAACAAATAGAAACAAAAAAGAATCAAGAAGTTAGAATTTATAGAATTATCTTCCTAAAAAACAACTTTCTCAATTTATGTTTAAAACCACTTTGGTTAAATTGTGATAGGAGCTGAGGTGGAAGCCTGTTACACTCCTCCACAGCTCTGTCCATCACGGTAAAGGTAATGTGAATCTCTCGTTCACTGCTGGCCTTGTCTCGTGGTTGTGTCTGGTCTTGGTTTGGACTAATTGTCCGTAAAGACAAGTAGGTTTACATGCACTATATATATATTCTTAAAAAAATAGAATCAAACTGCATGTCAACCTTTCTTTTATTATTAACCAGAACAGTCTGGTATGCATTTCTGACACATTCTCCCTTATGGTGCACTGTAGAGCAAAGCAAGCAGCTCTATTTTGAGTTAACTGGAGTTTTGTCATTTCTTTATGTGATGCGCAAGACCAGACTGTCGGACAATAATCCAGATGTGTGAGGACTAAAGACTGAGTTACCATTTTTAGTGATGATTCACTTATGAGACTAGCACTTCTTCTGATAAGGAGATGTCCCTACTCATCTTCATGACTATGTTTCCAATATGAGATGTCCATGAGATAGTTTCATCAATGGTAACTCCATTGATGAAATTCTTCTTGTGCTTCCAACAAGAAGCTAAAAAATAGGTTTCTAAGTGTTAAGGTTGTAAAGTTACGTAATGCGTCTTTAAAGTGAACCTGATGCCCTCCCAAACTCATCATCATAGAAGTTCACAGATACACATGCTCATAATCTTTCCTCACGTTTCAGCCGTGTTTATCGTTCCTGTTCGCTTCCTTTATAAAACAAAACAAAGATTTTCTAAGTATGTAAAAATATACGGCTCAAATTTTGAGGTCATTCTGAAGATTTGTTTATTTCAGAAAATGTATTCATTGTTTACCAGCTGCTCTTAGCACAGTGATTGTAGTTTGGAAAAAAAAAAAAAGCTTTTGAAGCAGAACGCTTGTCTTTTGAACACCACAGCTGCTTGACCCCAATGTCACTCATGTTGGGCAGAGTAACTAAACACAGCTGCTCAGACTGCTTAGTTAAATCCAGTGTTAAAAGTGTTTCAAATATTACTCTTTTTTTCCAAGTAAAACAATGTCCACAAACAAAATTTGTCTTGCATTAAGTTAACATGGTCCCCTATTTAAGATTTAGGGATGTTTTGAATAACTGTGTTTTTACAACTGTAGAATTTCTTAAGCAGAAAATGTTAGCATAACATTAGTATTGAGTTGGTTGCATTCGGAGGTTTGTGCCACTTTGTGGACATTTATCAAACATTTAAAGAAAATTTTAAAGAAGACTAAATAACTGAAAACTGCTGAACTTTATCAATATGCACATTTTAAACAACACAGCAGTATTGAATACTTCCTCTGCAGATGTCAGCCAACTCAGTCTGTCAGGAAAGTGAGCTTCAGAATGGTGAACTGTAAAGAGACAGCCTCAGACTCGGAAAAGAACGAGTACAGTCAGATTGTCTTTGCCTTGATTTCAGATCTCCCTAATCATTTGGCAAATGACCTCACGTCACATTACCACACACACTGCTGCGATTCATGACGTAATGAAACTGTAAAATTAATTTAGTGGAAAAATACCCAGGAACAGAGTCACTTGTGTTCTCTAATTGCTAACTGCTCTCATCTGGCAGCCTTCATTAAAGAAACTGGCAAGCTTGTACGCGATCATGAAGTCATGCTCGGTGGGGTTCCAGCACTGATGGTAGCAATTGGCAGACCTGTGTCCTCCTCAACCACAAAAGCACGTCATGCACCTCAGAGCTCAGGGCCCACATAAGGGATAGGATTTCACCAGATGCAAAAGACTAAAAAATAGGCAGGAGCACAGGTTTCTCCAAAATTAGGTAAAATAAAATACAAACTCCTATCTGATTGCCCAGCTCTGCTCGGCTGCATCTGTGTTTGGGTGCTTTTAAATGAAGTGAGTTTTAAATGCTTTCACAGCATTTATGTGCACATGTACATCATTTTTTATTTCTATTTTTTCTTAGTATAGAGCCTGCATAAGTTTTGCTACATGTCTCCTCATCTCAGACCCATCACCAACACTTTATTTTTAAATGGCCTTTCCTGAAGCTAATTTAAAGGCAGCAGCTCCACTTGTCTTATCCCATCACACAGAAAGAGTTTGACAGCGTTAACAGAAGTAAAGTCATCTGCAGCGTTTATTTGGTCTACCCCCCCCACCACCACTTCTTTCCCTTACATAGATTAAGCCTCAGAAGCTGCCTCTTGGCAATTAAATCTATCAGAGGGCAGCAGAGAGCGCTCTGTCAGAGCTGCTCCAATAATTGCAGTTTAAATGAATATGGATTCAAAAACTTTTGACGACACACAGCCAGTTAATTTGCAACTTGGGACTTGGAAAAGGACTTTTTCTCCTGTCATATGTCCCAGTTTGTTTTCCTTTCTCCTCGGATGAGCGGGAATGTCTCATTTACTATCCTCTTTCTTGCAGACACATAGAGAACTGGACGGGATTGCAGACTCTGAGAGACGTCGATATGGAGCTCTACACTGGACTACAGAGACTGTGAGTCTTGATGCTTTTATCTGCAAGGGAAGGCGACAGTTGTGTATATGTGTGTGTTGTGGGGGGTGGGGGATGCAGATCCAGAGAAGGGCAGTGGAAACTGCACCACTGTTAATCCTTGTTTTTCTGTGAGGTTTCCCTCCTTCCCCTCTATTCGCTGCAGAAAAGCCAGTGGTTAACTTGCACAGATGACAGCGCTGGTTCGGATCATAACATGTTTCATTTAATGTCCCATTCTTCTCCAAGGTTGTCAGGTTGTGTAGAGAAAACAGCAAGAGAAGGGTGTGTTTCTGTTGCAAAAATAAGCTGAAGTTTAAACAAGCTTTTAATTCTCACCAGTCACCCGCTGGTAGAACATTCCGTTTGCTTTGTGTAGCTACTGATCAAATAATGCTAAAAGCAGCAGGGGAAATTGAATTAAGCGTCCCTGCTGTAGCAGGGACAATTTTTTTTCTTTCATTCTCATCACTTCTCTTCTTAAAAGAATGCAATGCTCCTTTCCTGGTTTGCAAGCATGCAGTATGAGACCGCATCCTTTACACAGCCGCTCCACTTCAGCAGCTGTCTCCAGACCTCCTCTTCCACTTAATTTTTTTTTCGCTCTTCCCAGAACCATACTCTCCTTTGCCCTCCAAAGTTAGAGACGGCCTCTCCCCTGATCCCTCATCAGGGAGGCCAAGTGCAATATCTCCTCCGCTAAATTAGCATTTTTCTCATTACTGCCGCCTCCCTCTGCTGCCTTGTCAGGGGACGCCGGCTCCTCCCCGCCTGGAGTCGAGGCTGTTGTGATGCCGCCTTGTGGGGCTGTAAGCGGTCTGGAGGGATAAGCGAAGAAACAGTTGCTCATAGTATTTTATTTCAGGTTTGACTTCATCGTCTTTATTTGAGTAAAATGAAAGAAGGCGTTATTGTTCATTAAGAAAGATTGAGACAGGAAATATATGTTTCGTAACAGCCCAATCAGAAGCAGAGTTTTTCTCACTGCTGTTTCGTTCTGTAGAAAAACAAGACAGATTTCACCTTTCCACAAATTTAATGTTTATCATTGATTCTGTGCGTCTATTTCCAAGTTACTCTCAAATATCGAGTAGCATTTAAAGTTAAAATGCTGACGATACAACACAGAGTTATTGTTATCTTACAGCAGAAAATCTGCTCTGGCAGTTTTTTTAATGGTATTGACTGTATGAAAGTACCTGACATTGTAATTTTTTTAAAACAACTAAAAGATCAGTAAATCTGAGGATTAAAACAAACAAAAAAACAAACAAAAAAACAGCACTGAATAACTGGGATCTTCTTGTTTTTCCTCTAAAACCATCAATCTGAAATGGAAGTCACTGTATGGTCCACTTAACCGAACAGGCGATCAAAATGTAAGTTACAGCTTTATCAACAAAATATACAAGACCCAGAAGTACTGCCACCTTTTCTGTGTGGGAGCTCATTTTAAATAGACGGAGGCAAAGTGGAAAAACTGCCCTGCGGATTGACCAATCAGAAACTGACATCCTTTTGAGAAATCCTCCAGACTTGTCCCCCGCTGAAAACATTTGGCAGGACATCAAAGAGAAATGCAAGAATGGAGCAGCAGAAATCTTGTCTGGAGGACAGATCAGAAGACGTTTCTCTTTTAAAAACTGCAGCAGTCCGTCTCCTCACTTTCCAAATGCTCACAAGAGGGAACACGTCCAATAATGTATGTGCTGATACTCCTTTTTTTCTCACATTTGTTGAGTCTAGCATTCAGAACTTGTTTAAGGACCTGGTGAACAGGGTGGATTGTGTTTAGTATCACTACGAGGAGATAAAACTCCTGTCATCCCAATTCAGTTATAGTCAAGGAATAGAAAAAATTGTGAAATAATGATTAACTTTCTCATTGGAAATTGTTTTCAAGGAACCCCCCAAAGCCTCCGATTGACCTTGCGTACTTTTGTGCGATGGCAAATCTGAGTCGAACACTAGAAAGCTACGATCCCATTTTTAGAGACAATTGTCTCCAACAGCTGAGTTTAATCAGCTCAGTGTATTATGAGGCACTTTGATGGTGTCAGTGACTTCTCTGGAAAGAGACATCTGTGATTACAAGATTAGAAGTCATTACAATTGTAGCTCAGAACAGTGGTTCCCATACTGGGGCGCTGGGAATTCCAGCAGTCCTTTAGGGATTCCATTGGGTCTCCGGGAGAAATGAGAATAAGTTTAATTTCACGATTATTTCACTCCATACAAGCTGTCACAAAGAGGGGATTGCTTGCTTCTCCATCCACAGCTTCTTACACAGTTTTCAAAAAGATACAAATCTTACATCAAATGGTGCTTCACAGTCAAGTTTTATTTGACTCTCAGCTCCGCAGGGTGTATGTATACACATGCAGATCTGAGTCAGAACTAGAAAAACTGGGAAAGACAGGGAACTGAGTCGCTACAGCAGACAAAAGCATGTAAGAAGTCTTGAAATGGACCAGTACTGCGTAAGTGATTTCCCACTATGAGACCACCATATAGACTTTTTTCTTTCACTCGAATGAGAAAAAAAAACATTTTTCAAACTGGTAAAAAAAAGGCATAAAACATTTTCTGAAGCTACTTAAAATTCCAAACTAAGAAGAAAATTTTAAGATGAGAGAAGAAAAGAAGCAAACATAAGTGCATGATCATCCCATAATAATAAACCTGTGGGCATGCAGTTTTGGAGGAATTGCATTTGGAGGAGAAGAAACGTCTATTTTTGTGGTTCCTGCACCGTTTCATCTGCACTTTCTCTGTTTTTCATTTCAGAACCATCATGAATTGTAACCTAAAGGTGATCCAGGCTCGAGCATTTGCTCAGAACCCACACCTACGCTACATGTGAGTAAATACTCTATCTTTAAAACCATGTTTTCTGTGCCTTCAGAAGATTTATTATGATCTGCTCAGCTTGACAGCTTGCAGTATACGGCTGTATATGAGTTAGTGTACAACAGAAGATGATGCACTTGATATAGACTGGCTTTGGGAAAATTGTGGCAGTGCCATTACTGTCGCAACAGCCGCACATCTTAAATGAGACATCCATTATTTGCCTTGGATAATTGGATTCCTATCTGCTCCGGTTTCTTTGTGCTTCACCAGAGCAGCGCGCTGAAGACGCAGTTCCATTTAGACTGCACTCGCCAAATGGACAATTTGTCCATGAGGCCGAGCATCAGAGAGCTGGGCGAAGAGCAAAGTAATTTCTTTAACAAAGGCTGATGTGCCACCGTATGACAGCCTGTTATTCCCCAATTTTCCGGGAGTAAACACTTTGAGGAACTCTGTCACGTCTTTTACCTGAACACACTGCCATTTGCAATTTCCAATTGATCTATGGGTAGTTTGGACCCTTTTCTGTTGCAGATTGCTGCTGTTTGGCTTAAACTTGTGAATCCACGTGTGTGTTGGGGGGGATGGGGTAACTAGCAATAGTATTATTTAGACACTAAAGTGTAGTATTTTTAATTTGACTACTACATGTTGGCCGAAAAATATTAGGCTATGCTATCACACAAATTGATTTATTGATATTTGAGTATGTGTTTAGGGGACTGTGTCCTCATATTGTTGTGTGTTTTTTAAACTAACATCTGAAAAGAAAGGCATTGGCATCGGTTTTGCTGTTCTCTTTATCTACTTAGGTGGTGATTATATGACAATTTGGCATTTAAGAAAGGTATTGAACCCTTTAAAGCTGTATGTAAAATGATACATACAGCTTCTGAGACCTTTTGCATCACTTCAGTGTAAAAAATTGACTCAAAACTCTGTTGTAGACAATCTCACACTTGTCTTCTGCTCCATGGTGGATAAAATAATAATAATACAATAATGCACTACAATAATTTTGACATATCACACGGGGGGGGGGGGTTACCTTTCAAAGGGTTAAAGTCCTGCCTTTGCTTTTATTTTCTCTCCAGAAGATAACCTGCTCCTTTTCTTCCTCTCATATTCATAATAAACCTGCTGTGCATCAGTACAAGAATGAATATTTAAATATATCTTCATTAATATGTTAAGTTTTTAATACAAAAGAAAAGATAAGGTGAATAAATTATACATTTTTCTCTCTTTCTTCCACACCTTTGCTGTAAGGGAGTGTGATGTTTAGATTCACAAGGATAATTTATAAAGCAATTAAAGCGGTAAAAGTGGAATAAAGTCTTTCCAGGTAAAGTGTTAATTTATGCTTCTTTTTTCTTCAGAAATTTGCTCTTTATATTTTGAAAAAATCTAACTAAAAATGTGGTAAAATGCTGTTTCACAAGCAGAAAAGGTTGATAACCAGTTTTAACACTGAGGCATGTGCTGAGCTCCCCGACTCCGGACAGTCCCTGACAGGCTTCTATTGTATTGCTGTTAATGCAGGTGGACAGTTGCTAGGTGACACTGAGGATGATGATGTCAAAGACGAATAATCATTGCCTATGCTTAGCCTCTGAGGACCGACCTCATTGATGTCTGTGTCAGAGAGGGTCTGTTCAAAGCCCGAGCCATCAGGCACTCAACTGGTTGCTCCTTTATCAGGGGAACGGCATCTATTGTCTTCATCACATATTCGGGCCAAAACAGGTTCAATTACTCTCAGTAAAGATATCATTAATTCCATGTGCTGTAAACATGATGGCTGTAATTAACATCCACCCCCAGTTATGTTCTCTTTTCTATTAGTATTCTCCTGCTCTATTTTCAATATATGTATTATGCATTGCGGTGTTCAGCATGTATTACAGCATCTTATTGAAGCAGTGTGCATGAACTGCAAAAACTGCAGTTCAAACCAAGTGTTATAATCGTATATTTACAAATTAAAATGTAATTTGTCCTGTTTTATGAATAAATGGATAATCAAATACTCTCTAAGGAAGATGCTTTGACTTAATTCTTGGTAAATATGATTTGCTTTGTCCTGATTAGCAGATTCACCCTTATCTCAGGAATTTTTCAAAAAGAAATAACAGGCATAGCTTTCATTACGCTGTGCAGTAAGATGACATATGCTATGATAACATTTTTTTTTCTTTTCAAAGAAGACATTTATGATAAAAGATTAACTTTCTGCACTGGCAGCCAAATTTTGCTTGGTTTAGGCACAATCTGTAATAAAAATTGTGGCCTTAAAATTGACAAGGGATTTTTGTTGGCATTTTGTGGTGTTGGGCTATCTGAGAGCAATGCTATTTTGCAGAGCTGTCAAGTCTTACACATGAGACTCATGCAACTGACACTTTTCTTAAGCTCTCACCCCACACATTCATTTTCCCTCGCAGCGAAAAACCAATTCATAACGTCACAGCACTAGAAAAGAGACGGAGCACATAAAGAGAAAAATCAAGCAGGACTCCTCTGTTTAGAGGAGTTATCCTGGTTATATGGGGTTTAGGACCTTGTTGTGCTGAAGGAAAAGTTCTTACTCCAAGGTTAGCTCAAACAATTCAAGACATTACCAATTTGCTCCAAAAATTGGACTACTTATATCTATTTTCATCTACCTGATGAATCCTGACATTGTCATGGAATATGGCCGGGTAAGATGTAATGACCTGGTCATTCAGTATTCAGGTAGTCAGCTGACCTCATTCTTTGGAGACATAATGTTGCTGAACCTAGACCTGAACCTAGACTTGACCAACCACAGCAACCCCAGATCATAGACTGTCCCCACAGGCTTGTAGGCACTAGACTTGATGGGTGCATCACTTCATCTGCCTCTCTTCTTACCCTGATGCTCCCACTACTCAGGAACAGGGTCAGTTTGGACTCATCGGACTATATGACCTTCTTCCATTGCTCAAGAGTCCAATCTTTATGTTTCCTGGCCTTTTACTGGTTAGTCTCTCTGATTAGGGGTTTTCTTATGACTCCAACGTTGTTCAGTCCCAATCCCTTGAGTTCTTTTCACATTGTTCATGTGGAAATGTTCTTGCTCTCACTATTAAACATAGTCCTGAGATCTACTATTGTTTTTCTTCGATTCGATTTCACCAAACGTTTAAGTGATTGTTGATCACCATCAGTTATGATTTTTTTCCGACCACATTTCTTCCTGGAAGATGATTGGTTCCCCACTATCCTTCCAGTTTTTTAATTTGTTGGACAGTTCTTAACCCAGTTTTAGTAGTTTCAGCCACTCCTTAGATGTTTTTCTCTGCCTGATGCCAATAATTTGAACCTTCTGAAACAGACTAACGTCTTTTCCATGACCATGGGATGTGTCTTTCCACCTGGCTGTTTAGGAAATGAGGAGCTGCTCATTGCATCAGTTGGGGTTAAATAACTTGTTGCCAGCTGAACGATGATCACCCAAGCAGTAATCCTCCAATAGGAGGCTCCTACCTGTTTGCATAGTTAAATCCAGGAGGCAACTTTTTTTTTTGGCCAGGCAGCATATTGTAGATGTGTTCAGACCTTTTATATAGATGTATATATTCTTTATTCTTTTACACTTTATACCCTGTAAACACTGTTTATTTTCTGTCTGCTTTTGTGTTCTTTATGTTCTGTTTTTGTTTGTTTTTGCACCACCACTCCAAGACAAATTCCTTGTATGTGCAAACTTCCTTGGCAATAAAGTCTCATTCTGTTTCTTATTCAGACAATACGGCTCCATTAAAAACAAGGACTGGGAAAGTTTTCCTAAACTATTCAGACACTTTTGTAAAAAAAAAGAAAATGGAGCATAAGCAACAGGTTTTCTAATGTTTTTGAAAGCACGAGAAAAACACTGATAGATATCAGATGATTCCTTTTTAAATTAATCTAAGCTATATTTAGTATCCTTGTTTAATTTCATAAAAGCTCTTTTCAAAGCATTGGTGCTGTTGTTATGAAGTGACCTCTGTGGGACAAATTTGCTTTATGAGAGACCAAAATAAACTTAACAGTAGCCTGAAAGAGTAATTTATTCTGATCAGTGGGATGTTGCATTGGATAAAAGATACGGGGGGATTTAATCCATACAGCAACCAATACATTAAGTAAAGCTTCATCTTGCTGATGTGTTTTTGAGCAAGAACTGGTATTTTTCTGCTTAACTCAAATGAAAGCATCAGCTGGATGACATGAATATAAAATATAAATTGTGAGGCACCAGAATGTGATTAGCTCTCTATGATTAAACGTGTGTAATTGGACAACACTCTTGAATTAATGTGGATGTGAGATACAAACATGAAACCAGCAAACTGCCAAAAACATTATAGGTGTGATCTGAGAGGTGTTACAATCAAATTGGCTATACTTCAAACATTACAGACCGGTACAGCTGCCAGAATCAGATATCACTGCACCCAGACATTAAGCTAAATGTGACATTGAAATGATCCTGCATGGTAAAGATGTGATGGAAGAGAAAATAATAGTATGTGAGGGACACATGTCATCCACAATGTATATTATCTACATTTTTCCCAGCTAAAAGACCTGTTACAAGAGCAATGCATTTCAGAAAGATGTACTCAATTACTAACAGCTGCAAATTATTGTCTCTTTAAAATGAAGTTGTTTTATTGAAAGAAAAGGAAAACTTCAGTTTTAGAAATAGTTTCAGGATGTCTGTCTCCAAGGGATATCTGTCTTCGGAAAGACATCTCATCAAGTAAATATATGACAGCATGTGTCTCTGTGGTGCAAGTGACTCAGCTGCAAATCCCCTCTCTCAGATTGTTGTGGCTGGAGAAACCCATGAAAGGGCCTTGAACCTCTTAAGTACCATAAGGGGACACTGAAGGAACAATCAGTAATATTTTACACTGTCGTTGCAGAAGATGATCATATTCAGTGCCAGTGTGTCTACAGTTATAAATGACTACTGAGATTTCAAGCTTTGTAAACAAGCGGTTTCGTGTTAGCTCCATTTTTTATTTCATACAGCCTATGAATGCTCCCCAGACAACCATGAATATGTTCCACCAAACTTTGCATTTTTGTATGAGAAGAAGAAGACGCAAACAAACAAGGGGAATGTTTGGAATTCCCTACTTTTAATGTCACGGCACAAAAGAAAAATCCTATCTAAACGCTTTGGAAGTGTCTTTGCAAAAGGCCTTTGTTATCCGTATCCTGGGAAAGGCCTTTTTTAGGATTCATCCTAATAGAAATGGTCTGAGAGCTTGATAATGAAGCCGTTAATCATTCGTTATGGGGTGTAATGGTGTTTTTTCTCTTTCCTGATAGTTGAAAGAAAAAACTAAACTTGCATCATAAAAAGTAATATTACATCATGCTGCTAACTGATTCATTGGTCATCAGTGCATTTTCAGTCACTTAAAATAATCACTTTAAAATTAAACCAGTCATCATGTTGATTCACTTTCTGTAAATCTAGTAATGGGCTCACTCAGGTCAGATCAGTTAACTATTGAGTTCTCTGACTGATTTTGCAAAGCACGATTAAAAGAAAGGGAGAAAAAGTAAAATATTCAAATTCAGTACTGTGTTGATTCAGAAAAAGAGAAGCAGAGTCAATACTTCAAATATGCTCTTTCATCACACTAAATCTAAAGCTAAGGTCGATCCATTATGGAAGTTCTCCAGTTCACCCTTAGATGTTCAAAGCAAGTAAGTAAAATGGGGAAACTGTAAAATATCTCAGATTCCAAATAAAATTGCTGATAACAGAACACTTTGGTCATAACTAAAAAAAATCCTGTCTTTATATCTGACCATGAAAAAGTATTCAAATGACACCATAATGACAAACTTCTTCTCAGAATAGTTAGAAAGTGTTCCTGTAAGAAAACCTTAGATGTGTAGTTTATTTTGTTTAAAGCTTGAATCTATTTTTAAATGGTTACAAAAGAAATAATTGTCTTCACTCAACAAGTTTGTTGTACATAGAACATATATCAAATCTAAAATTTTTATATCAAAAACACATTTAAAAGGAGAAAAGAGTAAAAAAAAAGCAAATTTCCATTAAATATACAACAAAACTGCTTCAATTTCAGCTCTTGGCAGATTGATTGAGGTAAGGGTGTCAGGATATGGTATAAAAGGGGAATCCACCAAAGATAACTAAAGTCTTTTCAAGCATGCTTTCAAGCATGTTTAAAGCTTGAATCTGTTTTTAAATGGTTACAAAGGAAATAATTGTCTTCACTCAACAACTTTGTTGTACATAGAACATATATCAAATCTAAAATTTTGATATCAAAAACACATTTAAAAGGAGAAAAGAGTTAAAAAAATAGAGTACAACCTGGACAAATCCCCAGTCCTTTAATACACAGACACTACAAATGGTAAATGGACAGTACTTATATAGAGCTTTTTTAGTCAGATGTTGACCAATCAAAATGCTTTTACACTACATGCCACATTCACCCATACACCATTTCTTTTGTTATATGCTAAGTGCTTTTCAACTATCACACGCATTCATACCCCAATAGTGAGTAAAAAGATGTCCGCAGCATTTGTTCTGGACATCTGCAGAGAGTTTACACCAGGCTCCCCGGTAAAATATCTAGAAGATAAGTGGGTGTGACAAGTTGAAACTTAACAGCTAGTCATCCGGAGTGTTTG
The DNA here is from genome assembly GCA_037177055.1 of Atherinosoma microstoma. Classification (NCBI taxonomy): domain Eukaryota; kingdom Metazoa; phylum Chordata; class Actinopteri; order Atheriniformes; family Atherinidae; genus Atherinosoma; species Atherinosoma microstoma. Next base: position 31,643,610 of record JBBBVU010000001.1, on the reverse strand, counting down.
CTGGAAGGGAGTGAGGGCCCATTCACACCAGGCTTTTTGATTAGAATAGTTTGTTTGGTTGGAAAGTCTGCCTCGTTTAGGGATTTGTGAATGCGCAAACAAACTGATCAAAGAAGCAGATGCAATACAAATACAGGAAGCGGACTACAAAGCAAAGGGCATTGTGGGTTCAGCACAGAACATTGTCTTGCAGTCAGATGTGGAAGAACTGTGTAAAAGTTCTGATAGAAATATTGTGGCAGGACATAGGAGGGCCCAGGCAGGGATTGAACCCACAACCTCCTGGATGAGAGTCATGCATTCTGACCAGTCAGCCGAAGGAATAACACTGTGGCCAAGTAACCAGGACACTGATCAATCAGAGGCATAGTGACAGGACCCACACTGTCACAATATGATGAACCTAAGACCGCTTGGATCTGATACAGCTCCATGCTTTGCCATTGTGTGGTGGAAACAGCAGTTGTCCTGCATTATTCAATAGATGAGCCAGTTTTCTTCTTTGCTGTTCATCTTGTCTTATCCTTCAGTAATTCTTGATTTCTTGATTCAGCGCTGCCTCTGGTGAGGAAGGGAATACGCTATTTAAAAGGTCAGATTTGTTTGAGAAATTGCAACATGAAAGCGAACTCGAACCGGGTGAATGCTGCAACCCTCAATCAAACCAAGTCCCCAAATGTTTTAAGTGCAGCAAACTATTAGGTTTTAATGCACCACAGGTGTTTTCTGCTGTTAAATGCCAGTTCATACTCTTTCCTGATCTTCGTTTTATTGTGAAGGTTTTCAAATACATGGGGCATTTGTATCAACTCAATCACATTCAAGGATCCTCATTCTCATTCTCAGCACGTTGTAAAGAAAATAGTGATTTTCTGTGTATTCTTTTAAATCATGTTTTACCTCTTGCTTCTTGAGTCAGGAGGTATATCAAGACAAATAGTCAGATTGTACAATGTATTTCTATTTATGTCCATCCAACAGCCTGAAGTCAAATCCAGCACGAAGGTTTTATAACATCCATCATATGATTGCAAATCAAATTATGAAGAAATTAGAGCAATTTTAAACGACTATGGTACAAATTGTTAATACGGCAAACACCTCTGTTTAAAATTATAGAGGAATAACTAGTGTTTGGAAGCTATTTTTAGGGCTCAAAAGTTGCATTTCTTCCAAAGCATGTGTTGTGTCTTATTGGCAATAGGAGTTTACCTGCTGTGATGGTGGCGATATAGAGGATAAGAGCCCTTGTGAAATGTCTATAGATAACAGTAATTGTATGAAAGCTTTAATCTCCTTCAGGAGGAGATCACACAAACACACACACACACGCTAGATGTTTATGGTCTTGCTCTGCACTGCCACCCTACAGGTGATCACATTAAAGGACATCATCTTGTGTATTGCTCCTTGAGATTTATTTTACTGGAGGTAATTGTGTCCGCTCAGAGTGGCAGTGGGACTGAACTGGGTTAGCTTCATTATTATTAAATCATGATTGTTTATTGCTCTTTGTTGCCTGTTCTATTTCAGTCCCTCCCACAAGTCCCTGAGAAGCTGTGATCTGACATTGCTTTGTCTGGTTAGGGTGACAGAGGACCGACACCACTGAAACACTGGCAACTCCAACACTTAAAAATGCACCACTTTCACTTGAACTGGGAGAAAAGACTCCCCCCCCCCCCCCCCAGCTGACCACCGATGCATTACTAAATCCAAACTGCTTTACTGTGACTCACAGCCTTGTTTGTGGTACAGACCGTGAAGCAATTCTTTAATATGTATGAGATGATGTTGATTAGAAGGCAGTAGGCTACAGTTCAGTATAATATGTACACAGTTGTGTTTTCTAAAACGTAACTTTTGTGAGCCTTTTCTTGAAGTGAAACATTAAATACTTTGAATAACGACAAAAAGACAACATGCTATTTAGTTTCTATGAGTAGCATGCTGTGAAGGTTCTCTCATCTGTTGCTTTGTACTAACTAACGGAGGCTTTGCCTCTGGAATAATAGCTATATTTTAACTTATCAGGGATTTATTCCTTCTTTTACTTCAGAACAAACTTTACAAGCTAGAAAAAACTCTTGAAGGTCAAAGAAGGTCAAAATACTGAACTGTACCTTTAATACTTGTCACTTAGGCCCAGAGTGAGGTGTGGTGACTTGTATCCCTGATTAATGTGAGAGCATTAGCTGATTGCTAGTTAGATTATTCATGAGCTTTGCATGTGTTTGGATATGAACACCCAGTGTTCTTTCTCTGTCTCTCTGACATTCATCTTCCTCACTTTTATCCCCCACACAAAGCACCGGGTAGAAACAAAGTCTATCAGTAAAGGCGCCACTACAAGGTCTTGGGTTTTCAAATCATCGCTGCCACCGCCAGGTCCAGTTTTCTATTTGATGTCACTGGTCGGCCAGGTGTCTTGCACCATGCTTGTCCCCGTCTGTGTCAAATTAAAGGTCAGCGTCTGGATGGTGAAGCTAGTCTTCTCTTTATTCCAGAGCAGCCAAAGGAGAGGCCCAATAAATCTGGAGGGAACGTTATCACAGGGGAGTTGGAAAGGTCACTCCCCACAGGGAGAGGGAAGTGTAGAGACTCTCTCCAATTAAAGCCTCTTGGCAATGTTTTTTTTTGTCTTTCTTTTTGTCTTATTTTTTTTTTTAAATTCCTAAATGTCACTTTCATATTCGGGTCAGCTGGCCAGCTAGCCTGAGACCACCTTTAATTAGAAGGCTGATTATTCTCTGTTTACCTTGTCAAGTCTTTTAAACTCTGTTTTCTCTTGAGCAATTCTTAAAAAATACACTTCCTTCTCTTTCTCTGTATATTTTTTGATGGAGTTACTCATTCAGGTCCTCTGGTAAGCTGTTCACCGCAGGTAGTGGCTGGCTGGGATATGAAACAGTTACCCAGATGACTCCTGCTGTCTCTGTGGTCGTCTGCCTGGCGCCTTCATGGGAATATAAAAACAGAGTGGAGATCTAGGTGCAGTTGAACCCTAAATCCTGATACACAGCCTGTGTCAAAGCATCTTCACATTCATGCTCAAGGCAATTAGCTAATGCTCTTCCCCAGAAGCCGCTAGCGGAGTCATGCTACATGCCATTTGGACCAAGCATGTTGCTGCTGACGGGAATGAACGTGGACCTTTTCTTTCTGTGATGGGCTTCACAACCATGATGCAAGCCTGACTCGAGTGGACAGATGACATGTTTTGAGTGTGCATTCACGTCAATATTTTAATGTTGTTTCAAAGGCAAGATAAGACAGTTAATCTGTGTCAAATCAATGTGGCTAAATTGCTGATAAAACCACAACTCTTCACTGTTGTGGCTGCTAATTAGGTTTGGAGCTTTGCCATTTTTAAAATCTAGACAATGAGGGGAAAATTGTGTGGAAGTAATGTGACAGACTGTCCCTTTACCTACACAAATTCTTTATTAGAGACAATCAGCTGTGCTAGCGTGAGTGTATGTAACAGCAGGGGTGCAAATTAGAAGAAAAATGAATTCATAGATGTAGAACAGTGACCAGAAATGAGTCTTTAATAACTGCTAATGTGACTGGAGGAGCTGTTTTAGTCTGTCACTTGGTTTCTTTGCTGTTATATCGTGTACATTTGCAGTGTTTATCTTTAGACATGCATACAACAATCTATTCTGACATTATATCCAGTTAAAAAAACATGTTGATTTCCTTTAATCTGCAGAGAGAGGTTTGGATTTGTGAAAATATATCAATAATAGTAGATTATAATAAAAAGATCAGCTGCAAAACTCCGACAGTTAACTCAAGGATGTGCACTACATTAAGTGTTTGCTTCTGTGGGAGTCAACTCATGACTTTTGATCCTTAAAGAGAAACAGGAGGTCTGTTTGTTTCTCCCCATCCTGTCCTCTCTCAGTTTAGCATTGCTCTGGAGGAGGAGTTCCTCCTACACTCATGGTGCACCCTCTGAGGAAAAAAAGCTATTAACTGCAGTGAGCTCTCATTTCCATCAGAATATGTATACATCACAAAGTTGGGTGCTTCTCACACGAGTGCCGCATGCGGCTCCTTTGCATTATATTTCAGAATCTATCCTTAAATCAACAGTATATCAGCTGAGATCACACTCTGACGGTTCTTGCCCACTGTGCTCCGTGTGGGCGAGTTTCTGGTTTCCCAGTGTGTTAAATTGGAAGTTGGCGTTGCTCTGTGGGTAAAGGTTGCAGAGACTTGATTCCCTCCCACAGACCGGCCTGCTGGTTTTTTTTTTTTGCAAGGGCTGAAGCCATGTTTTCGTTGGAGATAGCTGATGGGGAAGAGAAAGGTACTTCAGGATTTCCCTCTAACATCAGATTTCATAGTAGACCACCCCCGCTGTTTCTCAGAGCTTCACCACCCACAATGCACCGCATGAAATCACTCTGTCCACTGTGGACACGTCTTTGCTTTGCCAGTAGGCGAACCGATGTGAGATCTGATCACGCTGGTTGCTTGGCTTTCCAGTTGCTAGTCTGGAGTAATGGATTTTTCCCAACAGTGAAAAAGTCAACTTTTTCTAAGCACATTAGATTTGCCAGTTACACAGGCCTAACAGAACAACTTATGTCACACATGTGAAAATTTGGAAGAGCAAAGAAGCAGCTCAAATTGAATTAGCACATTCATAAATTCATCTGAGTTCAAATTTACATTTTATCTTCGTGCTCTTGTGCCTGAATATGTGTGCAGCTAATCTCAGTGTAGAAACAAACGGGGGGGGGTGCTTGCCACCCTCTGATAGTAGTGTCATGGAGCATGGCATCTGCTGGCTGTGTTGGAGTGGAGGGAGAATCGCTCCACTACCCACCGTCCAACTGTCTGCCACTGTTTGGCACTCCCATGCTGCGAGCATTGCGTCAGTTCATGCTCAAGGTCTACTGGTTGCACTTATCTATAGAAAGAGCTCAGACGTGCTCATACAGCTCTGGACACAACACATAGACATGCAAAACTGGTGTTCTGCTCAACAAGAAGACTTGACAAGCCAAAAGGAATTTCTAGTACCTCTCACGTACTTAACCACTTCAACCTGCAGTCAAGCACCCAGCATGCCATTTCTGAATATATTCTACAGATCCAGGCCCTCATTAGCTGCTTCTATTCACCCCTAAAGACATTTCCAGAAAATCTGCTAAATAAAGAAATGCAAGTCAGAAATGATGACATCGACTGGTTTGAAGCCAATAAACCAGGTTGTATTGTGTCACCAGAGAGTGGCCACATATGCTAAAATGCTGAAGTATTTATCCTATCCTGATACCTAATTCAAAGATGGAGGAAAATAAGAAGCAGACAAACTGGTAGGCATCTGCAAGAGAAACACAGAACAAGTTACAATTATCTCTGAGATATATTTGGCATTTTATATCACATCTGTGAAGAAACTGGTCATTAACGTTATATCTTTGTAAGTTTAGACAGGAGTTTAGTTCTATTTCCTTTCTGCTCATCAAGTCTTCATTGAAGCCAGCAATAACTACCTCAAATGAGTGTATGCGGTTGTTTTTTGGTGCATGAGTGGTAGTATTCCAGTTTTTTTTTTTTTTTTTTTTTACCAGTTCCATTCACCTTTACATTTACATCTTTTTAACACACATCTAAAAACACCAGTGGAAACCAGGCTACAGAAAACAAAATTGATGAAAAGATTTAATCTAACACTGAACCAAACATGACTGAGGTTGCAGTGTTTTGTGACATAAGGGTTGGTTGAGTTTCTATAATCCACCATCTTTGCGCTGTAAATACTTCTCCGAAGAAGAAATATGATGTAACCAGCAGCTGAAAATAGGGCCACGTCGGTACTTTAGGAAATCAGACTTTTCTTTTTTTCTTTTCTTTTTTAAAAACAGAATTATAGCTTGACTTGACTGATGGTAGTACTCAGATATTTATAGAAATTCTTTACAGAATAATGTCTTGCAGAAAGTATAGAATTTTATACCGACTTCTTTAAATTTCACACATTTTCTATTTTTTTTTTTAGCAGTAGATTAAACTGATTGATTTTTTGTTTGTCTGAATAGTCTGAAGTCAAACAGCTACTGTGCTGCAAAAAGCTGCTGAGATGTGTTTCTCTAATTGGCTTACCTAAGAATATATGATAAAACCTTTTTTGCACGGCTTCAATGCAATGCCAGTTCTGTATCCTTTCTATAAGATTTTTAAAAAATTAGGAAAGAAAAAAGGCAACTGCTTGCCTATTTAAGACTTTATGGATAATTTTGTGTCAATCAGAATCATATTTTTGTAGGTCTGGTTATTGTGACACTGCATCAAACATATTAAAACTGGCTGAAGTCTCTTCTAATTACTAAAAGACAAAATGAAAAGGTTATAAGCTGTCCTAATAAAACCAAGTAAGTGAGCATGCCTGTCCCTCACTGGGTAACAGTTCAACATTTGCCTCTATTTTCTCCCCAAAATAAGTCTGGCTAATCTTTAGATTTGATAAACACCTTTAAGTCCACATCTAAAAATGCCAGAGCTACTCAGACTCCAGGAACTACTTTTGTTTACAAACCGCTTCAGAAATCAATTGCAAGTTTTATTTATTTATGTTCTTTAAACCTAAAAAAGTATGATCTAAAAAGCTGTTTGGCAGTTGTTGTACCTCCAAGTTGTCCAAAATCAATACAGCTGTATTAAGGCATGAAACTATCAGGGTGTGTGTGTGTTTGATTCAGTGTTTCTTAAGGGCCTCATCCCCTTTCTTGGTACGATCGGTCAACATCACAACATATTGATGTGAAAGTGATGGCTGGCCATGAAAGGCCCTGGAATATTTTACATAAACACATTGTAATAATGCATTACTCATCTGTCCTCTCATCTGACATATGGTTATTTGATTTTAAAGCAGATCTTCAAAATGAGATCACAGGGATGAGTTAGTATGAATAAAACAAATGTGGTCAAATAACAGAGGAGACAGAGAAACGGGCTTAAACCAAGACTGAAAACCAAGTGAAAAAGAGGGAAATTGAGTTTGAAAGAAAAGAGAAGTAAGACTGAAAGAGAGATTAAAGAACAGAAACGGCAAGGCTTTGGCTGTAGTAGATAACGATGGGAAGACAGAGCTGGAGACAAAGAAATTGGGCATGAAAGCACTGTTAAGGAAAAAGGAGTCCTTCACCTCGAGGCCCATTGAGTGAGACAGAGAGTAGCCAGGCTGTGCAGGCGATCTTTACATCCATAATCACAGCACTCCAACAGAGCCTAATGCTTTATGACGGCTGTGCTGGTCCTGAGACAGCAGCGGGTGGTTGCGGGTCATGGTGAGCCACAGGAATAATGGCTTCAGTTAATCTGCAGAGTACAGGACATTCTGTCTCGAGGGACTCCATGCCAACCGACATGACGGGATCGATGGCTTGCGTAGCGCCAAGCTTTTCCCCCCACTGCCTCAAGTTCAAACCTCCCACCATCCGTTCACTGCGTCCTCACCTTGCTGCTGTAGCTTTTCCGACGTTGCTTTTGATCTCTTGAGTGTTGAACAACCAAAGGGGGTGAAAAATATGATTGAGGCGAGACCACATTTTCCTTACCTAAGCCGACAGAGCAGCTAAAAATAGTGGCTTTCATCTTGGTGAGGGATTGGTTTAAGGCGGTGTACAGGAACTCGTCTGAGGAGCTCCGTCCTCGTAGCCAAAGTGCTGGAGTGCTTTCAAATCACAATGCAAGGGGTCGGACAGGCAGTGTCATCATGCTCCACTTTCATAGCGCTGGCTAGCTGCATATCTGCCAGTGCCATGAGACTGAAAGCAGAAGAGGTAGCAATAGCAGCTCTTCTCTGAGGGAAGCTAAATCCCACAGGCCAGATGAGGTTTTCTGATTCCTGAGGCAGCGCTTTGCCTCAGCTTCCCCTCCTCCTCTGCTCCTTCCCACCCTCTTCTATCCTCCCACATCACTCACCACTCACTCCACAACCCTTGGCCTGACAGACATTCGTCTGGCTGAGGCTTGACATTCAGTGTACACAGCGCCAAGCCCTCCGACACATGTGCTGTCAATCAAACGACACTGGTCAGAAACTCTTAGATGTGTTTGGACAAGGCGATGAGGATTTGAGCCACGCAGATTGCTCTTAGCTGTGCCACAGGGGGGGAGAAGATGGGGTCTTTTCTCCCCCACCCCACCCCAGCCCTGTGGCTCTGCTTGCTGGCCTCTGGATGGAGCCTCCAGCTTCACATTCACTGAAGCTGTGTGGTGCTGTGGGAGTGTGGAAGCGGGCTGATTCCACTGTGACAGAGACAGATAGGGGAGACTGACTTTGATAATGTGAAAAAGGAAATAAGGTTTTTCCCTTCTGTGTATCCAGCGAGGCTGATAAGGTGTCTGTTCTGGGCGCTGGAGATTCATTTCATTGCCACAACTCTCTGCTTAAGAAGACTCTTATAATCATAGATTGCACCTTTAATCAAACACTGTAGATTTTTTTTAGAAACAGCAGTTGCAATCTTTGAATAAAGTTTGGGCCGTATCAATGTTAGTCGTGCCCAGACTGAAGTATTCTATCCATCTAAACTGAGGTTTAAAAAGATGTAATATTACTTTTTTTTTTCTGGCTATAATGTCAACTATCAACCCAAATTCACTCAGCCATAGTTAATTAAACAACACAAAAATTAACTCCTGACTGTTGACTGGTTAATTTGGTCTCTGGGGACCAGTGTATACTTGAAACAGCACTTTCTATAAGCTTGAGCAACAGCAAAAAGCAGCAAACAGGAAGTGTCAGACATGTGAGGGAACTTCAGAATATCAGTCATGCGATTATAAAGCATCTTTAAACTTATGGGTAAAATTTGTACAAAAAAGGTCCATTTTAGGTGCAAGTAAAGCAGGAAGGGGTCTGCATTTTCAGTTTGGAACATCACAAAAACATTTGATATTACCTCCAAACCAAGCATCAATGACTAAACAATCCCCAAGTAAATAAAGCTGGCTTTCCTGGGAAAAAATGAACAGCGGTTTCTGTTTGCAACACCCTGATTGACAGATCTGAGACTTGTGTATTTTGACTTCATTTGTTTATTTAATTTGGGGAGTACAAGTTAATGAACATCAGCATTAAAAAAGCATGATGTAAACATGATGGATAATAGCAAAGAATGCCAGTTTCCATCCAAAGTCCCAAGGCAGGAAAAATTTAGAATAAAGACACAGTACAAGAAGGGATAAATACAAATTAACAGACACAACACAAGAATAAAAATGAATACGGGTTTAACCATTTTTTAAGATGAGCATTACAGATGGAATATGTGGATCTGCTAAACTGAATCAAACTGCTATGATGTGAAATCACATCCACAATGTTAAATAAAAGCCACTTTCCAATTCTTGACTAACTTGTTAATATTGATAAATTGTGGAACTTTCACATGATGGGTATGCTCAGCCAAAGATTCAGGCGAGATATCGGCACAGCGTGACTATGCCAGCGGGGGTGGTAGACTTTGGTGGTGCATCCACGTTTCCGTTAAACTCAGTTTCTGGTTGAAGTTTGTAAAAAATTATCCGGTAAAAAAAATGAAGTCTTGGCAGTAACTGTTTACTCTATCAATGTGGCTCAGTACAAAACCAATTTTATACCTGTCCTAAAATTCCCTGACAGAAAATCCATAAAAAGTGTTCTTAAAAACTTCACAACTTGGTCAGTGTTTCATCACATTTAAAGGAACAACTATAAATCATGTTCATTGTTTCCAATCAAATACCTGAATTTAAGTTCACATCTCCCTAACTGCTTGATTTATAGATGATAATAGCAAACCTGTAACCTGATGTCCAACAACTATAGCTATAGCTGTCAACACTATCACACAACTTGTCTTGATTCAATCAATATATTTAGACTCAGGCCTTGTACATGTGAACATCAGTATTTTTAAAAAAAGAAAAAAATCACATTCAAACAGCCATGTTTACAAAGAAACATGAAAACAGTTTTCTAGCCTTCAATCCAAAACAGTTCAGTCAAATTCAACAGCGATATCCTGGACATACAAAAATCATCTCGGTGCTCTTCTGTGCAAATCTCCGTGTTTTGTGCAGCATACTTCATAAACTGTTGCGTCCAATCATTTCCCCAAAATAATTGTTGAATTAACTATACATACAGTAAATGTGCAAAGATGTAAAAAGTCCCTTTAGCATGGATAGTACAACTGCTATCTTAGCTTGGTATGGGATTATGATATTAACAGATATTGGGGCACAATCTGATGTCCCTAGCCAAAAACCAGCCAGTTTTTCGAGCCCTTACGCAAATATTATCTGTATGTGGTCTTTGTTCTTCAGATTGCAGCAAATTTTGTTCAACCCTAATTTCTATAATGACCTACAACTTTGTACTTTTGCAGTTCGTTTATCATTAGCTGGTAAAATGTGTGTTAGTTATGAAAACAATACAAAGAAGTCCACAATAAATGCACACTCAAAGCTAGCAGGGCGTGCATGGACTATATTGTACAGATTGTAAGGTTTACGTTCAATCTGGCTATTGATCTTCAAAATGGATGGGACATTTCACAAAGGGAGACAAAAAAGGAGGGGAAAAAAGAAACTATAGCCTCATACTCCTTTCAGAGAAATGAGACAGCTTGAGTGAGTGATAATTTTCAGAGGTGCTAACTCCCTGCCTATCTCCAAACGTCTAAAGGACTCTGAAGTGATGTTAGCAATCAGGGCTTAAGATTCACTGAACCCTTTGATAATCAACGAAGCCTTCTCTCATAAATGTCAGCACAAGTGTACTTTGCTGCACACACGCTCTACTGTTGTTATCACTGTCCACATCAGTGCATTTTAATTTCATCTCCTTTACTTGTGCTTCCCGTTTTTGATAGGGTATAACTATCCTATTCACAGTCAATACAGATATATATAGTCCTCAGTTCAATTACAAATTAAACACAGTTATAACAAGTCGAACTATGGCGATTAGAAAATGAGATGGGTATCTTTCCTAGAAATGCTGCTGATTGGCTGAAATGTCTGGGTGCCGTGTTATCATTAACCATTTTTTACTGTCAGCTCAAGGGGCCTCTTCAAATGAAGTACCGAGGCGGTATTGGAATATGTGTGGTGTGCTCTGACTACACCAGGTGTGTGCAGCATGTTGGACTCGCTGCTAACAGCAGGCTACTTAAGAATGACAATGTTACAAAAGGAAGGAGGACTAAAAGGAGCTGTACTGGAAGTAAAGTATTCATATGCAAACTTTCATTTTCTATGATTCACTTTTATATGCTTTTTCTTTCTATTCCTGCTTTCTCAATAACTTTTTTAGGTTTTAATGGGTTGTATGGTCAATGTAAATTTGTGTAATGGGGGCATTAGAATCAATTAAGAATACATTGCCTCGAAATAAAACTCAAACAACAAACAAATGCTAAAATTCCTGGAGTTGGAACAAACTCTGCTGGACCGCGAATTAGTTGGACAAATTTACAAATGAGTTGTGTTTTAGATGGAGAATGTCATTATTTTCATTGGTCAGGACATCAACATTATTGTTGTCTGAGCTGGTTTGCCTGTGCATTTAAAGGCAGAAAACCTTTAAGGGGCATTTATACTCTAAAAATGGATAGACAACGTCTTGCATCCTTTACTTGCAGAATTGGGTCCATTTCCAAGGTTCTTGCGGATGGGTCGTTCGGTGAAGCAAATAGAGTACTACCACCAGAAACTGCGCTGCGTCTTTTTATCTCTCTTTCTGAGAAGTTACATTATCGTGATCTCCTACACCATAGGTGTCAAACTCTGGCCTACAGGCAAAATTTGGCCCGCAGTGTAAATATATTTGGCCGGCGAGGCAATACCAAATGACTACTAGAGCTGGCCCGCCGGTATTATACAGCATATGTACTGCTAATACTATAAATCCCAGAATGCTCTGGTGATGTTTAGGCGCCAAAACACCAAAACATCTGTCAGTAGACGTCTGGCTGATGAACACCTTCGCTTGATCCTGAGGATTTCTTCAGCTCAGAGCCTCAGCCCAGACACTGATGAACTAGCATCAAAGAAAAGATCAGAGGTATCTGGCTTGGACACAGCAGAGTAGATCAGTGTGTAGCAAACAGAGCTATAATCAACGTTTTCTTTATTCACTTTTTCTTGCTACTCTAAGGCATGGGTTTAAATGGTTGCACATTCATTGAAGGGTATTATTATTAGTTTATTGGTTAATTATTGTTATTTTATTATAAGATTTATTATTAACCTGTGGAAAAGGGCTAATGTTGAAATTTAAATCAGAAGGCTGCAAAAAAAATGGGCATACGATTTTTATTCAAATTTCACAGAAGTGAATGCCATTAATACATTTTTATCTATTAAAAATTCCATTTTGCATTAGTTCAGTATTAAGTTATATATTGTATAGTATTACGCTTTGCTTGTTCCATATTCAATATTCAAATGAAAAGGTCCATATGGTCCACATGAAAAGGTTCATTGTTATGAGGACGATTTTTTCAATAAATATCAATGTTGGCCCGTGACTTTGTCTAAGTTTTAAATTTTGGCCCACTACGTATTTGAGTTTGACACCCCTGTCCTACACCGTCACCATGTTAGCTGTTGTCTGAAACTGATGTCATAGCTCAGAAGTGAAGTCTGAACTCTGCCTTGTAGTGAAGGTATTGTCAGCATAAAGACTGACAGGAATATGTGTCCTGTGACATTTGATGA
>JBBBVU010000001.1:31609057-31630775 GCA_037177055.1 Atherinosoma microstoma | reverse complement strand
GTCTGAACTCTGCCTTGTAGTGAAGGTATTGTCAGCATAAAGACTGACAGGAATATGTGTCCTGTGACATTTGATGATGTTTGACACGGACATACCTATTTATGTACATAAAGGGAGCAGAAGTGAGCCTTTAGGTTGTCACCTGTTAGTCCTTTCCCAAAAGTTGCATGCACACTGTAATATGTTGCTTCAATTGTGTCAATCAAATGACACAATCGTTTTAAGTAGTTTTTTTTGTAAAACCATCTTTTACGGGGATGGAGGAGGAAAAAAAACATGTTTTGGAAAAATACCAGAATTTGTGTATACTAAACCGAAGTCAGTGTAGAACAGGTATTGAGCTGTAGCTATAATTTTGGTGACAATCAGAGTCTGATGCATGAAAAATGAAGAAAAAATAACATCTCATACTTTGTGTATATTGCTGGGTTGAGATAAAAAGGGTTACAATTCAAAAGCATATTTGACACATGTGAGGTGAATGACTGAAAAGTGTGACGCAGATTCAGTATTAGACCGACCTTGAACATTTCAGACAACCTAGTACACAGTAGGCAGACATTTCTAACAGTAGGTACATTTCTGAAGTTCACTTCAAAGATGTGCAACCAATGAACGTGTAAATTCTTTACTCCTTTTCAAGCCGTGTGAATGTACCAAATGCACCTTCATACATAGAGGCGACTGACTAATGGTACTCTGTGCTGCTTCTGACTTCATTAGCTGCTCAGCTACAGATTTACAGAACATGTCACATTGTTGTCACATATTGGCTGTCTGCACCTCTCCTCTCTTTAACATACTGTGTTACAAGTAAATGAGCAAACTAGTCATAGCGACACGCTTGCATGATGTAAAATGGTGATTAAGTAGTAAAATTTGTTCAAAGATGTGGTGTAACATGGTTCATTACTGAAGACCTCTGTCAAAAGGTGCACTTAAACCTGACTTATATTAGCTTTCTGCTCTGTTCCTCAGGACTGAGGGGCAAGGACAATCTCCCCTTGACAAAGTCCAACTTTGATTTTGAACCAAGTTTTCCAGGTGCAGATTTAATTCGAACCATTCAGCGTTGGCTGTAATTAAATCTGTTCTGTTAATGAACCAATTAAATGAGAAGAAGTTAAAGAAAGGCTGTGGCACTTTAATTAATTCATGTCAGTGAAGAGTAAAACAGTGGCCTGACTTCACAGTTGGCTTACTGGCTAACTGACGAGGATTGCCCTGGCCTCTGGTTTGAGGGTGTTGCCGTGTGATAGTACACACTAGCTTCACACTGCCTCCTGCACAGCTTGATGTCTCTTGCTACTGTGCTTTCAACTAATCCTGTACTGTAAATGCTCCACACATTAATCTGTTTTTATACCCTACCCCAAGGAAAGATACCACATCATGAAAAGAAAACCATCAAAGAATAATTTAAGTGGAGCAGTAGGGCACTGTGGGAAAATGCATCTGGTCAGGTTGACAGGAATGAACAACTGAATGCAGCTTGGTATATTTTTCTTTGTAGAAACAACATAATTTAGTGATTTCAAACCTGAAAACTTTGCCAATGCCATATGCCAATGAACATATGGATAAGCCCAGAACTCATTGAATAAGACACTTTGTACAGATGATTCAAATAGTTGTCTGAACACAGGAACAGAAGAAGAAGAAATCTTTGACAATATTAGGGCTGTCAAAGTTAACGCGTTATTAATGCGTTAACACAAATTCCTTTTAACAGCGGTAATTTTTTTAATGCGCAGTTAATGCACGCACTGTCGGTATAATTTCAGGAAGAGATGTAGAAAGCACGTTGTGTATGTTTCTGCAATGTAAAGCACCTTGAATTGTCATGTTCATGAAATATTATCTATAAATAAACGTGCCTTGCCTTAAAGTTCTGTAAGATGGTTTTCTGGACCAGACTGAGGTATTTTATCAACTAAGTTCTCCAAATAATGCAGGAGAAGGCGACTCAAATTGGCCATGGGTCAAGGAATAGAAAATGAAACTTAAACTTAGGGTGACATGCAGCTTGCTTGCCTTGCAGCAATGATGCATTCGATGCAGCTTGGAAATCACAACTCTAACAGTCTACCTCACGCAATGACAACTACAATATTAAGAAACAAACAAATCAGGATTAATTATCTGTTTAGAGTCTATGTGGGCTTTTTAACAGCTTGAATAAGTATTATAATAATATATAATTATTATAATGATAAACATCCTGTTAAAAAAATATGATAAAATAAAATGAATAAAATAATGAAAAAAGATTTTAAAAATTCTGCGATTAATCACGAGTTAACTCACGACACGCATACGATTAATCGTGATAAAAAAATTTAATCGACTGACAGCACTAGTTGAAATATATCTGATGAAACACACCGAAATTTGTCTTCTGCTTTTAACCCATTACTAGTTACACTAGGAGCATGGGCTGCCATTTTTCTGGTGCCCGGGGAGCAGTTGGGGGTTTAAGGACCACAACCAACAACCAACTTCTTCTCACTCTCAACATGTCATATAATGACGTTTGGTCAGGAGACTGCTGTGTTGGTAACATCATGCAAATGCAGGGTGTCCCAATCTAGTAACACAACTGTTGTGTAAAACAATGTTGACAAATCTTTCCACAATGATCTGAATTTTATTGTGTTTTCATGTTTTCTTTACCTTTACCATTTAATGCCTAATGTGTAGCAAAGTAGTAAAGTAGAAGAACAAAAGGAAGTCCAGGTTGAGCCATCTCAGAACTTCAGACCTGTGAAGCACAGTGGTGAAAGTGTGATGGTTTGGGCACACACCATTGTTTCAGTGATGGGTAAGGACATGTAATGTTAATATGAAAGAGTGTTTGGAGAGATGTCGTCTATCTGAACATTTAAGTGGATGTTTAAACAGGATTATAACCCCTGAACAGCAAATCCCCCAAGGGACAGCTCTAACAGGAGAAATTGAGGAATATGGAAGGCCCAGTCTAAGCTCTAATTTGAATCCCATTAAACTGTTATAGGAGGGATTAAAAACCAACAGAGCATGTCAGAAAACCCACAAAGTAAAAGAATTTTACATGAAGGAGTTGTCAAAATATTTCTCAGAGCTGAGGTTAAAGACAACATTTATGTAAAATTTCTTGTCTGCAGACGGAAGCAAGAGAAGCTGTTGAGGGCAAGAATACACTTCCACACAGAAACATCTTACATTTATTAATATCATTTTGTCAAATAAATGGCTGACAAAGGGAAATTTCCATAGGGATGTTTATGTATACCACATTTATCTCTGTTTTAAAATGTTTTTCAAATAATTTATTCCTGATAGCATGTCCATTTATTTTGTATTTACTTGCTTGATGCAAAACTTTGCATCATAGCAACACCCCTGGATACGAGGATGAGCAAGTCAATTTTTGAATAGTTTAATAAAATGTAAAGAAATATGAAATTTGTCCAAACTTTAGTTTGTGGACATGCACACACCTGTTGTAAAAAAAAAAAAAAAAGACTCGTTTAGAGGTTCATTTCCCCTCCTGCTCCTTAGTTTATACTTTGTCCTCATCCAAAATCTAATTAGTATGCACATAGTCATCAGGTTGTTGCGTTCAGTGGCAGTGAAACAGAACCTAGCCAAAACGTACAAAATTATTCCTAGCAGAGTGTTTGGCAGCGTGTTAGCCAATGACCTAGGGGCTGCTGGGAGGCCGGGCTGTCTGAGCTGTCTTCACCGATGCCTGGATCTGCATGGCTTGCAGCCCTCTGTCTCCAGCGGGGTGATGGGAATTAAGATCCGGCAGTCTTGGCTGGGTCAAGGTGGCTTCCTGCTGTCTGAGACTCGCAAGGATATGAGGCGCGGTGCCAGCCACGTCACCCCTGCCAGTTTAACAGTACCATCTGCCCCTGCTCCTCCTCCTGCGCAGCCAGCCTCGTCAAAACAAGTCAAGATGGCAGCCCCAGGTGGCTGTGTATGACAGCTATGGCCGAGGGGATGCTGGGAAATGCTGGGAGCTGCTGTGCGGTTGTGGCAATCATCCAGGCAGGCCCAGGCTGGTGTTACGCCATATAACCACTTCAACACCTTTTCAGCTGTAGGACAGAAATGCAGCAAGCTGCAGCGTCGTCCATCAGACCCATCTCTGGTCATGGATTACAGGTTAGCTGTGCATCACTTCTGGGGGGCTGGCAGGCTGCCTGCACTGTAACCTGGGTGCTGCAGCATTTTCATGTGAAAGCTGCTGTTTATGCTTGGCATTAATGTTGAGAAACACTTGTTTCATCTCTGTGTTTATAAAGCAGGATAAAACGTTTAATAAGTTGACCTGATTTTCATAAAAATAAATCTGACCAGACTAAATCACTAAGTTTATTATGTCTTGCTTTATTTTCCTCAAGAAAATACTTTATGCATCATCTCTGTCAGTGGCTGGGGAAAAGCACTACTTTTCTCTAAACTATTAAATATTCTATATGTAGCTGTTAAATAGCTGGTTTGTCCCTGTGGAGTATTACTAAACTGCAAAGAGAGCAGCCTGTTCTCTCTGAGTCACTGATTTACTTGTTCAATATACTGTTTGAAGTGACAATAAACCATCAGCGTCTGGCCCACTGCAAACAACTAAATGAAATAAATAAAAAGGTAAGAGCTGGTAAGTAGAAGTAAAAGATTTACTATTAAAACATCACACATTTCAAATATAAAATAAGGATACAAGACAACATAAATATTAACACAAGGAAACGTAAACAATGAGGCTAAAGAAATACTGCATTGTTTGTTGTGCTATCATGTAGCTTTTTTTTACTTTCTCAGAGTAAAAAATGAACTAACATTTTAAGATTTTTTTATTTGTTGTAGTCTGAATTTATGTCAAACAGAAATTCAAACTTTCTTTGCTGGATATTTGTGGGAAAAGACAAGACAAACCCATGATGGAACATGCAACCAGGATGTGACTAAAACTAATTAATGGTTAAAGAGGCTGTCTGACGGGAAAGGAAGCATACATACAAAAAAACAAAAAACAACCCTGGATTCAATGATTCCCACAACACTGTTTTTTAGCCTCTAGTTTCACCAGGTAAATTATGGGACTCCCATGCAAACATTACAATCACTTATTTACAGGATTTGTTCAGCATATCTGCTTTATTGCAACCTTAGAATACAGTTTCTTCCTCAACAAAGTTCTTTGTTTTCCTCCTCAATCTTCTCTTTCAGAAGGAATGAACAATTGCCAAGTTGTTTTAAGGATTACATAAATCCTTCTTCAGCCAGGGTTCCTCAGCTCTGTAATATCCTGAGCTGAAGATCTGGAACAACTAATCAGAGGCATCATTTAGACATGCCAGCCCATTCCCATTCAATGGGTAGGTACATACATGTAGTTCTATATAAGCTATATCATTGACTTTTATAGATCTAGAAAAAATGTGTTCATTGCACTGTACTTCTACAATTACTATCAAATTTGCAGATTTGTATTACTAAACATAATACAGCAAAACAAAATGTGTTGTTCAGATGAGGTGAATGCCGATTATTAGACATGAGATAAAACAGGTGATTAGCTGTTCATAAGGCTTAATAATTCCTCATGTGTGATTTTCAGACATAAACAATGAATAGACTTATATAGACTTATATAAAAAAAAGAAAACACAAATTTGTATGTAAAGAATCACCAAAAAGGCATCAGTTATTCTATGAGAGTGTTGTTTTTTTATTCTATCACCAAATGAAAATCTGTTAGTGCAGCTTTCATTATGTCCCAATAATGGATGAATTTCGCACTCACATGAACTCAAATAATGACACAAGCAGGGACTTAGATCAGCTACGTTTAGCTGGGGTTTACTCGAGCTGTGATGAATTGATAGAAAGAGGACACAAATACACGATTCTTGATGGAAAATATTCAAAACAAAGTTTATTTCCAGGATCATACATAGGCAGTCACTCTGAGGGGTTATTAAAGACAAAAACAAAAAAAACAAAGAGAAGATCAAAAATCTAGAAGCAAATTAATTTAATAAAGTCAAGATAAAAGGTAAAAACTGAACGAGAAGGGTCATCTATTTATTTGAGAGCTAGTAGTGCAACAGACAAGACAATCTGGCTGAAAACGATGGGGAACAGGGAGTATAGTTATAGAGGGAGTAATGACTGACTAACAACCAGGTGAATGGCAGGAGCAGAACTGTTGGGTAATCAACTAAACACAAAACAGGTGTGACATTAAAACACGGAGCACAATTAAAAGAACTGAACAAGGACAAAATCTGTTCAAAACGGAACAGGAAGTGAACTAAAAGCACAAACTAAATAAGTAAGAACAACAGAAACTGTTACACAATATTGTACTTGTACTTATTTCCTGCCTTATTTTATGATATATAAAAACAAACTGAATCATTACATGGATATATGTTTTCACATAACCAATAACAATGAGAAGAAATGTAAGAAATGAGTCACTTAGTTTCAGTTTTAACCAATGTTAAGGGCCCATTTAAGCTCAATGTAAACTTACATATATGGATGGAGCCTTCTGTTCATCCCCTGCATTCATTCATGGGTATTGCAGTCTGTTTTTTCAGAGCTTGAGGATGTGTATCCAGACACCACTGGAAATCCTGGGGGCAGTGTGTAAAACCGGGGTCTCAAACTCAACTTACCTGGGGGGGCCGCTGGAGGTAAAGTCTGGGTGAGGTTGGGCCGCATCAAGTATTCCACAAAAAAATGGTTTCAAGTATTCCAAACAAATAGTGCAACCGATTCAGTCTTCTCAAACTTTTGATAACAATTCAGAACATACAGAACAGTTCTTTAAAACATAGGCTTCTCTTACTTCTTCCTGCTCCTTGCTGCTATGAACTTGGCAGTGCTTCATCTTACACATTGACACACATTTAGCTTGAGGGAGGAAGCAACTGTAACCCTCAGTATGCCTTGAAAATGCAGTTTGACATATTAAAGTTCATGGTGGAAAAGAGCTTTTCTCACAGATAGGTGCTCCTAAAAAGGCGCATGGTCTTCTTGAACATCCTTGAAAGTTCAGGGAAGGTGGGGGGGGCAGTTCTCTCAAAAATTGTCCAAGCTTTTCCGTTTTGTCCCTCACCTCCCTGAACTTGGCTTTGAGTTCGGAATTGCACTGCAGGTCAATTAGCTCCATGTGCAGCACAGGGGGGCATCTTCCACATCGAAGGAGAAGGGGTGAGCAAAAATTTGAAAAGTGGCTCTGTGTTTTTTGAAGTCTGCAAACCTGTGATCAAATTCTTCCTGTAGCTTTGCAATAGCATCAGCATACTTCTCACCACTGACTGGTGTGCCCAAATCCACGAGTGCCTTGCATGCTGGGAAATGGCAGAAGTTTGCCTGAGAAAGCTTGGCTTTCCACCAGCTTTGTGGAGAATGCTCTGACATTGTCATATACAGCACTGACAAGCTGGCCCTGGCCTTGTAACTTCTTGTTCAGTACATTCAGCTCTTGTGTGATGTCAACATAAAAGCTAAATCCATGAGCCATTTGGGATCACTTAGTACAGGAAAAGCCATCCCATCCTTCTCCATGAAGGCTTTCACTTCTGCTCTCAACTCAAAAAACCTCTTCAATACATTCCCTGCTAAGCCAACGCACCTCAGTGAAGTAGAGCACATCCTCATACGCTGACTCTTTTTCCTCCAAAAAGGCACGGAACTGCCGGTGCTTTAAGCCCCTGGATCGGATATGGTTGATGCATTTCACAACGTCAGACATCACGTCAAACTTCAAGCATTTGCTGCAAAGAGCCTGCTGATGGATAATGCAGTGCAGAGCAACGGCCTCTCCCACACCCTCCTCTTCCAGTTTTCTTTGAACAATTGCCACAAGTCCATTTTTCCTCCCTTTCATTGATGGCGCTCCGTCGGTTGTTATTCCAACAAAACTCTTCCATTGTAAGCCGGCATCAACAATGGCATCACACAGCTGGCGGAATATCTCCTGAATGGTGGTCTGGCCATGCAACGGAATTACTGTGAGCAACTCTTCCATCACTTCAAAATGATCATCAACACCATGGACATAAATTGCAAGCTGCGCAGTGTCAGGGACATCTGTGCTCTCGTCCAGAGTACGAATGGAAATGTTTAGCTTTCTCATGTAGTTGATCATAAATGTTACCAGACAGGTTGGAAATGCGCTCTGCCACTGTGTTGGCTGAAAGGCTGATGTTGCTAAACTGACCCTTCTTTTCTGGACAGACTATATTTGCAGCCTGTAACATGCACTTTTTAATGAACTCGCCATCTTTGAATGACTTTCCTGCTTTAGCAATCATCTTACTCACCGTGTAGCTAGCTTTGACCACCGCCTCACTCTCTTTGCTTGCTTTCTTGAAAAAATCCTGTTGCCTCAGTAGACATGTTTTAAGTTTGCCAACCCGTTCCTTTCTGTCACAGCCCTGGTATTTTGCATACTCCTCGGCATGTCTGGTTGAGTAATGACGTTTGATGTTATATTCTTTGTGTACCGCAACTTTATCTGTGCGTGTAAGACAGGTCGGGAAAAAATATTCTTTCTCCCACTTCTCCTGAAATTGTCTGTCCTCATCGCCAACCATTCTCTTCACGGCAGGTTTCGAAAAAGAAATGACTCGGACTGGGTGACAAAAAAAAAACTGTTTTTGTACTGGGTGATGTATTTTCCCTCCACTCTGTGACACTCCTAAATCACGTTTTAGGTGACAAATGTTGCTAATATGTGTAGCTGTCCCGAGCCTGAGCTATGGTAGCCCGTAAGTATTAAAAAACATACAACTGCATAAGCTGTTGCCCTTGGCAACGACTCATATAGGTGCAAGTGCAAAACGCTTGGGCCGCACTAACACTAAACTTTGATTTCAAGTTCGGGGGCCACAAAATATCGTTTTGTGGACCTCAATTGGCCGCGAGTCTGAGACCCCTGGTGTAAAGGAACGAAACAAGAAAAGGAATCAATGCTTATGTATGTGTTTATGGAATGCTTTTAATGTTTTATGTAAAGCACTTTGAACTGTCTTGTACATGAAATGTGCTCTACAAATGAACTTGCCTTGCTTTTAAACAGGGATGAGAACCCTATGTCCACATCCCGCGATACAGACCACAGCTGTCTCTTTTTATGTCTCTCTCTGAGATTGTGAATTATCACGATATCCTCCACCATGTTTGCCATCATCTATTGCTCATTAAACTGAGGTTTGAACTTGGAAGTGAACTCTGAACCACTAGTGGATGTATTGCAGAGCAATCATGTTTTACGTTTAATACAAACATGCCTTTTTACGTATGTAAAGTAAGCATAAATGGACCCCATAGTTTTCAAATCACAATTGAAATATAAGATTAAAAGACAGAACTGCTATCGTAAACACTGGATTTCCTCACATGAGGCATTGTCGTTGTGAACTTTTGTCTATAGTGGAGCTGAGTTAAACACAAAGCTGTAGGGTAAAATAGAAAAAAAATCCTGCAGCAACAAAGAAAACAGCATTTAAGAAAATTGTACTTTACAGAAACAACAGGAAACACAAGTTTTTACCAAGAATGAATTTAATAAACACTACATTAAAAAATAGATGAATAAAAACAACAATAATTCACTTGATGTGCAAGGTTGGGTCAATATTTCTGGTGCGTCATTGGGCTGAATGACTGTGTACAATTGTCATTTTGTGTTTTTTTTATATACTCCTGTTTTACTTTTTTCCTTTAAGGTCTTGTCCTGTCTTGTTTTGAAAATGTTTTGTTGAATTATGTTCTATTTTTCTTTTTGTTGTCATGTTTTCCACCTCAGGGCCAGTGTGGTTCTATCTCCTATCCTTAAAGCTTTGGTCTCCTCTTTTCTCCCGTCAAGCTTTAGAAATGTCTGAACTCTTAGCACTGAGTATGTGATTAGCTCCATACATCAATTCTTCTTCAAACCACAACTCATTACTGGAATTGCTGAAGAGACGCTGAAGCCACCCTGATGTGTGACGCACGGCAAGGTGATAGTGTTATTGTTGCAGTAGTGCAGAGTGATGAAGGGATAAATGGATCCTCCAGGCTAATGGAAGGAGGCAGCTCAGCCTGCAGCCCACTGAGTGGAGCCAGCTGTAGCCAAGCAAGGAGAAATCTCCCCGGCTGGGCGGCAGAGCTGTTTTTCATGTTCTGAATGTAGCCATGCTCATTTCTGCTGGTGAGTGTGGGGATGATTTGGATGTCACCTGCTAGGGTTATGTTTCTGAAACACAGGGTCCATCCACATGAATTCATCATTGTCATTCAGCTTGAAGCCTCTGTGATTCGCTCCCTCTGCAGAGCGGCGACCAGCTGTGCAGATGTTAGACACAACAAGCTGGGTTAAGCTGACAAACAGCTGCTGTTCACTAAACCTCTGCTTACATCTACTGACCATTTAGAAGGAGCCTCCTTTTTGTGGGAGAATAAAATGACTTGTAGTAGTGAGAGGGTACTTGATGTTAGTATTTCCTACCATTAAATAAGCCATGTTTTTACACAACTGCTTAAAGTCTTTTAAAAAGCTCTTATGTATATTTCTCTTGGCATCAGGCAGACTGCGACTTTACAAGAATGCAAAGTTGTTTCCACCAGTTTAATCTGCTCTTATTATGCCTTTATGAGCAATTTTCAGTATTATTATGGGAATTGGTCAAGTAATTACTTCCAATTGACTGCCTCTGGAATATTATGCATTTTGATGCAGTTCCTTGGTGAATTTTAGTAAATGCCTCCTGTTGGATTAATATGATTATTCCTTATAAATAGAATTCCTGAAATGCTGCCTCATTGTACATAATTCACAGTAGCTCATTTTCAGCCAGCTGTATTTTGTATTGCAGTGCAATAAAAAAAAGCCAAGCTGCTCATTAGGTTTCATTGTTTGTAAAATTAGATACTGTGCTCGCTCTTCAAATGGGGTGTAATGTTTAGATAGCAACTGTAGACTATGTATAAATGTCATTTCCGCTTTTTTTTCCTCGAGAAATTAAACTATTAACTGATTGCATTAAAAAAAATGGCATTTTTCCTGCCAGCTTTAAGACAGGCTATCATTTCATGTAAAGCTAACTAGTTAGCGTCTTACGTTTTGTGTCTATGATAAAAGGATTCAGCTGCTGTGCTGTTGAATTATTTTGGAACATTTTCAGTTGAACAAAATACTGAACTTTGGCAGATTTTCACACTTTGTTGCCCCCTAAGGAAGGCTAATGGCCTATTTATGCTCTCTCACGTACATGAATAGGGACATCCGTTTCAGACGTTCTCATACGTCGCCGTCCTCATACTTTTAAGTTGCCATGGTTGACCTCCACTAGTGGGCAGTGCTGCATGGTGGGCATAGTTAACTCCTCCGATCCGACGTCAGTTTCAGACACCGGTTGGTGGTGGTAATGTGCAGCTATAACATTGTTTCCAACCACCAAACACTGGCATAGCCTTACTTTAAAAGCTTGCACAATTTGTACATTTTTGCTTTCATTCTTCTTCTACATTTTTTCCTTCCTGTTGTTCTTCTTCCTCTTTGTTTTGTTTCTGCTCAGCACTGCCGCCACGATTTCAGGTTGAATTGCTCCGTCTGCTGCGTCAAATGACGGATTCACAAGGACCTTAGGACCCTGAAAACGCACCGAATGACACGTAACAAACGCAGGACACGGACAAAACTGTCTGTCCATCTGCGTGTCCGTCCGTTAGCGTATCTGTCTTCTGCGTCGTGCATAAATTGGCCTTAATTTGGCATCCATCTCGCATCCTGTCTCTCCAGCCAGCAAAAGTCAGTCCGATGTTGACTATTTTGCTCTTTCACTGTTGGGTTTCTTTGCTGAATCAGCAAACCACAACTAGTGTTTGTCCAACGGCTAATGTGTTGATATCCAGTTGCTGGCATGTGACACAGTGTTTTAAAGCAAAACACAGCTGTCACGTGATGCTTGGGGCTGGAATACAAAGTTGTGAAGTGTGGTTTCTCAGTCCCAGGATGCTGCAGGGCAACAACAGCTCCAGGAACGTGCCTAATGAATGTCAATGTGCCATCAAAACTAATCAGAAGCACATAGTTTAAAGGTCGGAAAGTTATGTAGTCAAACTTTAAGCTAACTAACTTGGCTGTGTTTTTTTTTTACTTGTCTAGCTCCTAACCAATGCACATTGTCATTAGTTAGCATAATTTTTAGGTCTTTTCCATGTAGTGTCATAGAAACTACAAACTTTACCATTGTTATAGTTTTTATTAGGCTACATAAATGTGCAACAGGATAAATTTGTGCCACTAACACAACCGGATATTTAGCAACATTACAGAGCTGGATTTTATTGCAGATAGTTACAGTATTGCACCCCAAAATTGTTTGTCAGCTGTAAATAAAAGTAATAGGTAACTTTTGGCTCTATGAGCAGGTGAATTTATTTCCAGTCTGCATTGGGCCTATGATACACAACATTCAAGCCAAGCACATATTTAAGCCTAGCAGTGTTAATATGCAACAGACCCTGCTTGACTCATCAACCTCCAACACATTATATGCCAAGTTTTCCTCATCAAAGTGTTTTTAAGTCTTTTTAGATTTATGGTTCCAGGAAGATCTCTGGATTTGTCTTGACTGTAGCATGGCTCATAGCTGGTAACTTTCTGAGGCAGTGAACACAGTGTACAACATTCTGGTAACTGATATCCGTCCTCTGTTGGCATGCACTTCACACTTCACTTCACTGCAGTTAGGTTCAGGTAACATTACTCACACACTCTCCACAGAGAGGGAGAGAGAGAGAGACGCTGTCTTCCCACAACTATATCACACTCAGGCACTCAGGGCACCCACAAGGCTCAGCCCGTAATTTAAATGACGCATTATGTGTCCACTCCTCTTAATATAACCTCTTTATTTTGGGTGAAATGTTTAAAGATGACTGACTCTACGTATTTGCAAATATTCATGTAAACTAGGGCTGTACGATATGGCAAAACATATTATGACATTATTTTCTTTATAGAAAAATCTTGATCATGATATAGATTTTGTAAATGCTATCAGTTAAAAAAGTGTTCTAATAATGACTGCAAATGGCATAATATCTCTTTCTGTTGTAATCTCTTTTCTTCACTATGAATGTTTATCATATGGAGTGGCTACAACAAATGATGAGATGATGCTTTTGCTCTGCAGGAACCGTTGCACCGAGTTGCATCGACCTGCAGTGTCATGCTTTCTTCATTGTTGTATGGGTGATATCTTTTCAGATGATTAAACTAATATGTCTATCGTTTTGGTGTTCACCAACCAATGACAAAGTTTCACATGGTATTAAACTGTTTCTCATCATTTTTAGTGAATCCAAATCACTTCCACATCACTGACATAGTGGGGCCTTTTTTGTCAACTGCTCTGACAGTTTGGGAAAATGATGTGAGTTCAGTTTCAGTCTCAGCTCTGCTTTGGCTACACTTTTCTTCCCATCTCTTCTCCACACTTTTTGGGGTTTTCTTGGCAGTTAGCAACTACTTTAGATGTGTATTGCTGCCAATTAGTGGACTGGATTGAGATGAGGGATGCACAGCTGACTCTGCAGATGGATTGACTGAAAAATTTCTCAAGATTGACACAAATTTAATCCCCAGTGCTGAGGATGTTTTATCGCCCAGTCCTTGTATAAACTGCACCAAATCTTTTGATAAATTGTTTCAATTTTCAAAGAGCAAAACAAGTAATTCTCATGCCCTTTATAAATGAATATAGAGAACCTTAACGTCAATAATCTCTATGCATTTTAACTCAACCTCCTCCATAAATCTCTATGGTATGTGTATGCAGTAACTTTCAATGTGTTGGTGGCTATCACTTGTAGAAACATCACATTATCAGCAGATGCTTTTACAGTAAAGTTGCATTCTCCACACCCCTGCTTGCTTTTAAATCAAAATTTAGCATATTTGTTTTTTTAGCATAACTGGGACTTGAATGTCCTTCAGAACAAGGTTTTTGAGCTGCCAAGGAGAAACCGCTCTTTAGATTTGTTTTTTCCTCTTTTTTTCATGAGCAGAAAGAAGCGGAGACCGTCCTCATTTCTTTCTTCCAGTTGATAAAACAGCGGAAGCTGCTAAAGCAGATTCGCTTGGCATCAGGGTCACTGTTTTCCAGCTGTTTGGACATTTTGTAGGATGTGTGCACTGAGTAGATGCTTTTGCAAGACACATCTGTACCAGGGTTGCCATAGGAGCAATCTCCTCTGGGAAACCACTGTTTTCTGTGTAAACATTATGATCCTTTATGATATGTATTTGTCTTTCTTCATCAGGAAGAAATAAGTGTTTTGTTTCCTAGAACTGCTTTGACCAATTTAATTAAAAGAGTGTGCATCTCAGTGTTTGCTGTAGCTGGTTTCCTGGTTTTTCACAGTAACCAATACCCAGCAGTATCTTGAGATGCACAGTGAGAGGCTAAGCTACTCTGCAGCCACAGAAGGAAGGCTTTCCTTTGAAATTAATGAAAGCATCTCCATTACTATTAAATGCTGGCAGTATGCAATGTTGGCGGTGTGTTACACCAGCCCAACACTGGCAGTGTGTTCCTGATAGAAGCACAAGCATTCATCATCTTCTGGGGTATGAAAGTAACAAGAGATAAAGTTTGTGCATTGATGATGTAAACAAATCATATAATGAACTGGAATCCTCACAAGCTTTGATGTTCAATTTACAAAAGATGGAGCATTTTTCATCGTGACAGACTCTAGAAAAGTGGATAATTTGTAACCTGATGCCGGATGGCGAAGTCTAGCTATAAATTATGGCCATTCAGAATGTCCTCACTGCGACAGATGATGTTGCTGTTTGTGGTCTTGCATACAACAGTGATGGAACATCACTGAGAACATTTACTTTAGTACTTTACCTGATGTACTTATAATTAGGTTTCTCTGCTGCCTCATGCTTTTACTCCACTACATATTTGATTAACAATTTGTTGATTTTTTTTAATTAATTTGTTAGTTTGTCAATGCAGATTTTCAAATACATAACACATAGTCATCAGCCATTAGATAGACCTGTTTGATTGCTTGTTAACACACGGCAGCAACTCGGTGCATTTAGGCATGTAGATATGGTGAGGATGACTTGACAAAGTTCAAACGAAGCCTCAGGATTTGGAAGAAAAGGGTTTTACGTGACTTAGAACATGGCATGGTTGTTGTTGCTGTTTGAAGTATTTCAGAATCCACTGGGATTTTCATGCACAACCATCTCTATAGTTTATAGAGAATGGTCCAAAAAAGAGAAAATATCCAGTGAGTTGCAGTTGTTTGGCTGAAAATACCTTGTTGATGTCAGAGAAGAATGGTAGATTGGTTTGAGCTAATAGAGAGACAACATTAACTAATCATTACAAACACGGTATGCAAAATATCATCTTTAAATGCACAACATTTTAAGTTCCACATTCAGATTGTACTGTCAGAATTTGAGGTAAGCAGCATGAAAGCAAGGATCCATCCTGCCTTGTTTCAATGGTTCATTTTACTCCAATGGCCTCCACAGTCACCAGATCTTAATCCAATATTTCACATTTAGGATGTGGTGGAATGGCAGAATATCATCATGGATGTGCAGCAACTGTGTGATGCTGTCATGTCAATGTGGAGCAAAATCTCTGAGGAATGTTTCTAACACCTTGTTGAATCTATACCACCTAGAATTAAAGCAGTTACGATGGGGGTCAGACCAGCTACTGGCCAGGTGTACTTAATAAAGTGAGTGTAATTATCATATGATGCATTTCAATAATGGCGATTAAGATGAGCTGCATCAGAATGTCAGCAACAGTTGTGAGTGACATTAATTGACTATGACAGTGTAACTGTGACCATATTATTTGCATTTAAATGATAGAAAATCCAGTTTGTTGATGTACTAAATCAGATTAAAATATCTCCACTAGTGGATGACCGCTGCAAAATTTCCAAGAATCTGTAGTACATACACAGCAAAAATGTCATTTCTTACCTGCTGCACATTACAACCCAATCTCACAACAGTATAATAGCTACAGTATGTTGGTTCACAGCAGAAAAAGCTCACAATAATGGCTCAAAAACTGCAAAAAAACTAAATTTCTTCACTCATATTCCTATTGAGGTGTAGGACAAACCAAAATACGTGTGGCTGTGATTCTAATGTTGTCGCTTTATGTCTCACTATCTATTAGGGCAATAGTGTTTGGCATCTTAACATTCATATTTGACACTATTGAATTGGCCACAGATCCTAATGAGGAGATGAACTCCCATGTTAAAAAGCCTAGTTTGATGTCTATCACTATTACATCTTGGAGAAAATGGATAATTGCATCTATTTAGATATTTTGTGGTGAGGCTGGGCCAACACACTGGGTTCCTTCAGTCTAGAAAACACATTTCTATCAAGCTTTTGGTCTTTCCCGTGGAAAGAGGATGCAGATTCGCAGAGGTTAATGTTCTACACCTCTAGACCTCTTCAAATAATCCCTGATAGCAACAGTAAACAAAATTAGATTTTCCCAGTGCTTTCCTCATGGGGAAGTGCGTTAGGACTTCAGTGTTTGCAGTTAAGAAAAACCAGGGATTTCTGTAATATGTCACCCTTCAGCTCCTGACAGCGACACAGGATTCCCCTGCTCCACATCTAGATGATAAGCACATTGATTGCACAAGCCCCCACTGCTCTGAAGAATTGTGTCCATTTTCTTGCAACTCCCATGGCTATTGTCTCTGTTGGTGGTGAGGAGAAACAATCTTTGTGACAAAGACCAACCAGGGCCAGTTTTGTGGCTGGGTATAAATGTTTTAATTAACTGAAGCATTGTGTAATCCAGTCCTCAGGACAGGGGGAGAGGAAATGGGCACTGGGGCAGGCTTAGGGATGCACTATGGGCTGGGGTGGAGTTGGATGCGCTTCATGGGCATACCTTGATCGCTTCTCCAAAACATCTGGATTATTAATGAAAAGCCTTATAGCAAGTGATTTATGGTGTGCTTTGGGGAAACACTTAAAGTTTTCTCACATTGATTATCATAATTTTGCTCTTTTCCAGATGGGAATTACATGCCACAAATACAATAATCATCTGGTCAGAGTCTTCATCTACAGACGTTGCTGTTTTACAATGCAACAAAAAATGAATGAAAAGAAATTTACACCATATTTACTCCAATCATCCCCTTAAGTTGCTTGCTGGAGAAGCAGTCGTAGAAATGAGGCAGGGAGACAGGCTGAAAGTGTGTCTCTGGAAAAAAATACCCCCGAGTGTCTTTATTGGTGTTTTAATCAACTCTAACATTTTATTGATTTCAGTAAGAGGCATTTCATAAAGCAGCAGGCCAGAACAGGTTGGCAGAGTGTACCTTCAGCTGAACAAGCAGCAAACTTTTCTCCATGGGAACCCTGAGTCCTTAGTTCATCGCCACAAAACTCCCGCCTCTCTCTCTCCCACACTGCTTGTCTCCCTGTCAGTTTTGCATTACATTTCGTCTGAGGCTAAGCGCATATTTCATCTCTATAATGAACAAACCCAATAAGAGTTATGGCTAAAAGGTCCTAGTCTACCTGTAGCGGTGGTGTCAGCCCACTGGCGATTCCGTCTGTGTTCTTGTCTCCCTAGATTGATGACTATTTTCATTAAATTACTCAGCCTAAATTAACATCTCCATCGCTATCTGGAAAAATAATCTGAAGCTTGGCTTAAAGGCTTTGCTCTCTTGTGTCCTGGAACATTGGCTCACGTCCCTCCTTTGCAATCAGCAGCTTAAACAGATGATTGTGCACAATATTGTCTTGCATTAATTACCGACGTTTAAAGTATATATTCCGGCAACCAATGTCTTCAAGATAATAAAGCTACGATTACATAAGAGCTCAATGTCACGTCTCTCGTTTATCCCTTTTTCGTCGTCTCCCTTTTCCTTTACCTTCCAAACCTTTTAGAAGAGCAAACACATACATGTTGCCAATGCTATTTAGAGACTAGAATTAGCCAAACAGCACCGCTATTAGGCAACTAATTTGTTGCCCTAACTATTCTGATAACAGGATCCATAAAAAGCTACTAAAACAGCCAGATTTAGATGTTATTAAAAGTAATCATCCACTATTATTTGCAGCTGTCGCTGGAGTGAGGGTAACAGATTAGATGGGCTGTTGTTAATGTTATGAGTCATCAAAATTTCTTTCACTATTTTCAAATATTTAAAAAAGAGCACGTGTGCATCAAGATGCTTAAGCCTCTTTTAACCATGTGACATATGAGGTGGGAGACTTGCACAATAAAACATCTAAAAAAGTATTGAATACCATGAAATTTTGTATATAGTTATCATATGATGAACCTTACCTACTATGATGATGCCCAGATGCTTTATTTATAACCAGATAACTTTGGAGATCCCCTGAGTCCCAACAAGGAGCAACAGAATATAAAAACTACTCTTACTTGTATTCTCGGTTAAAAACAGTATTTATTTGATGACAGACCAAAAGCCTACAATTATGAATCTGCTAGGTGTTAAATTGGATTAAAAAAGGAGAGAGGTTAATTTGTGATACAAGAGGAACCAGTGACGAACTTAGGGTTTGCTGTCACATATCAGGGAGTAACAAAACTAGATGCAGCATTTTGCTGTCAGGTTATTAATACTCACCCAAAACAGGCCCTTTTTTAATGCCCACAGATAAGCTGGTAGGACATTAGTCATATGGCAGATTATCTAACATGAAAAATACGCTTCATTTTAGTGCACCAGAAATGTTGGAGCAAAGAGAGGGAGATATGTAAGAAAAGAAGACTAATATTTTCCATATTAGTGAAGTTGCATTTCTCACTCATCTGTTCTGCCATTGGCCAGCCTCACATCTGCAGTTTGCAGCTGCATGCTTGTATTTAGTCTACCTATCTGCTGCTGCACTGCTGCAGCACAACTACTGTGCTCATTCAGTTGGCAACATGACCTGAAAATCATTTATTACTCACTAATCATCATAACAGGTAAGCTGTATTTTTAGTGTCTGACATGCTGTCTCCATACCTAAACAACTGTGAATGCTGCATTGCTGTATAATTCATTTACAATTATTGAGATTATTCTGAAATAGATATTTTTTAGAATAATTTATTTGGCAAAAAGGAGACAAAAAACGTAAAAGAAAACAATTATTTCGTTGGATTGCAATGTATCTGGTTTCTAGATCTCTACTGATATTAAGCAATATTGTTTTCATGAATGATGCGGAGAACAACAATTACCTATTAAAAACCAAACATTGTCTGTGTGTTACTGCTAATAATTTTCGTTGCCACTGCCACAAACGTTCATGTGTACAGTGTGTGGCTTTAATTACACAGGGGCTTTTGGGGGATCTTTATTTTATGACTTCCAAAGTCACATATATGTTAATAGAGTTACTACCAATATTATTCTGCTACCACTGTATGCAACAGATACAATCAAAAACATCCCATATAGAGACAAAAAGTTCTTTTAACAACCACAAAAAGCACAATTCAGGTGTTTGATGCTTGGGCAGGTCACTGCACACAACAATCAATGCTGCTGTCCACCTTTAAAGTTTAATGAATTAAATTGATAAACAACGCTGACATATGAATGCTTTTCTTTAAGGAACGTTCGTGTCTCATGAGAGTGTTTTAAGGGGAACCAAGTTCCACTTAGTTCCTCCGGAAGTTTGAACCTTGAGTGTCAACATCTTTTGGCTTGACAAAGAAGATTTGTTCACGATGCGCTTCTATCAGACTCATAAGGAGGGAAACTGTTGGCTCATAACGGTACATGTGACATGAGTTCCGACTAGTACAAGCCAAACCGTAACAGTAGCATGAAAGGTACAAAAAAACCCTCCAACTTTTAGGTTTGCTCTCAGCTTCTGCCAGGAATATTCACCCAACTTTTTCTGCATCTCTTTGCTGCTGCAGAGGAAGCCATAAACACAGCCAAAGTACAGAGGCAGAGCTGGTAATATCCTTCTGGCAAACATTTGAATTTATTAGCACAGCTGAGAGTTATTTAACTTGTTCACAGGGTCTTTAATAGTACTTTCAATTTGATGTTATTTAACCAGGATAGTGTACACAGGTTTTATGGATTAGAAAAACTGTGCCACATGATGTATGTATATATATATATAAATTAACTATTTTTATACTCTCTCCAAGAGCCAACCTTACCTTCATGTTCTCGATGATAATGAAATGGTGGCTGTTTGAAGTTTCTCCTTGGTTGTTTTGATTAATTGAATTCCATAAGGTACCTCCAACACAATTTGAAGGAATTCACTCCCTCTCTTTGTATTTCTGGTGATTGAACTGCCTAAGGAGGGAGATTTTAAGCATATTCATTCTACTCCCCTTTATCTGTATTACTATTCAAGTGCTGCCTCACCTTCAGCACATCATGAAATGTATTCACTCTTTTTCATGAATGATTTACAGTGTCGTCATGCTGGATTTGTGATAGACTGAGAAGGTTTTGATAAAGCAGGATGTTTAAAATAGAAGAAAATAACAGTTCCAAGATTACTCCATTTTTTCCATATAGTCCCAAAAATTCTAAGCTAAAGTAAACCTTAAGACAGACGGTAATGGAAGATTTGAGAGGTGAGTTTGTTCCACCTGTGAGTTTGGCCCTGACTCTTTTCCTGAGGCTCTGCACTGGGGCTGCTGCTGCAGTCTGCTGCCTCCAGTGTAAGGACTACATGCACTGAATGTTTAACTACGGTGGGATATGTGAAAATACAAACTCCATTTGCTTTCAGCAAATGACTTGATTTTTCATTATGTCCCATATTCTTATATTAATAAATCATTACCTCATGGATTTTGGGACATTTGGGTAATTACAGTAAACAAGGGATACAGAGCGAGGGGGCCATCAGCTTTGACACTCCTTTACAAAGCGGCACTGAGCCAAAAATCATTTGGAAGCTTCAAACGGAAAAAGGGAACATTTGATTCAGAGGAGCTTATGGGACCATGAGACTTCCTATCACGGTTCATAATAATTACAACAGTATACTGTATACTGATGTTTAATAAAGTAGTTTTCTTTTTTCCCCTCGCATCTGTGGAATTGAGCTGTTAGGCTGTAAAGTGCTTAATGAATAAATTTACTCTGTATTGTTGAGTTTTTTTGTGGTGTCACTGGATCACAGAGTTAATTATGAAAAACACACAAATAGGCACCTTTTTAAGTCAACAAGGTTAAAGATAACTGACAATCGGAGTGAATTATAATTAGTAGAGAAACCCCAACAGAAAAGTGGTTAAATGAATGTTGAATAAATATCTGTAATTAGTGACTAGTGCAAACTCTTTTTTTGCATGAGTTTATCGAGTCTGGGTCAAGTGACTTTCACGGTTTACAAAGAATCACAGCTGTTGATGTCTCTAGTAAAAGCTTCATTCAGTGTTTGTGATTTATGTGTCGGTGGAAGCAAAACAGTCTGCAACTTTAATTTTGATGGAGTGAAACTTGTATGGGAATAAGCGCATGCCTTTTTTGTATGGCGTATAATATAATTAGTAAGGCATTACATAAAATCCGAATTGTATGGAATGATGCTTCAGCAGACTATCAATATCTGATGCAGATTCAGAAGTGTATGAATCTGAGCGAGTGGCCATGACTTGTGGAGTATCCCAGGGGTCAGTTCTTGGAC
>JBBBVU010000001.1:31581947-31593301 GCA_037177055.1 Atherinosoma microstoma | reverse complement strand
ATCTATCTATCTATCTATCTATCTATCTATCTATCTATCTATCTATCTATCTATCTATCTATCTATCTATCTACATTCACATAACAATGCACATAAAAAATGTAAGAATGATGATACCAAACTGCTTCAGCAGACGTGCTGGGTCAGGATGCCCATTTTGAATAATTCCATATATATGTTTACAACAAAAAAAAACATTTACTTATCAATCAATAAATCAAAGTTTATTTCCAACAACGCTCAAGTTGACCAAAGTGCTTCACATCATAAAAACAAAAAGATGCAAAACACATTCAAACTGAGAAAGTATCAAAGAAAGTGGTGAAAATACAAAACACATTAAAGCTAAGTATTAAAGTACTAAAAGTCAAAAGCCTTTTTTTTAAAGAAATAGGGCTTGAGTTTGGCTTTGAACAGAGGCGGGTCAGTGAGCAGGTAACTCTTGGCTTCATAAACAAACAGCAGCAGCTTAAACTGTGTCCTGGACCGAAACAGGAGCCGATGCAGAGATAACAGGACAGTAGTGACATGTTGGCGTTTACGTGTGTTTTTTAGGAGGCGAGCGGCAGAATTCTGTCCAAGCTGTAAACGGGAGATGCAAGTTTGATTGATAAAGACATATAAAGCATTGCAGGCATCATGTATGGAGCTGACATAGACATGGATTCAATTGACTAGAAACAAAGTCACAAACAATGCAACCTGTATTTTCTGTGTCTGGATGTCACGTTAAACAAAAAAAAAGAAAATTGGGTTTTGTGTCTGCACAAATAAAGATGACCATTTCAGGCCTGGTTTACATTTTCCCATGAGACTGGGCTGTATGGAAAAAGACCAAGTACTTAAATATTAACCCTCTAAAACTCCCAAATACATGTGCCCTGCTAAACTCTGAAGAAAAACAAACTGTTCGGCTGCTGCTCTCTGCCTCCATTTTTCCTACCTGCAGCTTCTCCTGACCCGACTCGAGTGTCCCCTTGCTCCTCTATGATTGCAGTGCAGGTGGTGTTGTCGATAAGCCAAAAATCAAGTCTGGCTCTTCAGACAAATTATTCTTTAGTGGCTTGAAAAAAAGACAAAAACAAAAAAAGAAAACCTGTATCAGGCAGAGAAAGAGCCTGCAGGGACACCGACTGACCAAACGGCTGCAACCTCAAACAAAGGCAAAGATGATTTATTAATTCAGAGCCACCTGCTTTGTCCGCAACATAACCCGGAGATGCAGCATGGAGAATGATGAAGTCGAGAGAGGACACAATGTGCGCTGAAGCAACAATACACATTTAGTATGGTGTGGTAAAATCTGGATCGGTGAAACATGCTTGTGTTGGACATTTGACATGAAGTAACCTCATTTTTAATTCCAAATCAATCCCCCTGATTTATTGAAACTGTTCTGTCAAAACTCGAACCTGTCAGCCTCCTGCTGCACAGTGGGAACTGGGAATAATTGGATGTTACTGGTAGAGGAAGAGCAGCAGCCATGTGCTAGTTCATATCTGCATCTGTTTATTAAACCCATTGCTTTTGAATAAACGGCGGTTTGTCAGTCGGCCGCTTCCACACGCTTCAATTCAATCTGATGGCATGACAGCTCAATTATATCTTTTCCACACTGTAATGATGACACTAAAATAAAGACGGTACAAGCTTCACTGTTTGATCGACACGCTGTCTATAAGAAGTGCAGAGCAGAGAAGAAACGAGGAACGAGCGAAAACAGGGTGATGTGACTTTATTAAAAAGAAAAACAAATACTCAACGTGCAATTCTGCCTTCCGTTCTGGTGCAGTGTGTAGTTTACGGTGATAGCTGGCAGCCTTGCCGGGGAAAATTGTTGTTTTTTAAAACAAAAAGGTTTTCAATATTACAAAGGGGTCATAAGATATATTTTTTTTTATTATAAATGATTGTTGTGCTCATATGTAGCCAGAAAAAGAAGGAAATGTTCTCGCATTTAGTGATTTATTAAGCACTACACGGTATACTGAATCCACCATCACTCACTGCAATGAATGAATAAACAAACCTCTCCTTGCTCATTTTGAAATTTTGCTGCACAAGCTTGGATTTCTCAAACTCCAAATTCCCATGAAGATGGATATAAGTGAGGAAAACTGGAAGCAACTGACCATTTTTCTTCTTCCTATTGCAACAACTAATCAGTGAAGTAAAACTAACCCTTTTGTGCAGTAAACCTAAATCAAGCCTTTGTTTGTTCCAACGGATCCAGACTGCCTTGTCATTGAAAGTGTTCTTGAGCAGTAGTTATAATGGGGGGGTTTTCTCTGGACTTTGGCTGCTTTTTCCATTTATTTCCAGTCCACTTCTTGAATCTGAACATTTTCAGAATTCAAACTTTAAAAGAAGGCAGCTAACTTAAGGAGTGAAGCAGTGAAGCAGTGTTGTGTCTACATATAACAGGCGACTTATTATAGAACCACACGCAGGGTGAGAGGCCCTGTGCGAAATTGAAATGCGAGGCCCTGCTCTTTGACATGGATGCGCAATTACGCATGAATAACAGTCACATGGACACAGCTACTCTAGTTCTACTGCACGCACAATCCTGCTGCAATATGTTTTTATCAAATAGAATAAAACAGACACACACATAGTCTCAGCTATTGCTATTAGTTTCAAAGAGGGAAAGAAAATCCACTGTGCAACGAAGCATCAGGCATGAGCGGGACCTCCTCTTCCAGGGCAAACTGAAGAGAATTGATCGCATGGTCGAGCTCAGCTGAATCAGATCAGTATCAAAATGGCATAGGCCTCATCATAAAGTATTTGTCATCCACAACAACTTATTTTCTTCATTCCTCACCTCGGACTTCCTCGTCATCCTCAGTCCATGCGACGGCTCTGGAACCACATTTAAATGGGGTTTTGAGGGATATTGTTATAAAAAGCCTGTCGCAAAACACATAATTTGTTTCCCCTTCTTTATTGCATCCCCTTTAAGAAGTAAAGAAAAAAACAAATATACTATAGACTGACAGTAATAAAAACAACACAATGATTTCCAAAGATCCATTAGCTAAAAGCTTAGCATATCTCTGCATGGGGTGCGGAAAGCCCTCCAAAAATTGGAAAAAAAACTGGAAAAGTGAAGGGCAAAAGAAGTGCAAAACCTAAAAATGTATACATCAGATTAACAGTATCTGAAAACGATATCTTTAAGAAATGGGAAAAATCCAGCAAAGACCTGAGACAGGACCAGAGAGATGCAGTTGATCCATCTAGTGTTCACTGAGGCCTCACCAGGAATGGCTCCATAGCAGGTTGGCTGTCAAGAAGCCATTCCCAAGGAAGGAAAACAGGGAGAAAAAGCTGAGGTGTGTCAAATGACACAAGAAGTGGATTGAAAATCAGCTGCAACGGGTCTTATCGAGTGATAATTCCTCCACGGAGACCAGACCTCAACATTATTGAAGCAGTGTGGGATCATCTTGACATCAACTAAAAGAAATGACAAGAAAGCTTGTCTAAGAAGGTTCAGGCTGTGTTGAAGAATAAAATAGTCAAACCAAACTGTAGAACTATATGTTCTCTATTCTGTAGTCCTGTTTATGTACATGTTTCAGTAAATTTCACCCATGTATTTCCCTTTTTATCTGTCAGTACATGAATAAATAATGATGACTGAAGACCTTTAAACAGCAGCAGTCACCTGAGTACACATTAAAAATAAAACAATATTACAATCAGAACATTTAACAGCTAACCACACCGCTTCCTGCTAGATTACCATACACCCAGTCAAACCCGGGAGCTTAGGTTCTGCATTGAAATGAAGCCAAGGTGATTTATCAGGTATAGAGGATTTAAATACCTGAAGTAATTCCTGACGACGGTGTAGGGAGAGGAGCGGAGATCAAAGCTTGCGAGCTACAATGCAATGTGGCTTATTGTTGCTCGTGATCCACAACTCGTCAGCCAAAGCACCTGTGTGTACATTTCCAGGAAAAACAGCCTCCGGTGGTGATCATTACCTCTCCTCTGGAGTAGCAGGGTGGATCGTTAGCCAGCTTCAAGGAAACACCATGTTGCTAGCTCTCTATCTGGGGTCACACTGCTGTTTGCTTTTGTTGCTTTGTAAGTCTATTCTGCCATGCTTCATACATTTATCAACTTCCAGCTGTCAGGGAGCTGTTACTCTTGCCTTTCGTTGTTCCATCGCTTGTTTAGACGGTAGCACTGTAAATTCACAAGCGTTTTATTGTCCTTCACAAGCTGGGCACGTGTTTGAAATGCAGGGCTTTTCTGATATTTAATACAGCATCTGTACAGGTGTCGATCCGCTCTGCCCAGAGGCATACCGGGTAATGTATGGAGGTGCTGGTTATTAATAATGATGACCATAATTACATCATAAGAGGGAAGCCCGGGCCGTACTGCTTCAGTGAGCTTCGATCCCTTGCGGTTTGCTCGCTCAGCATTAAATGAAAACCTTTTTAACCTTGAGAATCTCACCGTCATGTAGAAAGTGATCCTTCTCACCCCGTATGTTTCCCTGAATAAAATCTGCACTCTGGCTCTAATCGCACAGAGACCGTTCTGAGAAATTTAAGGCAACAAGATTGATTTAAAGAAAAGCTTTAATCTGGCTTTAATCTGGCCAATTTCTCTTCATGTCTGTAACAGTTGTATTGTGCTTTCTAAATGGTTTGTTTGATCTATTTGGAAATATGTGGGCCTAAGATCAGTGTATATATGCTTGTTGAGCTTTATCTTCCTTTATCTTACGTTCTATACAGTATGTATTTGTTTTTATTTCTAACTCTACATATTCACCAGCAAAAACCACAAATTTCAAAGTGGAAATAAAGAATCTTTGGTGTTGATCTTAGATCGAGATCCAGGAATTTCCCCCTTGGATCTCCTTTATACGTTTGTTGCTAGATTTTCTTGCTCAATACATTTAAAATAAATGCCAACAAACCAAAAAGAAAAAAAAACAAGTTCATAATGGGCAATGTGAAAGTGTTCAGTTGTCACATATTGACTGGGAAGAGTCTGTGACAAACCAGTGTGCTGCAGATACCCACCTGCAGGAGTCTGCTCCCATGACTTCATACAGCGAGCTTGACGTTGTCCGTACATTATTCATGCTCTCTGCAGTATCTTATTGACCTCCGTCAAGGACATTTGGATGTGCATTCATCTTGACAAAATTGGCCAATCACGGCTTCTGAATAGAACATATGCAAAATGTGAAGGTGGCATGCAGTGTTGAATAATGTGGCTCTTTGCTGCACATCGGTATGAGAATGAAATGTATGCACAGTAGAACCTAATGATACCTGTCTGCAGCTAATGCAGCGTAAGACTAATGGCCTCAACGTCGCTCTGACCTATGACACTTGTCTCATTTAAATGCCGGTCGTTGCTTTTCCTCTTCCCTGCTGATGAGAATGGATCCAGCTTTTGGAAAACATTAAGGAACAGAATACTATCATCACTTTGAATATAAAAGTAGAGCTCTTTTCATTCCCTCAGATGCTGTAAAGGTGCAAATATTGTTTAATTAAAGTGTAAAATTTTCTTAAATTTACTTTTACTTTTAAGCCGTAAGGAGAATTGATGTATTTGTAGTCAATATCTGATCAAATAGGCTATGGAGAAAGCACACTGACGTCACCACGCACCATTTTGGGGGAATCCAGCGTGTCTGTTTATAGTAATTAAGCAGTGCCTGGTGCTTTTTCATCTTTTTCTTATTCAGAATTTCTGACGAATATTTCAACATTCCACCGACTTGTGTACTCGGCTCCAGCAGCACCTCTCTGATCAGCACACTAAAAGGAAAACCGATGTTTACTGTGTCCATCTTGCATGAAGTGTAGTGATAAACAACACACAGAGCAGTGGACTTCTGCAGAAACCTTTCCAGGTGATTTGGTTCTGGCTGACTGGTTTGGATATAACGGACAGTTTGGCCATTATTGGCACAGAAATAAAGATGGCTGCAGTTACAACGTATCGGCTAGATGAAGGGGATGATGGACAAACAGGTGAGGTGGCTCACCTGAGAATTAATGTAGAAAGGGTTACTGGCTGCCTATGCAACAAGCAGTGGATTTTAAATCAAACAGAATTAATGTGCAGATGAGAACATCACTTTCCTCCACCAGACTGTGATTGTTTGTTGTTCATGAGTCCCAGTATTGTTGTCAGACATTCAGTAACTGTCTACTCCTTTCAAAGGTTTCAGAGTAGATCTTTCATCAGATTAAGTAAATTATATGGTATATTATTATTATTATTATTATTATTATTATTATTATTATTATTATTATAACAATGAGGAGATAGGGATAATTTAGCCATTAGAGCTTCTAACTCAAATAATGCCCACAATCATTGTCTGAGAGACTGAAACAGCAGGCAACACATCTAAACCTTAACTTCATTTGTCGTTCAGCAGCTTGGAAGGATCTAAGTTATAATCAGTGTTTTTGCATCAGCTGAAAATTTGGATGTTAACAGTTCCCCTAAAATGGTGGACAAAGCCCCGGTGATGCCACGAGCATACTCTCTATAGTACAAAGCTACTGGTTCATTTGCAGGTTAATATCATGTGTAATACCCATCACAATATATATCACAAACAATAGTTACATCAGACACTTATTTTCTGAACAATGATTCATTTAAGCTGAATCTGGGGAAATTGTACTAAAAAAACAGTTTTAACAATTTGTCTCCAACCCAATGTTCAAGCATACTTGTTTACAGTGATACTCCCAAGTGGGATCACACAATAATGTCTGGTTAGCCTTTTATGCTCTCTACTTACCATATTAATGGACGACATGCAACCCACAGAGAGCACTTACATTCCCAAATTCATGAACATTCTCAGCTGTCCCTGAACAACACAACAACCAGGCCCCAAAACAATTAGGCTACTCAGGAACCGGTTTCTTTCTGATGCAACACGCAGCTACAGGAGGAAAAAATGGTAAAGATCAATTCAATAGATCTTTTAATAACATTTTTTTTATCAGACAGAATTATAATTTCTTTGTTTATTCAATTTACATTTAAAATTGTGAATTATAAACATAATATTTTAGTTGGTAATTTTTCCCATTCTTTCATGTGGGAAGCACAGTAGCTATGGTTACATGATGTTTTTTTTAAAATTCGGAAATAATTATTCTGAATTAAATAAGTCGGAATTAAGGTTTACATGGAAAACACGTTTTCTCAATTCTGCTTTAGGTCGGGGGGTTGGGAAGGGTTCTGATTGGATAGGGGGCGGAAGTGACATACTTACATCTACCGGGGAAAAAAACACTCTCTGCTTCCTGCAAAAAAAAAAAAAAAAAAAACTCAGCTTCCTGCTTTTTTTCTTTTTGACAACAACATGGAAAAACAACATAATAAGAACCATTTTCACTTGATTTTTATTCTAGTTTTGAAGCAGCAGCTAGACACTAGCATACTACTTCACTTTCATGTGAATAGACTCGGGAACAAGCATGTGTAAAACGACCGGAATTAACTTAGAGCGGCATGAATTTATACTTGATGGAGGAATTATTTAATTTGGAATTAAAATGGGAATGAACCAACCACTTACTTCGGAATTAAGTTTAATTCGGAATTATCATTTTCGTTCGGTATCAGGTGTATACATGGTAATTTCTCATCTCTTTAAAGCGGATTTAACTTTTATCCAAAATTAAATGGGAATAAAAGTTCTCATGTAAACGTGGCTGATGTCATGTGTTCACATGCAACACGGAAGGTAAACAATAGTTGTAATATTGCACCTTGACAATGCAAGTAGCTTTTGAATCAATTCAAAGATTACATTAATAACTTTCTAAAAACTATACAAATAATCATCTCTTTCACATACACACAAAAATTATTCTACACACTTGAATCTGGTTTTATCTAGTCCAGTAAAACCAGGAAATGAGCTTCAAAGAAAGTTTGCAGGATGTCCAAAGTTGTGCCAGATGACCAGCCTCATGTATGTGTGCACATTTACTCTCTGATAGCATTGGGATGATAAACAGTAGGACTAGTTGACTAAAAGAAAACAAATCTTTCATCTCGTGTGCACAAGACAGTCTCAATCCAGACAGTTCTCATTTATGGTTGCATGATGGTGGAGCTACCAAGTGCCATCAAAGCAGTGGCATCTCGTTTCTACTTGAAAAGGTGACCAGAGAACACCTCCTCTCATAATACCCCTTACACCTCTAGAACACCTAACCTGCTCTTACTTGCGCTTCTGTGCCTATTCTAATTATATTCACTCGGCCTTGGATTCAGGCCTCGGGGCACTGGATCGAGAGGCTTACACCTTGCCAACATGCAAAGGTTTTTTTGTTTTTTTTTCAAATGAAGCTTTTGATATTTTATTTGGCCTTTTTCACACACAAACAAACATTTCAGGTTATTGAAAAGAAACCTAAGAGAACACCTTCCAGGTACAGTTTCTCTTACCCATGTATGCTTAAAACCAAAGCTAGGCTACTGGAAAAAAGAAAGAGAAAAAAGAAGCCTGCACCACAAAAACTTGAATTTTGTTTTCTCACTCCAAAACAACTTACTATCTGCCAACACACTAAACATGAATGTTAGATGAGCTAAAATTGAGAGACTCTCCTCTCTCCAGATACGTTCCGTTTGGGTGTCTGTTCATGGAGGCTGACAGGGCCTATAACTCTGTTTGAAGAAAATCTGACCTCTTGTGGTCATTAGGATAACTGCATGCAAACAGCATCCATAAAGGTGACAGTTCCATCATAAAAATAATGGATTGTAGTCTTAATTGTGATCAGTTTCTAAAACTAGACAAGTTATTTTGCCACTGTGTCGAGTTATTAATTGAACTTAACATTATAGTTACTATAGTTACAGTTGTTGATAAGGTTAAAGATATTGGCGCTGACACTGAGCAGGCTAACAGGTGTTTTTTTCAGCATCATCAATTCTTCGTAGCATCATGCTGTTTTTGAAGTAAAAAGACAAGCTGCCAGTTGTAATGGGATTACCATAATATCCAATCATTTCAGTCTCTTATTTTGATAATTTGTGCTTCTGCTGCTTTAATAAAACTCTGAAAAGTGATCTCTGCTTTGTTTTATACTTCGTTTTAAATGATTTGCCACACAATCGGTTTCTATTTCAGCATTAAACATACTTAAAAAAATTTTTTTTTGTAATTAACTTGCAATAAAATCATTATAAAATGTGTCCATATATGATAAAGCTACAGGGTTGTTTCAACTGTGAATGGTGGAGCACTAATGTTTCAATGTATATTAGGCCAAAGATTGTGGGTTTTCCCCTAAGAATTGAGTCAGATTTGACCGTAATCTTAAAAGCGAAAGGGATTGTATGAAGCTGTGGTTCAGGCAGTCTGATAGTAGAGCAGCAGCAGT
This sequence comes from Atherinosoma microstoma, assembly GCA_037177055.1. Classification (NCBI taxonomy): domain Eukaryota; kingdom Metazoa; phylum Chordata; class Actinopteri; order Atheriniformes; family Atherinidae; genus Atherinosoma; species Atherinosoma microstoma. The sequence goes on along the minus strand of JBBBVU010000001.1, from coordinate 31,583,891 downwards.
TCGGGTTACGAGGCACATTATTGAGCCGTGGGTCACCTGTGCTTTTGGAGTGTTCAGAAGTCACTATAAAATCCCAGAGGTAAAACAGGGGAAAATAAACCTGGATAAACTGGAGCCATTAGACATTTTCTGGCTTCAGAGGAAGCGACTCAAATCTGATACAGTATGTAAAAATGAGGAAAACCAGGTGGGTGTGGGGTGAGAAAAGAGTGAAATCACCAGACTGGTGTAGCCGACTCCAAAGACCTGCTCCAGGCTAGATGCTGCAGGCAACACAAGCCACTGCTAATGTTTGTGTTTTCCAACCAAACTGCTGGTATTTGAGTTGCATCCCTGAGTAGCATAACCCTGACAAGAAAGAAAAATGGAGGCTATTTCAAAAGGCATCTTTGATTTAAACTAATTAAATGTGTGAAGTTACCTTTTAATTTCTTTGATTTCATGGTTGGGGCTAACGTCATCACAAATACTTTGTGTTCCTTCTTTGTTTTTGCCATAATTGCTCACGATGCTCGTGTTTGTTTGTGTGCTTTATGTCCATTTTTGTGGCTGTCATTAATCATGTCATTCCTCAATTTTCTTTCTAGACGTCTGGATGGAGTGGTGTTTGACTGTGGCTGTGACATCCGCTGGATCCAGCTGTGGCAGCAGAGAGGGGAGGCGGCCCTTCACACGCAGCAGCTCTACTGCAGGAACGGAGCCTCCAAGATACGACTGCACAACATGTACATCCACAACTGCGGTAAGAGAACGAGGGATTTTTAAAAAAAAAGGAGAAATTAGAGGGAAATCAAAGGGAGGGGAGTGGAGAACAGGCATCAAAAAGGAAGAAGGGTTAAAGGAGACTACCGGGGAGACGAGTTGAGATTGAAAGAGGAGGAGGTGTAACAGAGTTCACCGGATGAATCGGATGTGACGAGCAGTGTTGACTCTGACAGAGGCTGTAGGCTTCGTGGTATTATCTCCTTGCGGTGACTCATCCCAGGGACATCTATTGCATGTGTGTGTGTGTGTGTCTGCATGTGTACAATAATTTCCTATGTGATAATTCTATAACGTTTATAAAAGGAGATTAATTGATTTGATGTGAAGATTTATGCGCCAACAGCGACCGGCATATAATAATATGAAGGTACTCTCTTTTGTGTGTGTGTTTGCACCCGTGTACTTTCAGATTTACCAGAGATCAGTGTGAGCCACAGCAGCGTGTTGGCGATGGAAGGTGACAATGTGACGGTGAGCTGCAATGGATCCGGATCACCGGTGCCTGAAGTGGACTGGACTGTCAGCGGCCTGCATTCCATCAACACACACCTGGTCAGTCACACACTTGTAGCTATGGTTAAAAGTAACTCACACACACAAATAAAAAAATCAATGAGAGTGAAATCTACTATATCATCACAAAAAAATGGTGTCTTTTGGGGGTTTTTTTTTAATGAAATTGTGTGAAGTGCATATGAGCAGCAGTCAGAGCACTCTGAGTTTGGAGATGAATGAATGAAATCTGATGGGAAGCTAAGCTAACTGCTACCTCGAGGAAGACCCAGACAATAGGTCTGTCTCATTTCAAGGTCAGCACTCTATACATGTGCTGCCTACGAAGGCTACAGAGTGGCTTCTGTAGGCTGCGTACTTCAAAGCCATTTATTCGTTCGTGAAATGAGACAGCCTACCGAGTGTTTGGGAATTTCCCGTAATGCTCCAGTCCCCTGTTGCCCGGCAATTGCAGATAGGAAAGCTTTCTTGTTCTTCCCGCTACTTCCTTCAGAAATAACTGCTTTAAAAAAAAAATCAAAATAGAGCCGTAAATTTCCGCTGAAAATTTCTTCAGTGGCTGGCTTTTGAAAAAATAAACAGCCGGTATACACTTCATTAACCCCTTACAAATCCACAAATATTAAATATTAGATGATTTTAATGCCACGGTTTAACAAACTTAAA
>JBBBVU010000001.1:31565360-31581058 GCA_037177055.1 Atherinosoma microstoma | reverse complement strand
GCTACAGAGTGGCTTCTGTAGGCTGCGTACTTCAAAGCCATTTATTCGTTCGTGAAATGAGACAGCCTACCGAGTGTATGGGAATTTCCCGTAATGCTCCAGTCCCCTGTTGCCCGGCAATTGCAGATAGGAAAGCGTTCTCGTTCTTCCCGCTACTTCCTTCAGAAATAACTGCTTTAAAAAAACATTTCTAAATAGAGCCGTAAATTTCTGCTGAAAATGTCTTCAGTGGCTGGCTTTTAAAAAAATAAATAGCCAGTAGACACTTCATTAACCCCTTACAAATCCACAAATATTAAATATTAGATGATTTTAATGCCACGGTTTAACAAACTTAAAGTTTCTTTTATGATATTCTGTCACATCTTTATGGTAAAAGAAGAATCTACTGTAAAAAACGTACTCCTCAGCACTTTTCTGCCTGTCATCAGAGCCGTGGCTCTGCCTGCCATCTTGTTCGAAAGGAATTATGGGAAAAAGAGGCCCCGAAGGATACACCGATACATCGTTGCAAGCTAAACGAAGTGCGGGTTTGGAGGATGGATTCAGAGGCTCCTTTGGAGGCTTTTGAATTGGGACAGTACTTGGTGCCGCTGTGACGTATGCAGCCGACGAATCCACACTTCGTAGTGTGCAGATCCTGAATTGAGACACACTGAATGAATTCCTCTACATCTCAACTACACCAAGTGAACACTTTGAATAGTGAATTTGACACCACCGCAGTTTGGTCAAGCATCAACATGAAGCACTTAGTGTGTAGTCCTGTTTTACTTTACTCCCATTCCACCGAGGGGTCTGGATCGGTACGGGATGGTACGGAATTCCTGTGTTGATTGTGTTTGTTAGTTGGTAATTTGAGATTTAACCAATAGAATTTTGAACCAGAGCTGATCATTACCATTGGATAGTGATTGTTTGCAATTACATGCAGTACGATGGATGTTGTTCAGTTGAGAAAGCAGGGACAGAGTAAACAACAGTGATGTGTAAAATGAACGTTTGCTCAAACTGCTGTAAGTTTTTTTGGGGGGGTTTCAGTTGTCTCTATTCTTCAGCTCCACTTTAAGTAGTGCTTAGCCCAACTCCTTCATCAGATTTCTTCTCTGATTTTCCGAACTCAGAGTGCCATGACCGTTTTCAGACGATGAGTGCTTCTAAGTACTTCACTAAAACCAACTTCAAATAAACTGAAACATCCCTTTAAGTGCCTTAGCAAAATATTGGTGATCCTTTTGCATCTTTGTATTTCTTTTCTCATTTGCAGACTGATTTTCTTTAGATGTGACTTAACTCATTCCAGCAGCTGTTCTCAAACTAGAATAACATCAACTCATAATCAGCCATCTTGATCCACAAAATCTAGTTATTGGATTGATTATGATGATGTCATCTTTCATGCTAATTTGGAAAATGCTGATCACTATTAGTTTGACTGGCTCAGTGCTGATTATGTGGTTGCAGATGTGTAATTGGCATTATAATATCCCAGCATGCACTGGGGCAAAAGGTTTGTGGGTTAAACTCTTGCTGTTTCTAATGTTTCATCGCTGCAGAACAGTCATATATTTATTTTACTGACTGTGTCTGGGAGGCTCCAGATGGACGGATCTAACCTGCAAGAGCTTGGTCACATGGCAACAAGAGTTAATGATGATTGGCAACCGTGTTTCAGAGCTCTGTGTGAGTTACAGCCAGAGGTTAAAGCTTTCTCATTAAGACATTAAGCAACATTATGTACAGGATTACAACTCCTCTAGATGGGTATAGCTCTTTAAGTTTAACTCTTTCTTAAGTGTATCCATTATTAGTATTGATAATTAAAGTAAATGGAGTTTCAGTCCTCAAGTCATATTGTGTTTCCCTTTTGGTATTAAGTATAATGCATGATCATTTTTTTTAAAAAGACAGATTTCTGCATTTAAATGATAGAAATTAAGCTATTTAGCTGTAACATGAGCAGCTACTGTGCCGGTAAATTCAGTCTTCTGTTTTCGGAATAGTGTCTGTCGAATGTGGTTGACTGTGACTGATGTTTTCTGCATGACTGACCGGGCTCTTCCTGACAGAAGTTATAATTGTAGCACTGGTGAGCAGCAGCAGGATGCATTTAGACGCAACACTGAGCTGCAGGCCACCCATATTTTTAAGAGCTCAGTTCCCAGTGGATGATTACAGTAGTTAAATGTAAGATATTTTGTTGATAAATCTAGATGTTTATAAGGATGCACTTTAGGACTTCTTGTTGTCGCAGCAGATGCAGAGGAATTGTAATCAGGTTAAAACCAAATTAATTCCCACAGAATATGTGAAAGATAGAACCTGTCACAGTGATACAGCCATTAGATTCAAACTGTGGCTCTTGCATAAAGCTGTTGAGATCATGGGCATTTTGGAGCCAAAACTCATATGTAGAAAAGTTATTGGCAAAAGCGTGGTGTGATTAGTAGGTAATTCTCTTTAACAGTGAAAAAATTGTCTTTCCAGCTCAATGAAATATTTAGAAAAATATGCACTGTATATCTTCAACATAATGGTACAATTGCACACAAAACGCATAAATATTGCACATTAGGGAAATAAAAATCTGCTTTCAGAAAAAACTTGTGGATATCAAAATCGTTGAGAGTCTGAAATAACAGAAGTGGACCAAAAAACTATTTAAGAAAAAAAAAACACTCACCAAAACTGTCTGCTGACTATGAGCTTCCGAAACAATGAACATGTGACTATACAACTATATCGTAATGGGTATAAATGGTTGAAATTACATACGTGTGTCACATTTTCAGTTGTCACTAGTTCCACTCTCTGAATATGATGACCTCTTGCTCCAAAAAGATCAAGATAGCAGGGGCCGAATGCCCAACAGTCTTATTCGTCCTACTGACACTTGATTGAGAGTTATTTGGGTTTCAGTGCATGGAGTACCCCCTTACCATCAATATTTCACTCACAGCTCCAAAGTCAGACATTGCCAGTTATTCAGCACCGGCTGCACCAAAAATAAACTGACAGGAAAATGTCATTCCCAGTGTCTTTTTTGTTGTTGTTTTTTTAAAAATCCCTCGCTTTGCTACTGCAGAGTTAGCCATTAAAAGTACTTGCTTAAGGATAGGAAAACATTTGGGATTTCAGTCATTTGAGAACAAATGCAATGATTTGTATACAAATTGGGAAACTCGACACCATCACGTGCCACGCTGCTACGCCGTTTTTACATTACCAGTTTGGGAAATCCTGCACTTCCGAAAGTGATGAGTTGTCACTAAGTGACAAATTACGAGTGAAAACAGGTGGGAATGCACAACTGAAAGTTTCAGAGTGGAAACTCACAAACTTGTAGGGTGACACCACCGTGGCTACCTCCACTTCTTACATATAGTCTTGTAGGTTACCACGATGATCTCCCCTAGGGCAAAACAAGCCGCTTTTGTCTGACTGAGATGTTCTGGTTGAACCCACGATGAGACTGGCAGCCCATTATCCCGGCTCCTTGGTACACACCCAAGGGATGTTATTGCAATAAGAACTGCAAAAATTCAGTAGAAAAAAACTGCTGTGTGGTTGGATTTGTCATCTGTGCCTTTAATGCTTACGTTGACTTTACAGATGAAAGTCACCTCAGCCGCAGGCTTCATGCTTAAGCACATACAGATAATGTATTAGGAAAAGGGAAGTGTTTGGGAGTGGGCGCCGGGGCCAGCTGAAGGCACAGAGGGGTGATTTGTATTTGGCCACCTAAAAGTGAAGAGCTACACATCAGTTAGTGCCAAAATACAGATTGTATTGCTCTTTACATGCTTGCTGCAGTACTAGACCCATGGTAATAGGAGTCTAACAGAGTGGTTAATTCCCACAGGTAGTGTGCACTTCTTGACTGCATTCCATTTCCTTTAACAGGAATTTAACTAATGAATTATTAACCTTAGTTTTAATTAAGCGATTAAAAATTTAAACCCCAGTAGTACAATAGCATGTCTTTTACAGTAGATCCGTCATGCACCTAAACACCGATCTGAACTCTATTCCTTCCTCTCTTTCTCTTTCCATAGTCAAATGTTTACTGGCCGAACATCCACTCCATCAACATGACTCTCTCTAACATCAGCCGGGACGATAACAACTTCCAGCTGACGTGCATCGCAGAGAACGTGGTGGGGATGACCAACTCCTCCATCCAGCTTAATGTACAGTGTGAGTTGGAAGTTTTTTCTATGATAAAATCTGTAAATCTGTCCCAGCAGAGTGAGAGTTAAAGACAAGCGATGCACATTTTAAATTTGCACCTGATAATTCAATTATTGTTCAAATTTGGGTGTTGAAAGGATACATTTGTTATATTAACAAGGGAAACTCTCCGAGCTTATCATACTGCTACCCATGTTACATAAAGGTAAGTATGTTGACATCAAATATTTACTCTTTCTAACTAATTAGTTTGATTAATCTTATAATTTGCAAAGCTGTTTATGTTTAATATAACCAAGGTTAATAGAGGCACATTAACAATCTCAGATGTATTTAGTTTAACACAGTAGTCGGACAAGAAGGGGGTGTAGTTAATTTAAAAACAACAAATGGGGGCACTCACTGTTGGTGAGAAGGGTTTATTAAATGTTAAATCGAGTGTAAATTTAACTTTGGTTTAAAGTTTTGTTTTGTCACCAGGTTGATTATTGACTCCACTTGCATCATAGAAAATCTTATTTTAATAATCATGTTAAATGTTGGAGAAATTGTTCGCTATACTGAATGGTTTAACCCAGATCCTTTTCTGTAAATGCCACTTTTACACTTTTCATTAACTTAAATGAATAGAAAAAGCATGTGTTTAAAGTTACAGGGAAATTCCAGTTTTTTAGGTGAGTTTATGTGAAGTACTTTTGGGTTGTAGATAACCTGAAGTAGGCAGCAGAGGCTTTTAAATTCAGAGAATCAAAAGGGATTTATGACTGCCAAGCTAGGCTAACCACAGCTCAGACCAGGGCCAGCAGGGGAGCTCATTTTCACCATCTAAAACTAGTCAAGCCTTAAATGTTTCATAGCGGTTCCAGCAAACATTGCTGTGGATTTTTACACCACATACGGACTGACTCTGTGTGATGTGTTAAGGTGTACAGAGAATATTGCACGTGGCGCTCAGAGCAATGACATTAGCCTAACAGCTAAACCAAAAGTCCTGGAAAAATTATATTAAGGATGAAAAAAAATAAAGTGATGATGTGCGCGACAGAGCTAAGATAGTAGCTAATGCTCCTGTATGTTATTTTTGGCCAGATTTCCTTATCATCCTCCCACTCCTCTATTGCACTAGGCAGAGGGATTGTAATGCTGTCCTGTCTGAGCTGTGACAGCTGATGTTCCCACATGGTTTACTTAAAAAGCTTGTATAAAGTGAAGTAGCGCCAACGTCTGGCATGCAAGTAAACGCCGGTTCTGGTCAAAACCGGAAGTCGGTCGCATATTTCACGCAAGGGCTCATGGGGGCTAGGAATAAGGTGGATAAGCTACACTCCTTTTAAGCTAACACTGGAGCACGGGTAAGCATGTGCTTCAGTAACTGCTCTCTGCTCTGTGAATACGTTTATTCATCACTGGAGCACATCCAGATGAAGATATTAGATGTAAGCCGACTAACATCCAACACTTACAGTGTTAGTCCTGGTGATAGGCAGCAGACTACACTCCAAAATGATTGGTAGAAGATCATCCAGTTTCAAAGTCATCATCACTCTCTGGGAACCATAAAAGTCCATCCAGTCCTGTTAAAGATTAAATGCAAGATCACTTAAAGAGAAAGTCCCTCAAACAACCACGCTATCATAAAAATGCAACAGCACCGGGGCCACCCTGACATCTGTATTGTTGTGTTTTGGTTATTTAATCTGATTTGCTCACCTATTATGAAAGCTCTGAATAAGACTCAAATGCCTAAAATGTGAAATCATGTTGCGCTGTTGTTAATCACTGAAGCCTGCTGGTTCAGTGATTATATGAAATGAAATCTTGTTACCTACCACAGAGTAAGTGGGTTATCTACATTTGAGGCCATCAGTTCAGCTGGGGTCTGCTATGATTTGGAAAAACTCTTTTTTTTTTTTGTTCAGTTGAAAATCTGCTTTACCGAAGAGACCTCTTCATAATACCGGTATTAACTTTTAGAGATGGAGTGATATTTGGATAGCTGAGAGCCTTATAATGAAGTAGTAACACTAGACATTTAATCCTGCTTTACATGCATAAAAGCAAAAGTTTACCTTAAAGTACAATCACAAGATGTTTCAAATCATGGCCCCTAGGTAAGCATGACTTCAGATGAATAATACTTATTTCTTATTTTTGTTAAAAAGAGTTAAAATGCAGAGGAAGTGTTCAATAAACTAAGCACACCCTGACTGCTTCCATGGCAACTAAGATGGTTAAGTAGCACTCAGGTGCTGCTAATCAAATTGACTTGATTAACTGATCACCTGCAGGTTTGAGCACCTCTATTAAAGCAGAGGTTGCAGCACTTTGCTGATGTGGAGCCTCCAGGTGTGTGTCAGTGTGATGCCAAGGAGGAAAGACATCAGCAATGATATTAGAAAGCAATTTCTTTTGGGGGGAAAAAAGGCCAAACAACTCCAAGGTTTTAAAAAAAAAATAAAGGAAAAAAAAAGTCCATGCTTTTGGTGCAGTGTATGTTAAGTGCAAACATTGTTCATCAGTAATCCATACTTGTTCTAAAGCGTAGTCGCGCTACACAGCCAAAAACAATAAACTGTCCTAAACGCTCATCTGGAATCTCATGCTACATAATGAACGCTTGAAGTGAAGGACGCTCGGTCGTTTCTCTTTTGCAGAAAAAGTCTTTCATGGCAACTTTGATGGAGCTTATGTTGGAGACTGAAATTGATCATGTATTAATGACACAGATAGTCTGAGAGAATAATTTAGAACAGGAAAAAAAAATCTCCTTTATCAAGCTGAGCAGCCAAATTATGCAGGTACATTTAGAATGCAATGAGGTGTTGCACACTTACAAACCAAGTGAAATTGATGTAGCCAATTAGCAAGAATATACCCTCCAGCCCACATGAAAGCTCAGCCTTGATCTAAGCGGAAAGAGAGAAGGGGGAAAAAAAAGTATCCTCAGCAATGAAAGAGCAATGATTTGGGAACTGTCAAAAGGTTCCTCCAACATCCAGACTATGAATTACTTTATATAATTCAGCTCTTACATAAGTCTACTGAGTGCATTGGCCCTGGGCAGATTTGGGACAGACTGTAATCAAAGCCAATATTTATCAAAGCTTCCTGACATTTTCCTCTTTGTAGAAAGCTTCCTCTTGTAGACCACAATCTATTGTAGCTGCTTGCAATGGATCACACTGCAGGACAGGGAAGATTTGTCAACACCTCCAACACTCCCTACTGGAGCAGAGCTGCTGAGGCCCATGTTAGAATGACAGATTGACTTTGCAACATCAAGTCTTCAGGGCTTCCTTCACATGGACACTCAATGGATGTACATCTCCAGGCATTTCTTTTCCTGTTGACACTCTGCTGGTGCTGCAAATTAACTTATTAATTTTTCACCACATGCTCTGATGGTAATTACATTTCCTCCCCTGTGCAGCCTATTGTCTCTGGAAATGTCATAAAATAGCTTAAACTGCTGCTTTGATTAGGGAGTAATCTGATTGACAGCGAAATTACCAGCCGTCAAGTGACATTCTCTGCATTCAAAGATGAGCTTGCTATTTTAGTGAAACCGTAATTAAGCACAATGCAAATTCTGCAAGCACATTGTTATGCTGCTGTCAGTAACAATAGCAGCTCTGCAGCAGTGTGGACTCGCATAACTTACCTTGTTTTCCTCCTCCGGTCCCTTATGCACTATGCAGCTTCCTATTAATAATACAGCACAAACTTATACTCGTGTTAGTAGTTTTTCTCCTGCAAGCTGAGCAAGGCATGATCTTTGATTTAAAAGTAAAAAAAAAAACAAATAAAAAAATACTATGACTTCACCCTACACGATGCTGTATCTAGCAGATTAGAATATTTACTGCAGTGGGTTTTAGCCCCGAGAGAATAAGTAGCACAGTGAATTCCAAACTGGGGGGCCTGGCCCGCAGGGCAGTCAGACAGGCTAAGGCTGATAGATAAAATTAGCTTGGCTAAAATGTAAAATGTACAATTTTTGTACTACTAGTAAAACATGGAGAAAATTTTGAAAGTATTTGTGAGCAAACGATGATGAATCAACAACAGATTTCAACAACCCCGCCCCCCCGAAAAAAAGACAAGAAAATATGACGAGGCATATCTTTGGCTGGGCTTGACCGGCATATGGTATTGGTCACTGGCGGGTAATGAAGAGAGACCACAGAATGTCTTTAAATATGAGCATCTGACAGTATGAAGCCAAGCAAGTTGCAACGCCTCTTCTCATCCTGAACACAAAGAAAAGTTAATTGATTATTTCAAAAATAAGAGTTGTTTTAATAAAGCAGCATCCATCTCATCAAATGCTCATCTTACCTCCATATAAAGCAGCATGCAGAGTTTCCCGGTCTGAAAAGCCTCACTATAGAAGAGGAATTAATAATTACTTTTACCACTGATGTGGTTTTAACTATAATTAATGAAATAGTAGCCAATAAGCTAAAACAAGACAAATTCTTTCGTTTGTTTCATTGCAAGTGTCAGGTGTATGTGGTAGTGGGATGGGAAGGGTTTGACACTGTTATTGTTGATGAAAAGAAACCCCATCAGAAAAAGTTTGGGAACCATGGAAACCACGTTATCTGTCCATGATGCTGCTACCCATCTGTCACTGCCAACCATAATGTCCTGTCTGTAATCTAACTGAAACTTGACATTTTGAGTATGCAACTAGTGTTCGGACTAGATAACATGCAAAAATAGCCTTGCATTCAGATGTCTCAGCAATCAAAGACATGTAGTTATCAAAGCTTGTCATCTGCATGGAGGCTATGAGGACACTGTGGTCATATGGACTACTACATAGCTGTGTAATGACTTGTATTGTATTGACTGAGACTGGGCTGACAGGCTTACTGAGGGGAAAATGGATCTGCCTCTAACTGTCCATCACCAAGAGAATTACATTTTTTCCTCTCAGCTTTTTCTTTTCTATGCTGCACAGCTTTATGGACACCCTTGCATCACTCTTCCTCCTTCTGTCGTTTTTTACTGTTATCTTTTCTCTTTCACCCTGCACTCAGAATCACAGCTCTGCTCACGCCCTCCCACCATCTCGTTCACACATACACAATCCTTTCCTGTAGATCAATTCAATGGGTTTGTTGTACTGCTGCCTGGCACATAATAGATTTACAAAATGACTGCTTCCACACACCAATAAAAAGTTTTTTTCATGTTTCTATCAGGTGATTATTTGGTTGGAAAACATGAGATATCTACAACACAGCTGACAGTAACTTTTAACACCGATCAGTGTGTCTGGTAATCATTTTTAATTGATTGGTTGAAGTGTATTGCTTAATGATAAAGTTCTATTGAAGGGTTTACAATTACAGGGTTGGGAACTGTTTGTGTTTATCGCTGCTTAGAGCTTTTCTATTGGGTAGGGTTAAATGTCCGCCATTGCAGAGAGCCAGAGACACAATAACACATTACCAATATGGACAGTCTTCTCTGGAAGCCATTTATAGTGCTCACATGAAAACCATCTGGATTACTGTGTTGCTATTAATGCTTCACTTCTATTTTTGTCGCTAGAAAGACTGTAGGGGAGTTGCCTTCTGGATCTTTTTGACACCCATACCCTTTTCTACATTCACTGATCAGCTCTGACAAACCACCCATGCTGGATCATCAAATCAGCTGCAGTAAACCCTGTCTTTCAATCTATTTTTGGCCACATCTGGTAGAGATCCTGTTAAGTGATGTTTATGGACAGATCTTCAGACCAGTTACAGGCATCCTTTTGTGGTTTTATGGCTGAGAGATAGCTCCACCATGTCTGGTGCTACAAGTATCTCCTTGGAGGCTATGGATTTCTAACCCTTTGTTAGGAATAAGCAGTATCTTTGGTTGTTTCAGATTGAGCACGAAAGGAGCAATGAACAATTCCCATCCTTTATCCTGCTTTTCTATTTTGCAGAAATAGGGTGCCCCTTTACTTCTAAGTTTTAAGTGGTCATCTAGCCTTAAAGGCATGGTATTTGGTTAGCGAGGTGACTTGACTCTCATAAGAAAAGGGCATCTCAACCATGCAAAGGAGTAGAGGCAAAATAAGTAATTTTTTTTTTGTTTTTTTGTTTTTTGTTTACCATACATGCAGAGTGGTGCCAAGGACAGGATTTTAGATAGAAATGAGTGAAGTGAAGGTTAGATGGACTCCTTTTATAGACAGAGTAATGGTGCATTCACACCAGCCTTTTTGATTTCAAATTGTAGTCTGTTTGCTTCATTTGGGGGAATGCAAAAAATAACTCTGGTTCGGAAGTTATCCTGCATTAACCAATAGACGAACAAGTTTTCTTCTTCGTTGTGAGTCTCCTTCAGTGATTCTTGATGCAGCCATGCCTCTGGCGGGGAGCATAATACATTATTTTAAATGTCCGATTCGTTTGAGTAGTGCAACAGGAATGCAAACTTGGTCCAGAAGAATGTTGGACCCCTAACTGAACAGAGTCCTCATTTGTATTGAGCCTAGCGGACTATCCTGGTGTGAATGCACTCTAAGGAGCCCAGACCTCTAGAGAGAGCTTGGAGAAGAATCACAGTAAATTTTGCAGTCCAGACGGTTGGCTCTCTAATCAGGAGTCTCTCCTCATATCCTCCAATGGTGGTCTCTGCACTGACATGTCCAATTGGTAGAAGAACCACAACTCGATGTATAATAATGCATCTCACCTTGCAGTGGAACACCATGAGATCCTTCTCTCCAGGAAAAGATGAATTGCACAATTAGCAATACCTACAGCAAATCAACGTTACTCGGCCTGTTGGCTCAAACTCCAACACTTCTGCATCTAGTAAATTAAAAGCATTTAGTTTTGGCATTGAAATTTATTTCCCCTTGGAGGATGAATCAAAATGGCATTGCTTAACTTCTACCACTGTTATAACATGATTTACAGTTGATGCTCAAGCTCAGCCTGGGATTTCTTGATGTACTTCTAGAAATGTTAGGTACATTTGGTGCAGTGCACAGAGGCTGGTTGGAGGTGGTTTCCAAACAAGCTAATCCAGCCATATTAATCCCCCCCCCCCCATCGATATTTGCTTAATATTACTCAATTAACCCTAACATTATTTCTTAGAATTGTATAAGAAAGCATGGTATCACATTGCTTGGAATTGCAGGTGAGTATCCACTGGGGCAGCTGAATGATGGCATAAACACACATTCAGCCCTGATCTAGCAGAATAAATTGGATTGTTCATGCATGTCTATAGAAATTGCAGGCTTCATTGAGACCCAGCAAGAAATAAGCCAATCGTGTATCATGACTGTGTGCATGTGAGTGGTGGCGGCGGCTGGATAGGTTTGGTGAGAAAGGGGGGATGGGGGAGTTGAATGTAGAACAGACACCATAAGATGATGCCAGGTAACACAAACTGCCAAATATTTCCTTTTGATGATGAAACAGCAAGAGTGACTCATGGCAAAGACAAATCAGTGGATGAATTGTTTAGGAAGTGTATCTGATGGTATTAAAGTGATAAATTGCCTCCCAGCTTGGCAGAGTTGTGGATGCAGAGGTGTGTGGCTGTATGTCAGGAAAGAAAAAAAAAACTATGCTTGTTCATGCTGAGGAAATTCCTCTGTCTATTTTGAGCAAGTCCTATGATCTGTTGGCACTCCTTATTGTTCTATGTGCTGCTGCAACATGTTGCATACGATAAAAGTCTCACCACCACTCCTAGCAAGAAACCGCCTCCTAAATGTCATCCCTTGCAGACCTAGTCTATTCAATCTACTGCTGCATTTTTTTTCTTTTTTTTTTTTAAGTTTTAGGAAAGGTTTTCACCCGCCCAAGGGTTGTGAAACCTTTCCGACACATAAAGGTCCTTTTGCTCCATAACTTAGACTTATAAGAAAAAACAGACGCATTGATTATGTTTTTAAGAAGGCAAAGAAGACTTATAGGTGATCTTCTAAGTCTGCTTTGGATTCTTCCTCTGTACACTAAAAATCTCTCCTCCTTTCCCATCGCAGTTCCTCCAGTGATCCTAAGACTGGCTGAGCCTGAAAAGCGCCTTCATACCTGCATCGAATTCACGGTTCGTGGTTACCCTCACCCCAAGCTGCGTTGGTTCTACAAACAGAAGGAGATTCAACAGAACCAATACATCAGAACTGAAGTGGATGTCTATCAGGACGACCTGGAGGGCTGTCTGATCCTCGAAAACCCAACACACATCAACAACGGCAACTACACCTTGGAGGCTAGCAACCACCTGGGAACAGTTACTAAGACAGTATACGGTCACTTCCTCACGCCCCCTGATGAAAACGGTGAGTTAATACAAATTTTCTTCTTCTTCTTTCCTATAAGATACAAGTAGAAGAAAAAAATACAATCAATGAACATATTCCCATAAGAGCTAGCATGGCCCACTTTTTGGGAATAAACATTACGACTGGAACAAGTGCGCGACTAGTTTCACTTGCTTTGTTTTGACTACCTTTCTATGCATTAGCCTACAGGTTCCATGCATAGTGAAAAAAAACAAAAAACTTTCAGAAGCTTTTGTGTTTTTTTTTATCAATATCTCCCTACACAGGGTGCAGGTTGTGTAGCTAATCCTTGCCGTCTGGATAGCGGCCAAAGTTCATCCACAGTTCAGTCAGGTAGATTGTTCACTTGCAGTTCACGTTGAGTTCACAGGAAGGGGGAAATTCCCACAAAGACTGGCAAATTTCTCCCCATGGTCAATATTCCAGGGTTAAAACTCTGTCAATTTATTGACATAGCGTGACTTTCTCTGTCTTTTCTTTTGCAGACACAGTGGAAATAGGTGAGTGTCTCCAATTTCAAACATAACCCCAATTGTTTCCTTTCTTTTTCTTTTCTATAGCTTGTTAGTGTCAGTAAGCACACACTCACGCACTGAGACCCAGACCCATCATTTCTGTCACTATCAAGATGGTAACCATGGAGAAATTTGTTCGCTTTGTGCATTAATCCATAAAGTTTTAAGTGTTTCTCCCATTTATTTACGTGTTATTTTTCCTCTCAATGTCTTTGCTAAGCAGTATGGGCATCTCATTTAAGAGCGTCCCAGTATATCCAGTTAGGGGTGTAGGGGTGCATTAAGCACTGTGCTTGCTTGCATCTCATCCCCCAGTCAGAGTGGCAGCCTCATTGGCCTCATTTATCGAATGAACGAACGACAGAAATCTGTGCGCACAACCATTTCCACAGAAGGTTCGGCACTTATCAATTTGGAACGATTTGGACGTGAGCGTAGCATACGATCAAATCTCAGGACAGGTCTGAGATCGTGGACGCTTCAGTGTGGATTTGCGGTGCAACAGCAGACCCTAAAAACAATTAAACTAACCTCAATCCCTCATCAAAGCATAAACAGTCACATTTTCAATAGGCTACTCAGAATTAACCCAATTGGAGAGAAAAAACGGATTAAAAAAGATTCCAAAAATGATTAATATAAAATAGGATAGTTTACCGATACAGCTTACCATGGTGGATTTGATGACATACTGAACCTTGAGGGAGGAAAAGGTCTGCATCATCTTCATGGAATTTACTGAAACCCAAACCGCTGAAAGAGGTTTCTGTAGCAGCTGCAGAGGAACGTAGCAGAGTTTGAGCCAGCAAGGCAGGACAAGCACAATCCAAGCAGACTCATGAAAGGATGCGGCACCAGGTACAAAGCTGGAAAAAACACCTGTAGCATGTAACAGTAGGCCTATTAATTGCCTTCATGCAATCTAACTATAACTTTTGTCATGTTGTCTGGGTGTTAGGGTTATGGCTTCAGGATATCCACCCCGCTCCATGAATTTAGTTTTTTTTTAACAAAAAGGCCTATTTAGGCTGCGCAGATTTAAGATTTAGTTGGCAAATAAGGCCTTTATAGGCCTACTTTGTTAGGCTAATATTATTTTAGCTGTATACTTTTTTAATTGAAATTTAAATGCGGCGCTGGTGACTGTTTGAGTGTTAGAGAAGAGTTTAATTCGCCTGTCAGATCTGGACAATGGCAGGTTTACTACTACTAGAGGAACGCCAGCATGTCTTCAGTGACTGCAGGGATCTCCTCATGGAGACTTATGATTGGCTGATAAGTTGCTTTCGGGCTCCTGTTTCCTTGGGCGAGGCCTCCGAGATGTAAATGACGATGGATTTCAGACACCGCATTTATCAAAGTCCGAACATTCATATGCTGGAATTGGTCAGATACCAATGTTTCATAAATCCCACGTGGCTCCCATCGTAAAATCATTCCTGCGGTTAGATGTGCGCACATTTCCACGTTCGTTTTGATAAATGAGGGCCCTTATGTTTTTAGGTTGTTTGAGCTAATGCTGACTACCCATTTACTTTTAGACCTAGTGTTCATGAGTAAAACTGCATGTGAAGGGTAAAAATGGCATCCATGATGGTGAAGGTCAAGTTGCAAAAAGAATGTACTTTAGCCAAAACCATAATCAATTTCTAACCCACGCTAAATATTTTTGATTTGTGCTTTAGAATATTAAATAGTCTTAGAATATTCTTTATATAAACTTTGGTCTTATAATTGCAATGGTCTTTGTAATACTGCTCACCTAACAACTCCAGCTATTTCCCTATCAGTTGAATTGTCTTGAATATCCAGTTTTGAGTGTTGTTTTACAAAAAATAACAGCAGTTTTTACGTTAGAATAAACACATAATACAGTATAATCTAACACAGGAGTGACTCAACCTGAGATATACTGCAGTGCAAGTCCCAACTGGGAACTCTCAGGGGTGTTATCGTTTGACCAAAGCTGTTTTGGGGGCTTGACTATTTCTCCAGTGATTTTATATAGTTCTTGATCAGGGACTAAGGCTTCTCCCCCAAAGGTTTCTTGTTCCTGGGGAACACAAGTCTGTTTAGCTCTAAGTGCTACAAAAACCGGTGCATCTGATATGGCTCATTTAGGAAGCGGCACAGTGTAAATGCAGTCATGTAGCTCTCACGCTGCCTTGCCAAGCTCTTGTTTGTGGTGTGAGCATCGGCCTGTGGCTGTTGTAGTGGCATCACAGCTGAAAGCTTAAACAAAGTGGGCCGGTTTGATCTCTGACCCTCATCAGTGTCTCCTCCCATCTCCCTATAAGCTTGTTCATTCTAATCAGCCATGGATTATGAGGCTACAGCATGAGCAGTATGGAGACGAATGGACTGAGTAGTGAGCTGTATGAGACGGGCTGCGACTCCACGTTGGCTTACATGCACACACTCACACTGCTTCTGGTGCGTGAGGGAGCTCAACCGTGGACGAGAGCCTGACAGGCTGACTGATACTAACACTGCTGTGCAGAGAGGAGGGCAGAGGGAGGAGAGGAGACAGGGGTCAAGGCTTGGAGGGAGGGACATAGAGATGGTAGTCAGGATATACACGCTCATGCTTTCGTATAGTATGTGCGTGCGTGTGTGTGTGTGTGTGTGTGTGTGTGTGTGTGTGTGTGTGTGTGTGTGTGTGTGTGTGTGTGTGTGTG
>JBBBVU010000001.1:31549913-31565260 GCA_037177055.1 Atherinosoma microstoma | reverse complement strand
GTGTGTGTGTGTGTGTGTGTGTGTGTGTGTGTGTGTGTGTGTGTGTGTGTGTGTGTGTGTGTGTGTGTGTGAGCTGATGGCAGCCAGTCTGCCATGTGGCCATTAATTTGCCCACAATTACTCTCTGATGTCTTGGCTGGAGGCCTCAGACTGGAGTTTCTCCCACAACAGTTCATTCTTCATTTTATGGCTCTGTCTCATGACGATTCGCAAACTGTTTCTGTCTGCCAAAACTTTTGTTTTTATGGATGTGACAAGCAGCATTTGAACATCGGGGACCGCAGATATTACCGTTGCTGCCTGATCTGAGTGCAACATCCTTCTCTCCTGTCTCATAATTAGTCTGATTTATTTGCTGCTGTTTTAGTGGGATTTGACCAAATGTAATGTGTGGCATCGTTGTCTGTGTTGGCTTTCCTTTTGACTGTGCTTCTAAATGTGTAAACTTGAGCAGCTTGTTTTGAATGTTGCTGTATTTCATATGTTTAAGCACAAGCATGTATTTGTCTTTTATTGTATAACTTGATGTCTGGTTGGATTGCAAATTTTTGACTTTGGTAGGACCCAAATGTCAGATCTGATGCCTGCACACAGTTATAACTGAAAGCTTTATAAAATATGATCTAGAGAGAAAAAATATATTTTGTTTGCACCTTTTCACGTTTTTATTGCACAAGTAATTCATTTGAAAAGAGAGACATGTGGAAAAGCATAAGTCATGTGCAAACTGCAGTCAAAGAATATTAAGTCATTTTTGTGGAGATACTGAAAATATGCTTTAAGTCATATACACTACAGAGGGCACCAGGACACATAAACTGAGTCTGTTTGGCTGCAAGTGGCTTGTGTGAATATTAGTTTGATTTAATATGATGATAGATCCATAAAGACATTTTTTTTGGTGGAATTACACCACTGCTGCCTTTTCAAAATTCTCTTTCTGTTCCTTTGACTGTATTTTTTTTTTCAAGCTTATACAGCATTTCCTTGATATTAAACTGCATGAATAAAAGAGTGGAACTATTACATGCATTTACTATAAAGTGGTGTGGGAGAAAACGATAGTCATCAAAGGTTTATTCCCTCCCAGATCCACTGATTACTGTGTTTGTGCTTCTGTGTTGCAGATCCACCAACAGACGGTGATTCAGGCCGACAAGATGAAGATACATTCGGGGTGAGTTTTAATCCCCAATGATGTTGATAAAACAGTTGTTAAAATGGCAGCCCTGCGTGGTCTCAGCAGAGAGATGCTGAGTTTAAAACACAAACCCAAACCGTTTTTTTTTATTTGTCAGACTGGTCTCATGGAAATGTGAAATAAGCACCATTTAACAGTGCATGTTGTGAGTAAATTATGTCATGTTTTAGTAAGCCAATCATCAAGTTTTTATGATGAATTATAAGAGCCAACTCTTAATAAACGTGGTGAAGTGATGACATGTCTGGTTGCATCTGCTGGTGATGTCTTTTAAAAGATCTTAGATTATTAAAGCCAAGGAAAACAGAAATATGTTCCAGTGTTATTTTCATGTGCATTTAGGCTCCCAGACTATGTACTTTAAAAAGAATCTAAGTATTCTTATTCGCCTTTTCATGAAGAGTAAAAGATCAATATAATCAGACAGCAAATGCCAACAAAAGTAAGAATAGACAAATGTATGAATGTGTGTGTGAATGAGTGAATGAACATGTAGTGTTAAAGTGCTTTGAGTGGTCATGTGACTAGAAAAGCGCTATACAAGTAGCTACAGTCCATTTACAAACATCACTACAGAATCCAGCAATGAAACAACGGTTGTACTCACCGCCTCAAGTAGGTCTTTAATCTTCATCAGCTACTGTAAAGGAGAGAATTATAGTGTCACACTTACTTTGAAATTCTCCATGTCAACACAAAGTTGCATCTTTTTGTGTGCAGTCCCAACACGTATGGTAATTTGAACAAATTATTTTCCACCACCATGTAATGTGGTGTTAAATACAGCACCACTGGATAGATAGAGCTATCATTAATGGGCTGTTAATAGACTTATTAATGGCAGACATCTTGATATACGAGAGCAGGAGCAGCACAGGTGTAATTTATAACTTTCGTAATGACTGCTGTCATTGTGGTGCGTTGGTTCTGGTTTCTTGGATACATAGATACTAATGACTGGCATACATTTGTCAGACTTAACGTTTTAGGAGAAAATTGATAAGACAACATTTTTCTAAATCCATTGGCACAATATAGAATATTTAACAGGATCATCTTCCATTTGTCCCACATGCAGAGGTAGGATGACTGTGCTTAATTGTGACACATTCCTATTTTTATAGTTTGTGAACACTGATATAATGCAGATGTCAAACTGCAAGTGTTCTGCTGTATCCTCATTTTGCACGAAAAAGAAATTTCAATTTAAGAATAAAAAGTCTTCCTAGCAGCTACATGTTAGCTTCAGGGCCATATTTGTTTTTTATTTCTTTTTTAAGTGATGTTGACAAAGGTTCAAAGATCCAAACACATATACTATAGCAAAAATATGAGAAGTATTTTTTTTTAAAAAGGGAGGTGAAGTAAATTTAACTAACGTGACTAGATTTAGTACATTTTTTTTAATTCTAACTTCAGATCATGAGAACTATCATAGCTTGTTAGCATGATGTAGCGCTCTGTACAAGTTACAATAGTATTAGCTAGGCTAGTAGCTGAGTTAGTATTGCTAAGCAATGATATTGACTAAGTTACTATAGTAGTAGCAAGCTAGTATAATAGCCAAGTTAGTAGCATCCTTTTCATCTACTATTCTCAGAGAACAGTGAGCTAAATAATTTTGCTAAGTTTATTGCAGGTTAGCCAGACATGCTAACAATTTTTAATATGAGAATTTTTTTTTTTGCAAATTTAAAAAAAAAAACTGTTAAAATCTATCCTGTTTGATTGAAGCATGTTTTTAGACAAACAAAACAAATGTATCATGATCCACCTTTTGAAATATTCCTTAAACGCAGTATGCTTGAATTACCACTGTACATAGCTTTAGCATGAGAAGTCTCACTACGCCTGCAGTCATTTTTCACTGCAAACATTTGGCTCTTTCTTTTAGAACCCCCCCCCCCAAAAAAAAAAAAAAAAATCAAACAACCAGAAAAAGAAACTGACAAAAACAACAACAACACATGAATAAACATATTTTGTTAACAATGGCAGAGTTCAGTTGAACAAGTCTCTATGCTGTAAAATTAACAAAGCTTGCACATGGACCCCATGCAAGCTAACCCAGATACACAGCCAGAGGTGTGAAGTAACGAAGTACAAATACTTTGTTACCTTACTAAAGTAGAAATTATGGGTATATATATAGGCCTACCTAACTGGAATGATTATTCTTTAGCTGACTTTTTACTTCTACTACTTACATTTTCATGCAATTATTTGTACTTAATACTCTTTTCATTTTAAAAATACTTTTATTCTTTTATTTTGGCCAATTTTAATTTGGCTTTTTTTCATTCTTGTTTTCATTCATTATTTTGAAAAAAAAAAAAAAACCACACACACTCTGGCCATCCAAAATATGAATTATGTGGCTGTTTTGTATAGATGTTTACATTTCAGATTATTGCTGTGACATTAAAACACAAAATAAGTTAAACCTGTATGATGAGCTGTTCAGATCGTTCTAGTGAAATATTATTTGCAGCTTCACCACTTTAGGTTTGTAAAGTTTAAATCAGACATAGCATGCTGCTATGATTTGGATAAATCCGGATTTAGTAGTGAAGCTACAATTACATAATCACACCTGCATCTGTCAACCAGAATGCTTCCCAAACAAGATGTTTGGTCACTTTTTTCCCCACACATTAGTGTAATCTGTGAAAGTTACAATCCGATGGCTTGAACTCTGATCACAGTAAATCCGGAAGAAGTTATGATGTAAACTATCGCTGTGAATGCTCTCCTAGTCTGACATAACATCTTGTTTCTCCCAGGTTACCATTGCTGTGGGTCTGGTGGGCTTTGCTTGCGTCCTCCTCCTTGTCCTTTTCGTTCTCATCAACAAATACGGCCGACGCTCCAAATTCGGTATGAAGGGTAAGTGTACACAAATACTTAGAGAAGAGGAAAGGCAGACAGGCCATTAGCTCTCTGGTTCTCCTCTCTGTTAGTTGCATAATTGAAAAGAATCAGTTCCCCCTTGCTAATCTTTTGAAAGCTGTTTGCCCGAAATTTGTACAAGCAGCTTCTATAGGGCTACTCTTTTTTTTGTTTTTGTAGCACATGTTAAAGGAACCAGTGCTTCTGTTTAATCATGTCCCAAGAGGATCCATTTAGGGTTAAAAAACATGTTTTTCTTTCTTGTAAAGGACAGTGAATGGTTCTGATCACTGTTTTTTGCATCATCCTGACCGCCACATGCAATTCTTTTTTAAGTCTCATGTGTAGAGGAAAAGATCAACACAATGGGAGAGTGGGCGTACAAGTATAGTAGATATATTTTCTAAATGCACAGTAACTATCTTGAGTGATCACAGAAGGAAATGGTGAATTAATTAGCAGACTTGGTGCTGTTGATCATGCTGAGGAACTCTGTAAGATTAAAGTGTTTTTTCTGCATGCAGCGCTTTCATTCTGGGTCAGCTCCAGGTTTCGCTTATCTCTCTTTTGTTGGTGAGGAGAAAAGCGTTGTGGGAGCAGCACAGGGCAGAAGGGAGATGGCACCAGCAACTAAGGTCTTGGTGGCTTAGGACTCAAGTATTAGCCCACCTGGGGAAAAAAAACCCACAGGTCTTGACAGGTTGGCGGTCTGAGCGATGGCATTTGCTTGTTTTTGATGGTTTGAAGTCAGTGATGTGCAGTGATGAGTATTGGGTCTTTTGTCACTGCTCAGTTCTACCATGTTGCTTTTTCCCCTCTATCATGAGACTATTTTCTCACAACATGCTACTCTAACCCTCAAACAATGCATGTTCTTCATTATATACTGGAAGGATAGTGTAAAGTAGCATGAGCTGCTGCCACCTTTTAATTAGCCACTTTACAGGATTAGCATTTGTTATTTACCTCAGTGAAGAAGTCTCTGCTGTAATAATTTAGGGGGTTGCAATTATTGCATTGGACCAAAGCTGGCTCTAATCAAGGATGAGTCTTAATAAGGCTTTAAAGACCTGTTTGTAATGCCACATTTATTTTTAGCTGCGCTGACAAACCGATTCTTCCTAAACAGAGGAGTTACTCATCGGTGAGAAAAATGGTGGAGAGTAAAAGCAAGATGCTGCACTCAAAATTTCTCTTTTTTTCTTTATTTGTGTGTCTCCATAAAAGAGATCTGCCTGCTAATGACGCTTCTGCTGCTCATTAACTTCATCAATTCAAACGGATGTTGCCCAGCAGACAAGTTTGATATTTACATCCACCCACAAGCATGAGTTGCTGTTGTGAGTTTTATTCAATTCACCATCCAGCATGTGTAGCATCAGAAAAAATCAATGTAAATCTGGCTGTAAAACTCGGGTCTGCCAGGAATCTGTGTTGCAGCGCTGCCTTATTTTTACACTTGCTATCAGAATCAAAGGAGAGGCGCTGCATCACATCGCTAGCAGTACTGAGAGCGTAGCGTGTTTTAATGCTCAGATCATCTCTTACCGAAATGGTGCTTCAGCTGCAGTGTCAGTACTCTCCACGCAGTCGCAGCAAGGGATGCAATTTATCTGCTCCATGACAGGGTCCAAAGTTCTTCTGGCCACTGCAGTATTCCTTTCTTTTTCTTTTTACCTAACATTACTGCATTTTTTTCTTTTAATATGCTAAAGATACTCAATTTGCTCAAGTTACTTCCTCCATCACTTACAAAAAGACAAATTTATCTTCTTTAGCCAGAATGTTAACCTGAGTCATTTAAGCTTAGCTGCCTTGTTCAAGGTAAATGAATTGGAAGATAGATGGTTATATTGTTGCAGGAAATAAGGGGCACTTAAAAGCTTGAGCAAACAACCAGGTTGAGCCATCATTACTGCAGAAATATGTCAGTTTTTGCAGAAATGTCAGTGTTATTTTGAGCATGGACAATCTATAGTGCAAAAGATGGAAATTCAATATTTCCTCACCATATTGCAGCTATAATACTCAGCTTTATAGCCCAATGTAATGACAGACAAACAACAAATCAATAGTGCTGCTGCTGTGGTTCCTCATTTGCCATCTAGTTGTAGCTGAGATGGCAGACTGTGACTACATACTGTAATCCAGTTCAGTTACGACAGAGATGCGTTCTGCCCCCACTGCTGTGAGTTATTGAGGGGATAAAAGACCAAAAAAAAAAGAAAAAAGAGATGTTAGCGGTGGGCTGTTTCAGGACCCCACACTGCTCCGTATAAAGGCCTGATTTGTCCGCTGTGTGTGTTTTCTACTCCCGCTCTCGTTCTGGAGAATCAGCTGGAAGGCTTGAAAAAGTCATTACCTTTTGGATAGAGTCATAATGGATTTTCGCTCCACTAAATCACAGTGGCTCTTTTGGTTGTTGGAGTTTGATCACTGACCGTTTCTGGGCATCCAATAAAACCCCCTTTTTTTTTTTTTTTTTTTACTCTCCTTTTATGCGTATGTGAGGTGCATTCAGTTGATTGATCCCACCGGTAGCTCCGTCCACTGCTGCCTGGCATTTACAGCCGTTCAGTTTATGTGAATCTCTTCCGGTTTATGGAAGATATTTTACCTGTATGCACACATCTGCTCATTCTGTAGATAAACTTGTTGTAATCAAAGTGTTGTCACCTTCCCTCCCAGTCAAAACATCTTGCAGTCTAAGTGTCAGGTTTTATTTTTTTCCACATGGTGATTCACACCAGTGTGCTTTGAAGTGTTTATGCCCAAAGATTTTTGTCAGCGGGGAATCGATAATGCCTCTTTAGAATAAGACACTCAGCATGCCATTAATAAGAATCGTCCTCCCCATAATCTTTTCTTATATTCTGTTGGAAATGATTCCTCCGCCGTCGCTGCAGGTGAAGCCAATAAACTACTAAATGTTTTGTCAACTCTTCGCTCTTCCATGCTTTTCTCAATAAATCCTCATCAAAATATATTCCCAGGTAAGACATTTCATTACATTATGTGTTAAGATTGAGTGGCTTCATTAGACTGGATTTGTAAACTGGAACTGACTGCAAAAACATTCAAATTCTACTAGATGTTGATCACATACCTCTATCAAACAGTCATAAAAAATATAAGGGGCAATCAAGGTTCAGTGGAAAGGAAAGGCTGGGATGATCATCCATATATATGTTTTTTTTTCTTAAATTGAATTACAATGCATACCCACTTCTAAATTTGGTTTAGTTTGTTCACTCACATCCTGGTTTGAGGACCACTTTCACATTGTGCTGTACTCTGGTTGTAGCTGGGCCTCATCCACAATGGTAGTTGGCAGCTGCTGCGTGTTTATGTAAGGAGCAGATGATGCAGACGCTATTTTTGGCTACATTTCACCACAGCGTTCTGACTGGAAATATAGTATACGGTGAACAAACAAACATGTCAGCAGGAAGTGACAGATGATGGAAGCAGCAGTGAAGACGCCGTCCAAAGATTGATGTTTCTTTAACAGCAGGAGCCTCGTCTCCGTTTCTATAATTGGTTTATAACCTACAAGTAAGATGCAGTTCATGTACACCTTGTCATGAAATATTTTCTCCCCTCCATCACTGCACTTATTTTAAGTTTCATATTTGGGTGAAATATATTAAACTGTCCCTTTATCACTACCTTCTATGTTTACAAGTTTTTTATTCATTCCCATCTTTCTGAAGCATTGAGCTGCAGTAAAAATAAAAAGGTGAGGTCCCCCATACCATAAAGTCACCCTTCCATACCACATGCAAACTTTACTTATGGCTGATGGTAGATCAGCCATATACTGATGGTAAAGTAGATGTGCAGTTAAACAAATGTACTATGATTTAAGAGTTAAGATGGGTGGAGATGAAATTAGGGAGACTGGATATTTCTACTTTTGGCTGGGAGTGTGATTTAACAATCACCTGCTAACTTGAACTTACTGAATGACACATTTTCAAACTTTGGGGGAAAACAAAGCACAAGGACGGGATTTTCTGCAGTTGCGTGTAGTGGTGTAACAGCATCCGTCTCTTCTGAGCTCCCTCCACCCAGCAAAAGCTCCTGTTTTCTCATGCTCCGTCACTTTCTCCTTCTCCTCCAGTAATGCCCTCTTGTGCTTCTTTGCTGAATCAGCCAATGTGTTATCCAGTTGCTGGCGTGTGAAAGTTGAAGTGCAGTTTCAAACACAGCTCCAGGAATGTGCATAATGAGTGTCGGAGGTCATCAAAACAAGGCCGAAGCACAGAGAGTTGTCTTATCAGAGAGTTTGCTTTGTTCTAACAACCGAAATTTCTAAAGTTGTAGAAACATTTTAATTTCAGACTTTAAACCAGAAGTAAGATTTATGTATCCTACTTTAATTTCTACTAAAAGACATTTTGCAACAGTCTTATGGACTCAGAAAAGGTCGGTGACAGAGTTGGAGGATAAGGCTTTAAATCATTCAAAAACATAGAATGGTGCACAGGGCTGGTGAGCAGGACCTGAGATGAAGAAGAATATACTTGCAAGGTTGCCGGAAAGGTATTTCTCAGAGTCTAAAAACAGCGGCGAGTTATTAAAGTTTTCAACCAGACCAGAATTTCCAGCAGATTCTGAAGGAAATGGCCTGTAAAGAAGAGTAAAAGCAAGCTGGCAGAGTTAAGAGTCAACATAGGAAGTCAGAAAAGACTCAGAGTGTGTGTCAATACGGAAGTGCACTGGAACGTATAGTCCGCACTGAGCACTTGCTTCTGTAGTGAACACTTTCGTGGATAAGTGTTGACCCAAATGGAGCACTGACGTTTTGCACTTACAGGTATCCGCCAAATAAACATACACAAACTATAGCATTAATCATTTGTAACACATAACCTATTTACGATCGCTAAACCGGATAAAAACTGCTAACATTTACTGTCCTAACTCTGCTGAGTCGGAATAAGTCTCGCCCCTTCCTCTACGTCGGCAATATGGCGCAAGTAGTGTCCATTGTTTCGCACTGGGTTTTTGGCCGTTTTTAGGACCTCAAAAGTGCACTAGCGCTGATCGAGACACCTTCACATAGGCCCAGGGTCAGAGCCAGATTCAGATCAAGATCCACACACATGACAAAATTGGATTTGTGGAATTATGAATTCTATCTACATGTCAGAGATCCTAGGTCAAGAACAGTCAGGGGTCAGGCATCAATAAACTAAAAACACAAGTGGGGGCCAGAGGCAGAGATCGGGGTCAGAACAGGTCAGTTATCATGTATTCAATGGTGTGCAGGACTCAGAAGGCTGGAGAGCTGCTAGCTGAAGTCAGGTTTGCAGACAATCTGGCACTCCTTATGAAGTGAGAGGGCGGGTGAAACTGATCTGGTTAATTAGAGGCTGATTACTGTAAACAGGGCGAGAAATTACAGGAAACATGACCAAATAAGGCATGGACCACAGTGCCAGGCTCAAAACAGACTGACACGTTTATCCTTTCAGTTTTCTTTTATATTATGAGGAAAATGTTGTAGTTGAACATACATAATGTATATCTTGTAAAAGAAGAGGGTTTTTTTGTAATATGACATAAATGGAAGTGATTGTGTTAAATGAACATGTTTTATCATCTCATGATTGTTGAATCTTCAATTAAATCAGATCTAAACTGTATCGTGGTAGAATTTGTGAACATCAAATTGTTATTCAGTGAATTAATACATCACTTGCTTTTCGCTGCAGGCACTCACCACAGAAAATGTCATTTTTTGTTTGTTTATTTTTTATTTTCTTTAAGCGATATCTTACCCTTTTAGCTGATCTAAGAAACGGATCTTTCACAGTTCACAGACTGGGTGGACTTTGGTTAATCAAGTGTCAAGTACATTAGAGCTCAGAAAAAAAACCTCCTCCATGAAAAACCTCCATATATAACAAGTTTAAGTCTATAAATAAGATTTTTTTTAAGCTGTTTTCTAAAAGCCTTTTCATGGTAAACTTTTGCATAGTCCTGTTGGGTTCAGACCAAATCGGAATCAATAGCTCAAATACTGTGACTCAATTAGTTTAATTGTACTGGAAATAGTGTGTGAAGCATCTGACTGACCCATAAATGTTAAAGTACCTAGACATCAAGGTCAGATGAAGGAGTGTTAGAAGGACCTGGCAGTGAGACAAAGTATGTAGGCACTCTTCACATTTAATCAAATTTAGCCACCAAGCCAGTCGGTTATCGGCGCTCAGGTAGAGGTCACCAGCAGAGCGTGGTGCAAGAAATAAACCTGAGACATTTTTAAGACATTCACCTGTCCTCTCATTAGAATTATGACTAGAGCAAAACAGGCAGTTTTCAGGTTTTGTTTTTTAGACGTGCAGAGAGACAGGTGGATAAATGACACACACTCACACTGATGCACGCATGTAGTATCCACACACAGACCCTGCCCCGCAGCAGCCTGCTAGCCTCTGTGATCCAGAGATGAGTGTCAAGCCGACTTACCCTCCTCTCCGCTACATTACCTTAACCAGGCCTTGGGATGATCAGCCCCCACACACACACACACACACACATACACACAACAGCAGCAACATTTACTGCATCACTGCCTCGCTTGGCCTCCAGTGGCCAGGGTGAGCTCTGCTACCGAGCAGTGAGACATGTCCGTCTGCAGAGACCCTCTGCTGCCGCATGTCTGAGCAAATGTCAAGCAAATTGCCAGTAAAAGATCTGTGAGTTAGCACCGGCCGTCATAAATGCGGACATAATATTTTTGGAAGTACTTTCACTTTAGGTCAAGGACAACCTTCAACAATGTTGTGATCTGTTGCAATTCGGTATGTTGACACAATTAGTGAGGGACAATTAATTGTTCATAATCCACGGCCACAGCTTGGTAACTTGTGGCCACGTGGTATCATCTCATTGCCTCGTATAGGTAGTCTGTGGCCACACTGCAAAACGTCAGCTGTCAAAAACAAGACAAAAAGAACAAAAAATTTAGTTTATGTTGCTTAAAATAAGAAAAAGGATTTGCAAACAGAACAAGAAAATTTGGCTCCTCAAGACTTTCTAAAACAAATGAACCCACAAATACCTCAAAATGAGTGTTTCTCACTAATTACAAGTCTATTTTTATTGATAGAAATCAAAATATAAGACTTCTTTACTTGTCTTGCTTGAAATAAGAAATGATTACTTTGGAAAAACAATTTTAGACTTTTTTTGGTTTGTAACTATTGACTTTCAAGCATATATGTATTCATAAAAGGTCATTAAATCTCAGTAACAAGATTTAATATCTTATTGAGATCATAAAGGACCAAAGCAGTTCAAATTTGTGAAATTCAAAGAAAAAATAAGTATATATCACTAAGATATTTCATCTTACTTAGATTTCAGTTTTTGCAGTAATGTATTTTTTTATGTAGCTAAACAGGCTCTGTTCAGTGCCTGCTAATCAGAATAGATGTTCATATCCTTTAAGTTATATTATGGATAATAAATGATTCAATCCCCACATTCTTAGTAAGTTAGTTACTCACTATTCTTAGATAGGTAAATATTCAGCTTCTTCTAGATTTCGACCTCACATTCCCAGCTAAGAGTGGAAACATCTTGACCCAACTTCAAGTTCAAATCATGCTGCATTCACTATTTATTGGAAGTGTGAATTGTTTTGCTTGACTATCAACTATTCACAGCTTAGAAATGACATCACCATGACCTTCAGACATATAAGTGGCAACAAGTCCCTGAACGGCATCAAAAGACAAATGTGACTTTTGTGTTTTTCCTTTTTTTTAAAAAAAACAACCCATTTGCTAGACATGAGGCACAGCTAAAACATGTAAATGTGAAAGGAGGGTTAAATTCATGAAGGAAAGAGTAAGTGTTGTACTGTCTTTCTGTTGCACATCACAGATAATTTCATGAGGACTTCATGAAAATGTCAGCTTGTGCAAAAGGGCATAAAAAGTCTGCTTCAGTAATATAAATCTAATTATTTCCCATGTGTTGGTCCAGTTATCTGAAAAAAAGATTACATTTTAAATAGATATAATTAAAATAATTGCATGGCTTTACTAATTACTAAGCAGCAATTACTGTATTAATATTATTTCATGGAGCAGATCCCCCACCGAGGCTGATGCTGCATTTCACAGTTTTAACAAAGGGATCCCGAACCATGCCAGAATTCCCACTGCCCATGCTCCAACTCCCCACAAAGATTCATGAAATTCCGCTTGGCAGATCTCACAGAATCTCACTAACAAACAGACAAACAAACACGCAGCGCTGATCACACCGACGCGAGAGCCGAGGTAGAGGCAAAAACGCTCGCCGTCATCAGCAGAGACGCAGCGATATGGATCACAAAACTTGTCTTTCCTGCACAAACTGTGTTTACCCTTTTTGCTCAGTTGCTTCAGCACTGTCAACTTAATTGGCTGTAATCCATTCTTCTGAACACATGCGACAGATGGGGACTGCCAGAAAACAGCAACAGGGCCACCGGGAAATGCTTCTCTCTCCCCCCCTTTTTTTTTTTACTTGTTACATCTCTTCCCAAAAAACAAGGCAATTTTTCAAAAGTAAAGCTTATCTCTCCACCGTCTCTGTCGCTTTTTTATGTTGTTTTTCAGAGCAGCTCCGTCTCTGATGCATTGTGCCCACAGAACGCCGGCACTTTCTGTTCAACCCCTAAAAGGATTTCGATGCAGCTGGCAGCCTCTCAGCAGCGGCGTGAGCTCACGTGTTATTCCACAAGTCCTTTTGCACATTGTGTGGAAAGTAAAATTACATTTAAAAAAAATACCGAAATGAAAAAAAAAAGAAAGAAAGAGGAGCTGTTTACTTATTTAGCTTGTTTAAAGTTGCATGAGAACCTTCCAAAGGAGGTTGGCTGGGGCGCCATCTGTCCCTAAATGGATACAGAGTGCCAGCGAGGCCCAGGCTTGTTGCTTTGGATATTGTGTTCCAGCTACAAACAGGAGCTCTATTTTTTGTTTTATTTTTATTTTGGGGTATTCAGCGTTACACTGCTAATAGCTAAGTGCCTTGTGTCCTCATGGAGTTTTCTGCGGAGGTGTACGCCGCTCTGTTGCTCCCACTGAAAGGCCTGTGTTGCAGAGTGGTCTCGTTGAGTGCACTTTAACCGGGTGTTTGGAAGCTGCAAGCTTCCCTTTTTAAATCTTTACTATCAATAGTTCAGAAAGCTGTCCACTGTCTTCTGAGTTTAACCATGGCTTAATATAGCATTTTGAAATGTCAGGATGTGGTATAACGGAGGTGTAGGAGGGAAAAAGAAGAAGGCTTTTTGAGTCACTGCAGCTATGCGGCGCCTTCCCCAAGGGGGGATAGTTGGGGGGGGGGGGACAGGTTTGCTCCTCTTTGTCAGCCGTGAGATGTTACAAGCACTAGTTGTGCTGCAGGAAACTTCATTTAGCTTCGTGAATACAGATGTTGTTACAGTGTCGTCCATTTAAAAGGCCAATCTGATAGATGACAAAAAAAATGAACCAAAAAAAGTGTGTGGCCTACTTTATTTTCATGTCTTATTCTTCATCATTTGATTATTTGGGCTCTTCATACACCCACAGCCATTTACCATTTACCATGTTCCAGCAGGCTTTTTGTTCCCAAGAGACTCCTGATCAGCATCCTACAGCGAGTGTTCATAAACACATTCATTATCTCCTCCATGAACTTTAATTCAACTTTCCATCCATAAAGTGCATTCCTTATCCTGGAAGACCCCCGCTAATGATTATTGTACTCATTTATTCTGCAGTGTACATGGCGCCTTGAAATAGACTCATTCGCTATACCGTTGATGAGTTTCTTCCAAGTTAATGAACATTAAGGGACTGCGTCTTATCGGACGACCCCGAGGTGCAGCGAAGTCAGCTTGGACAGCACTTTCCACATGTTGTCACACTGATCTGACCGCTCCCTGCTGTCCATACCATCCGCAAGAAGTGCTTGTAAAAGCCATCTTCCTTCTTAGATAAATAGCCATTACCATCCAACATGAAGAAATTGAAAATTTTCTTGTCTCCCTCCACAATGTTTGTTCCTCTGAGGAAACATTTAATGAGTCCAAGGTGGAGGTGGTTATGTTTTGCCCCGTTATCATGCATGAGAGGACACCCAGAGGTAAGAAGGTGATTTTTAGGGTCACCCATGAAATTCTTGCCATCTTTTTTATTCAGTTATTTTTTTATAAATTGCATTCCTGTGGATGATGAGCAAGCTGATGTTTTTTTTAAAGCGGCTTCTCTAACCACTCCACAGTTCAGTGTGAATTTTCTGCCACTGGCACAGGAAACAGCTCGTGTTATGTAACAGCCGAAGGTGGGATGCCGCAAGCTCACTCCTACGCTGCACAGGATTGTTTCTTTTTTATAGACAAATATATAAAAAGATCTTGTACTTAAATTAATTTCTCTGCTAAAATCAATGATGAAATGACTGTATGCTTAACAATTATATGTACCGTAACCTGTATTTATGAGTAATGTGTGTATATGTAATAAAGAGCATGTTTTACAACAGAATATCCATTTATAATGACTGTGAAATATATCACACGTTACGTAACTATAGGTAGTGAGAGCAGTGTAAAGAGTCGGATTGTGGTATTTAATTCTTAGTGCTGTTGTGTTATTTAATATCTTTTATCATAGGCTGCATTTCTTATGCTGACAATTTCTTCTTTGTGTTTTCTAAAAGCCATTACACTGTATGTACAGCATTATTTTGTATATTAACTAGCGTCACTAACAGTTACATCCTAAACAATTACAGAAATCAACTAAAGATTCCTTGACTAATAACCAATTTATACAGATAATATTAATGATAATAATGTGACAATTCAAACGGCTTCACAGAATAATGTTGAGGAAAAATATGATTTTCTATTAACAAATTAAAGAACCTTCATATAATTATGTATATAATGCAAGTATATGAAATGAAAAGTAGAAATGGTTCATTTGCAGATTGAACATGAACAACATATTGTATTTATTGTAATACATATGTTAAAACATATGTATTAACATGGAGCTACAAACAAACATTTTAAACTCTCATTTAAAACAGAAACCTCAAAGTTGACCTCAGCTTTAGTGGAAGTTCAAATTTGGCGAGCGTAAACAAAAAGCAGTTTCTCTCCGTCTTAGTCCAGGAAGAGAAATTAAATGCATCCCAGATGAAGAGAGAAATGTGGAGGATTCATAATATATGAGCACCTCAGGAATGTATAATGACCAAA
>JBBBVU010000001.1:31526688-31549813 GCA_037177055.1 Atherinosoma microstoma | reverse complement strand
ATCCTCTTACAATTGCCTGATGTGTAGGATGAGCCGATCTCTATTCACTGCAGTTGCCTCTATAGTACTGTTTCTGCTGCTCAATGAGAGGGATTGGGGTTCGAATCCTCAGGGGCGTGCATGTGAGTTGACACGCTGCGCGTGCTCGTTAACCTGGCCGCTGTCAGTATTGTATTGTTTACTCCACCGCCATTAGACAACACGGACGACTAAACATGGATAACAAGAGACAAGCGGCCTCAAGTGCCTCTCAAACACCAACACATACTCCACGTAATGGGAATAAAACGTGACCCTCAGCTGGCTTTTTTCTTACTAAAAAGGCAAATGTGATGTATGATGGAAATGAGGATACATAATATTGCAATGCTAAGTTTTTAACATGTAACGCTTACCCTACTGTTAGCATACAAGCTAACAAAGGCTCTTGGCTATGCTATGCCTTATTTATTAATTAGCGCATTTCTAGATACGCTAACAATAAACTAATATTCTCAACACAAACCACTGTGTTGCCGTGGACGATGAAGACGTCGTCTTGACATTGAAAATATAAAACAATTATCAGTGAAATAATTTCATTTAACTAAATTGATTTTATAGTTTGTGCATCTAACTCCGGGCTCGGACTGAGTGCAGTGCAGGTAAACTCAGTTAAAGCGGCCCATACGCGTTCACAACATTGCCGTCACTTCCACTTGTGGCCAGAGGGGGGCAGACTTCTGGAAAAAAGCTAGAACTTGCGCTTTGCTCCTTTAATAATCAAAATCAATTTTTTGGGCACACAACAAGCCAGTGTAGTGGTCAGATGTATAAAACCCAGAGATGTTCATATGTATTTTATTTTTTTCACCAGATTCATAAAGCTTTGTTTGTGTATGGTTCTCATTTATATATTCAGTTTAACTCTACTTTAATTGTACACTACCAGTTTACTTTTACACCTCCTGTCTAATTATAATCCATCTAAAACACAACCCCAACATTACCCCAATTTATACTAACTCTGTTCATTGAAAATAATTAGGTAAGGAAACTAACAGATTCTATCAAATCTTTTCTATTCAGTCCCCCATCCTGAGCATGCAGGAGATGTTGGATGACAGTTTAGAAGAAAAACACCCTTTTAACATGAAGGAAAACCTCAAACAGAACTGGATCCAGGAAGGGCGGCCATGTGCCTCATCTGGTTGGAGGTGGAAAGGACAGCATCATAACTCTGTTACTCTAAGCCATAAATACCTGCTGAGAAAGAACAACACCAAACTTTTTATTTTTTAGGAAATGCAACAAATTTAGTTTATTGAACATGTCAAAGGAATTAAACAAATCACTGCATTTAAAGGCAGCATGTTTTATTTAGATTTTTTACATTTAAAAAATATATATCTTCAAAGCAAAAATCAATTAAAAAAGTCTAGTAGGTTGAAGGGGGGCAGTTATGGTGACATTTAGCAGAATTTTAAAAAGAAATTAACAAAGCAAAAACTTTTTTTGTTGGAACATTATAGAAGCTGAATGGTCTGACTGACTTATCTCCCTGGCTGGGTTTTATGTTTGTTCTTTACTTGGTTAAAAGATCCTTTAACACACAGCATATGACAGAAATGGTTTCACATGTCTCAATAACACACCTGCTGCACATCAATGTAATAAAATATACTATCATAAAGCATCAGATCTACTTTTGCTTTAATGAGGTGACAGTGATATTGATCAGATTATTAAGGTTTTCTCCCACACAGCCGGCATGTTGTTTTTTTTCTTACTTACTTTGACTGCAGCACCTGTGTTGCATTCAGTCTGCTTGAGATATGATTGTGATTAGTCAACCTGGATTGATGTACCGAGTTGAAGGCCAGCAATGTAGTGCTGCTTAGTGAAATCTCCACTTTTAGGGCTTGTTAGGTCACCTAGAAAATCTTGGTAATGTCGATAAGTGTATATCTCATTCAGGTTTTTGAAAGCAAGTCTAGATGTTCCTAAAATGCCCTAATAACCAGGATACTGGTGCAGTAAATGATTCAGTCTGTATGCCTCCTCACCAGCTCCTTTATTAGGTCCATCTTGCTAGTACTGGATTGGACCCCTTTTTTTCCTTCAGACTGCCTCATTCTTGGTGTTATAGATCCAACAAGGTGTTGGAAACATTCCTAATAAATTTTGTTCCATATTGACATGATAGCGTCACACAGTTGCTGCACATCCATGATGGGAATGTCTCGTTCCATCACATCCCAAAGGTGAAATATTGGATTGAGATCTGGTAACTGTGGAGGCCATTGGAGTACAGAGAACTCATTGTCATGTTGGAGATGATCTGAGCTTTGTGACATGGTGCATTATCCTGCAGGAAGTAGCCATTAGAAGAGGCTACACTGTGCTCATAAAGAGATGGACATGGTCAGCAACAATACTCAGGTAGGCTGTGGTGTTTAAACAATGCTCAGTGGATACTAAAGGTCCAAAGTGTGCCAATAAAATATTACCTCCTCCATTATACCACCACCAGCAATCTGAACTGTTAATGCAAGGTTGTTTGTGCCATATTCTGAGTTTACAATCTGAATGTTGCAGCTGAAACGCGGACTTGTCTGACCAGACAACATTTTTCAATCTTTTATAGTTTTGGTGAGTCTGACATCGAGGCAACTTAGTCCAGACAACTGCTGCTCACTGGATATTTTCAAACCATTCTCTGTAAACCCCAGAGATGGTTGCGTGTGAAAATTCCAGAAGATCAGCAGTTACTGAAATATTTAGACCAGCCCGTCTGGCAACAACAACCATGCCACGTTCAAAGTCACTAAAATCCCTTTTCTTCCTTCTGACGCTGAGGTTGATTTCAGAAGCCGCTTTCAGACTTGCATTGCGGAATATTTGTGGTAAAATCCATCCGCTCTTTTACCGGAGTTGTCTTTTCAAACATATCGTTTCCTTGCAGACTTTTTATGCCCCGTCTACGTTCAGATGTGGGGAAATGTTTCGGATAAGTCGATTGTCGAAAGACGTCTTTGTGTTGCGACTTGTCCGGAACATTTCTTGTGCATTCAGGCAAAACGTTGTGCCGCAACATTTCCGCTCTTATGACATGTGGGCTAGCGGGTAAATGTCCGCTACAGCTCCGAGGTAAAAGAGCGGAACGTTTGTCTGAATGCAAACGGTATAAAAGATAAAGTCTGCAACATTACCGCTTTTCAAAGCAAGTCTGAAAGGGGCTATGCAGTCATCTTGACCATGTCTACATGCCTAAATACATTGAGTTGCTGCCATGTGATTGGATGATTAGCTTTTTTGTGTCACCAAAGAAATGTACCAATAAAGCGGCTGGTGAATGTACATGTTTCTACCATTCCATCATCCTGATAAGACTGGGATGCACTACCATTAGAATCTTTGAAATATCCTTCCTTCTTGTCCACAACATTGCTGCGAAATAACTCATCCAGAGACCCAGTTAGATAAAGCACTGTTTGTCTCTCAGTCTCTCCATCTGCCGATAGATCCCACCGGCCCCTGTTCCCATCAGCTTCCTGAAGTTTGCATTAAAACACCTATGGGACTGGCAGACCTCTCTGCTATGGGTAGAGAACATGCCTCCATCTTTTATAAGGTTGGTTAAAGTTTCAGCTCTGGAGAGTAATTGTATAATCACAACAAGGGAATTAATTATTCATAAAGGCACACACGCACACACACAGAGAAAGTGGATCTTCTTCAATCTCTCTGCATTTCCCTGTCTCCCTGTGTCTTTGCTTTCCTCAGCCTCCAATTACATCTCTCTTCCAGTACCTTTCTCTCTAAACCAACCACCCACCCTTCGTTTCCCCACTAATGGAGTTAGTGAGCACCAAGGCTAGAACAATTAAAAGAAAATTCATTTGAATGAATTAAAGAGCATGGAGCTGCAGTCGCTGACACTTCTGAAGCAAGACGAATTATCCTGCATGGCTGCCTTTGTAGCATTTTACAGTGGCCTTGTCCCGCCTCATTAACCTGTGTATTAACCCGTGGAATAGCATTGTTAGTACACAGTGATGCAAAATAGATTGGGGGATATATTAATAAGTGAGGAGGGAAACACAACCGTGTGTTCACCCCTGCAGTACCTGGCTGTGCTTACTGTGAGCCTGTAAGGAGAGTTATTGAATAACCAGTTACCTTGCTGTCATCTGCAAGCTTTTTCCACAGTTTTTTTGAGCAACAGGAGATGCAAAAGATTTGCAGCCTGCTTCATGACAGACTTCAGAGGCCGTTAAGGAAATGCCAAGGCCATCTGTGCTGCTCTAAGAGGGTGTGAAATGAAGACAGAGAGTGTGTCACTGAGCGATGAGAGGTCATTACCGGCCCCTCAAAGGCGGCAGATCATGTCAATTTCACAGGTCACAGTCTTGTGGACGGCAACTTTTTTTTTTTTTAATCTGCATTGTCTTTGTGACATTTTAACACTCGGTAATGAGTCCACAAGTGTCTGGAGTTCAAATGTGTACCATGTACGAACTGAGATGCTCACAGACAGCAGCTAAACAGTAGCTGGCGATGATTAGATGCTGCCAGATGGCAGTTGGACGTTTGCTTGTATTCAGAGTATCCACAACCATCGGTGTTTCCTCTCCTAGCAGATCATCGCTTTGGCAGATGGGTTTATAGCCACCATTATGATTGAAACCATTCTGTTGTTTCTTCACGTTGTATGTTCAAAAGCATTATTTACATTTGACTGGACTGTGTGACCCTGGGCAGTTTACATGTGGTTACCCTGAACCCTAACCTGGCTGATCATGATGTGATAGGTGGGGCTGTACATCTTCAATGGTCTCACAATTTGATTAGAATTATCTTGTCAACAATTCAATTTGATTCGATTCCACGATGCATCACGATTCATCACTGTGCGCCACATCCTCAATTTTCTTTCTTAGTACTGCACATTGCTACTTTCTTTATGAATGAATACAAGCAGTCAGATAATTATGAACTACCTGTTACCTATTGCTCCATTGCCAGAAATTTAAGAAACATCATTATTATTTGTGATGTTCTGTTATCAAAAATGGTTCAGCAGCCCTCTAGTGATGAGATTTTTTGCAGTAAAGCAGTGTGTGTTTTGTCGCTGCAGTTTTTCCGTAGGCCTAGTTGGTTCAGACAGAATATGTAAGTTAAAATGTTTTTCATGTTCTCCTTTATGGCCAGAAAGCATTTTCCTGTAAGTAATCTAGTCAGTTTATAATTGAACACAGAGAATATTGAATATTCACGCATGCTAACTTCTAGCTTGTCAATGGTATTTTCCATAGATGTTAGCATCAAGCTAACTCATCGGTTTTTAAACATTTTGATGTGTAATGTTACGCAATTTGACTGACAAGGAATGTATTTCCAGTGAGATACTGATGTATTTTCTGTATGTCTGCTTAGTTTTCCTGAGTAAATGTTTCAAAATGGATCGTTTCTTGGGAGAGTGTTTTCTGCAAGCCGTTGCAGCAGTCTAGATCACGCCACACACACGCAAAAGGCATCAGAATAACTTATAATCGATAATGCGTCCATGTCCGCATCGCGATGCATCTTAGAAACGATTAAATTCAACGCCCCCTAGTGATAGTTAGGCTCCAGCTGCCCCGCAACCCTGAATTGGAATAAGTGGCATGTAAAATGATAAGCCAGTGAGAGCTTTCACCATTGTTTTTTTGATGTCTCCTGCAAGCGTAAGGTGAGGAGGAACTCAGAGGTGACCCAGTGATGCTAGCATTATAGACCGGATGGTGCAGTAAAAGTCTGGAGCTTTATATTTTGGAATGAAACTGCATCTTTGTCTTTTTGTTACAGCACCATTTACTGCACAGACAAGAGCTGCACATTGTTATACACACAGAACAATTATGCTTCCTTCTTTGTTCTTGTGATCATCAATGTTAGGAATACTCAGATTATTAGTTCCTTTGTCAAAAAGCAATCTGTTACTCTCCTTTTCAGTCTATGCATGTTAACATAATACAGAGTAATCAGATGAGCGCACGTGTAGCTCTCTTAGCTAGCAAAATGGCAAAGAGGACAGTGTTTTTCAAATCTCTCCGTGGGAAAGAACAGAAACATTGCAGGTTGTACCTGTAAGTGTATGTTAGTCTTAGAGAACTTCCTTCACATTGAAAGAAGTGTCAGCAAGTACAACCGAACAACATCGCCAATGCTACAACAGCGGCAAGATTTATAGCCCATTCCAGTTGTCCGAGAGTTCTTGATGTCATTACCAGGCGGAAACTCGTTCCCGCTGCACCAATTCGGAAAAATTGGACACTCAGTGAAAGCCAAATTGTGAGTAGGCTATATACAATTATGTAGCATACAACCGGAAAATTACAAGCCAATTGTAAAAACATGCACCATGACAACGCCAGCAAATTTCAGCGTTGAAAACACTAAAAGGGTTCAGAGAGCGCAGACTTCCACCAAGCCATTGTAATTTTCTTTTGCCAATGATTGTAGGTTTATTTTTGAATTAGAAGCTCTAATGGCAAAATGATCCCTATCCCCATAATAAAGAATCCGTTCATAAATTTTTGAGTTATGTTGCTAACAGACAGACAGACAAACCAACGCCACTGAATACGCCGCCTTGATGGAGGTAGCAACCCCAACATAACAACGTAATCATTGATAACAACAACTCTTCATGCTTCATCTTTCCGGCAAAAATTCCTTTGGAAAACAACCTTGGATGACAACTGGAATGTAATGTTAGACTCAGCAGAAGCCGCTGCTCCGAGGAAAATGAAAGAACATGTTGCATGTTGTGTAACGAAGGAAATCATTGCCATCTTTCCAGAACATTGAACTCATCTTGCTTGATTTGACGTTTTTTGTTGGTGTAATCATTTAAGAAGTCCTGTAAAGGCGATATTACCTCTGTAATTGCTGTTATTAGAGTGTCGGAATGTACATGATGATGATTAATAGGCTTTATTATGAGGTAGAGCAGTACATTTAGAGGCACATATACTCAACCTAAAATTATTTGGTCGCACAAGACTCAGAGTTGTTCTTGTCAGCAACCAGCACAGTCGCTTCTTATTGGGATTAATCCTGCAAACTAATTTATTGGTTTTATGAATACATGTTTGTTTTTTAAAAAAAAAGCAAATAACAGAAATCCTCTCAGATCATTTGTGAATTCTTGTTTGCATTGTTACTACTGCTTGTTGTATTAATCTTCTACTTTTTTAATCTATCTTCGGAGCTGCTTCGGCAAATATAAACGTCAGCCTGAATAAACCATTGCTGCTCTTATTTGGTTTTGATTGAGTTTCACTTGATTTTTTTTTTACTTTATTGTCAGATTTCAAGCAAACATCTCAGTGCCTCAGGATGTGACTACCTCTTAATCAACATTGTTCTCATTCTGCTTCATGCTGCTGCCCTATTAACAGTGCGTTCCTGCACCCAGGTTTTTCTGTGCTTCATCAGTGTTGAGTGTGTAACGCTTGTCACCAAAACTTTTACGAAAAAAAACAAAAACACTTGATTGCACCGGCATCCTTCCTCAGGAAAATGAATTTTTGTTGAAACGTCTCATCACAGAAATGTCCACAATATCCGAAAACAATGGAAAAAAACAAAAACCCCACAAGAGTTCCCATCTTCATCTTCCATTTTCAGTGCTTTTGAAAATCCAATTTGAGCTGTAATATTGTATTGTAGCAGAAATATTGCGCTTCAGCTGCCTTGCAAAGTGGCTTTGTATCTGTGTTTGGGCTTCATGGCAGCTAACTGGCAAGAAGATACACTCCATGTAGCCCAAGGGAGCACAGTGATGATGAGCTAAACAAACAGGCTAACAGGCTAACGGTGCTACAGCGCTGAACACAGCATGTTCTTTACACATGGAGAGAAGAGAGAGAAGGAAAGAAGCAGTGGCAAAAAAAAAGGGAAAAAATGAGGAAAGAAGGAGGGAAGTGTTCAAGGAACTCTGGAAGGCTGGCTCAGCTGTGCTGTAGCTAATGGGTGAGCTAGCTACTCTGCTGACTCTCCTTTGTGACTGTCGGGTTGAATATTTCACTATAGTAGGATAATGTTGCTCCCCCCCCGCCCCACCGCCCCACCCAGAGGCAGTCGACTGGCTTTAAAACAAATCTCCCTGGTCCTGACAGATGTATGGTCGGTTTAAACAGCCAGGAGATTTATGATCATTATTATTACATTAATATACGAGTAGGTAAAACTGAGGTTGACATCGGTACTGTGGGAATAAATTCATTCCAACACAAAAAGAACTGATGTTTAAATGAACTTTTATTTTCATCGGTGCCCCATCCATCTCTTGAGCTTACAAATTTTGTATTTCCATCATGTGTACAGAATGTTTTTTAATATATGTATGGGTTCAAAGATTTCTTGTGGTGCATTTGTGTGCGTGTGTGTGTGTGTGTGTGTGTGTACATTTGATTTAAAACCACCTCCAGGGACTGCACTCTTGATTTAAGATGGTCTTCATTGCAAGCACGGCAATATGCACTTTCTGGGTCATGTGAGAGTTGGCATCCTTTAGATTTATATAGCAACCTTTTTCACCTCCCATACGCATGTACACACACATACACACACACACACCTTTGGAGAGCTACAGCATGAGGGAATAAAATGAGTGAAATTGAAAAGATGCAGTCTTGTTTGTATCAGTGCATGTTTGCATGCATGTGCATCCGTTACATTTTGCTCTCTTAACAGTAAAGCGCAGCTGAATCCTATTTCTACTGTGAGAAGCCAGGCAATATGTTGTGGACCAGTGCTGCAGCGAAGATAAAAATCCACGCTACTGCAGCCCCAATCTGATCCTGCTGATGTGCCAGAGGGCAAAATCCAATTTCCTCCACAATGCAGGAAGAAGAAGAAAAAAAAAAACAAGAAAAACAAAACATTTTTTAATCAGCGATTAATACCCTGCAGAAGATGACTATTTATCTCTTGCATATTCCCGGAAGACAAATGGTTTCACCGAATATAATGTGTGTTCTATCACAAGGATTTTAGAAGAATAATTGTCTGGCATGTCTTTAACCTGAGCCTTTGTTTCTGGCTGGCCTTCTTCCACCAGGCCATGTTTGCCTTCTCGCAACATGACATTTGGAGCGCAAATTGTCTGGCCTTTGAGAAGGCCGAACTGTCTAGCTCATACTGACATGACAGAGAAAACAGTCTCTCAGATAAATGCTCCATCCTCAATTATTAGGCGTCTTTGAACTGAATGTTCTCTGCACTGTGCACACCTGTCATCTGCTGGAGATAAGCTGCGAGACTCACGGGGCAGCTCCACCTCCGCTCTTGATTCAGGATTTTGTCCCTGTGTAACTGTGGGTGGGAGGAAACACTTGCTCATAGGTCAGCATGAGACTATCATACATAAACATCGGGATATGCAAAACTGAGGTCATGAAACAAGGGATGGCCTGCCTTAGGAGTTTGCTACACGATGAAGCAATGTGCATAAAACCTTTGTATCATATGTTGATCCAAAAGGAGAAATCATTCAGCGGTCTTACCTGCTTTCAGTTTGGAAAATGAATGTAGGAAATCTAAGCTCAACCATCAACTTTCTAAGAGCTTGAATAAAGGCGACTTCTATTTCTTAGCTCTTTGCTGCTGTTCTTTCAAAAAGCCAAAAATAGAAGTTCAGTTTTTTTGTATTCAAGCTCTTCGTATTAAGCTCAGCTAAGATCTACTGAGAGCAGCGCTGCAGAAGAGTTCATTTTTAACATCCAAAACAACTCAAACTTTAAGAGTCACAGCATTTCAAGCGGATGCTACATGTATTTCTATACCTAATCACTGTAGCATCAGAGAGGTTTAAACTCTTATTTATTGCGGATGATCATCTGTGTTGCTTGGTGGGATTACATGCAACGTATCCTGCTGCTGATTGGCCAGTCTAGGAGTTGTGATTCCCAGGGATGACTTCTTGATGCAAATACTATCACAGCCAAGTTTACTGAAATCAGGATGAGGAGCATTAATTGTTCTATACTTGTGGCAAAGGCAACGATCGGCATATTGAGTTAGGAGTAGCAGTCATTTTAGATTAAATCTGTCATAGTCTTCGGCTTTATTTAAGCATGTGTTGACATATTCTCTGTAAACACTTCCATCTAAATGTAAAAGCCTGGGAAAAAATACACTTTAGCTGCCTCTTGAGAATGCAGCCAAAGTGCATTCATAGTTCATCAAGCATGCAGCACACAGATCCAGCGCCACAGTAGCACCATCTGCATATAATCCTCTGTTGATTAGCATGTAGCGCTACTGTATTTCTCAGCTAGCCAGCCCCTCTTGTTGCCCCCAGAGTCTTAATCCTTCCTCCGCCTGTTGTGTTTCTGCTCCACTGGGGACCAATTGCACCAATTCCACTCATTGAGCTTGATAATTAGTGACAATTGTAAAAGTAATTTACAAACTCAAGCGATGCCATTGAGCAAATGGTGCCAATTAACTAGAGATGCTAATGTGGGCAGGAAAGTGGAAAAGCAGCATCCGACCTCCATTTCTGTCAGGAAGAGGGCCAGGAATGTGTCCTCCACGTGTCGGGGAGAATTGTCCTGGGAGGAGACGGGGACGCAGTGCACAGTGTTGGACGGGGCTTGTCACTGTGCTGCAGATTAATCCCACAGCACAAGTATTGTATCCAAGGCAACAGCACTTTAATTTACATTTTCAGAC
The DNA here is from genome assembly GCA_037177055.1 of Atherinosoma microstoma. Classification (NCBI taxonomy): domain Eukaryota; kingdom Metazoa; phylum Chordata; class Actinopteri; order Atheriniformes; family Atherinidae; genus Atherinosoma; species Atherinosoma microstoma. The sequence continues at coordinate 31,539,106 of JBBBVU010000001.1, read as the reverse complement.
AATTAGCTGCTGCCCTTTCTTCAAATCACTGGCACTCTCACTCTCTCAGAATATGTTCCAACTCCTACGTCAACAGCATCGCATTCAGTTCAAGTTGGAATTTTTGGAAATTGGACAAATCCTGTCGGCTCAAATTAAAAGGTCATTTGCAGCTGGGATGGCGGACAGCATTACTGATGACTCCTGGTGTCAGCGCATTACCTTACAGAGCAGTTTATCAATTGATCAAGCACAGTAGCCTTTGCCTGTGGAGCTGTAGTTGGTTGTAGCTGTGAGATGAATTATGGAGTGTGAAAATGGCTCTTTTTTTTCTTTTTTTTAGCATGAACTAATTAACATCTAAAGCCTGGAGGTTTCTTCCATTTAATCAATCCAGGAACATTTTAAGAAAAAAAAACCTGCAAATTCCAAATACAGTAGGAATCATTTAGCTTAAAGGTTCCCACTTTGACCCTTAAATTGGCTGAAATGGCCAGCAGGAAGACTTGTATTGAGGTAAAAGACTTTCCGCTGTGCAGGATTATGTGATTAAAGCATCTTTTTGATTTGGTGAGTAATGTGTTTACCTTGAAGTGTTTTAGTCATCACTGCTGTAGGGATAGATTCACTGCAGAAATGGTCACTCATTGAGGCTTTTTGTTTACACTGAGACATATTTACTTAGTAAATCTGGCCCATGAGGTTAATAAAGATGTAGGTTTTTTTCTTTTTTCCTTAATTTTCAAAATTTTTGAGTAGTTATTAAATGGTGGGCTGGTTTTTATATATTTGAATATCTTCTGTTTGACACACGTAAACATACTGTAAAGTTGTAAGGGATTTTAAGGCAACATGGTCAAATTCTAAAGATGCATGACAGAAAAGGTAATTAATTATCTTCTAACCTCTTGGATTAAGCAAGGCCAAACAATGCTTGACATAATTAACACGTGGGTGAATAAAAAGCTATTTTACATTTATCACAATTTTGTAAAAACATTGTGGGGCCTTAAGTGGCTGTAGGCTGCAGGCTGCTAGACTAAACAATATTTTTCTACACGTAACCATGTATTTTTAATGACTAATGTTAAAAATACATTTAACTTTTTTTTTCTTTTTTAAGTGGGGTTGTGTGAAATGTTTATAGTACTTACAAAGTAGCTAGAGGGGGAGAGGTTGCCAGAAAAGTGAACTCAAACTTCAAACATCGCTTTGGAGGAAAATCATTCCCTTCCGAGTAGCTTTTAGCTTTAGCTTGCTGTCAGGAATCTTTCAGATTCTCCAAAGTGAGAGTGCTCCTACTGCTGTCTATTAAAGGTAAGACACTGACTATTCACAAGAATAAAACAGAACTCCATTTTAAGAATAATGAAATTTCCCCAAATAACTTTCACCAAGCAGTTTGCCTGTATTACCGTAACAGAGAAGAAAGTAAAAAAAACTAATGGAAGCTAGTTTCGACAAGAAAAAAGGAAGTGAGAAACAGTGGTCTCCAGGCTGGACTCAAACACCAGTCACATGACTGAAGGTCAGGGGCCATATTCACAAGGAATCTTATCTAGGAGGACTCCTACATAGAACTAAAAGTTTTTAACTAAGAGCTCCCTCTTAAAATCTATTCACAAAGCTGCTGAGAGTAACTTTTCCTAAGGAACTGAGAGGACTCTATGGATGATGTCATGTTTCCTGACACTGTGATTTGCTGTATTGGGTCTTTGGTTGTTTTAGGTCCCTGTAAGTAAATTCATGACAGATATACTCAGGGGTGAAAGTAAGCCGGTCCGGTCCGGTACTGCTAAGAGATTCAGTGGCGGTTCCAGGAAGACTGGAGCGCAACTGCCTGCTATAAAGCCCTCATTTAGAACCAGTCACGACCGCATTCTCGGTCAGAAAATAGATCCGAATGGTTTTTGAACCATCAGTGTTTTAGTCCACGCTGGACGGAGCCTTGGAACCGGCATTTCCCTCTTTTGCCCTGCTTCTCTCCCCCTCCCCTCGGAGAGAACCCGGTGGTCTACTCTGTGTCCATACTTGGAAACGTGAACCACACATTTAATGTCTTTACGTTTGTTGCAAAATGCCCCCATCAGTAGGAGAGTCAGTTGTGTTATTTGTTTCAATCTTAACAATACAGAACAGCTCGGAAAAGAAACTGCTCATGAGCTAACGACCGGAGATTTCACTGCACATGCGCCTCTACATCCGAAACACAACGGTTGCTATGGGGATCGATGCTTTTGATTTAATGCACTGGGACGTTTTCCACAACGGGCCCACAGACATCAAGAGAGGCTGCTCGCACCCCGGAACAGGACGAACAATAAATTACACCAACGAAATTCCACACATTCTGTGGTTGGCGGAAACACTTTCAACCTGATTTAGATATCTATCAGTTTTTATCTACAGATTTTTAAAATAAAAATGGAGAGAAACATGCGTTAAAAGTGTCTTTTCTTTTTGCAGCTCTACCACGGTCATGATACCCTCGTGATTGAGGCGATGCCTTATTAAAAGCTCAGCATCATTAAAGTTTTCCAAAATGTTGATTCGGTTGTGTGGATTACCGCAGCAGCCATCAGTGGATTTCCTCTTTGGTTTACTCTTGGTGTTTTAGGAGTCCTTGTGAGTACTCCTAACCATTTTCAGGTGTAAGAGCCAGATTTACCACTAAAATGCTTTGTGAAATACTCTCAGGTGACAAATTTAGGAGTCCTAAATTTAGGACAGACACGGCCACTTTTTCTAAGAGTTACTCCTAAATCAGCAGGTTGGGAGCTGCTTTCAGCCCTAAGATTCTTTGTGAATACGGTCCCAGGTGTCCATCTTCCACTTCTTTAAGCTTTTATGCTGTCCTTGTGACTTGTTTATAACCCCACATCATGAAATTTTTCTGTCACCTGGGCCACTGTCCTCTGGGTTTTAGTTGTTTCTCTGCTTAGACTCACCTGGCCAAAATTAATGGCTCATTAGCAGGCTTGTGCAGAACCTGAGAACAAGGTGGTGAGGGGATCGGCTTCATCTGAAATGGGTGTGTTGAAGGAGGGAAACCATTAAAAGCCGCAGGACAGTTAGACACGTAGTTGTTGCAGTCACTCAGGCCAGATTCACAGGTATGGTCTTGCTTTTCGTTCACTTTGAATAGAACAATGTCTTGTATCACCAAATTGAACTCTGGATCTGTTGCTTTGGTTCACCATCAAAGCTAGACGTGGAAAGTTGAGAACTATTCAACTTTTTCAAACAACAACAGAAGCATAGACTAAAGAAATTGCTTGACTAAGGACGCTTTCTCACCAGGATAGTACGGGGGCCTAAATTCGATTGGGCGATTCCTTTGGAGAGGTTTGTTTTCACACCAGACCACCTGAATAACATCATGCAGATACAACTTCTAGAAGAAATTATGGCTCATCGATTGAAAACAGAGATCTTTCTCCCACAAGTAATTCACCACAAGTAACCGACGGAGCAAGACCAAGTTTTCTGTAGTTTTGGGGATTTTATTTTTGTTTGGAGTTCAAACCTAATACAGCTTTTACTAGAAGCTGTCCAGTATGAGAAGCAGGAAACTAGCGAGCTATCCATCATGTTGCAATGTGACACACTTGACATGACTTCCTGTCTGTGGTTCACTGATATGAATGGTCTGTTTGCTTTCACACTGAAAGGAAACCGCACAGAGTTTAACTTGCAAGTGAACCCAGAATCTGGGTTTTTATGTGGACCAAAGTCGCTGACTTTTGCTGTGGAAGCTAACCAGGTTTTATTTGAAGTGGACCAAACAGTACCAGTGTAAATGTGCCCTGACTGTGACTGATTGACACTGCCAAGCAAAGTGCCTACCCACCGGCTGCAGACTGATAATTAGCAACGCACAGCTGTAGATTAGCTTCCAGTGAATTGTGCATTGATGTAAAAATGGGTCTTCCAAGCATCAAAAACTAAGAGAGACATAGCTACTGCCAAATGGCAGTATGTCAAAAGCTGGGAATGAGAATATGTTGTCTGAAGACACCCGAGCTGGAGACAGTAAAAGAATATACCAATGATCGTTGAAGATATTTCTCACTATGTTGGCGATTGCTCTGCAAACCTTACTGCTGCTTGTGTCCAGGTAATATTCAATGTGTCCGTCTTCCCTCTTTTGACACATCATCAGTTGTAAACTTGTTTTTTTACTGCATGAGAAAATTGCCAGCAGCCCTGCATGTTCGCCACCATAATTTATAAAGCTAATATCGGCCAGGCTAATTTATCAGCCAGGCTTCAGTACAAATCAATGCGTGACTTCTCGCCTCTGTTTAAGATTTAAACTGGCAACCCCACTTCTGTGTAAGACACATCGTTTCAGGATAGCTCATGATTTCTTTCTGTTAATGAAGAAATCAACAAGACTTCTGGGAAGTGGGCAAATGCCCTGTGAATGATGTTGACATGCTCAATTTCAGTCTGTTTGTTTGTTTTTAGCAAAGAGGGCATTTTGAGGAGGCTTGTTGTTTGAAATGAAGGCCACGCCGTCTCATTATGAGTGGTGTTTTTGTTGCTCGATTTGATGCTTTCAGCTTTCTCAGAGCTGAAGAAGAATCAGTAATGGGACTAATTTGGTGTAAGCAGGAGGGAACCTCATGGTTAATAGTGAAATTTGCCCCTTTTTGTAGAAAAGCTCCTCTCCTCTCCTGTTTCCCTTTATCCCCCTTCCCCTTCTCAAGGATTAAAAGTAGGAGGTGTATTCTCAATCTGTCAGTCACATTTACTCTGCCTGCTAGGCCTCAGCCTCTATCAGTGTAAACAGAAGAGGGGGAACGGGGGCTTGGTGTTTTCTCCTGTCTAAAAAACACCTTTTGGTGTCTCTTTGATCCCTCGCGCTGGAATAGTAATTGCTATCACTTATGAAACAAAATGACAAGTGCTGCCAACAGCTTTCCAATGCAAATACAAAAGAACAGAGAACAGAGAGAAGTGGGGATGGAGGTCTGTGAAGAGTTAGTTTGGGCTGTGTGATGGTCCCAACCTTGCAGCTTAGATGCTTTTGATTGATTTTTAAAGGGACCCTGAGATGACATGAGAAAGAAGTTTTAATAGATCTGCTTCATACGAACTGTTTATTCTTTCAAAAACAACAATCCACAGAGATCATTTTTCAGTGGCTGCTGTCTTTTTTTCCTGCTCTATATTTAAGTAGAGCCTTTGGCAACTCTCGATGCTTCCTGCAGAAGGCTGATATAAAGCATATTTGCAAGAAATGCATCGAACTGCCTGGCCTCTTCGTTGTGCCTTTTTTATTTTGAATCACAATTAACAAAGAATCCGGCGCAGCACGGAGCCGGCAAGCGAACTCTTAGAAAAACATCTATATTATAAGGAAAGCCTTCCAGGGGAGCAGGGAGCCATGCCTGGCCTTTCTGGCTCACATAACATAGAGACAGCCAGAGCCAAATGGCTGGTTGCTGGTTATTCAAACAGCATATTGAGACCGAAATGAAGGAATTGGACGGCTCCTCTTCCCTCTTTAAAGCTGTGCAAGTGGATAAGCCCCTGGTGTTTTTCCGAGTCTCCCTCTGACATTTTCTGTTGATGTTTATTTAAATGGCGCTCAGATCTGTGTGGAAATCATCCCACCGCGAATGCCCAGTAGGACACAAAACAGCTGGACCCTGGAAGGGAAAGAGAGAGAGTGCGAGAGAGGAGTAGAAAAAGTCCTGAAAGGAAACTTGATATTTTTTCATTAAGGAGGGAATTTGGGAGAAAAGTATTTTGGGTAATTAGACGCCTCAAATCTGCTCTTTGAAGCAGAATTTACCTTGAGTTGTAAAATGGAAATCTCGTACGAAGCCAGGCGTTCTCAACCTGCAGTGGGAATATCCTCCATTTCACGGAAACACTCCAGCTCTGTATTTTGTCAGATTTAGTCATCAGGCTGGTCGTCAGGAAGCGGGTGTCATTTCAGATCTCCCGCGGGGAGGAATGGTGCTTTCTTCCAGGACATTCAGACACGCGGCGTTAATAATGCCACTCTGCTTTCATGTTCCTCGCAAGCACAGTCATCGACCCCACACGGCCATCAACAGAAATGTTCAGCCGCTGCTGTCCTTTCCGCTGTATTATTATTCCAGAGTTAGGGGGTTTTTTCTCCTTCATGTCAAAGGTGTTGGACGCCCATTTTGCTTTTACAGCATGGGAGCACTGTTTTCTCAGTGTGATGAGCTCCATTTGACAGTCCCCTGCCTCAGCATCCTCAGCATCCAAGTCCATTTACAGCCAGCTCATTCACTTTATTGCCATTCGCTGATGGCAGCACTTTAAAGTGTTTGCTAAAGCTGGGTGGGGTGGGGTGGGGGGGTGTTAAGAGTGAGGGGCAGGGGGAGTCTAATTGGTTGTATTGGTTGACTTGCTTTTCTTTTTCTATCCAGGTACCCCCAAGTCACAGTGAGCAAGATTGGGTGACCTACATCTAGGTTTATTTTCCCCCTCTTTCCAAATTTAGACTCAGTGCCAATAGTCTTTCCTGTGACGTGTTCAGGTTTTTCTGGAGGATCCCAGTTTTCTCTTAAAAGGAGTTTTGCATGTGAGACCTGTTCATGATGGAGTCCACGGTTCTCTGTGATTATTGTGTTATATATGCGTTCATATGGACTCCAGGGAAAGATAAATTTAGCATTTTCATCCTGATTCCCATGACATTGACTGACAGGCCAATGTGGCTAATGATGTCTTATGCTTCATGATGTGTCACCCGCAGCAGTCGCCTTCGGAGAGGTTTTGAGGTTTGTTTGGTTTGAAATGCCTCTATGGTGTTGTATGTAGAGCAATTCTCCGTCAGCATGTTTATCATGAAGATTGTTTGTGGAGAAACAGTCAAAACAAGCACTAACTGAAACTTTGGGGTAAAAAAATGATAATCAATCCTGATATTTAACTTTTTTCCCCCAATATATTTGTTATTAGTCCCTCAGTCTTACAAAAAATGAAAAAGCTTTCAACACTTTGTGTAGAAAGAAGCACTATTAAAAACAACAACAACAAATATAAATTATACACAAATCACGATATAAACATGCTTGGTGTTTCAGCACAGAGCCTTCATCAGAGCAACATCTGTATTGCATTTAGAGGTGCGTAAGTGTACTTTTGTCTGTGATATCTGCCTCTAGCACTACACAGCAGCATCATGTGTCCATCTGGACTCACAGCAGTCTGACTAGCACTTAATTATGATGTCCCCTTCTGTTTGATTTCTAGCTTGTGGCGTTCTCACTCAGTTGTAAGTGGCTTTGGAGAAAAGTGTCTGTTAAATGACTGTAGAATAGAATAGGATATGAACCAATGACTCAACTTTTTTCTCATTCATTTGGATACTGAGATGTGCGCCCCTTTTTTTTCCTTTTTGGAATTGTTGGATATTGGGTTTAGCACTCCACAAAGGATTTACAAGTAGAAGCGTAACTTCTTCCCCCCTTTTTTTCACTATAAAAAAAACATTTGTATTTCTGTAGAGAAAAGAGATGTCTTGTTTCAGAGAATGACTAAATGTTAGCTTAAGGTTCGTCATCTGACAGCAGCAGCTTAGTCAGTTCTTGACAGGACTGGTTTCATTTGTACCTATAAATGGACAAATCTCCATCTGCCCCTTCATTCACAAGGACTGATGCAATGGCGCATAACTAAATCCTGATTTCTGGTCTCTGTCTCGTTTTCTTACATTTCCTTGTGGCATTGGGGTAGTATAGAGATTGATCTGACAGTTGCTGAAGCATCTGTACCAATCAAATCCCGCCACTGACACGGTTGATACAGGAGGTTGAAGTGCTGAATAACCAGTTATTGTAGAACAACACTTTTTGTGTGCACTGTGGAATATTGTAGTTAATTCAAAATCTATCGGTGGATCCAGTCGTCAACACATATGAGGGTATTTTGACAGTTTTTTCCTACAGTTGTCAAAAACTGAGTTTGCCAGTAGTCTTGTTAGCAAGAGGAAACCTCAATTGTGTTTCCAGTAATTAAATCTCTCACCAACCATCTCTTACTACAATATCCTAATTTTGTTCATGTACAGAGCCACATTACATACTGCATTAGTTAAGACAAGGTACATGTGTCTCTATCTAACTTCAGCTTGGTTCTATGGCTAGCTTAAATAGTTGCTAACTCCAGTTCAGTAAATCTGTGCAGAGCTTTCTAGGTACTCTTGCCTGTGGTGGTAATCAATAGTAAAGCCCTTTAAGGGGGGACATCATCTGTAAACAGAGTGCTCCAAAGTTCCTGGAATTGACTCATTCCTTCTCAGGGCACAACTGATTTAATGAGCCATCTTCAGTTTCACTATACTCGCCAATGCTACTTGGTCAAAGTTACAAGAAAGATCTGACTGAAAGTAGCATTAATATACAACCTGGAAATCTTATTTCAACAATATTGCAACAACTCATCCTTGTTATTTAGAATAATCCATTGTTTCCATTTTTGGTTCATTGAGATCGGCTTTGGAAATTTGACTTTTAGATTTAATTCAGACAAACATCAAACAAACAAACTAGATTATTTGAAATGCAGACTTTTTAATTCATTTTGTATTTGATGTAACGAACGATAGATAGATAGATAGATAGATCTGATTATGGCCATTTGAAGAAATTTTCCAATGATCAGGATTGAAGAGAAATTTTCAAAGAACTGTAAAAAGCACTTTGCCTGCTCCATATTACATCTTAGGCATTATGTGATGTGGACCTCTAACCTGAACTGAAGGGAATTGTGGAGTAGAGGCGTCCTTTTTCTGAGTGCAGCAGTACAGTGTTCAGGTTCAAATGAAAGGAGATTGATGTTACTGCTAACCTTGGCTGTGCGCCCTGCCTGGCTGCCCCTGTAAGCCATCAGTCTGCCGGGAGTCTGACTAAAATATTAAAGAGCCTGCCTGCTCGCCCGCTGTAGCTCCTTACCACAGAGCAAGTAGGGTGTAGAATATGTCAGTGCTACAGTAGATACTATATGTAATGGCTGGACATGTACTCTAGGTGAAACAAGAGCAGACAATTATTTTCCATATAAGCTGACACTTATATTACCATCAATCCTGTGATATATTTATGCATTCATTCAAGGATATAAATACTTCCTGTTATGAATATGATGCCCTTAAACTGGCTGCAGAAGATGGAAGTCACCTCTCGCTGCTGCACTCAAGACCCCATTCTATAATGATACATTCCAGCAGCGCCATAATATCCTACTTTGGATGAACCTACACATTAGACCACATGGAGTAAATTATCCATGTTGGTAATTGTAACTATATTCAAGTCCCATAAAACTTTTTTTTTTTTAAAGGAAGCTTTTTAGTAACCAAACCTCAAAACCATTCTACAGTCATGTGGATCTGTGGTCAACATTTTTACAATTCTGATGAGCACGAGACGTGATGTCAGTGTTGCTTCTCATCCTAATCCTCACTCAGCCGTGGATATCTCAGGCTAAATGTAGACCATTTTAAACCCAATGACTTCATCCTTAATTAATTTGTACATCATAAAAACTATAAATCCAGAAGATGTACAAAGGAAAATTATTCTATAAATCAGCCTGAAGTCTCCAGAAACAACCACCAAACTAGATTTAAAATCCATTGTTACATGCTCTGCTTGTGTAAGAACTTACCGCTCACTTTTCAACTGCTGAAAATGCATTTCTAACATTTAAACATAAAAACACCCCAAAACATTCAATCGCTTTAAGCTGTTTGTTAAAAGAGAGATGTCGATCCATGTAAATATATTTTTAAAAACGGATTTTTCACAGGTAAATCTATTGTGGTCTACTTAATGTTACATATAAAATTATATAGATATGAAACGAGGCTTCAAACGAGATGCATCATAAACAAGGGACATCATAAAGGGAGGAGTTGAATACATGGTAAACATTTAATAGCTTCAGCTACTGCACGGATGTTATCAACAATATGTCACTGTGTTGGGGCGTGTGGAGATTATAGCCCCTCTCCCACTGGTGCCTACTCGGCTCTACCCTTCTAGGCTGAGGTTGTTTTCCATTACAATTGAGTACCGCCTCAATGTAACCCAAAAGTCCTATAACATCATTTGTATGCAACACAAAACACCACAACAATGGAGGACATAGAGGTGATGGTATACCTCCTGTTTGGTCTATGGCTTTATTTTTTAGACTCAAGGTAAAAGAAGGCTGCAGACGGCGAGACGAACACAGGAAAGTTTAAGAAGGAGTCGCTCTCATGACGTCACTCGCTGGCCAATCAGTGGCATGCAATATGTAGATGGCACATTTTTGGCTCGACTCATCCTGCTGGTGTCCTCAGCCAAGTAGGTGTTAAAAAAAATCTGGTACCAGATGCTACTGCCCAATGGAAAACCCCAAAAATCAAACCAAGCAGGTACTGGTAGAAAAGGGCCATATGTGGCTGTGTTACTCATGAGATTGTGAATGTCAGAAAGGCGAGGAACTCCAGTTTGATTCTTAAGTATTTTTCTATTCTATCTATTTATGTTGGAAATCCTGGAAAAATCAGGACTAAATGTGAAAATGTATTCAACATCTTCAAATACACGAAAAAAGGACCCCTCTCTCTTTTAGAGCTGATTCCAGTCTAGACGTCTATGGACCATTTAAATGTCTTTGGGGTGTAGCAAATGGCGACGTGAAAACACCGTGACGATGCAAATGAAAAGTGGTCATCATGTATGTTATAGCGGCATATTAACTGAACTCCTTTGAACCAGGGTTTGGCTTTAACCGACTGTCCGCCAGTTGTTAATTTCATAATGAATTAATAGTCTGTATGCATGAAAGGTGGACATTAGGTAGAGGAGCATGAAGGTTGATTTGAAATTATCCGCTATGGTTAGATGTGTAATTCGACTGACGGGGAGATATGTGCGCACATAAACACACGTACCTCCCTCCTTTTCCTTCCCTTCCCTCCTTCTCTCACTCCTCCGCCTCATGGGAAAGCCAATCTGTTTGGTCCGAATCCCTCCAATGGAGGGAGGTTGTGAGAGAACCGAGGCAGGAATGGAGACCCCTGGGGGCTAGAAACAAGAAAGAGGCAGGGACAGAAAGAGATTGTAGAGAGATGAAATAAATGATGTGAGGCTAAAAACAGCTTTTAAGTTATGATGAAACAGCAGTTGCTCGAGTAAAACATGCTGATAGAGGAATTTAGGTTTTGATCAATTGCTGTTGCTCTCATTCTGAAGGCATTTTATGTTCCAATCAGTATTAGTATGGATGCTAGCAGTTGAACTAACTTTGGCTACATGTTCAGGAGTCTAACAACAGGCTGCAGAACGGGAAGAAAGTAATCAGGGAAATTGTCGAGAGAAAACAAAGAGAAGGGTGTGTGTGGGAGAGAAAGAGGTAAGGAGAAACAGGGAATGCTGACACCTGATTGATTGATATCACACAATGAGCCAAGGATTTAATTGAGCGTGTGTTTATGTATAACTAAGTCTGAATAAAAGCTAAGAAAACAAGACCTGAATGCAACCAGGTACAAAAAACGTAGTTAACAACGGCACTAATGTGCTACCTGCAATTAATTTCAAACTCCCCACGGGGCCCTTGCCTTTGTTACCTTTAATGGCTGGGAAAAGTTCAGATTAAAGATTAATCAGATTTTCACTGGTGTTCTGTAAACTTGCTCTTTATTATTTATTTTGATGTTATTGTGTAATATTCCTATCCTGGAACAATAATGTGGTAATTAGCCACTTGCCTCTTGTGTGCCTTACTCATATGTAGCTGTTTGGAGCTCAATGAATTAGCAAGAAGTGGCGGTGAGCTGGAGGTCCCTTGTTTTCAGTCCTTTGTGTGTAGTTTGTATTTTAATTGCCAGTCCAGGTAAAGTCTTATGCACAACAAGGGAGCATAAATCCCAAATTGAAGACTTGTCCTAACTGGAGTGTTTTCATATGACAAAAGCAACCCTGCAAAAAAGGACTTATGCAGTCGATGGTGGTCATGATCATTTTCGAACCTTAACCAAGTCATGTCATAGCCCAGACACAACAATGAAGTTACAGTGTTTTCATGAAATGTTTACCATACGTGAGTCAGAAGTAACCCATTACCGTATGATGGTCCTGCACGTACTCGTCGTACTGCACGTTTTACTTGGCTATGTGGATTTTATGACTTTCTAAAGGGAAAGACTTGAGAATGTTGTCTCCTTCAGTATGGAACCATTCATGGGAGTTGTGTTTCTCCTCCTACTTGTAGGAGCAGTACTTTACAGAACATGAACAAACAGCATGTATGATCATTACAATCTGAAGACTTGTTGCTGAGTTTCAGTTAACTTATTTAATAAGTGTCTTAATAGCAGTCTTAAAGCGAGGGGGTCAGCAAAATCTGAGTATTTCAAATTAAAGTATGGCCCAGATGCTACATACTTGTAAAATTA
>JBBBVU010000001.1:31501143-31526463 GCA_037177055.1 Atherinosoma microstoma | reverse complement strand
AGGTTATTGTGCATTATGATTTATTATATTTATCATATTACTATTGTGTTTTATTTTCCATTAAATTTTTGAATAATTTTATATTAATCTGTAATTGAATTATTTTGTCATTCTAAAAATATTTATTTGATATCTATACCTTATTCTTCAAGCGGGCAAAAAAATATCGGTATCGATGAAAAAGTACCATACCCTAATGGTATCGCATCGACGAGAAAAAATTTAGGTATCACCCATCCCTAAGTTCCCCATCATAAAAACTTCAATGCTAATTCCAAGGGGAAAACATATGGAAACCAAGCTAAACTCTACCATGTGAACAACAGCATGGTAGCATTGCAGAACTGCACGAGGCAGCTAGCGTGGCTGAAGGCTGTCTGTGTCCATCTCATTAACTGCTGGTACAACATACGGTACCTGCACTGTAACTAATACTGCTCCCCTTGTTCAATCAGCATTGTGTAGATATACTGTGATCTGCATTTGGATTTTCAGCCTCTTTTTTTCAGCTATCCAGCCACACACACATCCATACTGTGTCTGGATGCAGCGAACTGTTCATGTTCCATGTGCAGACTGTGAAAACATTTTCTCTCTTGGGAGCACAATGAAGTAGCTTTCTGTCTAGCTACACAGGCAGCTATAAATATTTATAAACAGGGATTAATACAGGTTCAGCGCCGCTTTTGAACAGATTCCTTTTGGTGCTATACGGTGAAGCTACCAAGTAAACTTGCTTCCAAATTTTTGACCACATTTAACACAATGAAGAAATCATATCATATCAGAGCTTGTGGCTAGTGACATGCCTTCCTGCTAACCCTCCCCCACATCTAAAACACTTGTTGGTTGCAGGGTGGTGCGCCACATTAGCATGCAGAGGCTTCACTAGCAACACTGATGTGCACCATCATCAAACAGTTCTGAGGGCCGCAGTGGCTGAACGTGGCTCTCGGTCTCCTTTGTGATTTATATGCAAACTGCCAGATGCTCGACGCTGGGGAATCGTCTCATATTCTAATGCCATGACAAGAAATACTGCCGTCTGGTGCGTGGCTGCTGCTGTGCATTTGTTTGCACTGTATATGTGTGTGTGTTTTCACCTTTAGTGCTGACTTTATGATAAAAACTGGTTTCTTTAACAATGCCGCCACAAGCTTTTCATTTGGCCTTTTCCGATTACATTGCAGCGCGAGTAAAAATGAAAGCCCAAACAGAGTGCGGGTTCGGACGACGTGCATGAATATTTACTCAGATTGCTCTACGTGCTCGCTGCATTGTGCTTCCAATTTGCGTTTGGGCGCATTACATCTGATAAAAATGTATGTGCCGGTTTTGGTAAAGAACCTGACTTGTTCTCAGTCATAAATCAAAAAACAAGAGTCTGGACTACTCAGCTGCTGGATGATGTCATTTTCCATCACTTTTCAGACTTGTTTAAAATTGCTTCATCTGTCTTCAGGGAGCTCACAGGGTAATGTGCTGTCAGTTACATAAAAGCTGATAGGGTACTGTGGGAACAGAGTAAGAATAACAATCTCAGTGTTTTCTTTTTATTATCATTCTGAGCATCGGGACCACAGACATGTCGCAGCAACACAAACTGTAATTGGTTTACTGTTGTGTCATTGCAGATAATGTCTAGTATGATTTTAGAGGACGTACAAGTGGACTCAGATGCAATGACTGATGGATTTACAGCAGGTTTCAAATGCCTGTTTATCTGTATTTTGACTCAACCGCTCTTCCCCTCAGCGTTGGCTATTGCTTATTTCAAAAACGGAGAGCACTTTGAGCGATGTGGGACAACTGTACACCGTCGATAGCCCATAAATTTCAGCCGTCCTGGAGTTCCACCATCACCCGGAAAGCCGACTGCATGCAGTCCAGGGCTGTTGCAATCTACAGAAGCTGTTACCGTGAAACTGTGAGAAATGGGGTTAGCGTGGATTTGCCGCCGGCCTGCCCAGCTGTCACATGCTCACCATGCTTGAGTGGGAGGTTGAGTGAGCAGGTTGAGGCTGTTTGTCAGAAGAACTATTTACATGTCTTCTTCAATGCAGCAAGTGAAGTTGTCATCTGAATTTTGCTCTGAACCCCAAGGCACATGACAGAGGAATTCAGCAATGGGCTGACCTTTTCTACAGCCACTGCTACACTTGCTGTGTGGATCTGTGTTAAATGTATGTGACTGCTGTTAGATTAGCAGCTGAAACATCATATGGGCTGACTAACAAAGATAAGAACTTTTATCTGAAGTGCCAAAAACAACAAAAGAGAAATGAAATATTTTAGAAATATTTCAATCCTATGTAGAAGGTAGGGGAAAAACTCTTCCTTGTTCATTGCAACAGTTTGATATCACTGTTACTAATTTCACTCTCATTCCACGCCTCTAAATCGAGAACACCTCCAGCTTTTCTTTAGATGTTTTCCTTATGGCTCACTGCATACAACAAAATAACAGTGAATCTGGTTACAGGTCATAGGTTGGTGTTATAAGTTTGCAGAAAAGGGACATTCAATAGTTTTTTATTAGTTTTTTTTTCTGTGAAATAGACCACCTGTATGTCCATCTAGCCTATTAAAATAAACAAAAAACACTAGATTTGTCAAATCCTAACTAGATCATCCCACAGATAGTAAAAACTCATTGAATTACAGCGAGTGATTTGTAAAAGGGCAGAAATATCCAGACTTGAGATTATAAATAATGCAGCTTTTGAACTGGACCTGATTTAAAAGTGCTCTATATTGCAAAAAAAAAAAGCACTTAAAAGGAGCTTTTTTATTTTTAATATATGATCTGTACTTATGTACTTTATAGTCTAGTCCAGATTGGGAAAGTCTAAATATTTTATTCTTGAACTGACTTTATGAAATTCTGTCCAGTTTTATTTCATGTTTTTTTTTCTTCTTTTGGGCTTTGTGAATTGCTGTTTGTGAAGTGTTTCGTCTTTCTCTTTTGTTATATTTTTTACTTCAGGGCCTTTGTAGATTCCAGCACTGTGCATGGTACATAGATTTCTGAGACTAACTTTTCATTGTGGTAAAAACATTGCCCCCCCCCCCACATTGCACAATTCTAAAGTGAACAAATGCAAATTATTTGATTTATGTTTACATTTTGTTATAAAGCCAAATAGATTTTCAAAACTGGATTTTTTTTACCCATTATTTCTTGGGTAAGGGTTTAAAGGGTTAAGTCTTTTGTTTGAGGGTAAGACGACCTTTAAGATATTAGCTGGTAGCTCCAACAGCAGTAACTCAATAATTAACCCGCAGTAATCACGGCTCTGAATAAAAAGTGACCAACTGTGACATATTAATGAGAAAACTCTGACTGTTCATACTGTAGTCATGTCCTGAACACCCATTGTCCAACCATCTTTACAGTCATGTCAGGTAGTCTTGATGTCAATGCTTTGAATCCTTCCTTGGAATGGATTTAATTAGTTTCAAATCCATCATTAACTAAAAGTGGGGCCTTGCCTCACTAAGTTATCCTTCCTGTGTTCTTTTGTTCGTTTTACATGTCCTTAAGTTAATTCCAGTCCTAATTAACTACCTTTGAAAGAAATCTGTGCGATAATTACCACAAGGAGGTGGAACGGAAGCAATCACACTCTGCACAATTTATTTCCCACCGCAGGGAAAACCCCGCAGAGTCACCCGCTGCCTTCCATTTTTTTCCCCTCCTGTCCCAAGAATCACCTTCAGCATGCGCTCTCTTTTGTTGGGAAGCAAAACACAAACAAATCAGGTGGCTCCAGACATACACCCCTGCTGATTTTTGCTCTCGTCTGGCATTTTTGCAGAGATAACTTTTAGAAATTATAACTGGAATGAATGAACTGAGCGCTGTCACAGCACAGAAAGATGAGATGGAAAGAAAATTATATAAAGCAGCGAGGGAAAATCATTCAAAGCAACCACAATTAAACTCGGCCATTTTGGTTCCACAATCTACAGCGTCAAACCTGCACACATACATTAAATAACCAAACAAAAAGGTCCACTTTAAATAAAAGGGCAGCATGAACAGTGTGTTTCCTTCCCATCTGTTGCTTACTACTTAACTCTAGCTGACTGATTCCCTTTAAACATGTAAAACCTTTCAAAAGCATTGTTTATGTTAAGGCATGCCACAAATCAACACAGTTTGCAACAAAATGTACTTGAAAAGTTCTTATTTTTTCGGTCAGTTCCTCCTGTGATACAGGAGAAGAAACTACAGACCTGTTAGTGGAGGTTCTGGTGTTTTCACACCTGCAAAATGTACGAGTTAACCAACTTGATTTAGACAAGCAAAGAAAAGCATAGACCAGCTTTATATAAGCTGTGTTTTGCATTTGCATTGCAATTGGTTGTATATATTCACAGCGTCAACCTCTCTGTCGCTACAGTCCAGCCTTTTTTCATACAGTGGCATTGTTTTTCCTGATGCACAGTAAAAAATGCACAGCTTTATGTGATCCATGGTTGATAAAATCCAAAAAGTAAAGACCATAGAGTTGCTAGTTTGCTTACAAACCCTCCTTGCCTTGCCAGTCTGGATCCACATACAGATGCGTTTGTATGTGGGTCAACCAAATGCACATTTATTCCCCCGAAAGTCACTGTAATCTCCAACAGATGAGTGTTTGTTCTCCTCCAGAATTTGCCTAGACTGTGTTGACTTCTATCAACTTCTGTGGCATATTTTAGTAAAAGACTCTACAGTGAAGGAAAAGAAAAAAATAGCATTCAGTTTTACAGTTGAACTGATCAGAACTGTACATTCTGAACATAAATCATATTTAGCCCACAATAGTATTGAAATAAAGGTAAGGTGTGTAACGTATGGTTTGCAAACATAGCCGTTCATCGTTTGATATCTTTTACAGAAAAAGACAACCAGGCAAACCGGCCTCTGTTACCTTAACTTTTCACCTGCATTAGAAGTGTCGTCCTGTCATCCTCTTGTCTGGCTCTGATACTGTTCTACAGAAAGTTGGTTCTAAAGGTGCCACTGGCCTTCTAATCCATCACTGAGGCCTTGCATTGGACCATACCTTAATTTATGAGTCTATTTTAAAACCCATGAGAAGAATGTTAAGCTGCCTCTATTTCTGTATAGGCTCAATTAGATTAACTTCGAAACTCTGAAAGACAGATGATGCAAATGTCACTCTTAATCAATTGTTTTGGCTGAATTAGCTAATGTTCCTCTGAACTATTCCTCAGATGGACACAATGCATTGGCTGCACACGTTTACAGAGAAGGAGCATTGAATAGAGGAACAGTAACAAGTATTTGGAGGATTACACAGAAACCTTAGAAATTGTGGCATATTTTAGAAAATGGGAAAGTGGGAATGTGATTTAATGACTACATACCACGTTTGATCTGAGACTCCTTGCCACTTTTCTGCCAAATGGCCAAAACATGACTTGAACAGGAACATATGTAATCCTCCCACAGGATCCTGATGTGGTCCTAGTTTACATCTATGATTACATGAGGTGAAACAGCCCAAAGAAGAGTGGCAGGTTTGTCAAGATGGTTTGAATGGTTTGCTGCCAAATTTTTGAAAAAGAAACTAGAGCATCTTTATCTGAGAGCATAACCTATTTACTTTTAATAAAAACTGGTGCGTATACGGCGAGAGAGGACCCAAACTCTGAAAATGCAAATGATTGAAATATTGAGATTAGCTACTAGGATATTAGGATAGTTGACCTAACTGTTCTGTGCTGTACTGTACATCCCTAGAAGTTCCACACATTGCTCAGTTCACTTATCTGCTCTAATGCTGTGAGTTGTATACAAAGTTTAACATAATTTACATGCCAGTATCATTTAATGTGACACACAGACAGTTAGCTTAAGTATTACAGGCTGGAAACCATGAGGAAAATTTTGCATTGCTCTGCCAAAATGAACAAAATCCACCTAAATATAGGCCGTTTACATAATTATGAATAAATGAGGTATTAATATCAACACAGCAATGGTCCTCAGCCTCTCTAACTGTTTTAGATTTGTTCTTATAAAAAGACAGTAATTTCTACACAGTATATTTTCTTGAAATCAAATTTCTGCACTCTAAACAGACACTCAAACACAATCTCACATTTCCAGTTAGAAGAGCACTTCTGTAGCAGAGAGCCTCCTGTTTGTCCCAAAGTACTTTGTGCGAATAGAAACTGTGCGGAAAGACCAAGCCAAACTGTCCACACAGTGTCCGGAACATCTCTGGTGTTCATGTGCAAAGACAGCTAAACTCTGAAAGATTAGCCATAGCAGGACCAGAGAAGCAGAACGTTACCATCAAGGCTGAAACTAGCTGCTAACTAGGAGGAGCCTAAAGCACAATACTACTGTCAGGTTCTTTCATGTAGTCAAAATAGTCAGGTCATTTCTGTAAAGGGGCCATTGAGCTGTTATAAGCTTAATTGACTCCTCTGGCCCTTTAGAAATGACCCCATGATTAAAAAGGGTTCTCGGCTCAGTGTATGACTGTTTAGCTCCACCCTCTTATCCAAATACGGTCACTTCTTAATCTGAAAATGGGCAGAGAGTCGAAACCACAGTAGTTATGTCCACTTTACAGCGTATGGTCACAATCTGCTGAACTAACTTAAGCTCTGTGGAGTTAATAAAATTCAGTAGGAGAAAGAGACACATTTTTAAACGAATGACAAAAATTACACCAGATGTAAGAATACTAAAAATATCAATGTACCCCAAATCCATCACTCCCTGTCTTTAGTCAGGTTTCATGCCTGAGTCATCTGCTTTAGAGAAGTTGGACAGAAGATGAGTCGAGAGCAGAATATAAAAATAGTTAAACATTGGCTCATTGCATTGTTTAGTTCTCCTAAATGAATCAAAGTCAGTTTAATAGAGAGAAACTTGGCTTTTACATAAACATTTCAGGGATAAATCTCCAGAGTTGAAATCCATTCTGTGCTCGGGCTTCATCTCGGATGATAAAACTCCTCCAGGATGCCGCTGGGCTTTTTCATCACTCTGGTAACACCAATGCAATTTTTAAGATATTTTCAAGTCAAGAAGTCCCTTTCCCCTTTAGAATCAGAGAAAACCTTCATCTCCAAAGGAATCAAGTAGGAGTTTTGGTATCTGCAGCTCTGCAGTTTGAAGCGAATCCTGGCAATTTCTCGGACGTCATTGATTTGCCACCAGCCTCGGATCAAATGGGTTTTCTTTCCATTTCGTACTATATTAAAAAAACAGAAACATCCGAGGATGTTTAAGATTTTCTTCCACTTATAAGATTTTAGAAATGCATCTTTAAGATTTCCAAGCAGATGTTTTTATTTTACCTGTAGTAATGTTTGCATCTGAGCTGTGTGGCGACGGTAGAGTTGAGATTTGGAGCTGCAGCGTGCCACCTGTCCCCAGTGGTTGGGCGACTAGTCACCCAGTGAAGACCTGAGCTCTGCTGTGTGCTTGTTTCAAATAAAGCGGGCACTCAGGTTTGAAAACGCTGAAAATAAAAGTTGTGAATAAATTGTTGCTCACAAGTGTCACACCAACTTATGTCATCTTCACCCCCCACCACCCCATATCCACCACTGAGGGTCTATAATTTGATATGACTGGACCTTGACTACTATTTACAGTGTTGTCAAGGTGAGAAAAAGACTCCTCATGGTGGATTAACAGATTCACTGTCACCGCTCCATCCAATCAGCTGTTGTTGACTTCATATATCCCCTTTTTTTCCCGTCTCTTCCCTCCGTCTTTCACTCACTCCTCTTTAAAGATTGCGGTTGTCAGAGCTGCGAGTTACTTTTGACACCGCGGTGATAGAACAGCAAACTGGATCACACTGGTTGAAAGTAAATCACAACCTTTCAGGGTCTCTTTCTGAATGTTGATAAAAGAAGTAAACAGAAAAAGGATGGTTCATATTGACAACTATATGTTACATGACATTATACAGCTGACCTTCACTGACATTGCCTTTAATAATAAGGGTTATTTTTCTCCCTTTTTTTTATAAAAATTGTAACATGCACCTCTAAATACTGAATGCATGTGTCAAAACTCCTTTCACAGTCAGCAGAAAAGATTCACTTTTCATTACTCTGACAATAATTGGTGGACTTTCAGATTTTTTCCACACAACATAATGACATCTGTTGTATTCAATAAAAATACAACAAAATCAGAAACAGACTTTATGAGGGTGGCTTGAGGGTCCAGCATCCTCTAGTGGGTCCTTTGCTTACTTCCCAGTACTATGGAGCTTAATTGGCATCCACCATAGAACAGAAAAATTGGCAGGTCCACCGTTGGCACCCTGTGCTTTTCATAGATGAGAGCAGGTTCACCCTGAGCACATGTGACCAACATGAAAGGGTCTAGAGAAAGCATGGAGAACATTATGCACTGTGTAACATTGTTCAACATGACTGGTTTGATGGTGGATCAGCAATAGTCTGGGGAAGCAAAGGCCAGACAACAGCATCCTGACTGCCTTTATATATCAGGATTAAGTTCTTGGATCCATTGTCAGACCCTACACTTGTGCATTGTGCCACGGGTACCTCCTGGTGCATGATGATGTCTGCCCCCAGGTGACGACAGTATGTATGGAGCTTCTGGAAGTCGAAGGACTTGATACTGTTGGCTCTGATGCTTGCCTGACCTAAATCCTATAGAACCCTTCTTGGGCATTATATTTGTCCTCTAATGTCCTGATCCAGATCTGGGAGGAGATAGGACACCATCCATTGTCCCAGTAGCAGCACAACCTGTATACAAGCACATGGGGGTGATACAAACTACTGAATATCATTTTGGTTTGCTGCAGTGAAATTTCAGCTAAATCCTGCCAAATTATTTTGGCTTTGATTTTTTGGGGGTGTATTTTAATTCAGACGTCTGTAGTTTGATCATTTTTCATTTTCATCAAAAGATGTAGCATCCTTTCATTTCTGCCACATTACCCAGACTGCATCATTACAGATATCCAGCAGGATTTTCTCTCCCCCATCGAGATTCAATGTGTTTTCAAAGTGTTCCTTTACTTTTTTTGAGCTTTAGAAAGTCTGTCTACCCAGTGAAGGCAAAAGGCAGCAAGCCCCTTGAGCTGAGAAATTAGGCCAATACCGAAAACTGCACTTCCTTATATGGCCACTGGAGGATTCCTTTTCAAGCTCTCCAACCCCAACAAAGACTGTGTGTATGTCAACATGCAAGCATATGAATAGAAATGAATAGAAAAAGTGACTGGTACAAATGCTTATCAAACCTGTGCGTTTCATAATTAAAAATGTTTTGTACGTTCATGAAAGGAATGTTGTAACTGATAAAATGACACAGATATCCATTTAATTCTACATTGTCATACAACAAAATAAGAAAAAAGCCCCGGGGTGTATATAGTCTGAAATGCACTGTATATAATTGAGGATTGTCTGAAGAAAACTACCATGAAATAACTCTTGAAGACTCCCAATTGTTTCATATCCTGTGCTCAGTTTTAAATTTGAGTTGGTAAGCTATTACAGAAACATGAAGACACATTTACTGTGCTTTAATTGCTTTTTTTATTGTTCTGTGCCGCTACGATGAATACAAACCACCAATCTCTTCATTTCTTATTCATTTGTCACTTGATAAAGCAGACTTGTAGACTAGGACACATCCTTTAAGACATACATTAGTATTTTTTTGAGTAAACAATGTGGGATTTATCTGAAAACCTCAATAACATTGTGTAAAGTATAGCAGTTTAATCGACTTAGGATCAGAAAACTGTATTTTTGGTCTTAATTGTGAATTGTGTCCTCATGCAACATTTATAGAAATAAATAATTAAGAACAGTGTGAACTGTAAACTAAGCCACTGTTTTCTTTGTTATTTCAGGTCCTGTAGCTGTAATCAGTGGTGAGGAAGACTCTGCCAGCCCTCTTCATCACGTCAACCATGGGATTATTACCCCATGTACGCTGGATGCGGGCCCTGATGCGGTTGTCATAGGGATGACTCGTATACCCGTGGTGGAGAATCCTCAGTACTTCAGACATGGACACAACTGCAACAAGCCAACCACCCGTAAGTCTGTCAGTCTGAAATAAAACACACCCAATCCATGTTTGGAGAAATACCCTGACTGCCTGTCCCTTTCAGTGAAGAGCTACTGATATTTATATAAAGTGTAACCAATCTCTCATGACCCTGAGGAAAATATTTTTAAAAGTAGCTACAACCTTGCCACAGCATCATTCAGAAGCAGCAGCCAGATATCAAATATCCCGTCTTTATGAGGCTCGTTCTGGCTGTTGCATATCATTTGCAATGAACTGTGTATCTTTGCAATATGCTGGGGCCCTCGGGGTAAAAGTATAATTTAGAGACAGCTGCAGAATCAGTTTTATCGCGTGCTGTTAGCTGTTGCTGTTAGCATCTGCTGTAACAGTAACAGACTGTGCACAGAGCATCCATTTAAACAAAAGGTGGCTTTAATATAACAGCTACTAGCTACAACTTCCCCACTCTAAAGTCACTCTTGGACTTGGGATTAATGTTCCAGGGCTGACAAGACCACTTTAAGGACCAATTTCTCACATTTACATCAACAAGAGAATGAGTAAGAAACAGCAGATAGGTGCAGTTTTAGCTTCTGCTGCATTTGGTCCAGATGATGCCAATCAAACCATTTATATTTAAGGAAAAAAGCTGCAATCTGTTCTGAATGTCAGATCCAGCTCTTCCATCTGCTGCCCTGTCCGGCTCAGATCTGACTCTGCCTCAAACTGGCTGCTGGTCAGGCTAACAAAAGTTGACTTCTGAGTTGGAGCCAATGAGAAGAGAGGAAATCCCATTTAGAGGTGATAAATAAATGACGGGTCTTATGTATTATGAATTGCATGAATTTTTAATGTCCTGCCAGTGACTGATTTATAACGTCTCACGCCTTGCACAGGAGATCTGATTGCAAGCTAATGAATAAATGACAGTGGGCACAAATTAAACTTTCTCCTGATCACTGTGCACCTGGAATTGAAAGTCAGACCATGCACATGCACCATCGCAGCTTTGACCAAGTGTTCTTCCCCCTCCGTATGTACAGGTAATGTCCCCCTTTCTCCTTTTTAGATTAAATTCTATGTGCATGCACCAAAAAAAAGAAAAACGGAAGCCGTAGTAAATGAACCCTGAATTCATCACAAGGTCACAATGGCCACTGCTTCCCGCCATGGGCTAGAAAAACAAAATAGATCTGAACGGCCTCTGCTTTTGCCGATCATTCACTGAATATGAATGCCTTCTTTGCCCTCAGGACATGCACAGAAAGGAAGGAAATGTCTCTGTGTATCCGCATGTAAATCTGTAGCATATGTAAGTGTACGTCAGAGAAAATACATCCATTCATGGATGTGGATGTACAGCTTGTGTGCAGAAAGTTTGCAGATATGTCACCTTACATTTCCCCACTTGCTCTATGGTGTGATGTGTCAGGGGTCTTTTGGATGCCCCCCGGGTCGCCATTGTCCTGCTGGCCTTGCTCAGCAGGATTGTTCCGCAGCACTCACTCAGATGCAGCATGGCTGCTACATTGGCGCTCGACCACTAATCCATAATGTATTCATTCATTTACTTGAAAGCTTCTTATCCAGGGGAATAGCATGCTGCCAGGGTGTCAAACACACACACACACACACACACACACATACATTTCACAATTCTGGCTAGCAATGGTGGCACTATCTCACTCATATATGAATTTACTACTCACAGTACCTGCGTCCATCAGGAGTGGATTAATGTGACGGTCAGTCCCATTTCACTTCCACGCCTTTGGGTGATTTCTATTGTCCCTTTGCTGTTGTGCTGTGTGTGTTTTCAAATCAGCTCCAATAATAACAATGAAAAGGGGAAATAGTGTGTAGATGCTGCTGCCGTCGGCCTGTTTAAACAGCTGTATGTGATGAGAAACTGCCTGCTGCAGAGATCGCACCATTAATTCCAGCATTTGCGCTCCAAATGTATTATTCATGAGCGTTTGATCTACAAGTCAGTCCTGACAAAAGAATATGTACAACTTCTATACATATATCTATATATTGCTACAATTGGTCATAGTGCTGTAATTCCATAAAAAAAATGTGCCGACCGTATTTAAGTTGTTAGAATTGTGAGACCTGAAATCAGTAGCGGTGCTGTTGTCATCCTTCACTGCAGGAGAGAACATGAAAAACTAATATAGATATCATTCCATTATAGATGCCCTCTTGTTGAACCGGCAACCGGTGCAACTGCTGCTGTAAACAGGCTGGAGAGGCTTATTTTAGTGTTACCGTCGCTGTTATTCTGGTAGCAATTTAGAAGCACAATGTACCATAATGCAGTTGGCTACCTCCTGATTGAACTGGTGTCCTCAACTTCTGCTGAGGTAAAAAGGCAAATCGTGGCCAATGAGGACGTTTGTCGAGACCGGCCCTTTTGTTTTACACAGAGAAAGCTGAAAAAGGCCTATCCCGGGGAAGTGTTGCCGCATTAGGGTGATAAAAGCAGGGAAGGCAAAGGACAATCCTTTAGCCTAATGACAGATCTATATCTAGTCAGATCCCCTGTCTCCCAGCAAGTGGCTTTGTTTTATCATTCAGCTAGCTTTTTTAATTACGGATTTGTCACACCCCGCTGGCCAAAATTAGACAATAGCTTTTGATGTTGGAGTATAGTGTGTATAGTCTTCCATTACATCCATGTTATTAGGGATATCACTCCCAGGCACGACTCGGACAAGCCTTCCCTCCCTGTCTCCTTTGCTTTTGGTGTAACAGAGACATGATTATGCTTAAGGTGATGTTTTTTTTAGGCTAAAATGTTCCCAGCTGAGATGAGGAGTAATTAATTTGGCAACCTGAAAGCTCTGCAAATGAATGGGAATTGGGAGCAGATTGATTGAAAGACACTTATCATGTTTCAAGGCTGTGATTCCCTGAATTATACTCTGAGGAAATGAAACGGCCCCACATGGTAACAAGTTGTGAATTCAAACAACCTACTTTATTGTGTTACCCAAAAAGTACCAAGATTTCCCATTAGCTCATCCCAGACAAAAGCAAAATATAAGCTTTTTAGTCAGAGGAACTCTGTAGCCCTGTGACAACTACATCCAAATAGACTGAAAGCCGGTTCAGGTTAGTTGAGTATCCCTTTACAAAATCTTCCAGATTTAGTCAGATATAGTACTCGGAATATGCAATATACAATGAAAGCATGCGTTGTTCAATGACCTTACTTTTACAGCACTGGCAATGTTACAGTGTTTCAGCTGAAGCATAAAACAAGCCTTAATTCTTCACATTTTTAACCAATAAAACTCACATAAAGCGCTTTTTCTGTTTTTATAGAAACATAGTTTATACTGTATGTACTGGGACAAACAGCTTAGGGTGGATAGCATGCCTCATCTCCACTAAGATGTCAAATATAGCCGACCAAGACTTTTAAAGAAACTCCCCTGAGCAGCAAGTGTTAAGTACTTAGTGCTTAAATGCTCAAACTTTAATCCTGCAATAACACTGGGGTTATGCTTAGGGATATATGTTAAAAGGATATCAACTTTCACGGTTTTATCTCAATGTGTTATAGGTGTTGCACTATGAAACTAGCAAGTAATCAGTATTAAGTATTCTAATACATTTTTCATAATAAAATTTGACTTCAACCCCTTGTCCCTGAACAAGTCATCTTTCCTTGTAATAAACTCTGTAAACTGTTACAGCATAGCATTTAGCCAGCTAGCATGTGTTGTGTAGCATACAAGAAGCACTAGCATTCATGGGCCACGCTACAAACACAAATTAGCACCAAGTAATGCAGTCATGTTTGTATGTATGCTACATTTACCAACTTAGCATCTGCTGACCAAAACTTAGTTAATGCCTCTAATAGCAGTAGCAGCAAAGTCATCACTGAAGCAACCTACTTACATACAAACTATATGAACTTCCTGTTGTTTGCTAGCTAAAGTCATGTGAGACTTTGAGTTTGAGTTTATTAATATAAATCATATAAATAAAAATTTGGGAAGTCACCTGTTTCTTTATGAATTCCAATTTTGAAGCCTGGATAAACATCATTTACTAACAAAATGATGCCTTCAAGTGTGCCCGGTTGAAATTTCTGTATGGTTTTTACTTTTGATTCTGTACATGTAAATTGTCTAGTGACTAAATATCAATTCCTTTGATGACATTTGTATATATTAAGGTTTTACTTTGAGAGGAGAAAACCTGTTTCCACATCTCATGAGATGAAGCTGCTATTATACAGAAGCCTTGACCAAATCTAATTACCTATTGGTTTTAAGAATACCAAATCTGTACAACAGTGTTTATAAGATGTGTGGCTTGTGTGAAATGTGTCTAATATTTCCAGAATATGTGCTCTTCTTCATATTAGGAGTGCAGTGGGATTTTCTAGTCACATGACCACTCAAAGCGTTTTGACACTACATGTCACATTCAAACATTCACTCATATTGATACACACTGAGTGCTTCTCCACACATAGATACCACAATAGGCACATCGGGAGGCAACGTGGGGTTCAGTGTCTTCCCCAAGGACACTTTGACATGTAGTCAGGGGAAGCCGGGAGTCGAAGCACCAACTTCCGGTTGGCAGACGACAGCTCTTCCTCCTGATCTACAGCCGCCCGGGAGAATCATGTAACACAGATACAGGAAATCGCTCTTCAGTCTGAATTGTCTCTGGCTTTAATTCTGGCCATGTTGCTCTTTTTCTGGTGCTGGAATCGACCATATTTGAACAAAGGGGTGTAGTTGGAAATGTATACCCTAAACTTGACTGAATAAAATAAGATATCTTTTATGGCATTTTTCTATTTTAACTGTAGAATTATTGAAAATTGACCAGCACATTGATCATAAGGACTGAATGACGCCATAGTGGGATATGTGTTGAGAAAGTTGCTGCTTTTTATTTGTTTTTTGTTTTTCTTTCATACAATCTCTGAGCAAAACTGAGATCTGAATGGACCTGCTTAGTAGCTGGGGGCATGCGATTGGCTGAAAAGACGGGCATTGAGTTATTATGTTATTTCATTAAAAATAAAAGTGATACAGAGGAAAGTGCTGTTATGGAACATAAACAGACATTATAAAAGGAATATATGAAATAAAATGTCTTCATTTAACCAAAAAAAAGAAGCCCCAGGAACACCTCGGTACAGTGAAAGCAGGAATGAAGGAATAGAATATTCATGAAAAAGAAGCAGCTGGCTTATTTCCTGAGCTCTTTTCTAATCATTACAGAACAAAGCTGGTGTCATTCAGATGATGTCGTGAGTGATGTATTCTGTATTTTATCCGGGCGTAGGTGTTCTTTCACAGAGCATTTGCCAAGGCCGTGCAGCTGCAGCAGCAGACTCACAGACCGGCAGCCCGCCAGCAGCAGCGGCAGGTTAAGAGTAGATACCCACCGAGAGTCAACAGCGAGCGCTGGCGTTCACGTCACAGTCGCCCAGCGATGCCATTAGAGACTCCGGGCTGCAGTGGATTTAATGCTGGTGAACTTTGTTTGTGACATCAGCTGCACCTAAATGTAAAATAAGCTTTTTCCCTTTACATTTTTTCATTTGATTCATTTATCTAATGTGTCTTTTTTATTGTTCTTACTAAACTCTCAATAAGAAGATAGTGAAATACAAATGTGGCTAGGCAGCTGTGCTTAGAAGGAAGTGAATGTAGAGCTGTGTATTGGAATGAAAGTTTACATGAACGACCTCAGCGTTTGTGACCAAGCCACCATTTTTAAGTAGTTGAGCAAGGAGACACGTAGGTCAACCCAACATAGGAGGGCTGCCAGAAAGATACACACACAATTCACAACATTGGCAAGAGACGAACACATTCTCAAACAGACACGTAGTGACACTAGAGAAAGTTGGCACGTGGTTGTAGTGAAATGCATGCACACACGCAGACATGCACAGTCGAGGGTGCAGAACAAAGCCCTCCAAACATCTGTTCTCCCACAGCAGCCTGACCTGACTAGCTGAGTAAATCTCAGCGCTGCACTGTCTCTCCCTCTAGGGAGAGTGTTTGCTGGCATCGAGGCCTCGAGTGAGCCAGGACAAATGAATGATGCTGAGCTGTGGGATAGAGATTTAATCTCGGGGCTTTTCGACGTGCCACTCTGGGTAAATAGGTTGCAGGATGCAGCCCGAGTCCGCCTGCAGAGGAAACTGAAGGTTAAAGTAACTTGTCTACACCACTGTCAGTAGGCATGCTCCATAATGGTGGCTTCAATCCCATCAGTCGAGAGGAACAAGGTGCTAGGAGCCCATATAGCAGCTGAGCAAAATAAACCTGGGGAATTATTCCCATTTAGGAAATAAAAGGGGGCAACTAGTACAAATGGAGGGCTAAACAGGTTTTAAGTGCGGCTGTAGAAGTAGAAACACTACTTTTTTTTTAAAATCATGTAAGCCTTGGTTTACTCCAGAAAGAGCTTTGTGAAATCTGAAAACCAGTTCTTTGTGGGACTGATTTAGCATTCTTCCATAAACATTCCACTACCTGCATTTAGATAACTACGTCTACTGACACCTGAGTGCAGATGAATCAGGACAAATACCAGAGTGGTTACTGCAACGTTACTGTAACACACTCGAATTTGGGCTCCAATTTTGAAGAGTACAACAAATAAACACAAATGAGTTTGTAAACATCTGATGTACTTCTGAGACTCACAAAGCTTCGCATCCGTTCTGTAAATTCCTGCTCTAATCTTCCTCTTCATTTATTAAATGCAACAAAATGCTTTTTACCTGAGCTGGTGTCCCTGTAACATTCACTGTTTCTGAATGCTTATCTCACCTGCAACAATTTTAGAACCACCTCCTTCCCATGAAGAAGAAAATAAGAAAAATTGCCAGGGATGGAGAGTGAAAGGAGATAGACATTGTAGCTTACTTAACCTCCAAAGCTTTCTCCTGATTTCCCCTTTAGACAAACCGCTCTGTGCAGAGATGAAATTAGCCTAAATTTGGAGATTTTTCCAGTGTCAAGCAGCCAGTTAAAATCTTAAGAGAATATCATTTGACTTTTTATTGATTTGTGAAGTTGTGAAAGTTAAAGTTGAGACAAAGAATAAATCACCAGAGTCTTGTTATAAGCATTGACATGGTTCAGGGTTTTTTTTTTTTTAATTTACTTTGTTTTCCAGACAAATCTTAAAATAAGAAGGAAAAAAATACTTAACACATTTTAGCATTTCAAGTAAGTGAAACCTGTTGTGTAGCTGATTGCAGCACCAAGACATTTTCCAAACATCTCATGAGGTAAAAGTGCCAAAAGAGTTCCTAAATAACCTAATGATTATTGAGTACTTGTATATAAGAGGCACAATTAGTCTAAATTAATTAGAACAGCTTAGTGTTGCATTGCACTGTGGTTCATTTACACAATAATAAAAACAAACATGGAGATATTCTGATAAATCTTACTCAATCTGATTAGAACAAAAGACAATACCACATACAGATGACAACCTTTTCCTCAATTTTGTTTAGTCTTTTTGTTTTACCAACTGTCTCATGCACAGAAGCTTAATGATGAATGTAAACAGCAGAATAAGCTCCAGTAGCTGGATGGCAACACCATGGCAACCATCGTGTGGTGACCAATGATGATCCTTAATGATAAAAGAGATGAAAGAGGGAAGAAAAAAAATGAACATAAGACATGAATGAATAGATTATTTGTACTGCTTAAAGAAAATGCAACAGAAGCAGAAGAGGGATTCATTCGGGAATTGAAAGCATTTTAGTTTGGTGCCTCTTCACACCGTTATCAGCTGGGAAAGCGTTGGAGATATTTGGCTCTATAAATCCTGTCAAAACACATTCTGAATCAAAATGTACATGTATCGACTTTTTATTTTCTCTGCTCTTGGAAAGCAGATTTTTCAAGATGAGGCTTTGACAGCAGTGATGTGGTAGCGTCCCTGGTGGGCAAAGTCACCCAGCAAAGTGGCTGCCAGCATGTGCAGACACTTCTGTTCGATCTACTTTCAAACTAGGACATTTCTTCATATTTAACAGTGATTTCAGAAATAGTAGCTTTGACACAGTCTGACAGAAGCACCGATGGAAGCTTTTTTCCCTCTGAATTACCCTCTCAGCATGTTCATGACCAGATGTTTGTACAAATCTGAAAGTATGACAAAAAACAAACATAACAAAACAGACGAATGGCCAGAATGGATAAGTAATCACTGGATGAAGTCTCATCCATCCATCCATATATCCATCCATCCATCCCTTTTCTATACCAGTTTGCTCTTATTCAGGATTACAGGATGCTGAAAAGCTGGTACAGCCTGAAAATTATGAACATTTTTAAACAATGATTTGTTTGAATTGAAAAAGGTAAGGTTTATGATGGTAAGGCTGTTCTAGAAGAATTAGTTGTGGTCCTACTGAGGTTTGCATTAATGTGGGACTTTTTACTTACAAGAAATATATCGCGGCTACCAACAAGCAACAATTACAACCCCAAATCCAAAAAGTTAAGGGAATTACACACCTACTGCGAATATTTCGTCTGAATAATTTGCATATTATGTTGTTACATCAATATAATTTTTATTTTCCTAACTCCACTTTTTCTTTTAGACCAACAACACTTTCCACATTTGCTGGGATGGGGGCAGTTCAGGGCTGGTAATAAGGATTAATTAATCAATTATTGACCATATTATCTTCAACAAGAAAGCTGATTGTAATCATAATGGTAATAACTGGTAGAACAAACAGCATCCAATAAAAGTCTGAGTCTCCCTTTTCACAGATCAGACAACATTAGCCACAACGATGACCACCTCTGTATTTGCTCAATGACAAATGAACAAAACTAGCTGGTGTAATCCCACACCAGTGAGCCCTTTCACAAATCATTACTGCAATCTGGATCCACAGGAGGTGTGACATTAACGAGGTGACATTGGAATGTAGCGTAGCGTATAAAATGTGCATCTGATAATGTCCCTGATGCCAACTCCCCAGTTAGCCATAAGCAGCACACCTGCTTAGCAGCACAGTGACCACATATTAAAATATTCAAATGATCACATTATTGTAAATATAATAAACCTCTGATTTTTTCTGCTTTTTAATCCCGTGGCATGCATTATGCATCTTCATATCACACTCTCATGTCACAATGCCAGTTTAATATGTGAAAGCACAGATGAGGGGGGGCTGTTACTACCTCACGTGGCGGCTTAGAGGTGGATCAAGTTTGACCCCTCTTCCCCACTCTGCCCTCAATCCAGGATTGAAAAGGTTTGTAAAAAGGGGCTTTTAAGGAACAAAGATGGACAGTGGAGCTCCAGTTAGTCCTAAAATGCATGAAAATTGTGATCGGATTCTCACTTTAAGTACTCATCTTTTCCTTATAGAGTCCTTCTGAAGTTTTCCTTCCACCTATGTGGCTTTTTTAACAATATGGAAAAGTGCCCGGGCAAAGGTGATTGAAAAAGTTTTTAAATAATTAACCATAGCCTACTCCCTCTTTGGACTTTGCACTTGTACAGAAAATTCCTGCTCTGACCTTCCTCTTAATTTAATTCCAACATTATAATTAAAACTAAATACAGATTTTACACTAACCACATTACAAAAAAGAAAAAAAACAAAGCCATTGAAGGAGTCTAAAACAGTTGCTACAGCCCCTTGGCAAAGTAGGTTGTTAGCAGTGATTGTGATCACGTCAGATTTAATAATTCAGTCGACCTGCTGATAAGATGATTGGAGTAATATGCTTGATCCTCCAAAGTATGGGTGTTTTTAGTTTTTGAAAGCTTTTTTTAAAAGCCAAAACCATGACAAAAACTGCAAGTTATAAATTAACTGTAGGCTATTTGTCGACCAACTTCAGCTAGTTAGCTTAAGTTGTAGCAAGCTTAGTTAGCTGTTGCAGTCATTTCTAGCCACACTACATCCCCACATGTTACAGGTTAAAAGTCTTGTTAAGAAATGGTATCTATTCAAACAACAAATACATTCACTGTGTGTCATTTCTCTTGTGTGGAAGATTTTTCTGGATGTTATGGTGTCAGAGTCTAGGATAGGCTAATGCTAGCAGCATTAGCTGCTTTTTACTGACGATTACACTGCTTCAAACTCAGTATTCTGTTTAGATTCTTATATTATCAGACACTTCAATTCTTACTCCTACCTTACATGTTCCAACAGCTGTTTTCCGTCTTCCTCAGAGGTATCACCGGGTTGTGTATGACGTGGTGTTCAAACTCAGTGTATCGAGCCACATCAGCAATAAAGAAATGTTTGAATATTTGAGAAATAGATGTAACCAAGGCATGAATGAGCACTGGTTTTACCAGAAATGTCTCTGTCCAGGTATGAAGGAAGTCATTTAACCATTATGTGACATTTTTTCCCATCAAACATAAAAAACTTGGTTATTGTACAGACTAGTCATCTGGAAATGTACAACTGTAAAATAAGTCACATTGTGCTTTATTTTGGCTGTTTTCTCTTGCCTTTTGTGTGTTACATAGCTTTTAGTGCATGTAAAAAAAGCTGCAAAAGTACAAAGCCCATAGCACAGACTAAAGAGAGTAATCCTATATCAAAGAAGATGCCGTCCACAGCCAGCCTAACCCCCCCTGAGCAGCATTTCAGGCTTTTATTCTTTTACTTATATACATCCCTGGGTGTATAGCAAAATCTCATTATGTCTGCCTTGAGACTAGTTTAGCATACCTCGAGCAAAAAATGAGATAGAGAGGGGCCTTAAGGAGACTGTAGCTAAAAGATAGCACTGCAAGCAGAGGGTGATAAAGAGGGCTGTGTTGTAATTGAGGAATGTTGGCCTGTTCTAGCACCCTCAAAGTAACATGATCTGTAAATGATCACAGTATGGACTGCTTAGATCACATTTATAGCCTACAATTCTGTTAAGATTAGTCAAATCTGCAAGTAACTCCAGGAGTTTAGACAACTGAATGGATGGTCACTGGTTTAAAATTAGATTTGGATACTTCTAGAAAAGTTTTGGATGTTATCTTCTTAAAGTGTTCGTCCACATGAGCTCAACCAAAAGTCTTGGCAAATCAATGGACTATTCTACAGATAGACACTAAACAGTTTTATAGGAACAGATGAGCTCTAACTACAAACATCAATGTTTCTTCAACGTATCGTCAGCTTATACCGTCTATAACCTCCGACTCATCTGCTGTGACTTATCGACAGCAAAGAATTCACAGATGGATGAGGGAGTAAAATCATGGAGGTAAATTTGTCTGCAATTGATGTATTAAAAAATATCTGAAGCCTGAAGATGTATTGCCAGATTAATGCATCATGTCTCAACAACATCATATGAGGAGCCTGTAAAAGCAGCTGCAAAAATAAAGATTTAACAGAACATAATGATCCAAAGGCAATTAAAACCAGCCATTTTATGGTCTGTGACTTCTTTCCACAAGTGAAATACAATTAAGCCTTGTATTATTTCTAATAATACCAAATGATTATATATTGAGCTGTGTACGTATTGTTGTTCTGGACACTAAGTTTGTGACTAAGTTTCACCTTTAATATGATTTTCATATTCCAAAATGATTTTTTCCCCATTTAACACTCTTTCTGTTGTTTTAACCATTTAACAAACTGGTTTCATCTCATTGATATTTCATATGAGAGACAGCTGCTGCTGAAGCTGTGATGCCCAGCCTTGCATGCTGTGGTGATTTTCATCTGAATGTGTTGTAGAAAGCGTGTGTACTCTGTGTGCAGATCTATCGGAGCACTACAGCTTTCATGGTAAACCTACAGACTGTCATGTTTTATTCAGAGTGGGGCACAAAGAGTAGTTCTGTTGAAAAGCTCCCTGCACCTCCCCATCTCTTTCACACTGAGCTTTCTATCTCACTATTTCTACCTTTTTCCCTGCAGCTTTGTCACTTTTTCTGTGGAGCTACCGGTTTTTTGAGGCTAAACAATAGAAGAATAAGCCTTTCTGAGAAGCACAAGAATTGTAAGCAATGGCAGCAGAGGACAAGACTGATCTAAGGAAGCGAATACCAATATATTTATTCATATATATTTATATAAACAGATTTCTCAAGCCTCTACCTGTAAAATGATCTTGTTAAAAGGAATTATTAGGGACAGTAAATAAAAAGAGGTGCTGAAAGAGACAGAGGGGCTGTTATTCCTCACTCTCCTCAGTTAAAGGTAAAAGGTTTTTTTTTTTTCCCCCAGTAATAAACAGTTTACAGTTCCATTCTCATTAGACTGTATCCCCTTGTGGCGTCCCAGCGGCGCGCTGACAGTAAAACCAAAGAAATCAAGATAAGAGATGTGCGGCTCGGCAGGTCCGGTGTCATCTCGCAGTTTACGTGCACTTCAGAGATTTAAAACCACTTGAACCGTATTGCTCCCTCTATTCTTTCTTCAGTAGCTTCAAAGTTAGATAAAACAATTTTCTCACACTGAGACAACATTATTTATTCTCTAACCATTGTTTTATTTTTTTCTTATGACTATATTGAAATAATTCAGAAGCTCTATCATCTTTTTTTTTAAGATGCTACCATCTAATTCAGCATGAAGTATGTGGCAGAGTATCTTTAAAAAAAATCTAAAAAAGGGATCTTGACTGGAGTTTTTTTTTGTCTTTAAAAAAAGCACAACGTAGATTCACTTAAAATGTCTTTCTCTTTGCTTGCGTCCTGTCAGGCGTCATATTCTCTTTCCAAGAGATATATTCATTTGGTGGTGAAATGCAACTCTAATCATGTTTTCTTGTCAGCGGAACACAGTTTCTGTCTCATGAAATATATCATGGCAGAATTTTCAAAAAGGGGATTTAGAAAGAAAACAATACTCAGTGTTTTTCTCTCTGTCTTTTGTTTCAGTCGTCCAGCATATAAAGCGTAGAGACATCATCCTGAAGAGGGAGCTGGGCGAGGGAGCGTTTGGTAAAGTCTTCTTGGCAGAGTGCTACAACCTCAGCCCCACCAAGGACAAGATGCTGGTCGCTGTCAAGGTACATCTTCAGACTCTTTAGTTCTCCTTATGTGTGTTCTTGGATGTTTTTATGATGTTTAATCTATACTGTGATTGAGATTACTTCTTAACGTGCCCCTTAAACATTTAGAAAACCCCTAAAAAGTAATGTCTTTTACTCAAGTGTATACATTTTATGGATTCTACCAATAAAATAAAACTGTCATGGTCTTAAAATGGCTTGGAGAGATCCAAATCAGTGAATGAGGATGTATAAATATGTTAATCTGCTAATATGCTTATAATTTACTGAGATGGTCGCCACTTGAGTGCAGGAATATTAAAAAAAACCCTAGTTTGCATGACACGCCCGTTGTACTTGCAGTGTTACTGAAACACGTGTTTGGAAAAGCATCAAACTACATCATTAAACTGCAAAATTTTACTTGTTTTCCAATTAGATTAGCAAAGTATCTTTATGAATATTGAACCTTACAGACGCCTGTCTTCTCTGCAGCATCTCCAAATAAACTGAACCAACATCTGTTGTAGGTTAACATCTTTGGCTAGAACATGAAGGCTTCTCCTTCCTCTGGCTGTCTTTTGCACTGAGCATGTGCAAACTTCTTCTTGTAGCCTGCACAAGCTTCTCACTTCATCAGTTGAAATAGTCCAAACTGGTTCTTTCAGTCCTCCTTAGAATGAGATGGCATCAATAAATAATGCAACCGATGTTCATTACCTGAGGCAGATGATGTGGGAAGACGGTTGGGAGGTAAAAAGGTCTCTGGACACCAGCTTGATGCACAATAAAAAGTTTATTACAAAAATCTGGCATTTAAAACGGATCTGCAGAATCTGCGAGGACTCCTAAGTCAATTTTGGAAAATCACACTGACTGTCTGTGTTAGCTCTCTTATATAGGAAGGCAGACAAAGACTTCATGAGACTTGCATACGAGTGAAATATGATACTGTGCTACTGACAGAAAACAGACTAGTCCATCTGGATCTAATTATAAACCCATGCAATGCTGATGATAGAAGCTAAATTAGAACAGATTACAATCAGTTTCATATTATTTAAACTGTACGTTTCCAGGAAGCTGGGACGGTTTATTCTCAAACTGTTGGTGTTAAACATGACCACCCAGTAATCCAAAAAAGTTCATGGTGTCAATGCTTTTTTCTATTTTTTCTTCTTTTTGAATCTGACATGTAATCTGTCACGCACACCTGACATGTTTGGATGGTAACCCTTCTGTCATCATCAGAGGTGTCACTAGATATGATAGAGTCAGGTATGTGTGACAGATTACGTGTCTGATACAGAAGAAACCAAAAACTATGCACACATTCCACATTTTTACATCAAGAGATTCAGTGTCTTTGGGATGCTCTCTTTATGCCCAGTACACTGAAAATATGTTGCTGACATGGTGCCTGTAATATTAGATGTTCCAACAAGCATGTAGAAACATTTCATATGTGTTTGGTAATATTAGTGTTGTATTACTATGTTGTTTTGAATATTATATATAGTGTTTAAAAGCCCTCCTTCACTAAAAATCCTGTTTTTTACCTGTTAAGAGAGCCAGGTAGAAAAGGCAGTCAGACTTATGTTCCATTAGGAAGACTGGAGGAACCAATCCTGACTATTTACAGCTGCTATGCATGTGCATTTTGCATATTCTTACAGCCATTCGGCCCACTCGATTGAGCGGGTGCTAGCCACCACTTGCCAAGACTCATCTTGGGTTGAGCAAGCTGCTGCTGATTAGTGGAGCCATGGGGTTTGGGTCACATTCATATATTCATTGATCCCCATTCAATGAATGGTGTAAATGGACGTATTCAATCTATGTAAAGCCGTGAGAAGTCTTTTTCTTTATGCCAATAAACTGAAAATGTGCAATTTTCGAGAGGGTTGATATGTTTTAAGGGATTATGGGACTGAAATGGGACTTTGAATTATTGTTAAATTAATGTGTTCAGAATCTATAGCCTTGCAAGATTTTTAGAAACAGGATTAAACTAGAGAGGAACTGAGTACCATTATCTTCCAGATATCTTCTTATACTCAAGTAGAAGACATAAAGATGTCATGATTATGATCCATAATTGGTGATGAAATATCACATCTTCTTCTAAAGAGACAATGTGTTTCATACGAAAAGTAATTATCTCTGTCATGTGTGATTTAAATATCTGTTATATTATATTATATTATATTATATTATATTATATTATATTATATTATATTATATTATATTATATTATATTAT
>JBBBVU010000001.1:31445116-31480744 GCA_037177055.1 Atherinosoma microstoma | reverse complement strand
CTCTCTGCAACCTCCACCACAGACTCCAGCTCCATCCCCACCACAGAGCCAGCACACCTGATCACTCTGTCCAGTCTATTGATGTCTAAATAGGGGTATAAATTACAAGTTTTTATTATATTATAGACTATTAATACAATTTATAATGATTCTATGTTTTCTGATATCACATACTGATTTAACACAATCAACTATTTAGAATATCCGACAAATTCCTTGTGCACTCTTAACCATTTCTTACAAATATTCAATTAGGATTGATGTAAATAGATGATTTAATTGATGTATTGTTACACACCAAACATTATATTTTGTTTGAAGTGGTAAAAAAAAAAACTTAAAAGTGAGATGATTCATTCTGTTTCTTAAGCTGAAGCTATGAAATCCCTCTGGATAAATAGCCTATGACATGATGTCTCTTTTCTTTTAATTAAAAAGATATTTAAATGACAAAGCGAATCACATATTACATTCAAAATTCAAATATAAAAAGTGCATGTTGGCATTAGCGCAGTGCATGTGTCGGTGTGTGAAACTTCCACCGCCCACAAGCATGCAGCAACCAGAGTAGATACCACTTTATCTCCGCCTGGCAGCAGCGCAGCAGGTAGGAACCTAATGGACATCATAGCCTCTAAGAGTGAACTTGTGTTTGCTGCTGTTTGAGCTGGGAGAGCAGAGATAGCGGCACGGTTCGAGCAGGGAGTGAGAGTGTGTCTAGATGGTTATCGAGGTCCTTTAAGATGTCTGGGGCCTCCCCGCGGGCCGCGAAGCGCCCATCGAAGAGCCCGTCTGGGCTAGTAATCTATCCCCCTGCCATGCTGCTGTGCTCTCCACACCGTTAATCCAATCACTCCCCTGCCACGGTGGGACAGGCAGAGCACTAATCCAGTTTAGAGAGCAACAAAAAAAAAAAGTCCGCAGACTCATTCCTCACTTCCTGCCGAGCATTGCCAGCCTCTCCATGTGACATTGAGTGAGAAAGATGAGGATAATTACAGGGGCAATTATTTAATTTTTATTACGTGTTACGAGCTCCTTTTCTCCCCCCGTATTTCTTTTCCCTCCATGTCCTGAGCTAATTGCCGTGGCCTTGTCACGAAACCCAAGGTGGATAGCAAACAATCATTTGGGAAGAAAGCGAGTGAGCCAATTTTACCGCCCCTCACCA
This sequence comes from Atherinosoma microstoma, assembly GCA_037177055.1. Classification (NCBI taxonomy): domain Eukaryota; kingdom Metazoa; phylum Chordata; class Actinopteri; order Atheriniformes; family Atherinidae; genus Atherinosoma; species Atherinosoma microstoma. Next base: position 31,479,573 of record JBBBVU010000001.1, on the reverse strand, counting down.
CGGCAACAGCGGTTCAGTCATTAGTATGCATCTGATGAGGTTGAGCATTGGATCCAGTGGGCAGGGTGGGCCTCAGACAAGTCATTTAGACAAACGGGATCTTAATTAATTCCGTTTAATCTTTGTAAAGCTCCACAGGGGGACAGATTGGTATACAGCCCCTCACCAGCTCCTTCACCTCACTCAGCCCACCTCGCCTTGGCCCGACCCAGAGGTTTTACACCAGCAGGGGTGGCGAGTGGTCTCAGTATCATCGGTATCAATATTGGCTTAATGCTATGCACAATAGTAAAACAAGTCATGTGTAATGAGACCGGGTGGAGTGTAAGTCAGTGTTCATTTGGCCATTAACTTAAAGAGAAACTGTGGTAAATGAGTCTGAGGGTACACACGAGGGAGAGCTCCTGCCAGCCCTCCTCACCGCTACGAGATTCACACTGGCAATGTCAATAAAACCCGTGTGCATTCACGATGTAGAGAAAGGGCACCTTACTCACACCTTTTTAAAAGTAAGTTTATCTTAATTACTATTTTATCTGTCCCACTGGTGAGAAAAACTAGCAGCTCTGATTATCTTCCAGGGACGTGGAGGCTCAAACTTGTTTAGGATGGGAACTAGCAGAGGGAGGTTTTTGAAATTAGGAGTGTTTCTGTCCAATGCCTCCAACGCCCTTGGGCATGTCATAGAGACAGAATTGTGACAGGAAGATTTGGGGAAAATGGCCCAAAAGTGTTTTTTTTTTTCTTCACATTGCAACTTAGATGCAGCTGAGCAGAGCACGTAACCCCCGGTGGGATTAGTGGAAGACTGTGGTTGCACTGGACGGCCCTGAGGTGTAAACGGTGTGGCCTAGGATGGATGTGGGGAAGTATGCATGGGCTCAAAAAAAACCTCTAAACATAAGTTTTAACTCTTGTGTGTTTTGAGGAGGAAAACAATTCAACATAACTGTTAGAAATGTTTTTATTTCTGCAAAAATACGATCCAAACCATTGTCAGATATAAAGACAAAGAGAACCCATAGAAGGTAAGATTTTATTCTTCATCATTTATTAAAGAAGATTTTTTTATTTTTCAAACCTGAATGGTAAAAAATAGTGACTGTAGGAATTCAAGCCCTTTCCTCCTCACAAACACCCTCAACTTTGACTAGTGTGACCTGGTCATGTCAGATCCCTCCATGACATTTCTGTTTTATTGAGGTCAGGACTTTTAAACACAACAACTTGATTCTTAAACTATATTTTGATGGAATGAGTTGTGAACTGAGAGCTATGTTCTTGCTCTATGATCAACTTAGACTTTTTTTTTTTTGATAATTTGCTATTTAATTCAAAATGTAATGTTTTATGACTGATGGCCATCTACTCTGGCCTCTATCCTGCAAAATAAGTCCAAACTATAATACCACCACCACTGGGTTTTACAAATATGATGTGGCTGGCTTTCTTCTGCCCATAAAGTGACTCTCATTTCATTCAAAAGCTTCTACTTTTCAGCCTCATGGCTTGCCCATGTGACGGATTGCAGCTTTACTTTAGGATAGCAGTGGATTTCTCCTCGCAGCCCTTCATGCACACCATTTTTATTAAGTGTTTCCCCAAAGATGGGCTCATGGAAATGAGATTTTTAATGAATTAGATGTTACCTTGGGTTTCTTTGCTCCTGAGGAATAGGACCATTTTGAATTTGAAATTCCTTTTGTTCATTTCTGTTTCTAAGGTCCTCAGTTCTACTTTTTTCCCTCCCATGACAAACTTACACAAAGGCTGCGTAATAATCAAAATTACAGGGGTCTCATAGTCCCAGGAGATCTTTTCAATTAATTATAAGGTTCCCCTAGACTCTGCTTGTCTCTGTTTCCACTTCAGTCTACAGCCCAGTGAAGATTAAGTAAAGTAGTCCATTGACAATTGATAAAAATGTCTTTCTTTTCTGTTTTATGTGTCAGAGCTGCAGATCTGTTTATCTAATGAGCAGGGTTAAAGTATGCTGAACACACACACAGAGCAGTGTGCGAAAAAGCTGCACCTGAATTCCCTTCTTACAGCACTGGGTTGTGCTCAGGTGTAAACATTTAGATTGTCCCTTCAAAATGTAACTGCTGTATAATATAATGTTTTATTTATAATGTTCATTTCTTCCTGTTTCCATGCTCCCTCTCCTCGTACACACAGCTTGCTCACTCACTCGATGAAGGCCAAGTTTGAATATTGTGCATGACACTGTGGAGCAACCTTAAAGTAAGCAAACAGATGTTAAAAGCTACTACAAAAATATAAGGAAATAACACAGTAGTTCTCAGTGGATCTCATAACAAGAGCAACTCATTAAGACTGTTCTTTGGAATTCATAGTGCCGTAAAAAATATTATATAAATATACTTCATTATTTTTTATTTCATTCAGTCTAAACGCTTTGTCCCTTTTTATACTTGAGGTCAGTATAATCTTGTTTTAAGCTTGTTTTCCTCTCCAAGTAAGGAAGAAATAACACTGAAAGAAGCCTTGACAGGCTGGTTTTATTTTACACAATAAAGGGACTGTTTCACATCTTGTTTTCAGATATCTGCATTGCTTGATCCCTGACGGGAAAATGTAGGGGGTGCAAACATGTTGTCAGAAGATCAGATTTTCCTCAGTGCTTTAAATAAGACATGGTGACCATTCCAACTGATATGGACATATATGGCTACATAAGTATGTCTCAAGACTGGACTCATCTCTAGTATGCATCTCTGTTTGGTTCCACTTCTTGTTACCCTTTGAAGGAGAAGGTGTTCAGATAGATGGATGTGTTTTTAGTGAAAAAGAAATTGAAGTGAAATGATGCTTTCCATTTGTTTTGCTGACAGACCAGCAAGACCAAACGTTTGAGAACCAAAATCACACTCCATTAACCTTCAAAATGTCAGTCAGCATAAAGGTGTTGGTGTACAGAACTGCCTCTAACTGCCTTTACTCCCCCACAGGCCAAGTATACAAATATTGATTTTTGTTAAATGTAAGGAGGGCGTACAGATACAGCTTTCTAATATCATTACACAGTAAACACTCCACACAGCAGATATCCACTTATTCCAGATACTGAAGAAAGGGTGCTACACTGAGGAACAACAAGGTCCAAAATGAAACAGAATACCCACAACACGTCCTTTTGCATGATACAAAATACCTCAAAGTTCTTTGTCTTAAGAGGGAGGGGGTTTCTTTAAGTACATTTGAATTGTGGACATCATTACAAGGCTAATGAATCATTCATGAAGCTGCTCTTCAAGACGCCATCTTAATTCATTTGAGCTATCTCTATAGAGGAGACTCTGTCCCAGCTGTGTGCTAAGTTCTCTGTGTGACTTTTAATCATAAAACTTGCCTTTTTACTTTAAACAGGAAGTCTGTGTTACTCCTCAATAACGTGGTCTCACTACAAGTTTTAACTTAGCATTGCATAGCATACGTAATATGCAACGAGCGAGCATTTGCACTTACAACAGTTCATGTCAGTCACTAATTAGTCCCAATGAGACTCAAGCGCAAAGGTGACGATGGCTGATGGGAAAAAGATGATACTTGTAACCTCCTGCTTTGTAATGATAATGGTATGAACTAATGTTTTACACTTAACTTAAAAAAGCCTTTGTGGAAGGAGACCTGACATCCAGCTTTGTAACGTATACTGATTCAGATCCACATGATTAGTGTTAACTTTATTCAGTTAAAAGTAATCGTGTATTTGCAAAGTTTTGATGCCTGTTTGCTTGTGTAATGTATTACACAGGCCAAAAATGAGTGTGAATGTTTAGGTCTTGGTCTAGGTTGAAGTGCAACATTGACTTCCTGTTAACCATGCTGATTTCTTTGTAAAGTTTTTAAAAAATAGCTTCCAGTCTCACAGTCTCATTTCCTGTGTCATTTAAACAACATCAGTTTTATGTTGTGAATAATACTCCTGCTTAGAATAAAATACACAACGGCCTGCGCTGGGTGGTCATCCGAGGAGAGAAAAAGCATGAATTATCTACAATAAGACGGAAACATTTATACTCGGACTAACTTGGCAGAAGCTAACTAATGTGACTAGGGTTTTTAGTCCGATTTAACTTCTTCCTCATGATTTCCAGTTAAAGATTAATGCAGCAAAAACTAATTTAAAAGCCTTAAAATTGTCCCCAAATTAATAGCCACATTATCAGCAATAAACAACTTGTAATTGCCACATATATCACCCTTTAACATGTAGATCACAACTAAACACACCACAATCTATATGCACAATCATGTGATACACATCACATTTTCAGATGTATTAGTATGGAGAAAGATTATTTTGTAAATGTTGGAAAAAACGCTGGTAAAGGCTGAGATTAATTTTCTTTAAATGATTGAAATGAAAATGATTGGACATGATTAGATGTTCATCTGCTCATCTCTACATCCTCACAAAAAATAAAAAAAGAACTTGCAGATTGGTTCCCAACTAGTTCATGGGGTTGCCTTGTGTGTGAAATGTGCTACGTTAATAAACCAGTCAGTACTAACCGGTAAGGACGGACTTGCAGGGAAACTTGGAAGTAAAGGGTAGCTAATACGACCCATTCTAAACATCAGAGTCGGTTACAAATGCAGGACATGTAATACAAACAACAGGCGTCATACTAAACAACTAAATTTTGATGAAGTGAACAAACTAGAGGACGTTCTAAATAAATGCCCAGGAAGAAGCTTTTGGCAGATTGACAGATCTCATGTTTCTTTAAAAACATCCAGAAGATTCAGCTGCATCAATCTGACTCACGGAGATTATATTTGACTTTAAAAGGAAATGTGTAATGCACATGCCACAGAACTAGGAGGTAATTAGAAAGAATTGAGTGGGTTTTTTTTCTTGATACTTAAAATGCCACCAAGCACTCACAGCTGAAGGCACACAGATGTTGGAGCTGGTAAATGGAGTTTGGAGAAGAGCTTATTATGATTAAAGGAATCTGATTGTGTTGTAACCCTGTAGTACAGATTGGAGGCACTGTGTGAGGGTGAATACAGCTCCAAGTTAATGACAATTTTAGATCTCACAGCATGGCTTACTGTAGATTTTATTTTATGTTGGTTTAAACACAGAAACAATCTCAGAGGGATAGATGTATGTTTGGGCAGACTGATGCTGGATGGATCACTGAATGCCCTGATGGATGGGTGGTTTTGATGATGGATGAGTGATAGATGTGTGTCTGATATATTGCAGGAGTTCTTTCACTGACTTCGAGATAAAAACCTCAAAGCAGCTTAAGAATCCATCTTACATTTATCTTGACAAACTGTGAAGGCAACAGCAAAGCTGGCAAACTGAACCAGAGAGCAAAATCTAAGAGAACAGGGGATGATAAGGACTACAAAATCCATGCTATTAGTATCGTAGGTACTGTATTGAGCTTATAGTGCTATGAAATAACAGCAACATTATCAGATGTCATCAGTATAAGAGTCGATCAATATCATCACAACTCTAACATCAAATTTCCTGTCTGCGGAAATTGATTTAGAGTATAATGAAAGATTTTTAGAATTGTCTAACTTAGCCTTGGAGGTTAACGTCCTGTAAAATGTTTGCAAAATCTGCCCACTTCTACTCGAAATATTGTATTTGTGATTGTCAAGTTTGCAACCATGTCTCAAAAAAAGAGTGATTTAATTTAAACAAACTGAGAGTACAACAGAATATTGCTGTGTGCCTTTGTGTCAACCTTTGTTTAATCAAAACAATGTTCTTGGTTTTCATACATTTCCCACAGATGCACAAATGGATTGTGGCTATTATCGTTGTATTACCATAGTGTTGTTTTGGGAATGCTAATATTATTTCGGGAATATCATATTCATTATGTTCAGAGGCCTTTAGCTGTACATGGTCTACTGTATTAATTAGATTCAGAATAAGTTAAAATTGATGAACAGGAATATGCTACCTGCGCTAGCCTGAGCTGAACCCACAGGCTAACTGCGAGGCTTCTGCTTTTCTTCATTGATGTGTAGCATTCAGCTTTAATAGTTACTTTCCCTGTCATAAATTTCTTGTTTGAAACAGAGATTGTTAATGATTGCAGAAAAACTGTGAAAGATACAGAGATTGTGGAATTGTTGGGCTAGTATCCACTAATAGGCTAAAGGCTAAACACAGGCAGCCAAAATTCTTTGAAGTGGCACAGGAGTAATTTATCTGACTTAGAAGAAATAAAAGATTTTTTGGCAGTAAGGTAATTATAATGATAGATTCTATTAGAAAAGCTGTAAAAGATGCAAACAGAAACAGGGGTATTGTTGTGCTAGCATCTCCTTACATGCTAATGGCTAAACACAACGTAAGGTGTGTAGCTTCATAACAGGAGCTTGAAATGAGTTTGAAGCCCTTCTGTTTTCATCATCGGTGTTGTGACCTGATTCTTGAATTATGTGACAAAGACCTTCAACGGCGGGCTTGGACTTGTCCTATTAATAAAAGTGTTCATTCTTAAGATTGGGAATAATAATACTCTGTGTATGCCGAGCGGCACTGAGCTAGCTGAACTGGAATGCAAGCCAGACTAAATGCACTGTTGTCAAACCAGTTTGTTTCACACTGTATCACAACAATATGTTAATAACATTATCTGACTTCATTTTGACACCTGAATCCCACAATAATTATTAAAAGTGACACCGTCCTCGAATTTTAAAGCCAAAACTTGCAATATATCACTACTAAACCTTACTTCAGTCGCATGAACCTTGAGGCTGCCATGTTTAACGCACAGCCACTGATAGAAATTGGAAAATGGTCTTTAAACAATGTGTCTGAATGGAAGCTTCTGATTAATGGACAACCGTTCTATTAATTAATATCCAGTCACAGGAGTTACATCAGTGGGAGTGTTCATTCTTTTCATGTCCTGCAGTTTGATTTCTACAAAGAGCTTCAAGCTGATATCTGCTTCACCTATTACCCTTCAAACCTCTAAGAATACAGGAGGTTTACATGGTGATATGTATTTAACATTCACAGTTACATTAGCTGTCCTTACTAGTTTCTTATCTCCTTGGTTGATTTCTTTGAAAAAAAAAATCTTTCAAATACATCCATTTCTATGCTCTGACACTTCAATCCTCAGCTTGATGGGAGTACGCAGAAGTATTGCAGAGACGGGATTGCAGATTGCTATTTTACATCAAGAGGAAGAGAGTGGTTTGATACCGTAGCCTAAATGATTTCACATCCAGTGATTCAGTACACAGAAGAGGAGGCAGATGAGTCAGCACTTTCCTCTGTTGTCATTGTCAACACCCAATAACACAGCACGCAATTATAAAATGTTAAGCCAAAAATATGACTTATATTTTAAGGATAGTTAATCCTCAGGCAGTAGTTGTGTTGATGGTTGATGAATGAGTAATATAATCTGCGTTTTTCAGCTTGAAATAAAGACCTCTCCATCCCTATCCTTTGTTCTTATTTCCTCTCAGGTTGGAGGACATACCATGCTACCTATTCGCTGGATGCCACCGGAGAGCATCATGTACAGGAAGTTCTCCACGGAAAGTGACGTTTGGAGCTTTGGAGTCATCCTCTGGGAGATCTTTACCTATGGGAAGCAGCCTTGGTTTCAGCTTGGCAACAATGAGGTACAAAGATGAACATCCACATAACCACGTATATTTATGTAGATAACAAAAAGCTTTGATGCAGACGCTGGAAGCGATGGCTCCAGGTAGTTCAGCGTTAATGTCAAGTCTGCTTTTACATTTCCAAAGATCAAGTAGGGCTGTTTATTACAGAGCATGTAGAAACCTTGTCTCACATAACTTCAAAGGTGGAGGCGACGTGCTGCTTTGCTTGAGCTAAAGTGGAAGCCTGAGACTTTCAGTGGCTGATTTAAATGAACACTACCATTTTGGATCTTAATCTTCTGCCTTGTGTTGTTTCTTCTCTGTCTGAGTTGCATCTTGACCCAAGAGATGACAAACTGATGCCACTTAGCAACCAGAAAAGATGAAAAATTACATAATACCCATGCTTGGTTATTTTTTTGTCTGTTTGTTTTGTCACTGGAGGATTGAATCAATAAAATTTAATTAGGATGAATATTGTAAAGTGAACATATTGAGAAAAAGAAATTGACCAAAAGAAAAACGTGGCCTATGGCATGCCTTAGATTTGTGAGCAAAAGAGATGTCGAAGCATAATTTTTTCTTGACACAAATATGGGATTTCCACATTTCCGAGCAGTAGTTGTGAGAAACTAAATAAAACTTTGATCGATGCCAAAATCTCATGCCAGTATAAAACGATGATTTATAAAAATCCTCTTTTTTTTATGTAGCTTGAGTAGGGTGACTGGAATATTATTTTTCATTCAGATACGTTTAACTCATTACATAATGTTACATTGCTGCTAGAATTATAAACAGGCATGAGTGACTCAGTGACAGTGATGAATTAATACCTGGGTACTGTGGGAACTTGTTACAAATGGGCCTCTTTCTCTTTTGGGCTCTGCAGGCTCTACCACTCACATTTATGGAACATTAAAATTAGCATCTGCTTTCACTGCCAGTCTATATTTGCTCAGGCTATTTCTGTGGTGATGACTTGATACATAGCACTGTGTAACATTCAATCATCTGAAAAAATAAGTACACCATCTTTTAATTCTATTAGGACATTAAAAAACTTTTAAAATTTGGTAAATACAACATGAGATTAACAACATAATTTGACACATCACACTGAACAAAAACTCATGCCAACATGCAAAATTAGCCCTGATTCATTAACTTGTAGAGCCATCTTTAGCAGGAATAACTGCAAGTAAGATATTATCACTTATTTTAGTCATTCTGTTACAGATTTGCATCACTGTCCTGTTGCATAACCCAATTTCAGTCCAGCTTCACCAGTCAGACAGATGGCCTCACATTTGACTGTAGAATACTTTAGTTTACTTCGTTAAAGGTTGGCTAAATACTTTATGCACTGGAGTCCTAAAATGTTCTGGAGATGTTCTTGCTACTTGCTGCATCTGCTACACTAACCATGTTGGAAAGAAATCAGGGGTTTCCATCACTTAATTTCTGCATCTTGTTTCCAGCTGTGAGACCACATCTTAATAAAAATGCCATGAATACCATAAAAAATTCATGTGTAAAACATATAACAACTCCATGGTGCCCAGGTCCTTTTCCTACTAAACAAACCCATATCATCACCCCTCCACTACTTCTGTTCATGACAGCTGGAATGACACATTTATGTTGAAACGCTGTGTTGGGTTTTTCTCCCAATGTGTAGCTGCACATCAAGGCCAAACATCTCCACTTCTGTCTTGTCTTTCAAAAGGACACTGTTCTGGACCTCTTGTGGTTCATGTAGATGTAACTTTGCAAACCTAAGCTGTGCTGTCATGTTCTCTTCAGAAAGCAGAAACACGGCTTTTTTTCCTGGCCTCCTTTCCAACCAGGCCACACTTGTTCAGTCTTTTTCATAGCATAGTGTCATGAACTTTTAACATTTATCATGCACAATGAGGTCAGTAAAGTGTAAGCCAGAGCTCTGGGGAATTTATCTGAGCATTGCACTGTCTGACCTCAGGGTGAACATGATAGGATGTCCATTCCTATGAAGACTGGCAAGTGTCTTGAATAATCTTTCTCACTACAGAATAATGGAGTCAGATTGTTTGGAAATAGCCCTCTTATAACCCTTCCCAGGTTGATGGGGCAGCAGTGGTTGCCTCTCTCAGATCATTGATTGTCTAACACACACCTGAATGCTGCAGACCAGCGAACCTTTGCTTTTGTAGAAGTCTTCACCCCTTGCTGACAATCATTCATTCAGTTGCATTTGATTAGCAGCAGGTAGTTATTCTTGTGATTTCTGCAGAAACAAAAGGGTGTAGTTCATTAATCACACACTGCTTCTGCATTTACATTAGTTTTTTCATTAAATAACTAATCATACATTGTAATATCTTGAATGTTGTTAATCATATACAAATTTATCTTTCCTAATACAAAATTATTATTTTTAAAATTATTATTTAGTTTATATATGTAAAATACTTTTTAACATATGAGGATATAATAATTCATCCTGCCATATTTTGCATCAATGCTGCCTATGCTGCCTTGGTGACAATAACTCAACACTGCAGCTGTTGCAGAATTTTATGAGAAATGAGGATTCATATGTAACAGTTTGCAAACATTGTATAAAAATGCAAGCTCCCTACATGAATGATTGATGTTTGCATTATTTATTCTAAGGATTTGTTGTAATCAGAGTAAATAAACACAGAAATTATTCACCTATAATTGCCATTTTGCTTACAGCATTAAATAGCGGTGCTACTGAAAGTCTGTCAGAATTAAATTATGTATATGCCAGTTTGTCTACTTTTCTAACTACAATTTTGCTGAGGTGACACTTAAAGAGACTCAATGGCAGCATTAACCTGATACACACTGCGTGGCCAAAAGAAAAGTCACCACCAAAAGAAAAGGTCACACACTCTAATATTTCGTTGGACCGCCTTTAGCTTTGATTCTGGCAGCATTTGCTGTGGTGTTGTTTCTAGAAGCTTCTGCAATGTCCCAAGATTTATTTCCATCCAGTGTTGCATTAATTTTTCACCAAGATCTTGTATTGATGATGGGAGAGTCTGGCTACTGCGCAAAGCCTTATCCAGCACATCCCAAATATTCTTAATGGGGTTCAGGTCTGTGTGAAAATGATGTCTAATGCTTCCTGAAGCATTTTTTCACAATCTCAGCCCCATAAATCCTGGCATTGTCAACTTGGAATATGACCGAACAGGTTAAATCTGGACTGATCACCCTGTGTTCACACCGGGCGCTTCCATTTGCGTACGCACCTACATTTCAACGCCCAGATACTGGATGTTTACTCGCTCGATTTGGGCATTTTATTCGTGCAAATGATAATCCTCTCCTCCACCTCTCAAGATCTGACAAGCCGAATAAATGCAACATGTAACTGACGAAACTTCTTTTTTATTTATAACAACACTCAGCGAGTTTTTGTTGACCCATTAGCTGTTGCATTAACTCACGGTATTGGAGAGTCATCTAGTGACCAACTTTAGTACTACACTGACCTGAGCACAGACACAGAATGAATGATTTTGACATTTTCCATGATTCTTTGTTAACCAACAACTTTTATTTATTTATGTAGCGGATATCCACAATTCGCCACTATTCATTTTACCTTCATCGTGAATGACGGGTTTGTATCGTTCACGTTTAATACACTCGAGTTAAATTTTTTCATCTTGATCGAACAGGCGTAAAACTCTCAATTCTAGTGGAAAAAACGCTCAATTCGCGCGAATAGGATGCTCCATTCCCGCGATTAAGACGCTCGATTTGGGCTTTTCGCGCCGCAAACTCGCCACAAACGCGCCACAAATGCGCCGCCCCAAGCAAACGGGCGTCAATGCGTGTCTGTACATTGACTTAACATATAATTTAAACGTGCAAATAATTTTAGTCGCGCCCAGTGTCAACGCAGGGTCAGACCACATGACCTTCTTCCATTGCTTCAGAGTCAAATCTTCATTAGCAAATTGAAGCTTTTTTTCCCAGTTAGCCACATTGATTAGTGGTTTTCCTATGGCTACACAGCTGTTCTGTCCCAATCCATTGAGTTTCCTTCACATTGTTAATGTAGAAATGTTTTTCCTTTCCACTATTAAACATAGTCCTAGGCTCTACTGTTGTTTTTCTTCGATTTCTTCCTGAAACACGATGGTTCCCCACTATCCTTCCAGTTTTTAATAATGCATTGGTCAGTTCTTAACCCAGTTTTAGTACTTTCTCCATCTCCTTAGATGTTTTTCTGCTTGATGCCAATAATTTGACCCTCTTTAAACACACCAACATCTTTTCCATGACCACGGGATGTGGTTTTCCACATGGTTTTTTAGGAAATGAGAAGCTGCTCATTGCATCAGTTGAGGTTAAATAACTTGTTGCCAACTGAAAGATAATCACCCATGCAGTAATCCTCCAGACTTTTTATGAGCCAGTGTACATTTGGATTAAAATAAAGCAGAATTACCTGTTAAAACTACTTTACAGAGAAAAAAAGGAAAAATCTCTAATGCAGGCTGTACCTGCAATGAAGGATTTTCCATCTCCGCCTTTTCTTTTAATACCTCACAAACTGCCTGGGGCTCATAGTGGCAGCTGATCCCGGTCCAGTGTCATTACATCAGCTCGCCAGCTGAGCATCCAACAGTTTATCTGTCCTCGTGAGGTTCTTGTTAGGAGAGGGGCCTGGAGTCCCTTGTACTGTAATCAAAGACTACAACTATGATCACAGCGTCAAATCACACTCTTGTTTTCAGACTTTTCTTTTCCCTAGCACCGAAATAGCTGATATTTGAAATCCCATTATATATCTGCAAGGGATGAACATCAACCCTGGAGTTGTCAAACAAAGTTAGACACCTCTGGATTCAAAGTGGAGCAAATTGTAATGTTACACTGCAGGTAAACTAACAATAATGCGCAAAAAATCAGATGCATCTCCAGTCTGGATGATCGGTGTAGTTAGTTGCTGGAGGCAGCATTGTACTCTCGTACTTTGTCATTTAGGAATTTATGTAAAGAGGCTCTGCTGTATGTGTTTGTCTATCCTGCCTCTCTTTAGGTAGCCTAATAAAAAAGGAATAACAACAGAAAGGAACCAAATGCTTGAGCATAAGAACAGGGCTTCCCCACTGGTTTGATGTCATGTTTCATATGGGCACCTTTGTGTGTACATCACAGCACAGATTAACATTCTTCTGTGTTTTTTAGTTTCCAGAAAATGATGCTTGAGATCACAAAAGATAATCAAAACCTTTGTTTTGACATTGTGTTGTTGTGCTGCTAGCTTGAAAGAACATGAAATTGCATGACACCATGAAATGCCTTAAGGGGAGGATTTCTGTTTTCCCATTCAGCTGTGTGGCTAATTTTCCCACGCTTCAAAAGGTAAAATCTTCAGGGAAAAAAAAGAGGGTTCCACTGACAGTGAACAAAAGTTTTTCTGTCTCTCCACAGTCAGGATACACAAATAGATCCTGATCCATTTAGTTACGCTACACTGGTCAGAATTGGCACATATAATGAAGTCAAATTGTCATGACAACAGTGAGTCATCGGGCTAATTGGTGCACAAGCCCAACAAAGAAATGATCATCCAAGCTTTTAGCAACATGTCACACATCCACCCCCACTCATATTTGTTATTGTTATTTAGTGCTCTGGGACTGAAAAAAAAAACCTTGTTTCCCCTTTAATATTGCACAAATTTAGGACTGAATGCATTCTGTTTATTTCTTTCATCTCGCTTTCATTAGTTCAAACCTCAAAGGACAGTCTGCTCAGCATCACCACTTTCTCATTATGAACAAAGCGAAGCAATCAGTCAGTGAGAATGTCTCACTCCAATGCCCTGTCTCTTCTGCAGGTTATTGAGTGCATAACCCAGGGTCGGGTGCTGGAGAGGCCACGGATTTGTCCTAAGGAGGTGTATGACATCATGCTGGGCTGCTGGCAGCGGGAACCACAGCAACGACTGAACATTAAGGACATTCAAAAGGTCCTGTTTGCCATGGGAAAAGCCACGCCGGTCTACCTGGACATCCTGGGCTAGCAGCAACCCGGGCTGGCCCGTTCCTCGCCAGACAGAAAGATCGACAGAGACATACAAGACAGAACGACCCACAGGAATCCAGGAATAACCAAACCAACCTGCTCCACTGTCGAAAAACACCTGCTTTGTTTGGGAAGGACTTAAGTGCCTGCAACACTTTTGGATATAGTGGATAAAACGTATTAAAAAACAAAAAAACAAAACAAAAAAAATACAACAAAAACACGCACTTTTACATTTTGTTTACTTGCATATAAGATGTACAGGTTTGAAGAATACTTTTTTTTTTTCCCCTCAGAAAAACTGCAAAAATTCGCAAAAATGGAGAAAGAATGAGAAGTGGGCTGGCAATAGGATAAAGGCCACAGTTTAACAATATGGAGAAAACACATCAGAGTTTAAATCTATCCTGGGTTTGGTTTTATGAATATAAATAGAAATATTACATATATTTTATATTTATTTCTTTTTTTCAAGGTGTTGAAGGGTATGCCATTTGTGTTGCTAAGGGCTCGGCCCTGTTGAAGACGCCACCAACAAACTATTGGCAGGGACTTGTGATGGAAGCCTTACTCGCTCTCTGATTGGCTGGCACTGAGCTTTTAAAGGGAACTGTGGAATTACACTGGATGGTTGGAAAAAAAACAGCGCTCTGTAGAGGACCTACCCAATCAGACAACCGACAAATCTATTTTAATTTAAAGATAATGTACATATTGTAAAATTCTACGTGTCAGAATTATGTTAACTTATTTTTTCGGATGTTACTTTGGTTCTTTTTCTGACTGTGATCTGGGTGGCTAAAGTATAAAGCTATGGTCTTTGTTTTCATCCTAATCCGGAGGAGATTTTCTCTTGGGATTTACCTGTGTCAGTGCTGGTTAAGTTGTCCAATGTGGTGAAGGTGAATGACAGTGAATACAGTTCAAACAGCCCACTGACACCAAATCACAGACTTTGAAGAATGTGGGATGACTCAAAACCATGGTTCAACATGACACTTTCCAAAGGGGTGATGAAACCTCGTTTTCACTTTCCAGTTCATTTGCTTTTTATAGCAGGAATAATGAGTTGATAAGTAATATCTCACACCACACCCCATTCAAACACAAACACATGCTTTATCATTTTCAAGCTTTTTTGGTGTGAAACTGCGAAAGACAAACATTTTTGTAGCTCTCAGCATATTCATCATTTGTTTGTCGCAGGTGTGTTGCCACTATATGTTAAAGGAGTAGTTTGATGTTTTGGGAAATTTGACAATTCGCTTTCTTGCTGTGAGTTATGAACAATTTAGCTTTTATATTTGTAGGATAAATAAACTTCAGCTACTGCCAGGAGACAGCAAACTTAGCTTTACATAAAGATTGGAAACGGGAGACATCATGAGCCTCACACAATGAAGCCTCCTACAGTGAAGCACATGACATATAAAATATTGCAGATACAACTAGTTCAAATCTTGAATATGGCCTTTTTTCAATGCTAAATTATTTTCTTGATTAAAATATTATGTATTTAAAAAAAGATGGAGATGTTTTCAAAAGTAATTTCATATTTTCAGCTTAGTTCTTCTGTTAAAAATACCATAAAATGTCTATTCTGCTGCACTCTCCAAGATGGATTTCAGACCTTTTTGATACCATATCGAATAAAACTTAATTTCAGAGATAAATATTTTGCCATAATATCTTAATTCCAGTCGTGTAGGACTGTATGTGTGAAAGGAAAGAAAGCAGATGAATGAATTAGTAAATATGTATTCATTCTTTTGAGTTGCAACCATGACTGAAAGTCATTGGACTTTCAGTTGAACGAAAATAAACTGATTGGATGATTGAAGTGCTACATTGAGCACAGATCACCACGTTTACACACTGAATGTGCAGGAGATTATGGCTGTGACCCTAAAGGCCTGTATATACTCTGCAAGAACAGAGAAACGTGTTTGTTTTCTGGAGGTGTCAAGAAAAAGAAGAAATTTTGTTCTGGCCAGGACATTTTATACTTTACAAAAACCGTTGTCTGTGGCGCATCACTGGGCAGGGGTGGTTACAACACTTCCTCGCCACATCGGCCAGCTGCTTGTCAAAACTGCATCAGTGAAACAGCAGAAATTACAACTTTCCACTTCTTGCTTTTCCGCATTAACAATGCCCGCTTCCAATTTCTGACCAATCGTACAATAAATGTCAGACACCACATGCGCAAGAAAGTTCTCCACAGACGATGTGTCGAGAAAAAGCTGCGAGGACTCACAAAGCAGGGCTGCAGAAAAAAATGACGTCATTCTTGCCTGTCAGCCCTGGAAGAGAGAAAACTGTTCTTGTGGAGAAGATACAAGCCTTAACTTGCAAGATAGTCACCTGCTCTCCTTATCAACACACCAACACTGAACTTAAAAAAAATTAGAAACTTTTTTCTTTCAGCGTACCAGAACGATAAAGTAATAGTAAAGCAGAAATGACAGATAGAACCAGGGAAAAGTAAGCAATTGAGATATTTAGACCAAGTAACGCTAACACAAGTACTTGCACTGCCTTGCTTGTAAATTTTTATTGTAATTGTAGCTTTTGTATACTCAATTAACAGTAATTCACTTTGTTAGACAAAAAGGTTTTAACTTCAAATTACCCGCGATGTCCAGAATTCATGTCATCAGATAAACGGACACAAAAAAACAACTGTTAAGCGTGAGGTTATGTGTGATTACAGAAGCTAATACTGAAAAAGCTAGCGTGGACATGACCTGTTAGCTTGTAAGGGAATCCCATATAAGTGTTAATCTCCATAAAATGTATAAGGTTGTGTCACCTGAAGGCTTCGGGATGTTTTTTTTTACGACACAAAGATACTTGTTTAGTGAAATCTGTTAATCTAGCAGCTACCCTTGTTTTTAGTCTTTGTGCTAAGCTAACCTACCTCTGGCACTAGCTGTATCAACTGTATAGATATGGCATTGGTTTATATCTTCTCATATAACTCAGCAAGAAAGCATATCAGCTTAAAATGTGGATCTTTAACATTTAATACTCATTTAAAACCATCAAGATCTTGTCATATTATGAGCTGTACAAAGAAAACAGTCCTGAAATTAAAACATTTCTTCTTAACCATCCTGCTTCCTTTCCCATCAGTTGTTCATGTGTGCTTTAGATTTCCATTGCTTTGAAGAAAAACCCTCGTCTGTTCCCATCACAGATGTCTCACTGAAGCACGCCAATACTTTGTGGCCTCACATCAAAATTATTAATCGCTGAAGTGGATTAGCTAATTGTGTGGTATTACAGTAAATGCATATTTTTTGTAATTACATTACTAAATGAACCGTGAAACATGAAGAGTTTTGTTCCAAAATGAGTCTGGAGAAAGACAAAAAAAAAGAAGACCCTATCACAAAACCCAATGTAAACCGAAATAGTGTTAATTTTTGAGGAACAGATAAAAATTGAGTGCGTAGTTGACAAAATGAGTTCATTTTTTCACATCCAAGAGATTTGAGACTGAATGAAAAACCTCAGGCAACAATTTTTTTTCATGTTGTATCTGAATATAGAGCATTTCGGAGTGGAACTCTACACATCTTCCTTATTATCTTGACATGAATTCTCACAGTTTCACAGTGTTGTCTCTGTTCCCTTTTGGGACTGTGTAAAGCATTAATGCGCATTCAGTTATTTCAAGTGTTTTATATGAAAGGCGGGATCAAATCCATCGAGTTACCCAAAGCGTTGAGTTTTTGTGTATTCTCTTGTGGTAAAGATAAACGCTTAAAGACATTACGACACAGACCGTGAGCATTTGCAGGGTATTGTAATCCTGTCATGGTGAGCTGAATATTGTTTAAAGTTTTACCTTTTTTTTTTCTTTTCTTGGATGAACTAACTGAACACTTTTTGAAGCAAAGTTGGCATATTACCATGTACACATGTTACAGAATATAAAAATGTGGTATAACAACTGCAGTATATAAAATACTGGTATTCCATGATAGATCTTTGTATTAATGTGACTCTCTTAAGAAAATGTCTTCAAACAATCAGACGATCTCCTTTTCCATTTTGTCCTGTCTTATAAAGATGTGTGAATTTGACAAAATTTCGTCTTCCTCTAAATCTCTCAGAGACGTGAAGAGCGTGTGTTCAGTGTGTGCCTGTGTTTTCTGCTCCTCCATCCACTACTTCAGTAATAGAAAACAATTTTTCTCTTAGAGACAGTAACCATTTGGCTAGTTGTATATTTTACAGTCCTCGGGCTCTTTTATATTCGATTTCAGATCAAATCATGGGTATTAGATTAAAGTGCCCAGTCTCAGCTTTAGTTTGAGCAGTTTTTATTTATGCATTTAAAAAAAACAAGAACTGTGTGGGAGATACAGCACTTTTAAAACACAATTTTTTAACTTGGTCATTAATAGATTTAAGTCTTTGACCCCTGTAAATATAACCAGATGCTTGAATCTCCCCCCTGATGACTCTTCACCACCCTCCAGTTGGTCACACACCTCCACTGCAGACCCCTTCAGCTCTCTAAACATCGTGGTATGATCTCTGTCTGACAAAAATCCAGTGACTGACCCAGATTATTGACAATTTTCTACCTCTGCATCTTCATTGTTACTGCTATGACCACACATGCAGGACCGCTGACCTGCTGAGTGATGATATGACCTCTGGTGACCTGTGATGCATCTATGTGAGTCTGAGCACACAAAAAGCTGCTACACACATATGCGTCCATCCTATGGTTTCCATGAGCAGTGAAGTTAGGACTAAATGCCAATGTGCTAGTTCAGTGCATAAACCATAACAGGAGCAGTGTGCTGCTTTGAGTCATGTGTTTCCATTTTCTCTTTCCTTTATCTTGATAGCAGATATCTAAGGGAGCCGAGTTTACATCCTAGCTCTGTTCCACAACTCCATTTCCTCTTACAAGTTTCTTGTGACCTGCAGGTGGCCACTCTGTTTTTGAAGTCAGCTTACATGCTTGAAATCCAGAGTTGCTGCGAGGTCAGGGAGAGATTTCTCTTTGTCCAAATACAAAACTCCATATTCTTACTTTATCAGCTGTTTCATTTATTTTTAGTGAACACTTCAAGACAAACCTTTGTGTTGATATTTTGTTTTATATCACTTCCTCCTTCCTCTTCTTTATCTTAATATGATCTCAATTATAATGTGTTTGAAAGCTGCCCATGTCTTCAGTGTTCGTGGATCAAATTTCAGCCACGATTTAACTTGACCCGAAATCCCAAAATAGTTATAATCCAATATCGTTTTTCACCTCATAGCTAACTCAGTATATATTCTTCATTTTCTATTTGTCATCTAAATATCGTTTCAAATGTTATTTTTGACCACATAGACCTTTTATTTAATAAAATACAGCTCGTTTTCAATTGGGAAAACTGTTTAAATCCACTCATCATATTTCCCATAGGGATGGCAACTGGTAAAATTCTTATCTGAGTCTAATAGACTATTGTTAGAGTACAACTACAAAAAAATATTTTTTATTTTAACTTTGTGTTATTAACTATGGTGACATCTGTGGTGTTATGGTTAAAAAATTATCCGTATATATCTATGTTGTGAAAAAGGCAAAAATTATTTTAAATTTAAAAAACCAACTCAGAGGAGCATCTGATCATTTAAAATTAAACCATGAATTGTGGCTTGAAAAATACAATTTTGTCTGGGAGTGTGTTTACATGCATGAATCACAGTATGGGATCCTATTTGTGTGCTCCATGTATGTTTCGAACGTGTGGTGATATTTGATGAACGACAGTTACTCCACATATTTTTGTCCCAAACATTCCTACGAGGAGCAAGTTGGGCATTCACACACTAAGGAGCTCTCATCTCCTGACTGTAACAGCGGATCACTCTTGACAGCGTATGAAATGTCTGAGGTGACATGGTACCACGAAAAATAGGTCGTCCTGACTCGCCATTCCATAAGCTGCCAGTAGCCTCATTACCAGGTCTGTACACCCCAACAAGAAACCACAGCCCCATGTTGCATCCAGCTGTCTTTTGCCAATCTCCGTCCAGTTGTTGGTAAACACCCGTCTCCATGGAGTCCTTCTGATTATGCTCTGCATCGGGTGTTATGTTGGCTTAAAGGACCAGAAAATGTCACATTTCTATATTTGAAGACATCTCTTTGGACATGTCATATCTGATCCACATACTGTGTGCATGCAGCCAGTATTCTCTGCCAGGTCAAATTTGACCCAGAACATCACAAATGTCACAATTGTTTTTTGAGACCTTCACAATTGACCAAAATTGTGATTTTTTTGTTTGTTTGTTTGTTTGTTGTTGTTGTTGTGTTAAAATAGCTGTTTCTGAGGATATCCTGAAATCCTGTTCCAAACAAAATAATTAAATGGTACTTGTTACATACCTAAACTTGAAAACAGGTCCAATTTTACCCAAACACAATATATGGATAAAGTTCTTTTATACTACAGACAGAGCTCATTAGGAAAACAACTCCCATACAGTTCCTCAAATTATATCAGTGTAAATGAAACATTACAGAAGAATCCAGTTTTCATATTATGAGACCCTGGACAGCGGTTATAGTAGCCTAATGGCCTTTATCAAAATGTATCACAAAACCGGAGCTTTAATAATAGTTTAGCAAGCTAACACATTTTAGCTAAACTTAGATTTCTCCAGCCAAACCAGTATACAGTATTAAACTTTTAAAGCTCAACATAGTTAGCAACTTAGTCTAGTTATACAGCAATAAAAAAAAAGAAGAAATAAACCTGCTATACAACTGCTCCACCTGACCTGGCAGCTGCTGTGGTCTCAGTGGATGGTGGTGTAAGTCGTGAACATCAAGCCCTGGAGAGGAAACAAACTCGCCCAAGCCTCCTCTTAAACCCGCCCCACATCAGTGAAAGGAAACTGTTGACATAAAGAAAGTTAAAAGAAATGTTGTCAACATATAAAAACTACTGATGTGTCGTACGCAAAAGATGTGGCTCTGATAGCCGATGTTTTGTAGTGAACAAGAAGAACTGATTCCTGTCTAAGAGAATTGAATCTTTAGAAGCTGTGGGGCTTTATTTTAATGAGACGAGTCACCATGTGGCCAATTAAATAAGAGGAAAGACTAGGATCATACCATTGACAGGGCTCTCAACTCTCACGCATTGGGCGTGAGACACACGCATTTCGGCTTGTCCACACGCTCACACGCCGCATGTAGCTTAACTCACGCTGAGAAATCATAGGACAATGCCGCGCCGGAATAGTACTACAAGTTTCACAATGCACTGCGCGTGGGACTTCTGCCTGCAGCATGAGTATCCACAGCTCTTCAGCTAGAAGCAGAAAGTGACGGCTGCTGCACGAAGCGCCGCCTTCTGCGTGGGACTTCTGCAAGGGGATTTTTACAGTCGTTGGTAAAGACAGGCTACCTGCATCATGCAGGTGAGCTGAATCATACACCAGGAATCAATGTGTGACAACGCCTTGGAAATGGATGTAATGAGCTCTAGAACACCAGCTGATCACTTTATCATAGTCAAATGTTCAGTTAGAAATTCATCGTCAGGAGTCACAAGTCTATCAGATTACATTTTTTCAAAGCACCTTAACTAAAAAACTAGGACACACAGAGCTCTGCTGTTAACTTCATTACAAAGTGGAGATTAAGATAAACTCTCTGAGTTTTTGTTTGACTTTGATGGACCGAGTTAAACCGAAGATATGATCATTTGAATTTGACTGTATGAAAATAATAATGTGTTAAAGTGAGATGTGATGATCAGGCTCATTCTTTATTCTCATTATTAATTAATATAGTGTTTAATGTTATTTATAGGTAGAAACGGTCTAATTTATCATTAGAACAATGCAAAGCTGCAGATAAAGCCAGAATAAAACTAATTCAACTGATTGTTCATTTATTTACTGAGTAACGTTGGTTTAGCTATAAGTAGTGACTAGTTCAGGGTTCAGTGTTCAATAAGGTCCTTTTACTCACTTTTTTAAAAACCCTTAACCAGTCTGACCCTTGATTTGAACTTTTTTTTTTAATTGGCCCGTTGTCCATTTCCATATGGCTCTCCTGCCCGGTTCTAGAAAGTTCTACTGAGCAAAATCCTCCACGATGAAACATAAGACAAATGCAGCGTCTGATTAAACCAGTATGATGAAATTAAACAATCATGATTTAAATACTATCTAAAAATCAGCTTTTATATGTTTTATTATCTTTTAATATTGATATTCACAGCAAAATATTGGAATAACTGCTGTGTTATGTGGATACTGCTGTTAAAAAGCAGATTAAATTATCTGAAAATATGAAATTCAATACTTTCTATTCATGATTGAATTCTGAAAGTATAAATGCAATTCACAGTGTTTAAAAATTTTTATCGTTGCCTTGCACTAGTTGTCCAATTTAAATATCCTTTTATGTTTTATATCTTTAAATTTGTTTGTCTCAAATGCCAAAAACTCAGCAATTGAACATTTATCATGATGGCGCTAAACAATCAATGCTCTCAAATCTACCAAATACGCTCTTACATATGGCAGGATAATATCGCCATATGCTCAAATCTCAGCCAGGGTGGGGGGGGGGGGCATCTGTTGATTAAAGCTGTCCATTCATCAGTGGAAATGTGGAAGTGACTACACTCCGCTTTATATACTTTCCTACGTTACCTACGCCCACTTCAAATGTCCGACCAATCACACAATACTTCTCGGAGCCCCACGAGAAGAAAGTTCTGCCAGTCGATGCGTCGAGAACTGTCCTCAAACACGTTTGCAAGAACAAAATGACGTCATTTTTTTCTCGTGGCCTAGACAACAAGAACAAAGTTCTTGCTTCTCGTAGAGCGCCTTTAGGAATCCTTTTTTTAAAAATGCCTGGATTCAGGCGGAAAATATAATCATTTGTTCCTTATTCCATTCCTGAGATTTTCTGAAAATGCAATGATAATCCGTCCATAACTTTTTGAGTCATGTTGCTATCAGACAGACAGACAAACCAACGTCGCTGAATACATTGCTTACCAACAAACAAACCACTCATAATTGTTAAATTAGACAAAAATAGAGCTCTGGGTGGTACTAAATGAAGAGCTGACTCTTCTAAGGGAGCCGAGTTAAAAGGGGTGAATCTTTGAAAAGAACCGAACTTCCCATCACGTATAAAAACACTGACAGCATAAACATTTTAGATTTTAAATGGAGCTGTTTTCTTCATATCTGTATATCTCTGTTTTTTGTTTGTTATTGCACACATGCAGCACATTCTAACACTCTACTCATCACTTAGCTGCTGGTTGGTTAGTCAAGAACTGTCACCACTCAGGGAGCTGCTCTACAGCTGCATATTGCCAGTCATCCTTGAAGCAGTAACTCATGCATCAGCTGTGGAAAACAACAGTTAACCATCAAAAATACACCAAATACATTTTACAGGGAACTGCTTATCTGGAATTTATCAAGTTGATGGGGAAGCTACCGACTTGTGTTTCATTACCAGTTCAGAAAACAAAAACTGAAGCTTTGGGATACCGAGCGCAGGATTAAACACGCTATCAGAGCTTACTTAGCATAAAGACCTCTTATAAAAGTTCCATCATTGCTAACCTGTATGCGTATAAATGGCCGAAACTAAATAATTTATAATCAATTAAAATCTTTTACCACATCATCACTGTATAAAAACATGCATAGCATCTATAGTACACAGAAATTATGTACATTTCTGCATAGTCCAGATTTCCTTGGAAATACCTCAGAGATGTAATGGATATTACTTGCTATTTCAAGGGAAATAATCATGATTTGTTTTCCAGGCATGAACTTTTAGAGTTGTGCGGAGAACATGCGTTGCACATAAAGAAAACACTTCAGCTTTCTAGCTACACCTCAAGGCTTCAGTGGAGAATGTCTAGATTAGACGACAGCTACCCCTGTATTGTTTTAGCTGCCCTCGAACAAACAAGAAAATGGAGACACAGCGCGTGCTGAGGGATTTGAGGTCAGTAAACAGGGTGTTATATGATGGTGGTTCTGTAATTGTTTATTGATTTACAATTACTAAGTGTTTTGTGTGCTTTGGTTTCAGAGTTAGTGTGTGTGTGTTTTCTCCTATTAGAATGGAGTGTATCAAATATCCAGTTTTAGTGTCTGTGCTTTCTGCGGGCGAACATAAGGAAAAGAATTGGCCCGGATATAAGACCATTTTCCTTTGGAAAATTACTTTTGATAAAGTTTGGTTGCCTTTGATTTCAAAGCAAGACAAAAGTGTAACCGTGTCTTGCATCATGGGTTATTTTCAGCCATAAGGTTGCATATTTTTACCCCATTTATGGTAAGCTAATTAACTCTAACCATCTGTATGCGTGTCTTTGGAGTAGTTTGGAGGGGATATAAAATCTATGGCGATTCACTACCAAAGTTAAAATGAATCTCACCGAAAATACAATATTCTCTCATAAATTGAAACTACAATGATGAACTACAGAGGAAAAACTTGTGGAAAGTCAAGTATTAATATACAATTGCTTTGGTTTAGCTAAAAGAAAACATGCATACGAGAATCAGCTGTGATGAAGCATTTTGACCACCTGCATAATATTCAATTGATCCTCCTCATGCCGTCATAAGAGAGTCCTGTTGGTGGTCAGTTGCTTTCTTTTTGGGCTGGGCTTGCTTCGTGCAGATACCTACCACAGAGTTTGGAGACTGCCTGGTTAAATATCTCAGACTCCACCATGTTCCATGAGCCCATATGCAGTTTTTTATGAGGCCCTGCTCAGAGATGTTCACAAGTCCTTTTTTGCAAGTCCAAGTCAAGTCTCAAGTCTTTGACCCTGATTCCAAGTCAAGTCTCAAGTCTTTGACCTCGAGTCAAAGTCAAGTCTCAAGTCTTTTTATAAAAAAGAAGAAAAGAAACAGCTTGAAATAACTGAGATGCATATAGCCTACAAAAAACTAAAACCTCTGAAAAATTTAATAAAAAACCCTCAATATTCTAATTAATTTAGATCCAATATTTGCAGGTCCAATCAATATTCCTCACATTCCCAAATCAGGAACAGATGTTATTTCCTAATAAACAAACCAAGTAAAACTACCTTGTTTACAGTGGGTCTGAGACCAGTTTGGTCCCAGTTTAACGGCATCATGGCAAAATGACAATTTATGGAAACTGTGTTCAGTAAATGTCTCATTCTTCTTCTGAAAACATCTAGTGGAGCCATTCTGATGGAGTTAATATTATTTTACAAAGGTAGTAACAAGCTAACGTTTACACTGCAGTGGCTCTAAGCTCGTTGCTAAAGATGCTAACATTAAGCTCACAGTGACTCACCTCTCCAGGTGTGTTTTAGGGTGGATGTGGTGGATCCTAGATTTTACTGCAGACGTTGCAGCCTGCTGCTCTTATATTTCTTCCTCTTTATGAATTTTTTCATACCCTAAAGTTACCGCGGCGCTGTAGCAGCAGCTGTGTTCATGGTGGAGCCTTTGTTTTGATTGATTGTACACTGCACTGCAGACGCATCTGCGTTACGTCTGAGGAAATGACAGCGCACGACACAGACAGTAGACAGATCAGACAGAGAATATCTTGAAAAAAAAAGATTGTTCACGAGTCTTGAATCGCGAGTCCGGGTCTGTCTCAAGTCGCTGAAAATGCGACTTAAGTGCTACTCGAGTCCGAGTCCCAAACTCGAGTCCCCATCTCAGGCCCTTCTACATCTGGACATCAGTGGTAGCTGTTAGCATCGCATTGACTCATCACTAATCAGCCCTAACATTTTTTTTAATTGAGTCATTCTCTGCACAGCATCGATGGGAATACAATATCTGGGTGTATGGCCTAATTTGGGGTCACAAGTAAGTGCACAACTCACTTTTTCCTTATAGAAACACACATTTACTTACAATAGAGTTTCACGTGGAGGCGGTGAAACTGACAATTAATGGAGACAACACTGCTTGATTTTACTTTTAATGGATGTGATTTCAATGTAATGACAGTTCTGGGCAGAGTAAATGTTGGTTTAATCTATTTTTCTGGTTCATTCTCAGGATTAGTCTAGCATACTGGCAGTTTTAAATGTTTTTGATCAAGATGTTGTGTCTCCCTTTATGTTGGAACAGTTCAGCTTTGTGGGCCTTATTAATATTGTGGCTACCTACAGTATATATTGTGGTAAGTTTAAGAAGTACCATCATCAACTCATCCTGCATCTTTAAGTAAGTTCATCCATGACAATATCAGAGATCAACAGGAAATAATAAAGTCAAAAAGACAGTGGTCCCAAATAATCCTATACATTTTATGATAATGTCAATTTATCCCAAAAAACTTCAGTTTAGAAATATATTTCGATGGAAATGCAGCCTGGGGCATTGCTTTGTAAAGCCTTCGGTAACTGCAGTGATTACTCTGACAGTCCGTTTGGAAAAAATTTTAAAATCCTGGACTAAGACTGACTTTAACATAGAGTTGGTCTCCACCCAGGTCAGACAGTGTAATAACCTAGAAGGTAATACAAGATTTCCTGAATGCAGTTGCTCCTAATCCTATAAACTACCATCTCCATCCCTTTCAAAAAAAGGCTTTTAAGGACTTTGGTGAGCCTATGTTTGACATCAAGGCCTCACTTTTCACTCGTAACATGCAAGTTATATCGGTAAAAGGTGCATTTATTAATTCATTTCTACGTAATTTACTTTGCATAGCTGTGCATAAGTTAAGGAATATGGGGGCCAATCCAGAGAAATGGTCAGGGCTGAACTAAATTCCCAATCCGGTCTAATAAAGTGGTTCATACCTGTAAGATATAAAAAGCTTCAGATTCTTCTGCTTGGATTAATGGTATGCCAGGGAAACTTTCCCAACAGACTGAGAATAAAAGCCTGTTGAACCCTTCTAATCAATGTTGTCCTGTATTCGGGCCACTTGTGCACACAGGGTAGATCAAATGTAAACACATGCACATCACACACAAATGATTTACCTAAAAATGACTGTGGCTTCCAGGATTTTAGTGTCAGCCTACGGTTGCCGATTTTTAGCACTTTTTCTCACTATTGGATTTATTCCAAAGCTTTTTGTCCTTATTAATCACTGAGACCCAAAAAGACTATTTTAAAAAAAAAGAGTTGGGGACAAGTTTAAAAATACCAGAATTTTCCCTCTGATTGCTGTGCCTGGGGGAACCTTGTCATGTCTAAACACACAGATAGGATACTTATATTTTTAGAATCAGAGTGACTCACACTCTCAGAGCATGGTGTTAATTTCCCAAGATGTACACTCCAAATGTAAACTTCAAGTTGAAGTCCAGTTATTTGACTTCCTCTTCTGAGGGATCAGAGTCAAACCCCCGACGTGGACCACAAACACAAACCTCAGTTCTATGTGTCCCCACTGTGATGTGTGACAGAATAAGGTCACCAGTGTGATGAAAATCAATGTCAAGCAGTTGCACAGAACAGCTCTTATTTGCTGAACCATACATACCAGCTGACTACCGCACACTGCATGTGACATGAAATCTCCGCGAGTGCATTTAAAGTGAATATATTGTTGTGTATTGGAGGCAGATTGCTTTCCGCTGCTCCAGTATTGCTTGTCAGCATCAAGTGCTCCAACACAGCTGAGCAATTTGAGGGACAATCCAAGCCCTGGCCTCATCCGTGTCTTTTAAAAACACAAGATGACTACAAGGAAATGATTTTCTATCCATCCTGGAGATGGTCTGTCTTGTATTGTCAAAAAAAAAAAAAAAAATCCTCAACAGAATCCAGTTGTGTCAGCTTGCCTCAGATCAGCAGGCATTAAACGCCACGATAACCGAGGCAGCTTTTACCGGAAACACAAAATCAGGAAAACAAGAAATGTTTGGGGGAGGCTGAATGTTTTCGGGATTCTGTTCTTTGAGGAGGCGAGTTCATCTGTGAGTAGGAGGTTGTGCAAATAAAAAAAAGAAGAAGAAAAAAAGAGAAGCCACACTGACGCTCATTATATAATCCTTTACCTTGGTGTTTTATTATCTGCAGACACTAAAGCAAAAGTACTGACCTTGAATACAAAACTGCCTGCTGCTGTTTCATCAAACCTGGTTCTGTATGATTTGTTGAAAATTCATAATCTTCTGTTCTGCCTCAAAGCAGCCTCCGGTGCTATCTCACTGCAAACAGAGTTTTTGTTGAGTTCCTGAACTCGAGGTTGCGTTCTCACCACCCAGGCAGAATGCCTTTGACTAATCCCCCAGGCTTTCTTATCAAGTGTGATTGAATAGTGCCCTCAGTCCCCAGAAGACAGACTAGCCTTTATCGCTCAATTTTCTATTCTTGTTTCTTTCTCTTCTCTCCGAAAACAAGGTGTTTGTGGCAAAAGAAGACCTGTTAACTGTTTACCCCCCCTGCTACCAATATGCACATTCGTTCCCCAGTGGGTATGTGTTTGAAACATGAAAGGCTCTGAACAAAATGGAAAATTTCCACTCCATTTGCCATGCAGCCAATCAGTGTTCAGTGACCCAGATAAGGAGTGTGATATTGATGATGACAGCAATAAAGACGTATTTTCACCACAAGCCTTCCTTCTAATTAGGTTGATCTGCGGAGAAAATAAATGAATTTTGACAAAATGAGAAAGAAGTGGTGTGCTGGGAGGATTATACGAGTGAGTGTGACAGAGGGAGGTGGGGGTGAGATTCAGAAGGTTTCTGGGGGTTAAGTGACTCCACTGTCTGGGAATGGGTGACAATTACCAATGAAATGAGATTTCGTGGCTGCAGGTGCCTCCCAAATACGGTGTTTGGTCAAAGTAATTGTTCAGGGTCAAGTGGGTGAGAGTAAGTGATGATGCCTTGGCTGTTTTTGCATCTTTTGATAAGGCTTCGGATGGGCAACAAATGATGAAAAATAAAGGGTAGTGGTAATGTATACGACCTGCTTTTTTTTTTTTGTTGTTACTGTAATGCTGGGTTTTTAATAGCAGTGTAATGATGGTGTAGGAATCACCCCTTTTGCTCAGCTATCACCCATTTCTTGCCTTTTTTTTCTCAGTATTTCAAAAACCCCTTTGAAAGATGTGCTCTGCAGGGAATGAGGCAGCAATTAAATGACTATTTCCTTAACCCTTTAACTTTCACACTAAGAAAAAAGCAAGAGAGAAACGTTTCTTTGCATTTTCTCTTTTCTGTTGAACAAATAAATGTTTTTTAGCAAATAATTGAGATAAAAGGTAATAATAAAGCAATGACAGTGAAATGGTCAAAATTAAAAACATCAACGAGATAACAAAAACTTTCTTTTGGTATTACATACCCAAACTAATTGGTAGAGATGGTTCAGGCAGGTTTATTTAATCAGTTCTTTACTAAGATTCATGAATTTTGCTCTACCAAATGGTAGAGTAGGACCACAAAGGGTTAACACAAGCTTTAATCTTAATGTAATTTCATGCACTGTCTCAAGTAAGCTTTTTTCCCCATCTGTTTTGATATATGCGTGCAGAAGCTGGGATTTACAAGCTGGGTGTTAGATTTTTGTCTTCTTTTTTTTCTTTTTCTTTTTTTAACAAAATGTCCTTGTGAAGGCTGATTTATTAATGTCCATTCTGACATCAACATGACTGTATTTGACATAATTATTTTAATAAAGCTATAATCCTCGTGGTTTTCATTATATTACACCCAGTTTTAACACCACTCAGGGCTGCCAGTCATTCTGCTTCAGCAAGCTGCATGTCTTTAAACTGTCACACTAAATTACAGAGAAGTCAGATGTTGAGAAGAAATAGTTAGGAGGCTCTCAGATTTAAGAAATACAGTATATAGGTTGTAAAATGGGATCTTAATTGATAGCAAACACTTGAATATGAGTCAGATATAAGTGACAGCATGAGGTCTTCTAGAAAGGTCAAATTCTCTGCCTTCAGCTTACTCTGGAAACTTATTGCCACATTAAGTGGTTTCCTTTAATTTCAAAGTACACAAAAATTAGATTTTTTTTTTACCTCAACTTACTAAATAAAAACACAGAACTTTGTGATCCAAAACATTTCCAAAAATAAAGAAAATAATTCTCTCCACTATACAAGGTATTGCAACAATCTATCCCTTCTAGTTTTTGAGATTCACTCCGTTTTAAGGGCAGAGAACGAAGGCGTTTTGATAGACTGTTGATTTTATCTGCAATTCAAAGCAACTCAGCTCAGCTAAAAAAAATGATCACTCTGGCTATTATAGTTTTTATTTTAGGGCAGTTTAATCGGGATTATGCTAATAGGGTCTTCCAGCGGCCGCTCCGTTTTTAGAGGGTTAAGATGAAGACTTCAGTCTCAGTGCAGAGGGTCCCTGCCCAACCGGTCATAGTTACATAGCGCCCCGATTCATTGCATTTCTAAGCTAGACAAATTTATACTAATTGTTATTTCATAAATGTTATTGTTGTGAATTAGACTGCATTGGCTTGAATTAGATTGAATGACATTATAATTGAATCAGACTATATTTCATTGGACTTGGATTTAATTTGCTTACTTTCTCGGAACAGAACCCTCATAGGACTGCTGCTGCCAATTAACCGAAAGTAAACTCAGTTAATTCATTTAGCATTTTAGAAAACAAATAAAATAAAACAACATTAACATTTAATCATGAATAGCGGAATGGTATAATGCTGATGTCTTCCTCTTAAATATATTTACACCACTCCTCAAACCAAACTCTTCTGATGATATCATGGAGGGAAATTCAAAGGATTTCATTGAGGAATTTGGGAGTGTGGCCAGAGTGCATCAGAGGCAATCAAGCAAGCAAGTAAGCAGGTCAGCAGCCAAAGTGCCAGGAGGAATTTCCATCTATGGAGCACTGAAATACCGGCTCCTACACTTCCTCCTGCATAGAGGGAGGAATCAGATGCCACATTAAGTTTCCACAGTAAAGAGGAAGATGCGGGATGTCAAGCCACAGCAATTTGCTGCACACTCAGCAGGTGTTGACATCTAGATTAACCTTGGACTGCCTGGGTCCAATTCCTCTGGAAGGCAGTGTCTCATTAGAATGCACACGGAGAGCTCATATCCAATCCCTGGCTTCCAAGGCTCCCAGGTACTGCCCCTCATTTGCTCTCCTGTCAATCAAAGGCTCATCAGAGCATACTGTAGCTACAGGGACATGGGAAACTTGGTTGGAACTTTTAACCTGACAATTGCTTGGCTTTTCTTAATTTATATTAACTTAACTGCTTCCACAGGAGCTTATCAAGTTCATTCATGTGGGAATGGCTCAAAGCAAATAGCCCTTACATGCCTTGTAAGGTGCCTGGTGGCATTTATACAGCATAGTCCCCTATGACCGGCAGACTGAGGGGAAAAAAGGACAACTAGCAACATTGGGAAGCATGCTTGTGATTCCACAAGATGCAATGAAGCATATTTTCTAAAAAGTGTCTCAGGAGTAACATGGCTGTCATCTAAAATATACATGCCTGATTTCATTTGAACAGAGGTTGCACAGAGCAAATGTTTAAAAAAAATCATGGAGAATCCTACCTCTGATCATATATCACACAACTACATCATTATAATTGATGGTCCAGACATAAAGTGATCAGAGGATCAGCAGTTAAAAAATAAAACCATTACAGTGTGTGACACTACAAATCCTCTCCACCACTAGCCTGGACATTTTTTTCCTGGAGGTTTGGGAGTAGCGAGCAAGAAACCTACTTCTTCTTATTCTCATGAAGGCGTATAACCCGACAAGGACATTCTTGGCTTTCATCTATTTTTTATATTTTTTTCAATGAAATGATGAAAGGAAAACTTTGCAGATAAAAATTAACCTTGAAGAATAAGATATGATGTTTAAGGAGTACTCAAAACATAGAACTCATCTAATAAATAAAGAGTTTTAAATATTCAATGAGGGATGTAAAAGAGAGAAAAGGAAAGAGTATCATTTTTGACAGATCAATTTCAAGGCAGCCTTTGGTCTGAAGCTGCTGGATGTCCTTCCTGGATCTGACCTGGAGCAGAAATAGATTTTCCATGCAGGTCAAAACTCCACCACTCGTCTTAATTTTACAGTCATTTGAACTTAATTAAAAGAAGCAATTGATGCTCTGCATTTTAACTTAGGGAATGACTATGAAGCCTACTTTAACAGGGTTCCTTTAGTCTAAATCTATGCTATCAATCAGTTTGTGTCTAAACTTTATGAAACGTTAAAACGTTGCACACAAACGGAGATAACAGGACTGTTAATTTGATCAGTTGCCTAAAAAGATGAATGGGCATAATCCA
Organism: Atherinosoma microstoma; assembly: GCA_037177055.1. Taxonomy (NCBI): domain Eukaryota; kingdom Metazoa; phylum Chordata; class Actinopteri; order Atheriniformes; family Atherinidae; genus Atherinosoma; species Atherinosoma microstoma. The sequence continues at coordinate 31,447,559 of JBBBVU010000001.1, read as the reverse complement.
GAATTTACGGGGATCACAGCTTTTTGCGTAGAGCATGAGAAGATCCTGGATCCAGTCCAGTAAAAGCCCTGTTAACACCAAAGGCAGCAAAGTCTCAGTTTTTTGCATCAAAATGTAAATACTTGAACGTACATGCAGAGAACATAAATCCACGTCTAAAGATTCCCCTACATGTAAATATTCATTTTTGATTTTTTTTTTTTTAAACTGTGATATTTTCAGTATATCAGGCAATAACTCACTTGACACTTTATTAGATACACTTGTTCAACTGCTTGTTAACATAAACATCTAGGATAGGAGCAGAATATGGCATACACAACCATGTATCAACAGTTTAGGCTGCTGGTGTTGGTATAGTGGAGGAAGGAACATTTAATTGGCACACTTTGGACCCTTTAGTATCCACTGAGCATTGTTTAAACACCACAGTCTACCTGAGTATTGTTGCTGACCATGCCCATCCCTTTATGACCACAGTGTAGCGTCTTCTGATGGCTACTTCCAGCAGGATAATGCACCATGTCGCAAAGCTCAGATCATCTCCAACATGACAATGAGTCACTGTACTCCAATGGCCTCCACAGCCACCAGATTTCATTCCAATAGAGCAACTTTAGGATGTGGTGTGTGAATTTACAAACAATTAAAACACACCTTTTATTAAAGAAGTTCATTACATCTTTTGACACACGACTGTGTTTTGTCCCCCTGATGTGTTCCCAGTTCTTTTTGTAAGTAAAGAAACCCATCTAAAAGATGTAAAGATGTATTATATCCATAGTAAGACTAGCAGCTACTTTGACAGCCAGAAAGGTGAGGAATGTCATGCTGGATTTGGAAACAAATAGAAACTTAAACCTAAAGCTGGATGACATTTATAAAGAGGTAAGCTCGGGTCTCTCTAGTGAGAGCTGTGGATGACAGTGACATTTTCTCTCTTCCAGTAACATCACATCGTGTTACTGAAACTAGTACATGAACTGAGTTAATGTTTTATTGGTCTCATGAGAATCTGGTGAGCGGAGGAAACAATGCAGTTTGGACGAATTACAAAATCATGACGGTTCGCATGTGGTTGTAAAAGACAAACACGATGTTCTCAGAGGTTGCGGTTGGAGTTATTTTTGGTCATGTTGGTTTTACAGTACGTCTATCCATCTAATACGTACAGTGGAAAGAAATGGTTCATGGCCGAATAAAACTTCCAGAAGCGCTGAATATTATTTAAATGACAAACATTGGTAAAATTTAATTTCTTATTTTACATGGCAGTCGTTAGTGAGGATAAATAACAGGCTGCTGTTTTACTGTGAACAACTGGATTCAGATAGACACGGGCTTTTTCTGTATCTCTGACCAATAACTTATTTCCTTGGAGACTCTCAGCTCTGTTTTATTTTTAATGTAGTAGAGCTACTGCTTGTACTCAATCACACAACCTTTGCAGGCCCACAGTCTTCCAGCAAAAAAAAGTGGTGGTAAAAAAAAAAACCCAAAAAAACAAAATGGCTAATGTTGTGTAGGGGAGGTGTGAGACGTTGTTCGAGTATTTATACAAACAAACCAGGATCACTTTTTGACTCTTTCATGGACTAGATTCCTTGTAGGAACCCAGTCTAAGTTGTCTCCGTCGTAAAGATTGCTTGGACATCCTAGAAAATGAGGCAAAAAAATGAGCTCAAGTCAAAACTAGCTCATCTCACAAGTTGTTGTTGGCTTTTTGCTCAGCAACTGCAATCTTGACGAGTAAAACAATGAAAGCAGCTACAGCTTTTATCACTCTAATTCAGGGGTGTCAAACTCGGGTCCACGAGGGCCGCTATCCTCCAGGTTTTAGTTGTTTTCCTGCTTCAACACATCTGATTCAAACCAAACAGTTTCTTGTCAACTTCTTCACATTGACCTATCGATTTATATCAGGTGTGATGGAGAAGAACCCTGAAGCAACCTTGATCATTTCCATTATTTAAACAATTGGAAAAACCGTTAAAAAAAAAACGAGGATTCATTTATGCTCAACGTTAAACATATGTGTATAGTATTCATGTGAATGGAGACTTCTGTCTGTTATTTGCATTCATTTCATATGTATGTCAGTATTTTTTCAGACAAGCTTGCGGATGCGTAGTCAGATGCAGATAATGGAGAAGTACCGCAGCACAAGGCGTTACGCAGTTTAGCTCATGTGTGACTAGAGAGAGTAACAGAGAAAGAGAAGAAACGTTGCAATATATTTAATGGCCACACAGACACCTGCCATCTACTGCTCTGCCTCTTTTTAGGTTTCTTTCTGAGAATGTTTCAATAAACATTCTCAGAAATTAACATAATTATGATCTCCTTGTTACGGCCATGGGTTGTGTTATATAATATTGACTGTGTGCTCCCACCACAGAAGATTGGACACCTGACTGGATTCCTCCCCAGGTGCCTGGCTGTG
>JBBBVU010000001.1:31432524-31445016 GCA_037177055.1 Atherinosoma microstoma | reverse complement strand
TTTAAACAAAGGATATTGTTTACGGGATTAATGTTTACTACCCCCTTTCCCTTAACGAGCTGGGGGTTCGTAACACTCCTCCACAGATGCCATGTTTGCTTTTTTATTTTGTTATTGAAATCAGAACTTAAGAGTGAACTATGCGCTGTCCTCTAATTCATCCTCTAAATGTAAGGCTTGAAACTATCAGAATCTTCATAAATAACGACGATGACGTGGGTTTTGGTGTATTATGTTCACAGCTGTGACAAAGCACCCATATGCCAAAAAAATCAGCTTCTCTCACCAAGATGGAGTCAAATTCAGAGTAAAAACTTTGTTGCTTCTGCGTTAATTCATTAAGAAAATGAACTTATAATTCCACAGGTTAATAATGTTGCATTAATGCGTTAATTTTGACAGTCCTGATAAAAATCCAACATTTATTTGATATATATATATATATATATATATATATATAGGCTATAACATTTTTATAATGACTGGTGACCCCCTGAAATTATTTTGGGCACCCAGTGGGGGTCAGGACCCCCAGTTTGGGAAAGGCTGCTCTATTGGATGTATTGCCTAACAATCATGCCGCCGTATGCACGGAGAGTATGAGTGACATCTGAATGTTTGAAAAAGGATGTACATGTTTATGTAAAGTGAGCATAAATGAGCCCTAACTCATTTTCCAGTGATTAAGAACACATTCATCACACACTCTGGTCTGCAATGAGCTCGGTTGCTGGTGGCTGACATGTCACATGAAACGTCTGTTAAAGGGCCCATACTCTACTTTCCTACAGCTGACAGCACTTCCAAAACCAAATTATATTATACAAGATCCTAAAACTGTATTGTGTCTGACAGTGGAATTTGTGCAACCTGTTGCCATAGCAACTCTGAGAAAATGGCATTTCAGATAGGGAAGTTGATGTGTCCTGATAAACATATACAACCGTTTGAAAATCTTTCCATCTCTACAAGGATGAATAAAACATGGTACAAAAAATTATCTATTCTCTCAAACAGATACAGTAGGTTTTAATAAAAGCTCCAACGTGGAGGCTGCAGTTACAATGACTTCATCTGAATTTAAAACAATGCTTCTTATACAGAAAGAACGGTGACCCCATTTTCGCCCAGCAGGAGCGAGTGAAGCTTTGTCAGCTTGAAGTGGTAAAAGAGTAGATGTTGAGATTGCTGAGAGGCACTAGGGATGCTCACCAAAGAGCCTCCAGGGTCAAGTCTAGGCTCGGGTTACAGTGGTAAAATTCCCAACCTCTGGCCATTTGTGTATTACAGGCTTTAAGAAACACTTTTGAAAAGCGTTGCTGTGAAACAGTGTGGCTGTATAACAGTCGTGCACCTCACACATCTTAAAGAAAAGACACACTACTTTAGCAGAACATGCATGTGACACACCATGCTGTTCATTCAATTTTCTTTTCAAACAAGCGCAATTTTTAACAATGTTCTGTTGTCAAAATGTCAACAAGCCACAGAGTGTTAAGATATAAAAGAATGACGCCAGCTTTTGGTTTGTGGTCGACTGCTCTGAAGCCTCCCACACCGGCTGTCTTTCACAAGTAAAGAAAAGGAGGGTTTCACCACACTGTGTGGCAAACAGCTCAAACATTTAGGAAGAATTCAACAACAAAAAAGGGAAGCTTTATCATCTATAATATATAATATCAAATAGTTTCAGAGTATTAGAGAAATGTCTGTTGGAAGGATCCAGAAAAGCAGCAACCGTCTCTGGACCCAGGCTTACTTACAAACTTGAGGTTCGTTTTGCAGGGAAAGTGAAGCACTAGCATCCATTATGGTTTTGGGTTACATTAGTGCACATGGCATGATGAACCGAAACATCTTTCACTTGTATTGTCTGGTTTAAAAACAGTCAAACGGTTAAAATATTTTGCCTCTGTCTGGTTCACCTAGCCGATCCAACCAAACAGATTAATGAATTTAAGTGATTGATTCAACAAAGTTATCATAAAGCATATGTGTTTATTAGGGCTGTCAAAGCTAACGGAAATTCCTTTTAAAGGCGGTAATTTTTTAAACGCGAGATTAACGCACGCACCGTTAGGTAGTTTCAGGAAGTGATGTAGAAAAGGTTGTGGTTCTGAGGCAGAAACGGACACAAAATGGATCTTTTACACGGACAGTTTAGAGTTCTGCAAGATTGTTTTATGGACAAGACTGAGGTGTTTTATCAACCAATAACTGTTAATAATGCAGGAGACTCAAACCGGCCCCAGGTCGAGGAATGGAAAATGAGATTTAAACCTATGGAGACGCGCATTTCTCAGCTGTGCTGCATTCAAGGTAGCTCGAAAATCACAACTTTAACAGTCTACCTCACACAAGGACGACTACAATATTAAGAAATAAACAAATCAGGATTCATTATCTGTTTAGAATTTAGGTGGACTTCCTAACAGCTTACATAAGTATATGTAATGATAAATATCTTGTTCAAAGAAATATAATAAAATAAAATGGATCAAATAAAAATTTTAATTCTGCGATTAATATGCGATTAATCGCAAATTAACTCAGGACACTTGTACGATTAATCGCGATTAAAAATTTTAATCGACTGACAGCCCTAGTATTTATTTATCTATTTATACATGGATGTCTTCTATTACAGAAATAAAACATTCTACTATTAATGATCTGATCATTCCATCGCCACAGCATTATCAAGGCATGATTTACACATCAGGTGTTTATACATATGTTGTCAAACCTTTATTCTTCTACATCAAAACTCTCTTTGTGTTCCACTTTGTAGTCCTTGTATAACTTTGTATTTCTTTGTTATTTCCCTTTCAATTCTAATTCAGTGTTTTGCAATAAATGGTTGGATTTGCTCTGCTGTAAACCTGCTGGCTGGCTGCTCATGTGCCATGAACGACATCAGGCTTCACACTAAATCCCTGTAGCAATGCGGCACCCGTCTTATGTTAAAAATACTCAGTCTGATGGAGCATGTGTTTCTGAGTTACCCCATGAGGAAGGAGGAGATCAAAGTCTGGCAAGTTTACTCTCCAGTGGCCACTGTGAATATTATGCTTCAGTAAAGGACATTAGGTAGATTAAGTATCACCCAGCCTACAGACGAGGCAGTCTTTCACTGCAAAGCTCATTTTAGCTTGCCACCTGCTGAAGGAAAGCCTCTGGTTGCATCTTGTCTTTAATTCAATGCAGCATCCTAAGCATGGGCGGCAGGTGACAGTGGAGAGGGAAAAACTCATTTATAACATGAAGGAAAACCTCCAGCAGAACCAGACTGGATGCCCAGTTGGGGATGGAAAAGACAGGAAAGAGGTGTCGACAAGCACCGTAACAGCGGCTTAATTTGAGCCGGATCCAGCCAGAACGCGTTCCGCCACCTCAGACATTGGATCCGGTACCTATTTTATTGGATCCACCACCCCCTGTGTCACTATAAGAAAAATTCCCTAAATAAGAAAAAATAAATGTTTGTTTCGTGTTTAGAATTGTTCTCTGTTTTGTTACTGTTTATTCCCCATTGAGGTGACACAAAAAAATCTTATGTGCAAAGCTATTTTCCCTTCTGTTACTCAGTATACCATGGAGTTTCATTTCTGCGTGTCTACATAATTTTAAATCGTACGTCCCACAAGTTGCCTCGTCGTAACCTTCGCTTTTTGTTTTTACATTGCATAGAATCATGGTGGAGTGTTTGTGTCATCCAGCTAATTTTTTGGGTAAGGCTTTACAATAGTCCGATGGATACTTAGGTTATTGCCATTTATGAAAGCAATATTGCGGTAGCCTATAGTTTTTATTTTTTTATTTTCATACATTTCATATCCAATGCTTTGTAAGTGGCACATTTTTCTTATTCTTATTTGTCAGGCCAATCTTCTGAAATTATAATAAATTGCCTATTGCCCTGTTATGCACACAGTGATGTTTGGATTTACAGAGGTTTAGTACCTTGGCCCAGAGTCCTGCAACAGGCCTGGTACCTGCGGGTGCTGTTTTGCAGGTAAAAATGACATCGAGAGAACAGAACAGAAAATTATAGAGAACAGCTGATACCAGGGACGGTAAATGATTTTTTGTTTATACACAGCAATCTCCAAATCAAATAAAGCCCCCAAATTGCAAAATAAGGGATTATAGTTGTTCAGTAGTGAGTTTAAAAGAACATTGTTCAAGTTCTACAAAAAATAAAAAACAAATAAAACATTCAAATAACGTTCTTACTGTGTTGTTGTTCCCTTTTTTTCCATTGCAAATGAAAACATAGACAAAACTATGAGTAAAGAAGATAATGTAGCCTAATTAAGGAATAACAGGGTGTTCAATTAATGCGTTAACAAGCGGGTTGGATCCTGATTTCACTGTAAGATAAACGCTGGTACCGGGTCAGGTTTGGAAATTATCTGTGTTCAGGCGGGTTTGTTTAATTGGACCCATGCAGAACTCTGCCTTGGCTGTGTGTGTGTGTGTGTGTGTGTGTGCACGCAGCCACGCTTGTTCCATCACTTCGACCCATCTTTTGAGTCGCCGGAACCCCCCCCCTCGGTGTTCCGGGTCCTCCCACTTTACAAATTAAGCGCTGACCGTAAGTCTAAGCCAGGGACACGTGCTGTGAAAGAGAAAGAAAAGAGAAACAAGTTAATGACAATGATGATGTCATATGTTCATACATGGGGAATAGAGAGTAAAGGGAGAAAAGAGCAGGGAGGTACTCGGTGCATTATGGGACGCCCCCAGCAGTCTAAACCTACAGCAGTATAACTGCAAGGATAGCTAGGGGTCACCTTAAGCCAGCCCTAACGACAAGCTTTATCAAAAAGGAAAGTTACCTTAAGAAAGCCTAATCTCAAATGTGGAGAGGGTTTGTGCTTCCTGAATCTAAAAAACTGGACTGATTGCTCTGCTTCCCATTCAGAACTCTAGGAACCAAAAGTAAACCTGCAGCCTTGAGGGCAAGTGCTCTGTTGGGAAAACGTGGAACTATGAAATCTTTAAGGTACATTGGATCTTGGTAGCTAAGAGCTCTACATGTGAGTAGAAGCCAATGAGGAGAAGCTAATATTGGAGAAATATGAATATAATGTTGATAAATGCATGAACTCATTTTTCTGCATCACTCTGCGACGTAATGTTCTTCATTTTATCATAAAACATAAAACTTTATTCACATAACAAATCTGCAGTAGAGTTTAGAGTCCAAACCGTTATATCCTTACACCCCGATCTTCAACCAGTAAACACTTCTTTCTTTTTTTTATCTGGGATTGTTGATGCATGATTCAGGGACTAAAACTCAATTATCTTGAAGGCAGCAAATGATGATGTCTGAAGACATCACTTCACTTCCTTCAGGCTCTCTTTGCGTGCAGCACCGTTGGCCGTGTGACTTAAAGATCTCCAGTCCATTAACAGGAGGATTTTCATCAAATCATTTCTCAAACAGCTCAGGCATTTTAGCTACCCGGCCACACTGTGTGTGTGTATGTGTGTGTGTGTGCGCGTGTGTGTGTGTGCGCGTGTGTGTGTGAATGCAGGAAAGTGTGTTTGTCTATGTGCATGTTCATGCATAGGCCTGCCCGCTCTGAAAGGCACATCTTACACCTTTTATCTTTTGATATACAGATTGAACATTCTCTAAATTCAAAGAGCCTCACAGCTCAGTAAATCCACCCTCCGTGGTGGGTGTGTGCATGCATGTGCGCATATGTTTATGTCATCAGAAGGTTTTGCATTAACAATAAATTTCCCCCTTTTTTTCCCCTCCGTGCCTCCCACACTTCACAGTGACATTTAATGTAAATCCTTCAGTAGCAATACAGTAGCACTACATCAGACTCATAGACACGGCTGTCCTTTCCAGAGCTAAACCTACCAACACTCACACACATGCTCACACACTCACATTCAGGCAGATTCTTTATCTCTTATCCTTAACTGCCCTCCTTTTTCATAGATTGAAATTTACCATTTAACTTTGCCTTTGATAAAAAAAAAGGAATGCTGCTTTCTGCTGCTGCCATATTAGCTGAATAAGAAAATATGCAACAATCTAACGGCACCTTCTGCTGCAGAGAAGAGCCTTCTTGTACCGTAAATTATGTATAGAGGCTTAGAAGACTCTCCCTGGCCAGAGTGGTGTTACTTTCCCCATATTACTTATTCAACATGTCTAACCTTATAGGCCCCATCAGAGATGGAGAAGTAAAAGTATTTCCTCAGCTCCCTAGGTTCTAACACAGGACCAACATAGATACAGGAGCTGGAAACCCACTGTGAGTCACATGTGTTTCCTCTCTGCATGCTCTGTCTTCTGCCTTCTTTTGGCAAGATTTCACAGATTTAAGCTGGAATGCTCTACCACAGACAGCAGAGTCCCCGAATCCGCCATATTTGTCAACAGGATGTGACATTGTTCCTTCTCTGGCCTCTGATCTGACGTATCTTTTTATGTTGTCTTCAGCAGCGGAAAATAGAGGGGTTTTTTTTCTCCCCTGAAATATGCAGAGCTCCAGCCATTACTTGGATAAGGTAATTAGTATGGAACCCCCCCACCTGGTAAGGATAATATCTCAAGTGTTCATTTCATATCATGATCCCAAGCGTGGAACAGTGGCTGGACATTTATAATTCATTTGTGTCTGTCCTTTTTTGACATATTGTCAGGGTGAAAACTCACAGCGCCCTGTCACTCTTCCTCCAGCAGCCTCTTGATGTGCCACAGTGAGAGTAGTGTCATGAATAAACATGCTGATGTACAAAAGGATGAGTGCTGTTGGAGATGAGATAGACAGTTTACATGTGTTTGAAAGGGAAGGGTTGGAGAAACGAGAGTGACAGGGTCATGGAGTTGCATCCACCAAGATCTGTTTTTATTTGAATGGTTAAAAAGGTGACTGCAGGAAATTCTCCTACTGCTACGGTGCGATGATTGAAATCCTCTGTTTTTAAAAGTTTGAATATTTTTAACTTAAGTCTGGGCTCTTTGAGTGGTAAAGACACACTGAGCTCTCAGCATTGTCAGAAATAATCAACAATGCCTTTTTGGGTTTGGAAATAATCAAATGGAGAAAAAAGAAAAACAGACTCCTGAAGCTCTGACAGCGTTTTCAGGCTTCTGCTACCTGTCAAACAATATCAAACCATGTTAAGCTACATAGCCAAAGATCCAACACCTCTCATTTCTTCTCTCTTCTGTCTGAGGGTTTTGTAAACATCAGGGGCAGGATTTCATTGTAATTCTACACCTCGCCTGAACATCTCTAAGGTTGTAAAGCATGTCTAAAAGGCCCAAATCTTGGTATAAAAATGTTCAGTAAGGGAAGAGCATTGGAAAGGATGAAAAAAAATGTTTCAGTGTAGAAGTTTGTTTGTTGATTATACTCTAATAATTCAACTCGATGGAGTTGGGTCATGAACATAAGAATGGGATGATGAAGGGCAGCAACCACCAGGAGAAGGTGGAGATGGGATGTGTAGAAGCCAGACTTGAGGAGGAGGAGTGACAGGAATAGAAGAAAGTTTTTAAAGGTAACAAATCACTGGACCAGAATTGAGATGGATTAAGTATGAGTTTGACATGATGGGGTGACGAGGCCAAACATTCGAGAATGGTCGCAGACATGAGGGAACAGATTATATTTATTGAGCTTATGCAAAAAGCTGAAGCCCAGAAAATCTCCACGTAAAATGGGGTCCATGGTTTTGATCCCGTGAAGTTCCTCCTGTCCACATGCCGAAATGTCCATGGATAAGACGATATATGCCAAGCAAAGATTTGATCAGGCAGCCGATGATAAAAATGAACTTAAAGTTCTATCAAATATTCAAATAGTAAATGTTGAGGAAAGTTTAGAAAAGTTCTTGAAGCCAGTGTAAACATTTGGAAAACCTCTAATGCCCTGACATTTGGAAGGCCTCCAGGCTTCAGTTCTCTTACCATCAATTCAACAACTCAGGGGAAAATACAGTCAGTTCAATCTAAAGGCAAAATGAATGAAGGGTTGCTTTTGGTGCAACAGCTACTCAAACATTTCATGTTCAACCAGGGATAATGTAACTTGAAAGGGTGAAATTCTCTTCTTTACCACTGTGTCATTGGAGGTGCATCCTATGCACAGCTATTGTGCCATGTCTGATGTGTCAAGGTAAAGTAAATATAGAAATGATAAGAGTAATTAGAGATTTTGGCTCTTGTGAATTAGTTTTCTGTCATTTAGCTTGTGTAAAGAAATTCCTGCAGGTTACTTGATTGATATAAATCTGAAATTCTTTGACTATCAATGCGACCTCACAACAATATGTATCCTAGCTGCACTGGTCCAGAGGGCAAAATGTTGTGGTTTCAAAACAAGGGATAATGAAAATAGTACGATGGTGACGGTCTGGTTCCCATTTCCACACTGCGATGCATCTTGCTAATGATCGCGTTTCTGTGATGATGCTGACTCTTCATCCGACTACCTCTGTCCACAATGAGACGTGTGATGAAGTAGGAGGGAGGTTGTGGGTATCATTAGCCTAAAGTCTTCCCTATGTGAGATTTTAGTTCAGCGACTTCTCTTTCCACTCACGATTCAATGCATTGTTGAGTTTAAATGTTCAAATTACACAGCTAAGCTTAGAAAAATGCATATTTTTACAGTTTACGCAATTTCATACTCAAAGATCACAGTATCATTGCAACACTGATTCTTCACAGCACTGGGAAACATCACCATCTCACAACTTGTAATACCAAAGTGTGACACTACTACGTTCTCCTCATGTGGACAAGTATTCATATTACATGTTTTCTGGTGAGACTGAACTGCAAACATGCATTTTATTCAAATCAAGTCTCGGAATTTAAATCATTTTTAACAATTGAATTTAGTTTCTTTTACGTTTTATAACACGGTGTACCACCTTTTTGGAAAGGGGGTTGTATGAATAGTATATCAGTGTATTATCAGTTAATTGGATTATGCTTTCACTGTGACATAAATGGAGAATAAACAACTTCAGCCTTGCATCTAGGGATGTCACAATTACAAATTTTCTTAGTACGATTGTCAAAAAAAAATCAATCACAATTTTACATTTATTATGTGTTAATTAGTTTCCTCTAAAAATGTGTAAAATCATATGAACACCTTATAGGTCTTTAAATTTATTTAATCTCATTAAACACATTAAGACAAAGGGATTAATCTGTGGAATTGACACTTTTTTTTAAGAAAAGAAATGTACGCATTAATGCATAAACAACAAAGTTATTACTCATGCCATATAAAAATCCGACTCTGGCAGCTTGGCGAGAGAAGTTTATTTTGTGGATGCAGGTGCTTGACAGCAGTGCACTGAATCCACCAAAAACCCTTCATCCTCCATATTTATGAAGATTCTGGCTGTTTTCCAGCCTTACATTTAGAGCAGTGGTTCCTAATCTGCGGCCCCCCAAAGAGCACAATGGCTTTGACTGTTCAGAGACATTGTGATTTAAATTAAGGCCATGTCCACACAGAGGAGTTGAGGTGTATTCGCTTAAGTTTTTTTTTTTTTTATTATTTGGGTCTTTCATTCACATGGAACCAGTGAGTCTGAAAACCAAGCATGGTTTCAACGCAGGGCGGACGGGGTGTAGGGATCCACAGGTTTTTGGTAGTTGCATGAAGGGGGTCCTCAGGAAAAATAGTCTGGGAACCACTGATAGAGGATGGCCACAGGATGACCCATTTGATATATCAAATGATCTGCCGTTGTGGTTCAGACATGATCTTTATGGGAAGAGACAATATTGAGGAATTTTTACGATTAATTAATCAGGGTGTTTAATACCATGATTAATTATGAAATCAAGTAATTGTATCCCTACTAGCAACAGTTATTTTTCTTTGTAAAATACATCTGATCCCACTTATTTCCTCAGTATATAACACAATGGCTGCAGAAAACAGTTTAGCTCAACATTTTCTGTGTAAATGATCAATTGATGGATTGCTAGCATGGATACAACTTCAGCCTCAGTTATTTACATTATTTGGTTATTTCAGACACCTTTTACAGGATATTTGTTTTATGACAACTCGGTTGGAAACATTAAAATTTTATATTTTTAATCAAATCACCAAAGGTCCTTTAACTTAATTTATTTAGCCGGTGAAGCAAGAAACAGTTATCAATATTGGTAGTCTGTGGTTAGGAATCAGAGAAGTAGTTTGTCTAACTAGGTCTGAAGTCATGAAGTGAAGGCGGATACGGAGTCAGATCAATGTTATTCCTCTTTTATTATGACCACAAGTCAGCTCAGGTGTGGAGCGTCATCCACTTCTGCCCATATGCAATATTAACTGGGATAATATTACCAAACCAGACATATCCCACAGCATTTTGAGCAGATTGTCAGATGAGTCTCACATTCGTCTGCTTTCACATGCATATGGCGCACACTCTGTCTCTTATCCTCATGGGTTGTGGATGAATGGGATGAATTGCTCAATAGTGGTCGCTGAATATGGCTGCAAGAAAGACAGAGTAAGAGGGAGATATTATCAAAAGGGGGGGGGGGGGGGTGGGGGGAATACTCCGTCTTGGTTGATACTCAAGTCATGTAGTGTGCTAGCCTGACTGCGGTATAGCAGATAGTGTCAAAGGGCGTCGTCGGACGAGGCCCAGGGGATTGTCCACTAACAGATAGACCTGTGAAGAATGTTCTCTTTGACATGCTGTCTGACCATGTGTGAATACTGACTGTTTCCACCACATTCGCCAGACTGACTGGATATTTGTGCTATTTAAAGATGAAGCAAAAGGAATTTATACATAGAGGCATCTGTTTTTATCCAAGTTTGGGTTTGTACCACAGAAAAGCATTCCAATAGGTCTGATTCAGGTGCCATTGATCTACCCTGTTTAGCCAAATTAAATTCAGGTTTGTATGTGCACTCATACAGCAGGAAATATGCTCCCCACAGGAAAAGACATTCAATAAGTAAAAGCAAAATGCAAACCATATTTTAATCAGTAGTGAAGAAGCTGTTTGTACAGCTTTTCAATGTAAAGTCATATTTCCCATTTACTTTGTTTTTCTTGTCTTTCGGTACAAATCTTTGCTGGGTGGTTGGGTTTGAACAGGTGGGAAGCTCTGAGTGGTTAAGTTGTAGTTCGGCTGCCAGTAAAAAGACTATTAGCCGTATTAATATGACATATTCTTCGTTAAAATAAACCAGAATTCTCCTCTCTGCCTTTTTAACCTTTGTGTGGTGGATGCCAGTGATTAGAAGTCAGTTTCAAAGGATTAGGAGGGAAAACAGAACAGTAGCCTGGATAGGTCAGAAGTATGTCACAGACATTATTTTCAACTGCACAGTAACAGCAACCGTCCATCTGGTATTCATGACTGTTGACTGGAGGAGAGAATCAAAATCAAAATGCCAAAAGAAGATGGCCACAGCGGGTCATGACTGGGTTCAGGTCTTCTTGCTGTGAGGTGTCGGTACTAACCATTGATGGGGGCTGTACAGATGAGACCAAACCTAATCCCAGACAAGATCATCAAATCCCTTTTTAAAATGTTCTCTCTATGATATCTGCACATGACAAACAACAGCATACAAAGCTTCCTTTAGGTGAGAAAAAAGATTTTTGTGGTAAATTTGTTTGGAGGGAATCAAAATGCTTTGGTTTAATTGCGTACCCTATTTCCTCAAATAAAATCCAGGATTCAATTAAAAGCTTGGCATCTTTTAATGACCGGAGGCAGGGTTGAAACAAACAAATAAAGGTTGGCACCCATTACAGGCAGGGAGGAGAAAAAAGAAAATAGCTTATATATTTATGTGTCATATATTTTGCATGCCGACAAGGAAAGATTGGACTCTTTACCACTTTTAAGTGATTGATATTGTAAAATAAACATGCCTTTAACAATATTGGGTTGTTACAGATTTAAATTTACATTTAGCCATCATGTTGTAATCCAAAGTGATTTTTCAAGGGAGGGAACATTCAGGCTTCACTACAGGAAGACACCCTGGCCTATACAATGGGTCCTTAATCAACTTAAATCTATTTAAATGATGAGTGCAACAAGAACAAATCTAAGCAGTGCAGTTAGAAATGTTGGGAGAGAATGTTTTCTTTGATAAAGATGAATATTTAAAGGGATACCATGTAACTTTTGGGCACTAGGGGGGGTTAATCCTGTAACTTCCCCCAAAATTAAACAGTCTTTCTCTTTCTGGCCCCCTCAGACACCATTTTCACCTTCTTACTCCGTTCAGCCATGACAAACTTTTGATCGAAGAGGAGGAAAAAGTAGCACAAAGCAGAGCCCTCTGGGGGAGCGTAAAGCAAAGCCCTGCAGGTCACATGAGCCCATGAGAGACGGATCCGCTCCAATGACTGTAAAATGAATGGACAGACCATCCGGGAGGTTTGTGAAGAGCTGAAAAGAAGCTCTTTGGGAGGTTCCAACCGTCGCCATCTTAGCAACGTAACGAG
>JBBBVU010000001.1:31402549-31427965 GCA_037177055.1 Atherinosoma microstoma | reverse complement strand
TATATATATAATTAGTTCTGTCAAAGTTAACGTGTTATTAATGTGTTAACGCAAATTCCTTTTAATGCGTGATTAACGCACGCACAGTCGCCATATTTTCAGGAAGTGATGTAGAAAAGCAGGTTGTGGCTCTGAAGCAGAAATGGACACAGAATGGATCTTTTACATGGACAGTTTAGCTTTAAAGTTCTGCAAGATGGTTTTCTGGACAACACAGGTATTTTATCAACTTATAATGCAGGACAAGGCGACTCAAACCGGCCATGGGTCCAGGAATAGAAAATGAAACTTAAACTTATGGTGACAGTCAGTGGGCGACATGCAGCTTGCAGCTGTGCCGCATTCAAAGTAGCTCAGAAATCACAATTCTAACAATTTACCTCACACAAGAACAACTACAATATTAAGAAATGTGTGTGTGAGTGTGTGTGTGTGCGCAATAGAGTCTACAATTACAGAATAAAATTGTTTTTCTTTTGCTTATGGGGGCAGTATTTTTATTGGGAATTATGACAAGTGTGGGGAGCGAGGGGGAGAGGTGCACTCGCAATTATGCTCATAGTTTAAAGCAACATGGACAGTTAGCTCTCATTAATTTAGACACTTAATTGACTGTATGTGAGGAGAAGGAGGGCATTTCTTTGCTGGCATTTGTCTAACTGGTCTGTGGATACTAATTGGGGACATTCTCACCAGTATGTATAATCTAAAAGCCACCAACAGACCCAGTACACCTCAGCCAAGTTCATTTAAATTGGGGTCTAACAACATGATGAAAAGGAAAGCACAGCCACAAAATGACTACATCTGCTTAGTCCCAAATGGAGATGGTGTTTTTGCTGAGACAAATAAATAAAGACACAGAGAGAATTGGGAACTCCCACCTTCAAGCCTTATAGGATTGTGTTAGATTGTACCTTTTATTTTTTTTCCATTAAGCATAAAAGCATGAGCAGCATATTTTGTACGCTTAAATCCACTGTGGACTGGATGAGCTGATGGAAAAAATGTGTCTGTATTTCTAAAAATGTACTTTTACTCTGCTAAAGGCCTTATCAGGAGAGATGACTACAAACTACTTTGGCAAAGGTCATTTTTTTGTATCAATTTCTTTTCTTGTAGTTTGCTCTTCTTCTGATAGCTGCTTATATATTCATGAAAAATACACCCACCATTCTTTTTGTGTGTCCAGAGTGCAGGAACCAAGTACAGTTTTAGTTCTTACATCTTCATTTTATGGGGGCTTTTAAATTCCTACGTTATGATATCCACTGTATAGGTCTCCAGAAGTCTGTTTGAAGGTTCCCTCCTGTTCCTCTACACTGTCTCCTGCAGCCTTTCCATGCTCAGGATGGGGGACTGAATCCATTTGTATCCTCAGCGAAGCTACAGTTTGTGCATTGATGTTATTTGACCAATGAGGATTAGAATGAATTAGATTTAATTAGATTATAACAGATCAATTAGATTACATTGGATTACCGTAAATTGGATTCTATCTTTAAAAGTGCCTTGATATGACTGTTTGTGAATGTGGCAGATGTCAAAAGTCTTACACCACTTTTCCTTGTCTATAAAAACAGACCAGCATATTATCAATGGACACCACAGCCACTCTGAATACCAGCTATCTTTACCAGTTTTAAAATCGCAACATTGGCTCCCCGACCATTCAAGGATTAATTTTAAGGTTCTTTTAGTGGTTTATAAATGTCTTAATGGTCTTGGGCCTTCTTTTTTAACTTGTTTTTATATTATGTTCCTTTGTGGACCCTAAGGTCCTCTGGTACTGGCCTTTTAGTTGTTCCTAAAGTCAGGACTAAAACTTGCGGCGACGCCTCGTTCCACCACTGTGGCCCTCGTCCGTGGAACATCCTGGAGAACCTCTTGGCTGCAGAGACCGTCCATGTTTTTAAAAAGATGTTTAGACATTTTTTTTAGCTTAGCTTTTAACTGAATTTCTTTTTATCTTGTTTAATCTATTTTATTACTATTTTTGTTTTATTTATTTTATTTAATCATGTACTTATTTATTTAAAAAACCACCTGTTTTTGTAACGTTTTCAGTTCTGTTTTTTGTGGCTTTGTTTTACCAAGGCACATTGTTTTTATGAGCTCCTCTGCCTAAACTTTCATACTTGTCGCTTTTATTTGTTCTTACTGCTTTTAGGTTTATTTGATTTTCTATATTTTTAAAGGCCCATTCCTTAACTTTTCAACCTTAAAACTCTGTGTTCCGGACTCGTTTGATGGCACCGTGACATCTATCGTGTGCATTTCTAGAGCCGTCAATGCCCAGCAGTGTCCCGTGGGTGCGAAACCGCACTATACAACTTTTTTCATGCGGGACGATTGCGTAATGTTGCAGTTGAATTTCGCTCTGCATATGCATCACACGCTAGCAAGTGGATGTAAACAAGCGGCCGTTTACTGTGGCAGATTCAGTAAAGAAACTTTAGAAGACATTATCAGGGGAAGGGAGGAAACAAAGGAGAGACAGAGCAGGAGATAAAAACAAGAGTCAAGACAAGACTGTTTTTTATTGTCTGGACAGAGTTCACAGTACAGGTAGGATGCAAGATGGATGCTAAATTAGCTGCCTATAGGGGGCGCATCACTAAGAAAATGGGATGGGTTAAGTAGTGTGTCTTTAACTCCAATGTTTTCCCCTTGGGGATCCTCTACGCCGGCAGCTTTGCCTCCTTGGTCTGCAGGATTGTTGCCATGGTGATGGCTTTTGTCTGAGTGTCTGAGGGCCCTGCATTGCAGCCCTAATGGCTGTGGTGTGGACATGCCCAGAACTGTCCTCTCCCTGCGGTGGCGGCCTCTGTGGTCATGGGTGGCTCCTGGTGTGGACGGGCTTTGGGAGTGTGAGTGTGTGTGAGAGAGACGGTAGGTGTGTGTTTTTAATTCCTATTTTATCTTCTTTTCAGTGTGCATATATTGTCGCTTTTATGTGCATTTTATTATGTAAAGCACTTTGTGCTACTCATGTATGAAAAGCTCTTTATAAATAAAATTTGGCTTGATTTGATTGTTTATTACTAACTGAGATACTAACCTGCAGGGTTTTGTGAAACACACATAACTGTGAAGGCATGAGAGGGGGAATTCAGATGTGACTATTCATTTCAAGTTTTGGAAATGCATCAAGAAAAGTACTTTGTGGGAAATATGTTGCTCCCATCGACACAATAAGTCCTGTGATGTACACGATGGCGGGTTCTTCTTCATTAACCATGCATAACACATTCATGTCTTCTGTGATGGATAACTTCATGACACCTCAGTAGATTTCACTGAGGCACTTGACCTTTATCAGCCCAGCCCCTCTTCAATATACTGAGCAATGAAAGGCTCCCTCTATTTAATACATGATTGCTTCTGTCAAAAGCTAGCAGTGGGCATGAGAGAAGATTTACTGGGATAAAGCTGCAAGAATTAGCATGTTGCTCAAAGAATCAGATTAAATGCCCTTATGAAATAAACACAGTGTTAAACAGCAAGATATTTAAAAAAAAAAAAAAGAAGCATTTGTTCCCAGAATAAATGCAGGTCAATGATTTTGAGCCATTATTATTTAAAGACATGCATTTTATCGTTAAAGCTTGGCTAATATATAAATGAGCTTGTTTGTTGTCCAGCAAATAACAAATAGTCCCTTTAGTATTTCTTACACACATTTTGATATCTGTGGAACTTCATGGTAAATAATATGTGGGTTAGGCAAGTTAGTAGCAACACAGGAGTTATCCAGTTTGTCAGCTCTGTTGTAATTGGGTTGGCTTTGATCTCTGAACTCAGCAGGGGTTGCTGCTTATGATCCATCCCAAGAGGAACTTCCTCTGTGGGCTTCCATCTGCCCTGAAACCTCCAGGTTCTCATCCTTTCCCATAACTGAAAAAGGCAAACCCACTAGCAAAGTCTGACATGAGAGCTTCTCTGTTACTTGAAGGTCAATAACTGTTTTTTCTGTCTCTGGCATTGAGCAGCTAATACTTTGCACCAGTATCTTCTGGGATTTCCTTCCTTACAGTTGAAAGGGTTATTACTCATTTCACTTTTCTTTTACTCCAATTATATTCTTATTTTAATTTACAGTGAAAAATCTCATTACTGGCTTCTTTTGAAATGACTACTCTATTTTCAAATCACATGTTTTGTACATGAAAAAGGATCAAATAAAATACTGTGGTTCCAAAGAATAAATGAGGGCTGGAACTGATTATTTTAGCAGCTTTTAGTTATGCAAACGGTCTAATGTTTCAAGACTGTTATGTATTCATCAGTCAAGGTAGACACAGAATTATAGCTGACCTAAAACATGTGGAAAAGGCCTGTAGGCTGTACACGACTTGTCTACTCGGTCTGTTTATAGCGAGTCATTTTGTGGTTCTTTTTGAAATTTTCAGAGAAATTTCTCATTCACCATCTAGCACTAAACCAACTGTGCACTACATCTGTTGAAAAAGAACATTATGCATTGTATTCTGGAGCCAGTAACTGATGATCTTGCTAAAGTTAGCTAACACTAAATTGCATAGCATTCTTCAGACCTCACAACCATGAGGTGACTCATGTCTTTTTGTTCCTGACATTCAGAACTCAAAAAAATCATAAGTAATATCTGTGGAAAGTACAGGAAGCATAAATAAGTTGTTGGCTATAGTTGCTTCCAGTGTTGCGCATGAACCTGTTCATTGAACGCGTTTGTTTTTCTGTGAATGTTGAACTGAACAAAACATATTTGCAAATAAAGGACTTTAACGTTGGGATGGCACCATCACTATTACTTTGATTTGTAGTTAATTTGTTTCTTTTTCAGGTGCTGTATGACCTGGGCCCAGTGTGCCCTGCTCCTATTTTTTATGTTTGATATCTTCTATTTAATACAAATGTAGCAATTAGGGTTTTGCTTGTAAGTGGTAGACTAAGTATTTCTAAAACAGAAAAAACTTCATTTGATAGCTGCAAATTTAACAAATTTGTTTTAATAAATTGTCTTTGTTGCAAATACCGAAACTAACTGGATTGGGACAGTTTATATCTAGATTGCAATTGCTCAAATGAAGCAAGGTGACCCTCCAAATAAATATCTTGTATGCATTTAATGCCATTGGAATGCCAATCAGATAACGTTTTATCTAAAATGGATGGCATAGATGCATGGTTATAACACGTAGATGAGAGAATAGATATATTAGGGATGTTGTATGATTTTTTTAATTTGAGAAATAATTTTGATTGAATTTCTCACAACTATACTGTGACTTAAAGACTTAATAGCAGAAATTGATTTATTAAACCGAAGAGATAATGATGTACAGTTTAATTAATGACGGCATTTCCAATTTTAGCCACAGTTGGACAGAAAGAAGTGATTCATTGTTTGGAAATGCTTTCATAGATGCCCAGTAATAATTTTTGAACATTGGAAGACCCAAAAGGCATATTTTTATGAAATAAAATGGCAACACCCCGAGCATGAGAATTAAAAGGTGCATGATGCACCTGAGATATCCAGCTGGGTTTAAGTTTATGTTCCTTACTTTTACAAAGATGAGTTTCTTGCTTTTAGCAAGAAAAACTTATCCTTTAATGAATTTAAATATGAATACACTTTTCTAATTTGAATGTTGTTACCAAGTCCCCTAACATTCCATGAAACTAAGGTAATTTTGTTATGACAATTCGACATTATAGAAATTCAAGAGAATGTACCTTTATATGTAGAACATACGCCATTAGTAAACTGAGACACAATTGTAAACAGTAAACGCCTCTCTCTTCAACATTCACATCCAGATTCACTCTCACATACATACAAAAACACCCATATCTCTCCACCCCACCCTCGCCCCATCCATGTTGTACATATAATAGTTGTATAGGGCAAGATCTCCATTTTGACATTGTCCAAAAATGCATTTCTAGAACGTCCCCCCTATCTCTCAGTCTCAAAATCCCCAACCCCATCAATGAAATGCAGGGGCAGGGCACGCGCCAATAGTCCACGGTCGCCACAAGCAACAGGCTAGCAGCAGTGTTTTAAATCTCCTGCATCCTCAGGTGAGCTAATAATCATTGTTGAATGTACAAGTCTGCCCTCTGAGGTCTTGGCGTGCCGTCCTAGTGTTGGTGTTGATTAGTCTGTGGGAGAGGTGAACACTTTTACCTGATCGTTGTATTCCACATGCAGCCAAGCTGGAAAACGTAGTGTGAACTTGATCTTTTTCTCTCATTAGGTGTTCATTACCTCTCGGAAGACGTGTCTTTGTGCCGTCGCCTCTGCAGTGTAGTCCGAGAATACGTACACACGTAGCCCGTTGTATATCAGCTCCTGTTCTCGGCTTAATCGAAGAAGTAGCTCTTTGTCCTGGTAGAAGTGAATCCTTGCGATGATGCTTTGTGGGCGTTTGGCGTCCATACTTCTAGGTAGCGGGACACTGTGCGCACGGTCCACTATCACTGGTTTGGAGAAGTTCCTCGTCCCAAACAGCTTCGGTATAAGACCCGTAACCAACTCCGTGGGTTTCCCCTTTTCTTCTTGCTATGGTATTCCCACTATTTTTATATTGTTGCGTCTTGAACGGCCTTCCAGGTCGTCTATTTTAGCCGCCATCCTTTCATTGATCTTTTGTGCTTCAATTAGTTTTTGTTCAAGGACAAGTATGCGATGCTCGTCATCAGCTCCGTCTCCTCCACCCTCTTGGTTAATGCTGTCTGGTTGATTGCAAGGGATTGGAGCTTCTCCTCAAGTAGGTCGAAGCGCTTGTTCCAAGAACCTAGTAGTTTATCCAGCAGCTTTTCCACCAGGGTTGACTTTGCTCTTTCAGTATCAGGCTCGAGTTCATGCACAGCACCTGTCTCTGATTTCTTTGTTTGCTTTTTGGTCGGCATAATCCCAGGTGTTT
This sequence comes from Atherinosoma microstoma, assembly GCA_037177055.1. Taxonomy (NCBI): domain Eukaryota; kingdom Metazoa; phylum Chordata; class Actinopteri; order Atheriniformes; family Atherinidae; genus Atherinosoma; species Atherinosoma microstoma. Next base: position 31,421,051 of record JBBBVU010000001.1, on the reverse strand, counting down.
GTATTTAAGCAAAATGTGACTCACCAAAAGTGATTACAAGGCCTAAAGTTATCCTCGTATATTTTGTTGGTGAAGAGGCAGAATTTGGCAGTAAATTTTAAGTTTTCACCGGAGTTGTTTGCACAGGCAAACTACTGCATGCACATCTTAGCCACGCCCCCCTGCCCTGCTCCTATTTAAGATCTTCCTCTGTTTGCAGTCAGTAGACATGTCCCATTTCAGGGTCTGCACACTACAAAGTGCGGATTCGTCGGTGTAACAATAGGAACTATTGGTTAATCTAAGTTGTAGCAGAAGTTTCCACCTGTGTTGTTTGCTATACGGACTGGTAAAAGTGTGACACAGGAAGTGTACAGGCACAGGCGTTAGCACATGTAACCTATGATAGTTGCCCGAAAGATAAATAAATCCTACTACCCGTTGGGTAGGAAAAAGACATTCTGTGGTCCAAGTGTGGGAGAAAGACGGACATAAACAGATGGCTGCACACGTCACAGTATGGAGTACTGTCCCAATTCAAAGCCTCCAAAGGATCCACCGTCTAAACCCGCTCTTTGTTTGGCTTGACATGAAGGCTACTGGCGATGTATCTTCGCTGCCTCTTTTCTCCCATAGTAAATTTCTGACAAGATTACAGGCAGAGCCACGGCTCTGATGACGGGCAGCAAAGTACAGAGGAGTACGTTTTTAACTGTATGTAAGTATTTTTTACTTTAGAGATGTGACGGGATATAAAAAAAGAAACTTGAAGTTTGTTAAACTGTGACATTAAAATCATGTAATATTTAATATTTGTTGATTTGTAAGTGGTTAATGAAGTGTTTACTGGCTTTCTAAAAAATTTTTTTTTAACAAAGCCAGCCACTGAAGCAGATTTTAAAATGAGACTTTTAGCGGACATTTCCGGCACCATTTAGTTTTTTCTTTAATGCACTTATCTGAAGTAAAATGTGGGAAGAATGACAACGCTTTCATGTCTGCAAATGCTGAGCAACAGGGGACTGTACCACTATGGGAAATGATCACACACTAGGTAGGCTGTCTCATTTCACGAATGAATAAACGGCTTTGAAGTGCGCAGTCTACGGAGGCCACTCTGTAGCCTTTGTAGGCTGCGCACTTTGTAGTGAGCAGACCTTGAATTGGGACATAGCTAGAGTGTCTCCCAGGGTTGGGAGGTCACCTTGGCTTGAGAAGGCGCTGCATGTTTTGTTTTGTTGCTACACATACATTTCTATCCATCCATGCATAGCTTACACGACTGATGTCCACTTTTTACACGTTCTTTTCGTTTAATAAAGTATATTTTTGTATTGAGCCACTTTGTGACTGCCTCCCTTTTTGTTGCAGCCTTTAAGTCTGTAGCAACGTGAACTTGTTCAGATTATGTGAGGTCCCACAACAATTGTTGCTTACATGTCCCTGGTGCTACACCTACTTTCTATTCTATAGTAATTTAGCAGAAGCTTTTATCCAAAGCGACTTACATCTGAGTACACCAGTAATGGTAAAGTGTCTTGCCCAAGGACAGAACAATTGGGACACGGGATTTGAACCGCCAACCTTGCGGTCATTGGACGACCTGCTCTACCACTAGAGCCACTGCCGGCCCTACTTCAGACTACGTTACCCACGATGCACTGCGCACTCAAGCGTAACAAACAAGGAAGGCTTCATGGCAACATCAGGGCAGTCCTGCTCTAAAACGGAAGGCGCAGTTGAAAAAGGTGGCGCTCCAAACACAGCGTGCCCATCAGATGCCTCGTCTGCTTATGATTATTTATGGAATATTAGTACTGTCTGAAAATTAATTTTAACATTTCTGTGTTAATTATGTCCGCCTGCACTTAAAAACAATTCAGAACGTCAGCTTCTAATTTGAAAACAGGTGGAGTTGAAGCATCTGTCCAGTGTGAGAAGATATCCTATAATATTTCTAGATTTTGTTGCATTGTTTTTCTTGCTTTAAATTTATTGAAGAGGTGAGCTGAAAATAGCTTTATAACCAAAAATGACCTGTTACACTGAAAAAGGTTATTTTTTGTCTTTTGACCACACATCTGTTATGCATATCTATTTAGTGTGATAAAATATAAGGTCTAGTGTATTGAATTTCATAGCACGACACAACACTTAAATTTTTCTTCCTCAAGTCCAGTCTTTCACTCACTTCTAACATAAAAAATAATTGAAATGAACTTTGAACTAGTTCAAAACTGAAATGGTGAACTATGAACGTGAAATATTCACTTTAACCTGTGAGACCTGATCTTTGAACTTGCTCATGGGAAGGACAAACTTGGACAACACTGGGGGCTTCATCAGTTGTCATGTTCTGACAAATTTGCTTCCCTTTAAAAAAAAAATGTCATTGCAGATTTTGTTTATATTAAATGTTTGAACGTATTGTTAACTTATTTTGTGTTCCCAGTTGCAACCTAAATTAATCAACCCCCCCATTGCATTTTATGTTTATTGGCAAAATTCAAGATTTTTCAAGTGTTTGCAACAAACAAATTACATTAGGATAGTGTGAAAAGGATTTTCTCCAAACTTAACACTTAATTCTACTTTTAATGAATACTCAAAATTATTCAACCCTCTAAATAAAAGACCACACATGTGCAATTTATTTTACATTCGGTCAAGAGACAGTCACTAGGGACGGGAGCTCATGCTTGTTTAGATTGAGGTCAGGGTGGGGGGGGTGGAGTTGTGGGGAGAGTTTACTTGTGCTCTGTGTGTGTGTGTGTGTGTATGTGTGTGTGTGTGTGTGTACACTTATGATTACATGTGAAAGAGAAAATGAGGTTTATTATTTAAATTTCTGTTACTGTTGTATGAATATTTTTAATTCTTTTTTTAAAAAATGTTTTTATCATGTAAAGCACTTTGTGTTGCTTTGGTATGAAAAGTGCTTTATAAATAAAATTGAATTGAATTGAATACCTTTAAAAAAATGTATTTTCCTCTTGTACAAAAAACAAACAACCCACTTATGCCAACACTTAAAATTGAAAATATGAAAATGGAACATTTCATTTATGACTAAGGAATCACAACGAACAATCACTCTTTGTAATTTATAGACAGATTGATGCCAAGCTCTGGTAATCAAAGTACCTAAACAGCGATATAATGAGAGACATGTTCTGCATGAAATGCAGTCCATACTGCTGAACAACACATACGCTCAGCGCATCACAGATGCTTTCATTATGCTCTTGCCACTTGACAAACTTCTACATATCAGCAGGGCTTAAAGTATTCTGCACACCGGACAATAGTCACGTTAAGTTAATCTACAAATGGTGTGAGAGGAACACAGCTTTGCTCTCAGTTAAATAACCAATCAGAAGTTGAGCTGGCCTTGGAAAATGACAGGTTGAGAGATCCAGGCTGCTCAGAGAGCAGAGACGTTTATGAATAGCTGTAAACGTAGGATACAGTACGTCAGTTTTGTTGGTGGGATAGAGGGTACGTTTTTGAAGCCTGGTCATTATCGATTACATATGCTATATATATTTCTTAACACACGCTCTCTACGTGCTGGTGAGAATGTGGTCACCTGCATGTGCAGGCATTTGTGTGTTTGCGTATCAGGATGGGAGGACAATTGTTAACCCGTGACCATGTACAGTCAGAAATAACATGCTGTCGTTTAAATAAGATAAACATCAGGCCGTTTAGATTGTAAACTGTTGCTGAGCGTGGATGGAGAAATGATCAGACGTCAGCCTGGTGTTGATTCCACTTTAACCACATTAGACCAGGTTCTGCTGAAAAACAACAAGACTGAGGATGTTCATATCTGGACTGAATTATTCTACAGAGCGTGTAGATTCATTAACACACAGATTCTGATTTGTGAAACCTTTGTTCTATTTATGAAGATGCATATACGGCTCATTTTATTTATTCATGTATTATTTGCATCTAGACCACATGAGACATGGGGTAATTCACAGAAGCCCCCACCCCCACCTCCCTTGAACTCAGTACAACATCAAAAGCTTAACATACAAAAAAAGGGCTGTCATTAAAAATGTAATTGTGACTCATTACAATTTGTAAGGATTAACATTTTCCAATCTAATCTAAAGATCTTGTCAGAAGAGAAATAGTGTCTTTTAAAGGTACTCTAGAGGACAGCGGGGAGGATTGGGACAGCCAGATGGATTTCATATACAAGAGCGACAGATTTGTCATGGAAAATCTGAATCATACATCAACCTCTTCTAAATCTAAGGCTAAGAGGTGGATTCACCCGGAGCAATTTCTCCACCTGGGAATGAGTTGAAATACATTATTATCTCTATAGGTAAAAATGAAGCAGCTTTCCGTTTGTGCCTGCTGGAGCTTTTCCACAGAGTTTCAGGCGTTACATGAGTTGTTGGAAACACTGGCAGAGGAGAACACCAGCCTCAGAGTCAGTAAAATCCCTCACAGAGGGGATGACCCGACTCTGACGAAAACAAAAGGTTAAAGAAATGGTGATTGATCCCAAGGCGCGCAGCATCAGGGACAGCCTGGCGCAAGCTGGAGAGGAACCTTGAGACGACAATCAAAGCCTTCATCCAAACTCACCTGAAGCTTCTGGAGGAAGTTCACCGCCTGGGAGGAGACAGACCCGACGCCAACATACCTACTCTGGTTGTGGGAAGTTTAAGGGCAAGAGACTGAGAGGGATGGATTTCAGCAGGAACGACCATTTTCCTAAAGAGATCCTCAAGGGAAGAAGGAGCTTGTTCCCTACTGCTAAAAGGCTCCCAAGCTGTCATCACTTTCGATAAATTGCTTATTTATAGCCTTAGACTAGACTAGACTGAAAGACTTACTGCGACCCGAACATCACTCCTTGGTTCTACTGACTCCAGGTGATTGGCACCACTCATTTGGCTCACTGTAGATATTATACACACTAATTAGCAATTAGCAAACTAAACTAAACAATAACTCACAACAGTTATCTCTCTGCTCTCTCCACAGGTTTGATTTTCACCTTGATGGGTTTTTTTTTCTTCTCATGATGGTTTTGTTTATTGTTTTTCTTCTCTCTTCCTGTTCCCCAGATAGCTGCCATTTCAATATAATGCTAATAATGTTTAAAGCACATGTAGACAAACACATGACGCACACGCAGACAGCATGCAGGCACACAGCAACACTCACCCACAATTCCCACAAACACACACTCAACGCATGTGGAGTCACTAATGGAAGCTTCAAATACTCGGGTTGATCCACTTTTAAACACACAAAGACACACAACATCCATGCACCCAAGGATACATTTATACACACACACGTGATGACCATTACATCATCACTTAAAGATCCTGATTTCCTCTGTTATTTTCAAAGGGAACGGTCTTTGTATATAAAAAACAATGACCTACCGGGAACATCAGCATGTGTTCTTTGGGAAGCAGGAGCGGCAGTAATGTGAGGGGAAAATAACCTCCTTTTCATCACAAAAGAAAAAGAGGGAGAGCTCGAGAACATCAGAAATAGAACTTCAAATTAAATCACTAGAGGATGCCTGCAGGGTCTCTCCAGAAGAACACATATGCTGAACAGTATAACAGGAACTAAACTGAAAATGAATGAAATAATTGATTAGAAAACTCCGTTTCTGCCGCAAAGACGTTGCTTGGAGAACTTTGAACATTGCAACCAATTTTGATGAATTTGGGCTAATCAATAAAAAACAAGAGAAGAAATCAGGATTCATCAGGAAATAAAACTAATGATCCTGGCACTTTTAGGGATTTCTATTAATATTTATCATAGAGTGATCCACCAGACAATAGCACTGATCGATTTCTCCGTAGCATCAACCTTCCAACATTACAACATGAACAGGGAATAGCTTTGGATGCGCCTCTCTCAATAGATGGAGCTCTAAGCATGCCCAGTAATAAAGACCCTATAGTGACAATGGCTTTCCAGTACAATTATATCAAGAATTTTCATAAAACATTTGAAATAAAAAAAGCGTAAAGTACCTGGAAACATGAATTTGGCTAATATTACCCTACTCTCAAAATAAATAAAAAAATACCCCACACTTCTACTCAGTTGATGCTCAATATCGTTAATAATGCATGAGATAGAATATGAATGCAATAAGCTTTTGGGTTTCCTCTGGCCAACCTGTAGGTCAGGTTTTTTATATGCTTCTTCCAGTGATGAAGAAGGACCAGAAGGATCAGGAGCCACACCCGACCCAGAACTGAAGCACCTCAAGCTGGATTGCATTGAACATTCACATCCTGAACCCTAGAAAAATTCCCAGTGCGAGCTGGGTGGCGAGCCAACGGAACTCTGAATATAAGTGTGTGCGTAGTCTCATTTCCCGGGTGGTAGGACCAACGAACACTGGCACACTGACACTGGATCTGATGACTGACAGAATACTGATTCAACCAAAAAGGGCCCCAACGAGCTGTAAGACTGATTTGGGAACTGGGTTTATTTCTTTTTTTCCCCAAACCTCTCTTGCCGGCTTTATTATTTTATGAATTTATATACACTGTCTTAACTAAAGTGTTACATTGTGTGTTACTACATTGTTATTGTTTAAAGAAGTGAGCACAACAAACTCTACCACTGTTTGTCATTATTGAAGTCCAACCACTGGCACATTTGGGGCAAATATTTTTTGTTATCAGGGTTTGTACATATGTATGTTTTACTGTTGCCTCATGTCTACTTCAGTCATGAGTAAATTAGAACTGGTTCTCAATTGACCCACCTGGTTGAATTAATTGAATAAAAGTGGCCACTGAGTGTGTAGCATAACCCTCAAAGAAAAGGTCGTTTTTATTTATTTATTTTCTTAGAATATTTTTTTCTTTCTCCACTTTTTCACTGTTTATTGAATAATATACTTCATACTCCACCATATCACCTTGTCTCTACCATGACCTCCTCCTCTTTTTCCTTTGGCTCCCTCTCTCATCCCAACTTTCCCTCTTCCTCCAATGTCATTCATTTATGTTGAAAACAGGTTAACAGTTTGTTTTTTTTAAACTGTAATCCCGATTGTTGTATTTATACTGAAGCCCCTTGTTTATGCCTGGTCACATGAAAGTTCATGCTTTGAAATGTCAAGGAAGTAAGATCATGAAACTCTGTTATTGTGTGTTTGCTAAAAGTGCAACATCATGCCTATAGGTAAGAAAATCTGAACTGATCTGTTCCTTTCATGTAAGTTTTAGCTAACTGTGTGAATTTTTTTAATTTCAGTGTTTAAGCCATTATTTTAAAAAATAAAATAAAAATTGGATTATTAATGATAATATGTTGAGATACTGCTGTGAATCAACAGTAAAGTTCCTTACAGTGTGCGACAAGGGCACTCAAGTGAGCATTCATCACAAATCAATTCCAACTGTGCTTCCATCATTGAATATTATTTTAATTATGGAGTAATTAATACCACATTATATCCTTGTATGGCTCAGAGGGCCATACTCCTTTTTTTTTTTTTTTTCCAGAGACAGATATAGTTGCAACTTGCTAGAGCTTCGGATTAAGTCCTGCAGGAGCTGCTTTGCTGTTTGTCTGCATCCCTGAGAGAGAGGCTGTCATTCATAGCCACACTGTTTATTTTTTGACCTTTGCATATGTTGTATTCGTCTGTCCTTTGGCTGGCTTTTGCAATTGGAGCTGTGTCCTCAGAGGCAAAGCAAGGAGGATGAGATGAAAGATACATACAGGCGCACGCAGCATGAGGGAGGTAGCTGGAGATCTGCACCAGAGAGAGTTAATTAGGATCTCCCTTTCCCAAGCAATCACTCTGTTCTTGACATTTCATCTCACTTTTTCCTCAGCAAATCTCCCTACAACTTACGGAGACGGGCAGAGACAGAGAGGAAGTGCTTGACCTTGGTTAGATGTTGTGCTGCTTTGCTGCTTTCAGCCCATATCAGTCTGCCTGCCCATGATAACGTTCAACATGAAACTCTGGAATAATCCCACAGCTCTTCAAGCAACCTGTCTCAAGCAGCCTGCCTACTTTCACCTGAGTGGAGCAGGCCCCCCATCCCCTTCTTATTTTTTTGTTTTTGGTTCTTCCTGCAGAAAATCCATTATTTTGTCGAACAAGCACACATATAGGTGTTCCAGAAACACATTTCAGAAGGTCTCAGGCTTCACGGTAGCAAAAAGGGGTTAGTAAAACACATTCATCCAGAGATCAGTCCCAATGTTGACGTAGTCAACGCACAGCAATTCAATAAATGAACATAACAGACCACCGTTCAGTTTTTTTCTTTCTTTTCATGACAATAGAAAAATGAAACATAATCATAGCCTGACTAAATTGAAAACCTTTAGTCTTCAGCATGAAAGAGAGAGATATGATGATTGAAACACAACAAGCGAAAGGACAGGTCTGAGAGAGACAGAGCAGGAATGTGCGTGACGGGAGGTAAAATGTGTTTATTGTCCCCATCTTCCTGTCTGTCATTTGAAATTGGAGAAGGCAGACTGTATTATTGGACACCAGTGCCAGTCCCAGCCAATGATCTGGCTCTGTGATAGATCTCTTTAATGCACACTTTATAGCTAGCAATCCCCCGCTGAGGATTTTTCAGAAAGCTGACAGAGTTGTTATAGGTAACCTGCTCGCAGAGAAAAGGGGAAAATTGCTCTTCAGAAATGACTCCAATCCAAAGCTTTAAAGCAACCTTTCAGTCCTGAGAACCTCTTTTTTTCTTTTGGGGGGGTTTCTCACCTTTTAAAGATTTTATCATGATGGGAGCAACAACAGAAATAGAACGAATACGAGTGATTGCGACAATACTAGTGAACTGTGACGAACCGCTTGCCCTCCGACTCAGACTTTTACAAACATTCTTTCCTGTATTTATATTGTCATACATCAAAACTTTTTTTTTCTGCTATACCCGGAGATCTCAGGGGGGGTCTTAACGCCGGTGACAAGCATTTGGCAGACATTAGCAGAGGTTTGGCTATGTTACTATTTCACTCATTAAAACCTTTGTTTGTGAGCAGGTCAGCTGGGTTCTGACAGGTGTCTGTGAGATGAATGGCCATGCTTTAAAACGGACACATGCTTTCATCCACACCACCCTGCAGGGGCAACAACTGCCAATAGGAACAGTACCCATGCAAATGAGGGTTGCTAACCCTGCCATGCTTAATTCATAAGTCAGCTGCTGTGACCGATGATGAAGCTGCACAGTTCTACAGTCCATTTGTTGGGTTTTGATATAAGCCATAATACATTTTCAGTCCAATGTGTCTGATATCTTCAGCTCAGAAGCAAAGTTCTTATTGATTTGCATAATTACAGTTATCCAGTGTTTTCTGGGTGTTGTTTAAGGAACACCGCTGATAGACAGCTTTGATTTGACGCATTATTAAGACTGTTTCTATGATAGAGGCCACCTCTTGATTTTTTGACATTGCTAAGGAAATGAGAGCAAACAATGGATGAATTTTGGTCACTGGTTATTTTGCATTGTGTGATCCAAGTTATATTTCAAGTTTTCTGATTGAAAGTTTCTTGTGAGTTTTCATGCAGGCTCAGATTTAAAGGGAAGAAATTGTAATTGTTCAAAACCATTTTCCGTTGATTTCACTATTATACGAGAGTAAAGTGGTTAAAATGTACGAAAGCACAAAATGATCCTGGATATTTTAAAAATTGAAGTAAATGATCCCACTTTGGTCAAATTATCGCCGTCTGCAGATGTGGTACATTCGTCAAAAGTAGTCAGGAAGTGAATACGTTCATGGGCAATAATGGACAGAAGAGACATGGAGGTATAGATTTGCAGTACCTGTCAAGTCATCTTCTGTTGCATGAAATGCCATTTCAGTTCTTCAGTCTGTCATAATGTCTTGAAACCATCTGTGAAAAGACTTGATTGTCGCATTAGGGGAGAAATAGTCGTCCAGATTGGTTCGATTTTCAGCTGTTTGAATGGATGCTGCCAGAGTACCCCGTTTATTGAAAAAGACCAATGAAAAACCAGAAAATAAGGGGAAACAGTCTTATTACATTTTATAATTTATAAAACTGTGTGAAAATATGTACTTTTTAAATGGTTGATTATTTTAATAACATATTAATTTATTTATATATTGTCCCCACCATGGGACACATTTATGGTGCGATCCTAAAAAAAAAGTTGACAGGTGAAATATTCTCAAGTTTCAGCTCTTGCAAAAACATAGTTTCCAGCAGCTACATCAGTTTCACAGGTTTAATCTCAAGTTACTTTTATGATTAACACAATGGATTCAAACAACCTGCAGGCGACTTAAAGATAAAAAAAAAATATGTCAAAATATTCGCTGTAATAAGATTTAGAGCTGTCTGGGACACAGACAGAAACACAGCTCAGCAGCAAACAGCTGTGCACGGCTGCAGAAGCAGTTCTCACACTCACACGACGACTTCACACACACAGGGAAGTTATTTGTCCTGTTTGTGTGTCAGCTTCGCAGTAAAATGCTCTGCAGTTACAGAAAGTTGGTTCAATTCACGTTGACAGGGTACCGTCATCAGAGGGAAAACCAAGTGCAGTGTCGAGTCACGCTTTTTCAAGCAACAGAAATACTCAGTTTTAATTTTGCACTTAATACTCTTGTATGGGCACTTTAACTTTAGTAAGGCTATACCCACATGTATTGTAATGAGTGTTGCTGGAGGTAGAGAGGGCAGTGTGTATGTGGAGAGTGAGTGGGTGTAATGGCCTGTCTTGATTACCTGAGTGGGCTCACCGGATTGGCAGGCTGAGTGTGGGTTAGTTGGGGTGGGGTCTTTAATCCCGGACAAGTTAAGTAACTTTCTTAAACTATTTAGCATTTTGTGTGTGTGTGTGTGTGTGTGTGTGTGTGTGTGTGTGTGTGTGTGTGTGTGTGTGTGAAGGGTCATATATGTTTTATATATAACGGTTGTTTACCTTGCCAGGTGGGGAGCAGTTAAAGGTTGGAGAGTGTTGGGTCAGGGGGTGGGCGTAGCGTGCCTTATTTATACCAAGTGTGGCTAGATTCTCTTTGTTTGATGTCAGAATCCTGGATTGGATGATTTGAAGTGCAACTGAAGTGCAGTATGTTGCCCTGAATTCCCAGGTGTGTAGTGTGATATTGTGTGGTTTGCAGTGCACCTCTTAAGCAAGCTAGGTGTGTACTCTGAAGTAGCACTCCTTCCAACTGTGGACTCCTGGGGTGACAACTGGCTGCTTTTATTAATTGAGCTAAACAAAATGTTATTATCTTTCTTATCCCGTTGTGTTTTCTGGCTTATTGGTCTTCAGCAGGGACTCTTTTAAATCACTGAGATATCACAGAATTTAGCGGCACTTTTTCCCGAATGCATTTTCCTCCAAAAAAATCACGCCCACATGACACACTTTATAAAAAACTCTCTGTCCATATGAGAATGCACTGATCTGACTCAAACACTGTCAGCATGCCAAACCAAAAGGAGGCAATCTAGGCCCACCCCCACTCCAAAGCCTTGTTGGTCAATCAGAAGGCTGATAAAGAAATTACCGGTTATGATAGGGTGACCATATTTAGATTTTTTTTTAAAAGAGGACACCTGATCAGCCATGAAACACTTTAATGATACTCTGTTTACTTTAAGATGCCTCATCATTTTAACATATTTAAAATTATGCATTCTCTGTGTGGCTAAAAATAAGTTGAAACAAATTTCAGATAGGCTTTCACAAGTACAAAAATAGCTTCTTAAGAATAAAATCTCTGGAATTAAATAATATAAATAATGCCTCTTCTGTATTACAAAATTAACCTGTAAAAAAAAAACGCCCTCTTTTCAAGTCTTACTGGAGGAATGAATAAACAAAAATCAGAAAACATATTTTAAATAGATATCTTTTCTTTTTAATGTAATAACAAAAATAAAACGAAGCAGTCTCAGAGATAGTCTTAACTAACAGCCTTTAGTTTTCTTCTTCATTCTGATTTTTGGCTTCATCTTCCTTCTCTGCCCATCCATATTTTGCTGTAGAGCTGATCTTTCTCCACAGTTTCTGGCTGCTCGACAAATAGGCATGATAGGGTCTTTGCAAGAAGCGTCTTTGAAATTGTATTGCACAAGCAGAATCCCCTTCAGTGACTCAATAGAAAGCTTGTTCCTCTCCTTGGTCCACTGGCTCTGCATCAGTGAGAAAACCCTCTCAACATTTGCTTGTGTGAGCTAAGTGCAAAGACAAACTGTGCAATCTTCATCAATTCTAAATAAGATGCAATACTTTTGGCCTTCTCAAAATATTTGGTCCACTTCTGGTGCACCTGCAGGCCACTGAACTCCTCATCACTCTCGCACCCTTCTGTAAATTTAATCAGATTGGTGACCTGATCAAAACACTTGACATCGTCAATGAATCTTCTCTCCCAAATACTTCAACATCATTCCATTCTGGTGGCTCATTCAGATCCTCCACAGAAATGTTGAGAAGTCCTCCATGGGAGCCCTTTTATGCCAGTACACCCTTAACTTTAAGGGACATGAAGTTGTTACGCTTTTGTTCCAGAAGAATGGTGTGGATGGTTTAGTACTCTTCTCACTTCCATAATGGACATGTTTTCTTTTTCCATCTCTTGAATGTGAGTGTGGAACACAGACATGAGTGAGTGCACGTGCCAGAGGTAAATCTCACTGAAGTAATTTTCAAAAAACTTCTTGATTTACAATGGGTGGCTTTTGCTGTGACAAAGTATACCTTTAAAGCTGGAATCATTTGTATCATCCTCTCAATGCCAGGGTACGATGACAACCACTTTGTCTTGCTGTGAGAAAGCATCCTTCTATTCAGTGTCAACAAACTCTAAATACTCCTTGAAGTTCTCAGTGCGCACAGTGTAAATGTGGAAATACCGGTAAATTTTGAACATTATGTTTTCAAGGTTGATATCTATCGTATCTAATCCACGATGAACACAGTTATTCAAAATGTGTGCTGGGCAACCCATGCCAATCAGAGTTTTATTCTGCAGCAACCTGTTTAGATTTGCAAACACATTCTTTCCCCCCTTCATCTCGTCGGATTCCTCCAAAATTCGTGTTGCAGTGGTCTCCAGTAAATGCAACACATTTTTCTGACGGATTGTTTTTTAGTGAGATCCTGTGCCATAGTTTCTGCTGTCTCATTGGGTGTATTTTTAACCTCAATTAATTTTGTTTGCACAACACTTTCTTCAGGTCGAAGTACTGGATTAAGACTGGGAATATTTTCTCTGCTCCATGAATACTCCCATCTGTAGAAACCCCACAGTACAGGATTTCTTTCAGAGCTTCACAAGTGACTTCAATGGAATGGGGTGCTATCACACCATTGACAATAGCTTAGGTCTTGGTGCGAGCACTGCTAAACTTTTTAGCAGTGTCAGAGTCTGGAAATGGCTTTTTTAGTGCAATCCATGGACCTGTAGCTGTTGTGGTGCTTCACAGTATGAAATACCAACGCACCTTCTGATGCATTTACAGCATCCTCTTTTTTCCCGGGTGTGACAAAGAACTCCGTCAATTTAGTGGATGAACTCTCACCTTGTATCGCTTTTTTATGTTTCTCTGTGTCCATGTAAGCTACGAGATCTCTGGCACCCTTGTTAGACACAGAAACATATGTGCCAGCTTTGCACAAAATGCACTCCTATTTGTCCCAACCAGGATGGAAAGAGGGACATTTCTTTTGCAGCTCTTCTGTAAAGCTACACTTGCGCTTTGGCATCTTGTAAGCAACAACACTGCCCGCACCGGCAGCCCCATTGTCAGTTCAGTCTGTGCGCGGAGAAGAAACACCCACAAGGCAGCATTTTGGGGATAACGTCACCCACCAAACGCGGTTGAGTCCGATTCGTTTGGTCAGCCTAGGTTAAATCTGTGAGAGCGTTGTGATATAGCATTTTGTCCTCAATAATGTGGTGTTTATGCCTTTGTTCTTCACTATAATCAGTGACTAACTGTAATTTTATATGCAAACATGTAAAAAATCCTGTTAACAAGAGTAGTACCAGCACAATTTTGGCTATATCTGCTGTTGCAATGGAAGTACAGAGTGTGTTAGTATGATACAAACCATGCAAGCGGTGCCACACAATTTAACATTGCAGACCAAAAACACCAGTTATCCTGTCGACACACACAGCCCGATCATCCAAACATCTTCACCTTGGACGTTTTTTCCCCAAAAGTTAGTTTTAGGTGCCCCCAGACTGTTTTTCCATGTGCACAAACACATTGAAAAATATGAGTATCCCCCAAATATCTGTATAACTGTATGTTGCCTGGGGTATGTGCATGGAGGCAGACATGGAATTACATAAAAACAAATGCAAGATCTAGTGGTTATTCGAGCAACCGCACATGATGGATAAAAATGACATCAATAATGGGAAGAAATGTAAAAAATAATGCAATTAAGCCATAATGAAGTGATGGCATTGCCAAAAGGCAACCAGGAAATGACAGTTTTGTTATTACAAAGGTGTTGTCATGCTTTATGCTGCCTTTCTTTGTCCCCATGGGAACCCTGTGACTTTTTAAACAAAACACTTGAAAATGATATGCTGCTCCTGAGTGGAAATACTTACTGTTTATGAGGCGCATTTTCCTTGTGACGCTGAATTATGAGACATAATTAAGGGTATGAACCAATGAGGGACATGATCACTTCAGCTGGAGGACTCCACTATAAAAATCCTAAACTGATCAAATAATTGTGCTAAATTAAAGAGAAAAAACCCCAGTAATTTGAGTTAATAATCATTATTTTGGAAATGATTTTGGCTTCAGATGTTTTTGGGCAATTTTATTTGTAGTATGTAGCTCACTTCTGAAATAAAAATGTTCACATTCTTCAATTCTTGTTTTTTAACTTCGGTCAAGGGCTTTAAAGTAACTGAAACCAAGTCTGTGGAGCAGATCCCAAAGAAGCTCCTCTGAGACTAACTTGGTTTGTTGTGCTTGTTGATTCAGGGTCATGCACCTGTCTGTGGCTGGCAGAAACACCATGAAATGTGTTTAAGGACAGTGTTTGTCGAAATCTGAAGACCTTGCTTGTGCTTTGCCAGTCTTTTATATGTCACTGCCAATGCTCTCAATAAAAACACATCCAGTGGTAATCTTGACATGCTGTTCTAGCTGTCTCTTATCTGACATGCTTAGTGAGAGACTTAAGTACACTTCATCTCGACATCAACTACACATAACTTTAATGATCAGCGACTTATTGTCGTAACAGATTATATTAAAGTGGGTCAATGTGGCCTTTAAAAGATCATGTGAAGAGGGATATAACAAGAAAAATGACAGTAAAAAGTAAAACCGAGTCACTAAGGAGGTGAGTTCAGTTTCTTTCCCCATATGAAAGCTCTCTATATAAGGAGTCATTGGGGGTTTTTCACAACCGATAGAGAATGTGACGTCTGCCACAAAGAGTTGATAATCAGGTCATTAAAGGGAAACCAAGGGAGGCATTTTAGCCACATTTCAAGAGAAAAGATTGCAAGCTTTTAAAAGTGTTCATCTTAAAGTAGCCATTTCATTCCCCCCAACACAATTAAAACAATTTAGATATAAAATCCCATAATTAAAGATCCCATTCTTCCTCGTGCCACTTTCTCACCATTTCTTTGGTCCGCAGCTTTAGCCGCTCTTTCATCACCGCACAATGGATTATTTTCAGCTATGAAGCTCACATCTTGATAAGGCATCAAACATTTTTCCGCAGACATTTCAAACAATCCCCATTTAGAAGGGGAGAAATTATTATTATTATCAGCCCGCCTGCAATTAATTTGAATGTCATTTGTAGCTAAATGAACTCAAAGAGAACATAGTTGAGACATTACTAAACCAACTAATTGTCTTGGTTTCATGCGTACAGGATTTTTTTCTGTCCTTGCTCCTTTTAAAGTCTTTCCCCTTGGCAGCTAGCGTGTCCGTCAACAGCCATGGGTTCTGACAATGTCCTCGAGCTAAACACTCAGCCCCTATCTGCAGGCTATTGTAAGTATTCTGGCTGCCTCTGTTAATATGAATCTCACCCAGTCTCAGAGAGGAGTCAGATGCTTGTTGGCAGATGCTTGTTTTGTAGCTTTTTTTGTCTTGTAATGTGGCAAGTCTTTGAGATGTAATGTCAATTTCTACTGTCTACTGTCCTATACACTTGCCCTTGCTTTTGTTCATTCAAATCTGGGACACGAGTCTCTTTTATGTGTGCTATTAGGTCTGATTCATGACCCTGTATAATACTGGTCATCTGGAAAATAAGAAATGAGACCTTTTCTGTCAAAGGTTTAATCTCATTTCTACCCCTTAGCCCTCCTCCTCTGTTTTGCGTGTTCATGTTACGGGAAGGGCTATCTCGACTCCTTTGGATGAAGGGGAAGGGCTAAGGGTGAGGGCCAAACAACCATCTGAAAACAGCCCAGGACTGCACTTCAAACGAAGAGGTATAAAAAATTTCCCAACATTATCTGGATACATTGGCAAAGACAGTGACAAAAGGAAAGGCAGGACACGGATAAATGTACATTCAGCATCAATGAGGATGTAAAAATTGTGGGCAATTATTTACGGCCACGTTCATTATAGGGCTGATGTCACTAACTTATTGCTAATCAATAACGTTCATTAACGTTAATATTAGCTAGTTTGCCAATGTCATTAACCATACCATACCAACTTTATTTACAAAGCACTTTAAAACAACAAAAACTAAACAATGTAAAATCATGATACAAAATAAAAACAAATATAAAGATAGAAACAAATAAAAACATCAGACATAAAAACGACTAAAACCAATTCATACAGATAAATGAGATTAAATAAAAACTACGCCTTGCTTGTGTTGAAAGCCAAAGAATAAAAATCAGTTTTAAGAGGAGTTTTAACAGTGGACAGTGAAGGGGCCTCTATGATGTGCAACGGTATTATTCCACAATTGTGGAGCAACAATAGGCCCTGTCCCCTCTGAGCCTCTTCCTGGACCTCGGTACCTGCAGGAGCAATTGGTCAGCCGATCTGAGGGACTGAGAAGGTGAGTAGTGGTGAAGAAGCTTAGCGAGGTAAGGCGGGGCTAGATCATTCAGACATTTAAATGCAAACAAAAGAATTTTAAAATGAACCTTAAAATGGACAAGCAGACAATGGAGTGACGCCAGGACAGGGGTTCTCTTCTATGGGTGCCTGTTGAAAATTGTGCACGTTCATCAGCATAGCCCTCCGAGTATGCATAACATTATAACATAACGTCAACTTTCTTCTTTTCGTCTTATTGAAGACAAATGCAAAAATATGCCAACAAGCCCAGGCCATTGAAACGATCTTTGTTTGTTATCAGTTGTTGCCATTTGGTTGTCATTACAGTTATTTCGCAAAATAAAAGCGTTATTTAAATAATTTCAACAAAGTACAGTTGCGATTTGCCGGTGTTTTCATTGAATGCTGTTTAGCGCACAAGCCGTAACTTTCGTAAAATCTTGTCCTGCAAGACTCCACTTTGAAGAAGATGGAGATAACATTTTGGCCCTGATTTAAGAAGATTCCAAATAGCGAGTGCTAAATAAATTGCCCCGCAAATATTTTGCACCTGTTGTGTTCCCATGTGTAGTGAGAAGTGTGGAGTGGTTGCAGTGAGTTAATGAGGAGCAGCAGTAATGGGGCAAATTGGCTGATTGCCTGAGTGGCAGCACCTGTGAGGTGAGGGTGAGCAGAGGTATGAAAAAGCCTGAGTCAGTGTGTGTTGGTTGTTCTGGAGAGCGGAGCTTGGACCGTGTCACAGAGCTGTAAGCTCAGCCAAGCAACCAGTCAAGTGCTCAGTGGATATTGGGGGGGAGGGTGGCGATTGCAGCTGGTTAGGGCTGCCGGCGGCGAAGATGGGTAGTAGGGCTGCAGGGTGAGGACGCTGTTTAGGCATGGAGATAAGCAGCTAGAGGGGACATCTAGGAGCACGCCTGTCAACTCTCCAACTGAGAAGAGGTTCTCCTGCCGTCAGTGGAGACCTTGCTGCGCTGGACTGGGTCTTTTCCCCATGACACTGACTTGAGCGCCAAAGCTCAGACCCTGGGGGAGGGTCTTGACCTCGGGGAAAGCCAAGTAACCTTTTAAAGTGAAATAAAGTTTAAATCGTGTGTATGAGCAGTATGAGTGTGACTGTTTTGGAGTTTTAAATTGCGCCCGGTGTCGGACTCTGGAGTGGGTTTCCTTAATCGTCAGATGGTCTGTAGTAGGTGCTGCCCTCTGCCTCCCTTAAGGATGATACATGGGTTTGTGTGGGATGTTCTTTCTTTGGGATTTAAGCCTGCTGTGTGAGTTGATATAAGGAACCTTATTTGCTGTGCTGTGTGAATTTGCAGTTCTTCCTGTAGGTGTGTTTTTGCCTTGTGGCTCCTCTGGTTACTCGGTTTGCACTTAAAGGGGACATATAATGCAAAAATCACTTTTATAAGTCCTTGGAATAGTCTCTTACAATGTTCTAAGTCACGA
>JBBBVU010000001.1:31380059-31390092 GCA_037177055.1 Atherinosoma microstoma | reverse complement strand
GTAAAGCACTTTGAATTGTCTTGAACCTGAAAATGTGCTATACAAATAAACTTGCCTTGCCTTGCCTTGCCTAGTGCGACTTTAAAGAGGAATTACATCACTTTCCGACCTTAAAACTCCACGTTCCAGACTCATTTGATGAAAGAGTAAGATCTATTATGTGCATTTATGGAGCTATTGTGGCCCAGCAGCGTCTCAAGGCTGAGAAAGAACTTTTTCATGTGGGATGTCACGTGGCGTTGCAGCCGAATTTCGCTTAACGCATCAAGTCATATGCTAGCTAGCACACCGTGGCGGATTCAGCAAAGAAATGCAAGAAGGCATTAATTCAGGAAGAGCGGAAAATAAGACCGGACAAGAGATAAGACAAGAGAAAAGATAAGACTGTCTTTTCCTTGCTGGAGAGATCTCAAAGGTAGATGGATGCTGAACTAGCTGTCGATAGGGGATACATCTCTAAGAAAATGACAAAAATTCTGTAGTGCGTGTTTAATATGAGCTAATGTTTTTGCTTCATTTATCAAGAATTCCCAGCAATTTTTTTGATGAAGACATAGACTGGGCTCCAATGAATAACTGGTTATCCGTTACACCAAACATGGGGACAAATGGTGTGAAATGCCAAAATATATCCTTACATGAACAGAAACAACAATGTATTTGTCATGATGGGTCTTAATTTCAACCGTCCATATGAAAATGTAGTAGGCTCCCAACATTCTCCATGCTTTCAATCTGATTGGCCGTGAAGAAGCTCATCTGAAACAGCAGATAATTCCAGATATATATCGGTATTTCTCTAATCCAATCGTTATGTCAGTGCAAAGCTTATCTTCTGCTTTAACTAACATCTAAAGTTTGAAAATAATCTCACAACATCTTGCAAAGCATTAGCCATATTGGTTTGTTTGGTCACCTCTTTGTTTGCCAGAGAATAAACTGGACCGCAAAAGTCATGCGACTAAATACAAGCATTTGCCAGATTCTCCTTAATTCCTGTGATACTTCTCATATTTACATCTGAAACATATCTGTAGGTTTTTTAGGGCATTTTATTAAAAAGTCTTCAAAATGTACCTTTGATATTTTATCATGTTGATATTTACATCCTGACTAATTAATTCAACTCTTCCCATCCTGCAGTTTGGTCGGTTGTCTTTATGAAATCTTCTATGACCTCTAATGTAAGCAAAATATTCAATTATTCAGACTTTGTATGAAGTTTTACTGCTTAGGGCTATTCCTTATGAAATTCTTTCTTTTAATCTTGCATTACATCTCTTTGTATTCCTCACTGAGTAATCTGCTGTGTCCTCGCATGTATTCAATATATTTTTTTTTTCCCGCTGAGTCTTTTTCCTGTTTGCAGCAATTTGTCCAGTTCCTCAGCAGTAACAAGTACTTACATATTTATTAATTGTTTTCCACTACAAGAGCATTGTTAATAGATGTCAGCTGTTATTGCAAGTGTCAGGTTTAATAAAGCAAGTAAGAACAAGGACAGCTTGCCTGTGATGAATTTGCTTTATGTCACACGCAGCCCCAGCTGTCATAATACAGCCATTTTGATTGGGTGGCTTGTGGTTTCCATTTTCACGGGTGACCTCATTTTGTAAGTCTCTGGTCAACCTCATATCCACATTGTTTGTAGGTGCTGTCAGAGCTGTATTCAAGAGGAGCACCATTCTGTCCACTAAACAGGCAACCAACATATTTGAATAAAACACGCTAAAAGTCAGCAGGCGTCCCAAGAATGGAAAAACTTTGCAAACCTTAAGTCTGATGAAGCATGTGATCTTCTGACTTCCCCTCAGGCTCCAATGTGAGGTTAAAATCTGTGGATCTGAGTGAGGTACCATAAAATATGCTAGACATATTTTCAATAACTTTGCAAACCATTAACTTTTCATTTTTGCAATCATGCCCATAAATAGATTTTATCATGCTAGCTCTAGCCATGGCTGGAGGTTATATGTTTCCAGGTCGGTTGAGCCATTTTCCTGAACTTTATAACACCCCCGTGGCATTTCCTTAAATCTGGCTCAAATGTTCACTCAGACTCACTGATGAGCTGATAAGCATTTGACAGCGAAGAGTTAAGAGTCTATTAGAATAAAAAAATTATTTCAACACTTTGAAATTTATGATGAAACATCTTGAACTATGATCTTTAAAAAAAATTTCACTCTGGCTCTTCTGAGTTAACATTCACGTTTTAGATGTGATTTGGACCACTTTTTGCCCAGAGAGGGGTTATTATATAAGCTTAAAGGCTCTGAAGGCCCCCCAAATAGTTGTTGCTCCTGTGATGCTTCACTTAAGTTCCATCATCAGCAGCAAAAACTCCTGTTTAAACTGTGGATCCCAGGTTTGAGGCCAGCAAAGCCCACCAAACCCCTGATTATTTAATCTAGGGGCAATTTATTTCACAGCCAGTAGAAAAACAGCCACATCACATCACAACAAGTCATTTAATAGTCTAATCGCTGCATGGACAAATGAATCTTTTAGTCTGTTAGTCCTGCATCTCGGCAGCAGATATCTGCATCTAGAGGGAAGCGACCTGAACTCTTGGTGTAATAGGTGGTCTGCATCCGCCAGGATCAATCAGATTTTTTTTCATTGACCTCACCTAGTGCAGATCTGTGAGGTCTTTTAGGGCTTTGCCAGCAATTTTATGCCACACCTTTACAATTCCCAGCAGTTTGTTTCTGTTCTGACATGTTAAAACACCAAACCAGATGTTAAAAATTAATAAAGACTTAATAAAACAAGAGTAAAACATTCTCAAAACCACATAGCTTCTGATAAATATGCATTAGCTGATGAGCCGCTTTACAAAATAAATCCACCTGGGCCTCGAAGGTCATCAAGCACAGTTTCATAGGTGCTTTACTGGTTCACCACCTCAAAATTTTCACCTGAAATACCCACAGGTAAGGTGACTGTACCATATTTTCTAAAATCAATAATCATCTCTTAAGTCTTTGAAGCATTTAACTTTAGAAGGATTCACACCAGTTAGTGAAATCCCTGATCACAGGTCAGCGATCAGGGTCAACGCTGCTGAGGAAGGACAAAATGACTCAGTCCTCAAACTCTAAATGCTGTGGATGCTGGCTATGACAATCAATAGTGTACAAAATGAATAAAAGGGGCAAAAAAATATAGCCCTGAGGAGAACCAGTAGAGAAGAGGAGGTCATCAGAGAAAACCCCAGTGACCCTCACCTGCTGAGACTGTTCAGTTAAAAAATCCATCATCCAACCTACGAGGCCGGAGTCAATACCATTAAAAAAAAAAAGAAGCAATTTCTCTGCTAAAATATGGGGTTTAATACAGTTAAAAGCAGATGGAAAATCAATAAAAAAAAGTAATCTTGCAAAAGTTGCATCGTCTGGATCCCTTAAAATCATGTTTAAAGCATTTCTATTGCATCTTGCTGCCTCTGCCTGACCTCTAGGCAAATTGACATGGGTCCAAATGATCTCTAAATTTTGTTAAAAGGACCTCCACAACAACCTTTTTAAATGACGTCATTGCTAATAAGGTAAGGGCAAAAGGTCTGAAGTCATTCAGATTAAACACATTTCCACTGTCAAAGTTAAAACAATTGAAAAAAAGCTGAAGATCATTAGACAACTCAAAATCGGACAAAGAATTAAAAATTATCAAAGTTCTTTTGATTGGCATCATGGATGTAACCCCTTCCCAAGCTGGCCGAGACTTATTGACCCTAAACATGTTCTCCACCCTCTCCTTATAATTCACCTTTCACTTTCACTTCTTTTTTCACTCGTTTCTTAAATATTTGGTATGGAGCCATATCTGCATTGCTAAAACTAATATTGTGCATCTTAATTGTATTTTGGACCTATAAATGGACCTTGTACAATTCAATAGCCTCAAACAAGTCAATTATTGGGTTTATTTGCTGCATCAGGTACTGCGCATGTTCAAAATGCCCATTATGTTGCTGTTGTGTGACACGGTGTTGTAAGGTGAAATTCTGCTGTAGTGATGCGTCAAGAGAAAAATAAAAGTTGCTAAGTGCAGTTTCTCAGATTTGGAAATATCACCAGGAATGTGCATGATAAATGTCACTGCCATCGAAACGAGTCGGAAGTAGAGTTTTAAGTCAGAAAGGTATGTAGTGCTGCTTTAAGCAGCGGTTTCTCCTCTCCCCAATATCAGATCCAGAGTTTTCCCTGTTCATTTCCATCCTGCTTTTGAAAAGCCCAAATATAATTTATTGAAGGACATTATTGGAGGAAGCAAAGAAAAGAGCGGAAAAAAGGACAGAGCAAAACATATCACAAGAGTCAAAATTGGACAGACTATTCCTCGCTGGAGAGAGCTCAGAGTACAGGTAGGATGCAAGGTGGATGCTGAATTAGCTGTCGTTAGTTAGGAGCCGCCTCAACAGAAAAAATCTGCCAAAAGTCAGTAGTGACTGTGATGACAAGGATCAGCAATCAGAGCTGAACAGGAGCGAGATGCCTTCAAAGGCAGCTTGGAAAACAGAAACCTAAGAGCATGTCACATTCATTACTGTCCGAGTCCTTCAAAACTCATTTTTCTGTTATGGAACAAACTTCCTGCTTTACTTTTACTTTAACCATTTGACAGCTTGATAGTTGACATAAAACATAATAATTAAAGTTTGGTTATTTTCTAATATCCCCGAGAGACAGCTTTGGCAGCTGTTGGAAGATAACTCCATGATGACTCTGTCTATGCATACAAGATGACAATAGTTTCCTCAGGTCTCCCAGTTGAATCTTAGGTTAAAATTTGTATTCTGGGAAGTTAATTTTGTTCAGCTTGTCTTTCAGTTCCTTCAGAGGAATCGACTGGAGACAGATTGGAGTTTTTAAATAATATCATGTAGTTTGGAGCCATCTGTTTAAGGTTTGATTGCAATACATTAAGGGATAGAAGACTAGAAGTGGAGATTTGCATAATAGAGCTTAAAGTGACAATACTATAAACAATATAAGTATAATGATGTATCTTGACTGGTGCAGGTGATGTGGATGGCTTTGCAGAAAAAAGGTCTCCGGACAACGACTTTATAATAAAAAAGGGTTATTACAGAAAAGTCAGTTGACAAAACAGATCTGCAGAATCTGTGAGGACCTCGGATCCTCCACATCAGCTGCTTATATAGGCTTGGTAACAAAGACATTTCTTTGTCTATCCCAGCTAACACTGGGAGAGCGATGGTACATATACAGGTTGCCAATTGTGACAAACCTGCTATTTGAAAACAAATGTGTGTGTGTTGCAGGACAGAAAAAGTAGAAAGAAAGAGTGCATGAAACTCGAGAGATGGAGAGTGGTGTTGCATGTGTTATCTCCATTAGCTTGCTTCTCTACCAAACAACCAGGATGACTGTGGCTGTAAAAGCTCACAGGTGGATGGGTTGATTTTATACCAAAAAAAAAAAAGGATTTCAATATTTCATTGACGGTAACACACACATTACCTCTGGACTTACCATATTTATTTTATATGGCCATTTGGAGCGACTATGCTTTTTGAAGTAGAATTCGTCATCTGTGAAGCAAATGCACCAAAGTGCTCTGCAAATAGGAACAGATACAGGCTATTGGTATTTTAAGTTACCATGAGAAATTAATAAGGACACCAGAAGGGATATTTGAACTCAGACTTTTAGAGCCACTGCTGAGAAAATTAATATGTATCCTGTTTCAGGCTTACTTTCACTGTCAGAGCCACTTGCTTCAGTGTAAGGATTTGGTTTAAAGCTCTGAAGACATAAGGACCCCTACTCAAAACACATACATACACACACACACTGAAACCTTCTTATAGTTTCTCATATTTCAGAACACACTCTAACTTCAAGACACTTTTCCAGCCTTATACTTTCAACGCTGTATTGTCAAGGGGAAAAAATCACCAAATTACTTCAGGTTATTCTGTTAGTTTAGAAACACCCAAAACAATTATAAGCTGCTTATTTTTGGAGAGCTAAGAGACTAGCCCTCCATACAAACCCCCTCATTCTCTTCAGTTTGGTATGTAATAACACAGTCATTTGATCCAGCAGAGAAATCAAACACATGAAACTGAATGAGGCACTAATTAAGAAATTCATTCATGTGTGAACTTGGGCAAGCATGTAGCATTCAGATGAAATCAGCATCAATGTTACCTGATAACCCCCCCCCCATCAATCAGATGAAGCTTTGCAACTGAAATGACAGGGTAGCTGCACTACTGATCACTGCAGCTAATAGAGAAATGCTTATTTCTGCATTTTTTTTAAGCTCACAAAGACAGTACGTACATGCTGAGGTGATGCATGTGTTGTTTGGGCTGATTTTATATAAAAGATGGACCAAACACTTTTTTTTTCTGGATTGCTTTTTGTCCCTCTAAATTCTGGAAAGTAGATGTGACAAGCAAAGAGTGGATCTGACTAAAAACCTGAGGCCGCTCTCTTCAGTAGGTAGCCTCATCTTTTAGCATACCCCGCTTTGTTGTTTATTTAAACCGTGTTCAATAGCTCAAAAGCCAAAATACATGGTTTAATTACTGCAGGAAGGAACTGAAGCACACACCCAGCTTGGCAGCTAATATATAGAACAGGAAAGCTTATCAAAGCTCTGCAGCCTGCTCCTCTTCTCTGCATGAGGTTAGCTCTTCCTAGCTTAAAAAACTGAATTCACCTGTTCAAAACAAAATGTACCAATGTTGAGGGTCAAATGTGAAGATCTGGAGGGAAAAGTGGGAAAATTGGAGTGATTCAGGATGTAAGAATCTGAAAGTTCACACTGAGAAAACAAACAAGAAAAAAATGTGTATTTTGCATTTTCCCTTTTCCTTTGGATAAAAATAATGAAAATGCATTTTTCTTTAGCAAATTGTTGAGATGAAAGTTTATAATAAAGTAATGATAGTGAAAAATTTGAAACAGGAACAGGATAAAAAAAACACTTTCTTTTGGTATTACATAGCCAAACCAATTGGTAGAGATGGTTCAGGCAGGTTCATTCACTGAAAAATTTGCTCCACCAAATAGTAGAGCAGGACCTGAAAGGGTTAAGGACTTTGGATTCAATATAGCTCGTTGTTCCTTTACCCTGATCCCAGAAAAGGTTTGAGGACAAACAGAGGAGTAGTTCTGAATATGCCTCAAATTTCATGGAATTGTTTCTAAGATAATGTACTGAAAACTACCACTTTTAAACATTAGTGGTGTTAGAAACTGTCAGTCTGGTTAGTATTTAATTCCATTACAGTAACTTAAAAAAAAAAGTGAGTTAACTTCAGGTTCCTGACTAACTAAGCAGTCAGTGAAACATAGAGAGCTCAGATGTCAGAACAGGAGAAAGGTCAATAGTTCAGGAGGAAGAAAAATGAAAACTTTTTATTTACACATATAAAGCATATTGAGGATTATATAGTGAAGCAAAAATATAAAAAATGAGAACTCTGCTTCCAGGAGCTGTTTGAAAAGACAGAACATTCTGAACAAAATTGATTGTGACTGAATGGGATTTGTCTAAACAGACAGACTGTAGTAAATAAACAAAAGTTAGATCTATATGGAAATTTCAGTATAAAGATACTTTCTTCAGTGTTGCTGGGAGACTGCTACATAAGTTAAGCTTTACTGTACACTTAAAAAGAAGTCGTACTTTGCAGCGTTTCTTAAGAAAAAAGGAAAGAGTCTGCCATTTATAATGTGTACAACATGATAGCTTTTTCTAGATACTACAGGCTGATTACTCAGACTCATATTTAGGCAGTATTAGAAAACACAATATTTTGACCCAGTTTTGCTTCTTTTTTTTTTGCATGATTTGGTCACTGTTGTTTATCTTTATCAAAGTGTGAATAAAGTAGCCATAAATCTTATCTCTTAGCTTTCCATTTTAAAGAAAACTGTCATTTATGTTTGGCTGAGTGATTAATAGCACAATCACCAAGTGAATAAAAGATGGTCTCAAAATCAGAAGAAAATGAGCTGCGCTCTCTACTCTGAGACACTGAAGGTTCATTTACACAACAACCTGATTGACAGATGATCTCAGATCAGCTCAAATGATCCATACCGATGGATGAAACAGAGCTGGTTTTTAGAGAAATAAACCGCAATCTTTTTAATCTTATTTCATTTATTTGCCAGGAAGGTCCCATTGAGATAAAAGATCGCTTATTCCAGGCAGTCCTGGTCAAGATGGCAGTATAAATCAAGATTCACATTAAAAATTCTACATAAAAGACCATTTAAAGGGGTTATAGTAAAAGAAAGTGACACACAGTGTTATAAATAAATAAATAAAACCTACATATTTGTCTTCTATTTATGAAATATAAAAAACAGTAACAGGTGTCTTTCAAGGCAGATCTTAAGACACCTTTAAAGCGTATATTCAGAGGAGGGTATGTGTGAGCTGATTACATTTTCACATTTATTTTATGCATGAGGAGCATAGAAGGAGAAAGCTCTGAATGCAATTATGATAATGAAGAATAATAAAGAATTATTCTATTATATTCTAATACAGGAAAGAATGATCAAGTGATCCTGACATCTCTGCCACCCACCTGCTGGCCACTGCATCATATCAATGTACTTAAAGCCATGCAAGAAAGAAATTATGAAGGTTTTGCTTTCATCAGGTCATATAATGAGATACACCTCATGTAAACCTCTTCTAAGGTCCTGCTGCAGGGTTTTAATCAGGTTGTGGTCAGGACTTTGACTGGACCATTGCAGCATCTTGAATATTTTCTGTTTTGGGCTTTTTGTTGAAGATTTGCTGCTGCGTTTGCAATCATGATCCTGTTTAAAATTTGGTCCGAGCTTTAGCTGTTGGACAAATTGTCTCACATTTGACTGTGGAGGATTTCATAATGGACTTGTTGACTGCAGCATGTCCGGTTCCAGTGGCTGCCGTCCACCACTGTGCTCGACAGTTAGTAAGGGGTATTTGAGCTGATATGTCGTGTTTGGCTTTCATATTAAGCAACCCTTCCAAAAACAAACCTTTCTTTAATTGTACTACCATGAAATTTAACATTTACCATGTTAACCCACAGCAGAGTTTTAAGTGTAGCTGTTTTTTTGTTTGTTTGTTTGTTCTTTTAATGTTTCTCTGAACATTGCACGGTGAATTTGCAGAGACGTCCACTCCTGAGATCATCACACCTGTTGATGATCATTTGATTGAGTGCCTTTGATAAGCAACATCTGGCTTCTACTTATCCTCTTCATTTATATAGAAGACTCCCATGGACACAGTTTTCCCACATTACCGTACTTATTTATAAATGAATAATAACATAGCGTAATAAGTGAAGTGTTGCTGTACATCTTTAAGAAATGCTGAGGGCCACATGGTCTGTTTTGTTAAAACTTACCTTTCATATGACTGTATCTGCACTAATGTAGCTAATGAACTTTAAGTTCTTAATAATAATAATGGATTAGATTTATATAGCACTTTTCATGACACCCAAAGACGCTTTACAGTGAATCTAATTATTCATTCACACTTGGTGATGTTAAGCTACATGTAGCCACATGTACACTAACGGTATGTATGAATGTTCGACCACCACCGAACATTCCTACACCAGTGGTGCAGACACTGGAGGCAAGGAGGGTGAAGTGTCTTTCCCAAGGACACAACAACAGTTGACTGGAGGAGCAGGATTTGAACCGCCAATCTTCTGGTTATTGGACCACCTGCTCTACCACCTGAGCCACTTTAAAAAGGTATGTGGTCCTCCTCAGTTCCCCTACCTAACTCTTAGAACTGTTTGGTCTGAAAGGGCCTTGTTTATAGAGACATGGAAGTAATAGACTGATATATCCTCCTGACTACCAGGAAAAAAAATATTGTCCAATCACTTTTTTTTTAAATTTCCCCAATCTTTGTAAGTTAATTAGAATATAAAAAAAAAAAATTGAAATAAAAGTTTTTATTTTTTAAGATATCATGTGTCCACTACAGTGGACATCGGAACGCCATACACGTGAAACTGAACCTT
>JBBBVU010000001.1:31352524-31379300 GCA_037177055.1 Atherinosoma microstoma | reverse complement strand
GGTCTCTTATCAGTTCCCAGAGTCAGAACCAGACATGGAGAAGCTGCATTCAGCTTCTATGCTCCACATGTCTGGAAAAAACTCCCAGAAAGTCTCAGATCAGCAGAAACACCCAGTTTATTTAACTCCAGGTTAAAGACCCTCCTGTTCTCTGCTGCGTTTACATAGATTCTATTTAAAAGTCCCAAATCTGCACAGTTTATTTTAAGCTTGAATTTCTGAACTTGATTATGTTTTTAATATTGTTTTTAATCAAATGTCTTTTCTTTCTCCCTTTCTCTTGTTTTTCATTTTAAATTACCTCTGCACCCCGCTGTAATGCTTTTGATGTTTTATGTAAAGCAATTTAAATAGCCTTGTACATGAAATGTGCTATACAAATAAACTTGCCTTGCCTTACTCATCCAGTCTTTAGAGCAGAACAAGCACAAGTTAATTAATTGATAAAATAATCAATAGAATATTTAATTAACGAAATAATGCACAGTCCTAGTTACAGGCTACTACAAAAATATACTGAAGAAATCACAATTTGTCACTTTTTTGTGCGATCTGTTAACACAATCCTGATTTAGTTGCCATATTTGAGTTGTTTTTTTTATTATTTGAGCTATAACTATACTTTTCTTTCTAGAATATATTGAAAAACTTTAATTATTTGCAAGCTTGTGATTTCAAACAGTGATGGGCATGAAGATTTAACACGGTGTACGTGCTCTATTGACTAATAATGTAACAAGCAAATCCCCTCAAAGGGATTATTGTTTCATCTTATCTTATGAGTAAGGGGCTCTGAGCTGATCCTAAGCTTTTCTATTTCTCCCCATTGTATTTTAAGCTTGTTAACATATATCCATTGCTCTCATGATCTTTGTTTGCCCAGTCAGCATCGAGGGGCAGCAGCATTTTTAACAACTAACCTTACTGTACATCTTAGGTGGTGGCAGCTGTCTGGCGTAACACTGTTTCTCTCTCTGTTTGGCTGTTTTATGGGGCAGAAAAAGCCTCAGCAATGCAAACGTTTTATGATGCATTTCGAGCTTGGCAGTGATAGGAGAGACATTGTACTAGGTACTTGTAAAATCAATGTGCAAGGCCAGACTGGAGCCAGAGCTGATGTTTGGCTGCTCTCATTTGCCCTCTGAGATCAATAGTATAGGAGATCTTCCATTTAGCAGTGTTGTGGCTCGTCTACTGTGCCTAAAAGTACAATAAGCATTCACACGCTCGCTACATGATAATGTCATCTTAAAAAGAAAAATTCAGGTTTGTTTTTGTGGCTTGTTGTAACTGTTTACTGTCGATGCAGAGATCTGTGGGGACAAGGAGTCCCAGTGTACATCAGGGGTGACTGGTTTTAATGCTTTGGTTTTTATAAACAGAAAGTAAACACAGAAAGAAGCTCTAGCGGTTACAGCACATGCAACATAACTGCAACTTCTTTCACTTGCCTTCAGTTGTGTCATATTCAACATCATCAAGAGAAATACACACCAAAGAAATAAGCAACTTATACTTCAGCATGATCTAATGTGGATTAGTTGAACCAAACCCAAAGAAGGCAAGAAAAAAAGGTATTTTTTCAGTGACTAGACGCTTTCCAGACAGATTTATGCGTATATAAATACATTTGCTGATGAGGCTTCGGCTAATTGACTGATTTTGATAGACTTATTTAGATTTACACGCAGAGCTCTCTGCAGCGCTGAAATATTTCTCTAAAATGTAATGAGTGTGCATTAGAGTAATCAGTGTGAGTCTATGTGTGTGTGCATATGGAGTTGAAATGCAGGCAAACACATTGAGGTCTTTCTCTGGCTGCTCTGCTGAACAAAGAGGTCTGCTGTGGAGGTTGAGAGTGTGAGGCTAAGCTGTAATTGAATACTGACAGGAGCGCTGTTCCTGCTCAGACCTCAGAAGGAGGGTCTGACCTTGAGACGCTGCCGCTGATAGACAGGCAGCACAAAGACCAGGCCGGCTAATTAGATTAAAAAACATGGATCCCAAGGGATGGAGATGTGACAAGCACATTGATTCACTACAGCTTTTCAATTTCCATCTCTCTTTCTCTCCCTCCTTGTCATGCCCCGGCCTCTCACCACATGCCTCATTTTATCCATCTC
Organism: Atherinosoma microstoma; assembly: GCA_037177055.1. Taxonomy (NCBI): domain Eukaryota; kingdom Metazoa; phylum Chordata; class Actinopteri; order Atheriniformes; family Atherinidae; genus Atherinosoma; species Atherinosoma microstoma. The sequence continues at coordinate 31,377,177 of JBBBVU010000001.1, read as the reverse complement.
ATTGTGCTGTTTAATGTGTTTTCTCCATCATCTTCATCGCCCCCTTTCTTAATTCCTGTCTTCGAAATCAGCAGAACATATGTTCAACTCACAGGAATGACGAATTAATGTGAATTATGACACATTCGATATGCAAAACTGTCAAGTGTTGATAAGCGGTGATGTAAGGATATAATTTGTCCAAGCCATCATTTAAGTGCCTAATCTTTGAGGTAGGACTGGTCTCAAAAATGGTTTACCGCTGTAGCCCAATCCCTTTGTCTGTGAAATATTTGGTCACTGTGACCCCACTCAAAAGTCATACCTGCTGTCTGTCTCTGTGTAAAAGGACAGCCATTAGCTGGTGCATTATATCAATGACAAGGCAATGTCTCGATTTTGTCTGCAGTGTTACAGTAAGTGCATAAGTGAGATTGATGCTGTGGACCTGTGACTCCACATTTACTTAATAAAAGTTACAATTATAATAAGAGCACATATAGTAGCAAATAATTCATGAGGTGCTTTAATGTCTCATGTGCTTTTACAAACCTGCTAAGCTTTTCCTTAGTTTCCTACCTTGTACCTCAGGGTGTCACTACTGCAGGGTTGTGTATGTGTGTGTTTTTAAGAAGCACACTATAAAAAAAAAATTCAGATAATAATAATTTTTCCTTCTTTGTTTGTCACACTTTAAAATTCTAAAAAAGATGTTTGGAAAAGCAATAAGCATCTGTCATGGTCCTGCACAAACACATGCACAACACAAACCTTCCAGGGTGTTACTGATTCCATCTGACCTAGCTAAGACAGCATTGATGCTAACCTTGCTAGCAACTCTTTTTCATGTTTGCACATAAATGGACACTTACTTGTCGACTATATTGAATAACAGAGGTGTCACGGTGCATAATTTGCTAAAAAAGAAAAAAGAAATCACATCCCAGTTACATAGAACCCGAGCCAAGCGTTTGGTCCAGAGCAGTCGGGCCTCAGGTTGGTGGGACATCTTTGTTAACAAAGTAGTTTTCAATGAAGAATAGTGAGAGAATATCCAGGACATTGCTGTTGCATTGGATGCTTCACCCTAACACTGAATGGCAGGAAACTGTCATGAGATCAGCAGTCATTCCTGTGTGGGTGCATTTTCATGTGGACTGAGATTTCCTTGCTAACAGTGCTGTGTGGATGGGGAAACCCATTTTTAAAAATACCTGTGTCTGTGGGTACTTTGCCTAAAAAGCCAACAGCTCTGGACCCCGAGGTTATTGTTTCCTCACCTGGTTCATCGGTGCCAGTTTATACCGTTATTTCTATAAGTTAGTGACAGTTTGTTTTAGAGTGGGTCGAGGGGTGGGGCTCTATGTCCATTTAGTTTGTTTGTGTGTGTGTGTGTGAAAGAGTACAATTAGGTGTGTGTGTGTGCTTTAATTTGTTTTGTGTGTGATTCTTCTGTTTTTAAGATGCATGTAAAGCACTTTATAATGCTGTTATGCAACGCGTCTCAGCAAAGGGCCCCGCCCTCGGCATCGGTGATGAGCTGCCTTTTTTCTCCTCACCCCCACCATTCCTCTTGTATTCCTTTTCTATGCGAGGAAGCACCTGGCTGCTTATGCGCCAAGATACAAGGTGGCTGCCTCAGTCCAACTGGATCCTGTATGTCTATGTCTATGTTGTGTCTGTTCTTGGATTGGTTGTACTGGCAAAATGCAATTTCCCCTCAGGGATCAATAAAGTATAATTCATTCATTCATTCATTCATTTATAAACAAAATTAGATTTGATTGGATAACTGTGGAGCTAGACAGAAAAGGAATGAATTCATGCAGTGGATGTTTCTCACTTATTTCCTCACTGGTGTGAAAACTTCACGTTGCTGTGCAGTGCTCTGTCCTGTATGTATGTGCCCTGTATGTTTCCTCATTTGTGGATTTATGTGGCATGAGAATGATAAAAATCTAAATTGCCTGAGTCTCACGCTTGACACATGAGAGTTGGTAGCCCTGTGCTCATGTCACTTACGTCTGCATGTCAGGTCAGCAGGCTTGGTTTTCAATGAGCAAACTATGCCACCATCTGCAGAGCTCAAAAACTAGGGAGACATGCAGCTACAACATGCTTGATGCCATTAAACATCAAGTTTATTCAAATTCATTCATTTAAAGGAGCAACTTTCAGAAAAGACGTATGACAATTGTTAATTTCCACAAAGAACAGAAATAAAAAGTGTTTGAAACAGTGCAATATTTTTTGCTTTTGTTTCTTTAAACATTTGAACCATTTGAGTTCGCCCGTTTATCTCAGCGTTTCAAATCAGGATGTTAATTTAGTTATTTTCTATAGGTTGAAAGTTGTTTATCTTTGTAAAGCTTCTGAATACACTGAGATATTGGATAAGGTGCTACTGTGTTGATGCTCCTTAATATTTGGCCCTTTTTACTGAATGTGGCACTGCCAAATGGTGACAGATTTTTGGACCTTGCGGCCCCCCTATGAAGGCTAATTTAGCTTCCATCTTGAATCCTGTCTTTTCTCTGAGCTCTCTCCAGTCAGTAAAAGTCAGTGACTAAGTTCATTTTGTCCAATCTAGTTTTAAAAAAAGCTAGGTATTTCTTTTTATGAAAATGAACATAAAAAAGAAACAAAAGGAAGACTCACAAGATCACAAAATAAAAAAAGCAGAGCAGAAGAAATTATCTGCTATATCAGGCTAGAGGTCGACCGATAAATCGGCCGATATATTGGTGCCAATAGGAAGTTTTACAAACTATCGGTATCTGCGGAACTAGGCTCCGATAGTGGCCGATGGCTGCAGTTTTTTCCTACGGCGCCATAAACTGCTTTTTCCCTGCCCTGCTCTCTGTCGCTCTGATCACTGTGGGGCGGGGCTGCTCTTCACACAGGGAGAGAGCATGGGAGAGAGAGACACGGGACGTGTGCACAGGAGACTTACAGGAGACTTCTGAGATTTCTGGAGACTGACGTGAAAGCGTGTATGGTTCTGCCACCCCCCCCCCTCTTCCATAAGGCTCGGTCCTGCTAACACAGCAGCAGCTCGGAGCTGCAGTCAGACCAGGAGATGTTCCCCTACGCCAACCTCCTTGGCGAAGGCAATAAGTACCACTTGTTCAACAAGGATAAACGTGCGTCATATTTCAGCAGAAACAGCCACATTTCCACCGGCATGAACACATGAACACAGTGCTTGTTAAGCTAACAACGAACACCTCTGTCTGTGTGTAGTCTTCATCCTAGTTTGCCATGAATCTTCAAATTTGACAAATTCTTGGAAACTTTAGCTGCTGGCTGAGACAAACCAGCCCCCCACCCCCCCACCCCCCATCGATTTGTTTCCAGATACTGAGTTTATATTGTGTGACTTGCTGTAGTGGAAACAATATGTGGTTATATTCGAAATATAAATTAATTCCTGTTCTGAATTTATTCTTAAAAAAAGATTATAAAAAAAAACAACATTATTTAATATTGAGAAAGAACAGGACTGTAAAGAGTATGGATAAGATAAAGATAAAAAAGGGGGGGGGGTGACATTGGCGATTAATTGGCTATCGGCTTTTTCCTGCTCCAAACGATTGTTATTATATCAGCTTTAAAAATCCACTATCAGTCGACCTCTATGTCAGACCCCTGCAAAAGAAATAATCACATCATGGACTGGGACAACGCAAAAATCATTGGATCAGAAAACAACAAATTCAAGCGCTGGATTAAGGATGGTTTCATGCTGTCCCACACATGGGACTCTATCCTGCAAGGACCACCGGGTAACGGGGGGCGTGGCCAGCCCCGCCAGCCCTGCAGAGCTGTCAGTTCACGGGGGCTGTCTGCAGAGCTGTCAGTTCACAGGGCTGGCCATGCCCCCCGCCACCCGGTGGTCACGCCTCCAGGATACCACCAGCTGATAAGGACACATCACGACAGATGTCAGATGACTCTTCTGAGGAACACTGGGGGTTCCAGTCGAAACATGTCAAGGCAATAACATTGTCATAATATTTTTGTCCAACAAAAAGAAATACCTACCCTTTTTTTTCAGTTAAAGTCAGTCCGATGTTGACCCTTCTGTCACTTTCTCTCTTTCTTTTCCTCGCTTCGCTCAATTAGCCATGGTGCATGTCCAAAATGGCCAGTGTGTCCAGTTGTCCAGCTGCCATGTGACGCTCCGGGCTGGCACACAAAGTTGTGCAATGTGGTTTTTCAGCCTCGCAATGCTGCAGGGCAAATGAAGATTCCAGGAATGCACATAATGAATGCAAGTGTACCATCAAAACATGTTAGAAGCATAGTTTTAAGATTGGCAAACTTACATATTGTTGCTTTAAAGTATTGCTAAATAAATTTACTGTAAGCTTTCTTTATTGAAGTTGTAAAAAGTAGAGAATGTCACCAGCATCATTCTTAAAACTACTTGGTTAAAGGCACTCAAAAACGATGAATGGTTTATTTCACTGTAGATCTATATGTTATATTGTCAAAGCAAGCTGCCATGCTAGGCTGAAAAAGGGCAGAAACATCAATTATAGAAGGGCCAGAGACGGAATCAACCCCCAGTGCAGATATAGATAGAAAGAGCTCAAACGCATCATCATTCCTATCCCTCCCTGCTCCTGTTCACTAATTAAGCCATTTCCCGCTAACAAGGCTTCAGGCCCCACTCTCTTTGGAGAGATAGAGCGAAAGGACACCATGCAAAAGCCTGACAGTTAATCACTATGTTCGCACGCATCGATCACGGTCCAGAGAAAAATGCCAAATGAGCAAACAGCATATGCTTACTTTCCAGATTACATGGAGAGCCTTGATAAACATATAGAGGATTATTTTCAATATTTCATGACAGCATTGATAGTAACTCCTTTTGCTGTACAGCTTTGCAGAGAGAGATTAAAAAAAAGAAGTATTGATGTTTTTTTCAAAGAAGAGTGTAATCCTGATAAAAATGAACAAGTTTTATGATCCCATTTTATACAGTGAGAGGAGGGTAAGTCTCTCAACAGCTTTGAGGGTGCTACATTCCTGTTCATTCACAAAGAAAAGAGTAGAAGACATTCATCTGCCTGATTAACAACTTACAGTCATTGTCGTCTTTAATTATAATGAAATCAACAACTTCATTGCTTCCCTTTCTTTCTATCGTTCATCCATGCACTCTGACGATTGTGGTGTTGGAGCAAAACAGAGCAGATTGCAGTCTCGTCTGCAGGTCAGCAAGAAAGTCTGCACCCTCACAGGAAAAAGTAATTAGCATTCAGTAGTGAGGATGAGGAATCAAGACATCCAACCAAAACATGTATCCGTGGCTCCTGGTAGTAATTAGTGTTCCCTGTGCCGACTGGGCTCAGTTCTCAACCAGAGCTACCCATGCTCTCGCAGAAATTGATTTGCCTGGTGTCGAGTGTGCACATCAAAATAGCAACCAGTCAGACAGCAAACCAATCAGTTAGTCAGTCAGTTGCTCAACCATCACATCAGCTAGCGGAGGAGCTTTACATGTCAGCTGAGAAACAGCTGCTAAAGAGGTGGGGGTTGTTCAAAAAGTTATCTTGCAAATAAACAAGTCAATCAACCCACACCTTTGTAGACTTCCAGTCAGGCAGTGCATCCAGTCCAGCCAGTCAGTCAGTCGGTGATTTATCTGCATCATCTCCTTGTCTTGTGTTATAGTGGCTATTCTGAAGCTAAGATACGTACACCGCGGCTCTAGGGGGAGAATGATTGATGACATAATGAGCATAACAGATTATCTACTCTATAAGAGCAGCTCCATAGCAGCACAATGAGAGTTACTACTTGCCATTAATGACTGTAACATTTAACTGCAGCTGTAATATCACTGGAAAGTGTAGATGGAACCACATTAAGACTGATGAAGATGATAGAGGTAATTTACTTTAGATTATGTCCCAGCAGGGGACAATGTTGGACATTATGTTTTTTTTCTAAATTGGGACAGCTGTGTGTTGGAGGTTACAGAGACAGGATTATGATTAGAGGGTCAAAGGTTTGAGTGAGGAGGGCCAGATGGAGAAATCAGAGCGAAAAAGCCAACTAGAAGAATTCCTTATAGCCTATCTACTTTCAAAGAACTGTTGAACAAGCATCTTAAAAAGAGTTTTTAAGCTCCATATTTCAGGAAATAAATTTTGATTCATATGTTAAAAAGCAGCCCCTTCCTCTGTACCTGACCTACTAAAAGGTGGCAGATATTCCTTTTCAGAGTGTTAAATCACAGCAGCCCTGCAGAGTCAGACCAAAATACATGATTCTGTAGTGCAAGTCATCATGGCTAAAAGCAATAAATAGAATGATTCTACTTCTCTACTTCTCTAGCTCTTTTTAGACTGATATGCCTAACATAAAGACAGAATTGGCATCTCTCTGGATACTAGGGCTGCACAATAAATCGAAAATTTACCTTCATCAGGATAGTAGCCTGCGCAATATACATATTGCAACAACTGTCTAAACTGCGATAAATAGCAGTCCCTATTTGCATATTTTAAGATCGTGACGTTACATCCAAGCGTTGCTGTGCATTCATGCTCTATTTGCGTCAAGGGCGAATCAAATGGACTCTAGTAGATGCTAATGTCTAGCCTACAGCAATATAGCATGAAGTGACATGTGTGGCGTCGCAAAGAGGTGCGAGGAAAATGCAAAAGAACAACACGGCTGAACAGAACTGTATGTCGGCTATTTGGAACTACGTTGGTTAGAAGAGGGACTACAAACAGGTAATTCTGCAAGACATGTCAAATACTCGTGGCAAGCACCAGAGTAAACACGTTTAACACTACAGGGCTACAAAAATCTCTGTAAGGTTGAAGTGGATAAAACACCGACCAAATTTACTCCTCACCATCGCGGTCTCATGTAAATTAGTGCTGTTAACGTTTGCATGGAAGAACCACCGTCCCCTTCAGGTCTAACTTCCAGCTCAGGTCTCCGTTGTAGGGATTTACTGAGTGTACTAAATTAAATATTTGTTCTGAAATATATAATCTTGAACGCCATCAGCGTTTTCAGACCTCTGATAGCGAGATGATTTCACACACTGATTGATCAGAGTGATCGGCTGATATAACAGACGAGTAACCTTCCACTGACCTGGTGGAAGCGTTGTATGTTTCTACCAGAGGCATGCGACGCAAAGCCGTGCAGCAGGTGATCTACGCGGCTGGGACTTTTAAATTGTCTCAGGTAAATGTCATGGCAGTATGAATATTCTCGCTTTATTTCAACGTGCACGTGCTGCTTGGTGCAAGACGTCTGCATGCACAAGGGCGGCGTGCATGAGGTTGATACGACTGCGGTGCAGCAAGAGGGACTCCAGGAGAGGCTGAAAATCTCTGCTGATACCTACGGTACAGCAACAGGAGCTATTAACAGATCCAACAGATGTTGTGTGTTGCATCTTGCGGCGCCACCATTACTGAGTCCTAATTCACCCCTATCTGCTGACATGGACAGCATCATGGGCACCTGGACTGACGACGTTAGACAGAGTTCTAGAGTTTTTGATGGTGACATCTTATCTGGTAATCTCAGTTATTCTGTTTTTCATATCGAGCAGACATCGGTGCATTAATGTAAACTTTGCTTCATCTGACAGAAAATGATTTCAATAACTGAAAACCCACTTTAGAATCTGCTTATATTGATAAAAAATTTGTAAAGGAATTGCTTCAAACTTATACGAAGGCTTTTCATTTTTTATTTAATTTCTGTTCTTCAGGCTGTAGGACTACACTGTACGTGATTGTGTTGCTGACCAAATGATTTTTATTAGGAAGAAGAGCAGAGTTATTAAAATCTGGTACTAGCTAAAACAACACCACTTATGTTATTAAAGCACAAGCTATAAGTTCAGCAGACGTCTGTGCAGGAGAGTTATGCAACTGGAGCTTGAGAATAATTGTGTTCTCTTGTGTTGTATGAGAAAAACATCAAAACAGCATCACATTTGATTTATCGAAGATCATGTTGTCAGCGCAACATTCAACAATGTTATTGCATACTGCAAGATTTCCTGATATTGTGCAGCCCTGCGGATATGATTCATAACTTCAACAAATGTTCATGGATATAAATACACTGTCCGAGTTCATGCTTTGGATGATTCTGCAACTCCTTATCTACTTTTAAGAGCAAGCTAAAGACTCAGCTTTCCTAGGAGCATTTCCGCACTTAGCTTAACTCTTCTACTCGTCAGGATGAGTTAGAAAGATTTGTCCAGCTCTTTAGCACAACTCAGCACTGAACAAGCTGCGTACACTTACGGCCAAGATGATATTGTGTGATGAAACGTGATCTCGTAATTAAACAAAGGGACTATTGTAGGAAGGGGGAAGGAAACAAAAAAAAAAGCACTGCCTCTAGCACTACACGGCGTCCAACTGGACTCACAGCAGTCTGACTAGCACTTAATTATGATTCCCCCTTCTGTTTGATTTCTTGCTTGTGTTGTGCTCTCAGATGTAAGTCGCTTTGGAGAAAAGCTTCTGCTAAATGCACAGACTGAAAAAAATAAATTTGCACGAACCTTCTACCATGTGACCCGTAGGTTTCTGAAGAGCTGAAAAGAGGCTCGTTGGGAGGTTCCCACTTTTGTCATCTTGGCAGCGTCGCAAGTCTCGTCACTCCCGGAAAATACAAAAATGGGCAATGATGAGGCGCTGAGAGGGGGGCTGTGAGCGTATGGACGGATGATTGATACCCATCAAACTTTGAGCTGCCTGTAGCTAGGAACTAACAAAGCTAACCTCGAGCTAACGAGAGCTAATGAGCTAACGGAGGTAGGCGGGCTAAAGCTAAGGTGCACTGTTAGCTGACTAAAAACTGCAGTTGTGCTGCCCTCTAACTCCTTTTGCCTGATATCTGGCACCTGTCAATCAAAAGGACACGCCCCTTATTATAAAGAATTTCCAGATTAAATAACATCTAAACGAATTAGTTATAAATAAATTCATTCCCCCCACAGTTGTCACGAAGGTAAAATTGACTTATTAAACCTAAAATGTTAGTATGTACCAGGCTGTAAACATGTTTAATTCTGCTGTGAAGTTGGCCTTTTTAACATGGGAGTCTGGGGATTTGCTCCCTTTTGGAGCCATCCAGATGAGGGGTGAACTGCAATTTTTGGCACTTCCGCATAGGCTTCTCATTTCTCTGCTGGAGGTTGCTGCTTGGCTAAATGACTGTAGAATAGAATAGAATAGCAAACAGATCATAGATTGAATGGAGGAATGGGAAGAAGACTTATATACACTGCATGTTTAAGAAACCCTGGTCAAAATGTTTGTTGCTGTAAATGAAGCTTATAAGTGAGTTCAATAAGGAAGCTCTTTTCCTTCATGTCTGCTCTCATTATCTGCTGTTTGGGCTTTTCATCCTCCCACACTTTGTCAAGCGCGTCTTGTCACTTTCATTTTTCCATGCTGTCAAACGCTCCATATTCTTGAAATTTGTCTTTACGACTCTGCTCCGGTGGTGTTTTTGCCTGTATTTCTTCTGATTTGAGTTCTTTAAAACTGCCCTTTGTTCTGCCATTGCCCTTCCTGCTACCCATCTCCTCCTCCTCTTCACCACCTACAATTTCAGCTCATCTGGACTCTAAGGGGGTCCTATTCTATCCCCCTTCCTTCATGCTTCACCATAATGATGCATCAAAGTCTAATTTCCAAACAAAATTGTTTCAAATTCAGCTCTTGTACATCAATACATTTTATAAAATAGTTTCAGTTGATCTCTTCTAATTGAAATGAAGATGGTAAAAGATCAACTGGTTTCAGTTTTAGAGTAAAAGCATAACATCCTATTGGATCGAGTGGAAAATCATACTTGAAAGAAAGGGACTACTTTGTATCAATTGGAAACTATAGATCTACTCAAAGAAAGATGACATGGAGTTTCCCAATGCTCCATTTTGTTCTCTCTATTGTTCAGCATTTACATGCTCCCACTAGCTCAGATCATAGAAAACATGCAAAATATCTTACCATAATTATGCTGATGATACTGAACTCAATATTACAACCTCCCCAGGGAACTCTGGTCCATACAAAACTTAACTGCATGTCTTCCTCAAATCAATAAGTGGATGTGCCACAAATGTTCAGCTTCAGCTAAATCATGGTGTTTTTAAACAAAAATGCAAGTCCAAAGATTCGTGCCCAGCTTCAGTCAGTAATGTTAAAGATGCACTCCTTAACTTTTCGACCGTGGCACAGTGACATATATTGTGTGCATTTTACCCTATACAATTTTTCCATCAAGGACGCTGCGTGACGTTGCAGCTGAGTTTCGCTTTGTGCATGCGTCACTCTCTAGCAAGTGGATATAAACACACCAGACATTTTCAGCATGCACCATGGCTGATTCAGCAAAGAAACGCAAGAAGACATTATTAAAGACAGAGAGGAAACAAAAGAGAGCCAGAGAGAGCAGCAGAAAAGACAAGAGTCAAGATAACACTGTCTCTAACTGTCTGGAGAGAGTTCATAGTACAGGCAGGATGCAAGATGGATGCTGAATTAGTTGTCTATAGGGGGGGGCGTCGCTGAGAAAATGGCAAAAGTTCTGTAGTTCGTCTTTAAAAACAGATCAAACCAAAAATCTTGGTGTCATTTTGAACTCTGAAACACTCAGTGGGCATGAGTCTTGTGAAATACACAAAAACAAAGTCACTCAAATTATTCCTAACAATGTCATTCACTAGAGCTTGGAAGACAGCAGGGGCATTGGTGAGGCCAAAGAGCATTACCAGGTGCTCGTAATGACCGCTGAGGGTGTTGAACGCCATCTTCCACTCATCTCCTTCACGGATCCAGACCAAGTGATATGCATTCTGGAGGTCCACTTAAGTGAAGATCTTGGCTCCCTGTAACAGCTCAAAAGCAGAGGATATGGGTGGGAGTCTGTACCTGTTCCTGACAATAATGTTGTTGAGACCCCTGTAGTCGATGCAGGGCCTCAGCATCTTGTCCTCTTTCTCCACAAAAAATAATTCAGCTCCAGCATGCGAGAAAGAGGGAGAACAAATGCCCTTAAGGAAGCACAAACTCAGGGAGAAGGTCAATAGCACAGTCATAGGTACGATGAGGAGGCAGAGACGTAGCTTTGACCTTATTAAAACTTATCTGAGGTCAAGGTAGCACTGAGGAACATTAGATATATCAGTGAAATCGGACTCAGGGGAGTACTGAGAAGCACCTGGGGCAGCAGCAAATGCTGATTTGGGAAAATAGCTCTTGTTACAAGCCTTCCCTAAGGACATAATCCCACCAATAGGAGTCTATGTGTGGTTTGTGCTTTCTTAGGCATGGAAAACCCAAAATTAAGGGATATTGAGCAGAGTTAATAACATGAAAGTCAATCGGTTTATTATGTCCATCAGGAAAAGTTAACTGTAACACAGTTGTGGGTTACTTACCGGAGCAGATGTCCATCCAGAGCAGTAGCTTCAAGAAACTTCTCAAGTGGAAGCAGTAAGAGTTTTATGTGCCCCGCGAGTTGCACATTGATCAAACATGAATCAGCGCCTGAATCCACCAGCATCAGCTGCAGATGAGAAACAGAGGGAGAAGACAACATTATTGATATTTGCCAAGACTCATGGTTGCTTAAATTAGTGGAGCTAACCAACAACCTCCCTCTTCCCAAAGAAGCTTGCTTCAGGATTGGGCAGGCAGAAATGAAGTGTGCAGTAAATGCCTTCTCCCTCATGAATGTGGCGCTAACGTTCTTCCAGAGTTAGTCTTGTTCTTTCCAACTGCGTGGGCTCGTGTGTTGGTGGGGAAGAGGCTGAGGTGGTTGAGCCTCAGGGAGTGGAACGCTCTAAGAGGAAGACTATAGAGGAGCATCGTAGCAGGATGGAAGGGGAGCTTGACAGGGCCTTCTCCTTCTGTCTTTTTCTACATTTTTTATTAATTTTTGTTGGCAAAGGCAATTAGCTCATCCAACAAACAAGGGTGATCCACAGGAACTAATCTGATATAGCTGGAGAAAGGCCCTGTAATAAAGGCATCAAACAAGGGACTCTGGTTCCAGACATTGTCTACTGTTACAGTCTGAAACTCAATGGCATAGTCTGAAAACACTCCTTATACCTTGCTTAAGGTGGAGCAAGAATCGGCCTGCTTCTCTTCCAGGAGAGATGCTCTGAAAAATCTGTGTCAGACTGGGTGAACTGAGAAAAAGTGACAGATGGGTGAATCATGAAACCATTCAGCAGAGGCCCATGCTTCTGCTCGGCCAGTCAAATGTGAGCTAATGTAAGCCACTTTGGATCAGTCGGAGGAATAGGCAGCAGCATTCAGTTCAAAATGAAGCCCACACTGAGTCAAGGTTCTACAATCACCAGAATCTCCAGAGAATTTATCCGGTCCGGCGAGCTGGGGTGGTGGAGAAAGTCCAGTAGATGACGGCACTGGAACACCAATGGCCGTGGGCAGTGTTGAGGCAGGTGACACCGTCTTCTCCTGTTGACCCACAAATCTTTTAGTATCCTCCTGGAGGAGAGCCAGGTTTTCCTCCTGCTGGCGAATGCAACTGCCCTGGGTCTGAAGTGCATGTCTGACAGGATCTGAGGTACGAAGTTGAACTCATATAGCAGACTGTTCAGGTTGCAACAAAAGTTATTTTAATGATGATTCAAGGCGGAGGAATTCCAAAGATTGAAGAAATCTCAAGAATGTCAAGTAAGCAAATGATAGACAAACACTGGACCCCTGACGACTAAGCAACAAGACGATCTAATTGAGGCAAGAGGTAAGAGGGGAACTTATATACACAGACATGAGGGAAGCTGATGAGAAGCAGGTGAAGTATGAATATATTTTCTTGCATATGTACATTGACAGTGATGATGATTTATTTCCCATTTATGTCTGTTTGTATCATATGTAACTCTGTATCCTGAAGCAGTTTCTATTTTAGCTTATTCTTTGAATTTGTTTTATTCTATTTATTTTGTTTAAATCCCATTCTTAATTCAATTTTTCTTTTGCACCTTGCTTTTATTGTTTGAGTTGTCTTTTACATGGAATGTGCTATACAATAAATCTTCCTTGCCATGCTGTAAAAGGGAAGGATCGCCATGCAGAAGGTTGGGAACCCCAAGAAATTTCAATTTTTATGAATCTTTTGCCAAAATCTCAGTGACTCAGGGCCATGAAAAGGCAGCCATTTCCAGCTGAAACTGTGGAGTTAAAGAGAGATCTAGGAAACTTTTGATAAAACAATTGATACTATAAAGGATAGCTAAACAGGGACACTAACCCCAATGTTTAAATGCAAAAGGCATTCAGAGAGATTTATAGACTCTAGAGTGGTGGTACACATTTCTACTGTGCAGCAACATGTCCTTAAATATGACATTTATCAGGAGATTTACTGTAACAGTGTCCTCAGCAAATAATTCAGAATTACAAATTTTTACTTGCATATCTAAATAATCCTGACCTGTTTTTGGAAACAAGTCCAGATAGGGGAAGAAGTTTAAGTGGAATCTTTTGGTTGCAAAACATAGAGATATGTTTAGAATAAAAGTGTGCAAAAGATCGCCTATCCAACTGTTTAGCAAAGGGATGAATTGATTATGGTTTCGACCCATGCTGCAGCAAGGAAATATTCCTCTGGTTAAACGAAGAATAGATTCACTGATACTATTCAGCCATAGTATTATGATTTGTTACAGGAAACTTCTTAATGTTGAACAGCCAGATTCTGGTGAAAAATATGTTTTGTTTTGTTTTTTACCAATGTGTCATTTTTCAGGGTACATGAAAAAACTCTGCTCCATCCCTTTGTGCTGTATATGTAATAGTGACAGTTTTGCTGTTTTGATTAAGTTTGTTGGTCATTAGAGTGATTTTTAATATGGTCTAAGTGCAGGCCAAATAAACTGCAACCTTTAAAGACACATAATCTACATTTTTCATGGACATGACAGAGTTTAAGTTTCTGCCTGAATACGCTTTGAACAGGTGACGAAACGCAACATTACGCAAAATCTGAAATCTAATTTCAGGACATGGAACACACATGCTGCATGATGTCGTCTTATAAGATCCTTTTCATAGAACTCCACCATGTATATGAGATGTGACATCAACAGCACATTCAGGCCTCAACACAATTATCAGCAATGTTTGAGTGTGGCTGGCTGTGGCATACAGATCCTTTGGTTAACATGACTCTATCCAGCCGCCATAACGGATCCAGTGCGGCACAGACAGAGCAGCGGAACTGCGTGTGCAGCTCTCGCTGTTTCTTCTGTGGAGACGCTGTGCTGCTGATGAGAGGAGAGGCCCAGCGGGGAGTTTATTTCTCACTTCCAGCAGGAAGACAAAGTAACGCAGGCTGCATCAGCAGGGGAGCATGGAGGAAGCATCTTGGTTGTTCTAAACCTCTCCCAGCTCACAATTATTGAGTCCTTTGTGCTGCTGTGACGACTCAAAGCTTTAATTACTTTTTTTAAAAAAACCTTTGCACTGATTTACAGATTTCTTCATCGGTGTTCATTGAATTTTTTTTTGTTGATGTGATCTTACTCCAAATATTACAATTTAAGTTGGGGTTTGGGTGGGATTGGAGGTGGCATAAAGCCAAGGTAAAGGTCCTTTTTATCTATACAGTACATTTAAAAACCACCAAGGTTGACCAAAGTGCTTTACAGGTACAAATAAAACAGACCAAATAATATTTTTACTTTATTCATCCTGAAATTCAGCTCTGCATTTGAGCCATCTCTAGATGTACTAGATAGCAGTGGGCTGCAGTTGAGAGGGATTAAAGGTCTTGCTTAAGGTCCCACAGTGGTTCACCTCTGTCGGGGGGACTCCAGGGACTTGAACCCAGGTTCTGCAGACCCAAGCCCATCTCTGCAACCACTAGGCTCCCATTCTCCCTTTAATGCACATCAGAACAAGTAAAAATATTTTAATGACAAAATTTCTAAAATCGTCCCGAATAGAAGGCGAGTGAGAAACATGAGTTTTTATTTGTACAAGTAAGTTGTTCCAGAGTGGTGCCGAGTGGTTGATGAAGCCCAGTCACCTCTATATCTGAGTCTGGACCAGGGAACAGCAAGGACAATCTGCTTAAAGATGCAGAAGTTAACACAAATGTAATTGTGCCAGCCCATTTAAAACCTTAAAAACTAGCAATAGAATATAAAAATCTATTCTAAAGTGGACAGGAAGCCGGTGGACAGATGCCAGAACTGGGGTAATAAGCTCAATTTTTCTGGTCCAGGTCAAAAGATGAGCAGAAGCACTTTGTTCTCACTGAAGCTGACGAAGAGACGACTGATCCAGACTAAACTACAAGGAATTACAAACCTACAGTCATGTGGTTATAAAAGCATGTATGTCTGTTGAAGTCGTTATCAGTATGGCTTCACTTTGGCCAACAATCCCAACCAGAAGAAGCAACAGATCTGATGTTTACCAAATTTGAATGTGCTGTCAATCACCAACAAACAGATGAATAAACGACCCCAAAGGAGTAAGAGAGGCAGCGCCTGACCTGAACAGGTCGCCCAAACACAGAAAGTTCAGGCCCAGCTGTTTTTCAGCTCACTGAGGGCCGTAGGGAATCACAGCCTTGACTTTTAATAGGCAGATTTATTTGGATATCATCTGCAAAAAAAGGAAAGGAAAGATTGTGTTCTTTGAAAAAGTCAGAGGAGTTTGAATCATAAGTTCATGAATGTGATTTGGTCACATTATTGTGGATTTCTGTTTCAGTAACTAAGTTTAGTTTCAGATTTTTTATTACTATTATTTTATTATACTTTATTAATCCTGGGAAATTCTTTCTCTGCATTTAATCTACGAGCAGATTCCAGCACCCGGGGACTAGTAGGGGGTAAAGGGTCTTGCTTAGGGGCCCACAATGGTTCACCTCAGTTGCTCCAACCACAAAATGGCTTCTTTTTTGGAGGGCTCAGGCAACAAAAGTATTTAAATGGATATACCAAAAATTGTTCCAAGATGAAATGGAAATTAAGTGTAAAATAAAATGCTTCCTTTATATTTTCAAGTGTGAAGGGGTCCTGATAAAACAGTCTGAGTGAGAACTCTATGTGCCTGATTTAATTGGGTTGGGGATCTCTAGTCTATATTGTGCCGGAGGCTGCAGTATCAGGACTACCAAGACAATTGTAAATCTGTATTATCTGCCACTTTTAGACTTCAACCAAGTTGAGATCAGAAACAGGATGCACCTGAGCATTTTGTACTTCCTTCAACTATTGCTTGATTGGTTTTTAAAAAGAAATACATTCTATGAATTTAACATCAAGTCTGCAGCAAAATGAATTATGCACAAAATAAGGAGGTGAGAATACTTTCTCAATAAACTGCAACTAAAAAGGTAGTACACAACTGCATTTGAATAACAATGTGTCTTTAACTTATAGTGCAGGGCTCAGATGCCACTTCTTCAAGCACAGAACACACTTGTGAGTAAAAAAAATAAATCTTTTTTTTTGTCTATGAGTTCCTCATTCAGAGCAAAAAATAGTTGAAGGGACTATTTTTTCTAAAACTGCATGAAAATAAAAATGTTTTCACCTCACTAAGCAATGCGGAGAAACAAATGAATGTTCTTATGAATTGATTCCTGTCACAAATCTTTTGCTTCTGTTTTTGGAGCACTGCATGGACACCTCTTTTTACATGTTCAGCAAAAAATCTGAACTTTTCACTATATGGTAATGGATTTACCAAAGAGTTTTTTTTGTCCATTTGTTTCATCATGTTTCCAAATTATTCATTTGTTACTTTTGCTCATTTTGCAATATCTAATTAGATTTGGAAAACAAAGGGAAAGTATGGCTAAAAGCAGCGACACAAACCAAATTAGAAAATGACAATGTGATTCAAAGGCCTCTGCTGGAACTATTAATGAACTCAGAGTCGCTGTGATAACGACAAAGCTAAGGCAGTGAAGTGCTGCCAGAGAAAGCAAACACAAACACTTCTGACTGCAGATCTTGGGTAAACATTGCAGTTTAGTATCGCTCAAAACATCACGTTTCCACCCAGTAAACAAGTTCTCCAGAATATGTTGCAGGCAAACAGTGCAATATGTGCTTTTTGGAGCAAATGTTGGGAAAGGATAGGAGATCATTTTGCCTGTTATAAAAACTCATTTTATTTGCTGTTGAGTATGTTGATGCTGCTATATTCTGCCCTTTAGGCTCAGTGAACAGTTTCAAAAACTGTCCAAATGCTAAAACAACAAAAGAAGAAAGAAATTAATAGATTTTATTTTTTTAAAATCACCTGTAGCCTTTTTTGCTCTCTTTGTTCATCCCACTAAGTATTGCTCTGTGAATTCTTGAATCAGCAACCCCAGAGAGGTATTCAAATGTGGTAGTGAAATGAAAAAAGGAACAAAGAAGCAGCACTTCTCTTCATTTCAAATACCAAAGCTCTGAACAGCATTGTTAAAATGGATTATGTGTCCTTTCTCTGTGTGCGTTTTTTGTGGTCAGGCCTCTTGAGTGGCTCTCTGCTTGATTTCTGACATTCCTAAAGCAGTGGATACAGCTCTAGTTTATCAGTTATCCTCCACATAGACGAGGAAGAACATTCGCTCAGCCCCCCCTGTGCTCGGCTCAGTTCCAGAGACCTGTAACACTACACAGCCTCTGGGCTCCGTTTCCTGTTGGCACTGAGTGCGTAACGAATCAACTAAACCTCAAACTCCCCTTGGCATGTGATGTATTGCGATGCAGGTGGTCATTCTTCTGTTAACTCATGCTTTTTTAAAAGGGGTGAGGGTTGTTTCTCAGAATAGAAAGGACATGATGGTTGATATCGCACCTAGAGGCGAAAAAAAGTGCCCGGGTCCTGCTTCAAATGATTGACTGGTTTGAAAATCCAAACCTGGCTCAATATGCTCCTTAGCACTTGTATTAAGTGTTGTCTGCAGAAACAATAGCTGACTGTACCCACAGTCCAGTTGAATTTCTATGGGCATTGAACCTTAAAGCACATTTTAATCTAGATAACACTGTAACAACCTCGGACTGTTAATGTCAATGTAAATATTAGCTGTTACTATATTTACCTGTTAATATGAGTGTAAAAGTTAACAGCTATAGACAGAACATTAAATAGTCTGATTAAATGTGTCATGAACCAGTCAATTGTCCAATTTCCCCACCAAAATCCAACTGGAAAATGTTAATGATAAGGGCTGTTGTTCGATGGAACATGGTCAGAGACGAGGAGGAAGGACTATGAGACATGCGAAACTAAAAGAAACTAAAGTTGCGGCTTACAGTAACCCCAGGATAACAAAGATGAACTGGGACAGGATAGATGAGGATCTGGCAATGAACAAAGAAACCAAGAAGAATGTACTGAGGGAGCAAATGACTACATGCAGATTAGCTGTGACAGAAACAGAAAGCAGGTATAAGAAGGACAGGAGAAAAAAATGAAATAACAAAGGAACAAGCTGAACAAAATAAATACATAGAACACAGAACCCAAAACCCCAAAGACCATGACATACTTGCTGTATGGCCCATTCGGAGCAGGGTGATGGTGTGGGGCAGCATCTTCCTCACTGGAAAAACAAGGCTTGATATCACTGGAGGAAATCTCAATGCAGAGATGTCAACATGAGATGCTGCAACCATAGCAATCCCATATCTCCACTGTCTGGGACCAAACTATTTTCTACTTTCTTGCCATTACTTGACTATGGAGGTGTTTTGTACATGATTGCCACAACCAAAATGTCCTCAATCTCCAAACACTGTTTATAATTGTACTTTAAGATTTATGACTCACCATTGTGACTTGTATGCCAAGGCCAAGTGGAGCTCTTTAAATTCCCGTAGGTTCACCCACTGGTGTCACTAATATATAAAGCTCTTCTTGGATTGGTTCCATCCTCTCCGGCTTGTCTTCCTCAAAGAACCAATAACCATTATCCCATACGTGTTTGTTATTGATCATTTTAACGTAGAGTCCAGGCTGAACTTGGGAAACAAGCATTTAGTTTTACTGCCCTATTGTTTGGAAAACAGCTCTCTTCCAAACAGATCTGAAAATGTCTGAAGGTGTTTCATTTCAAGCTTTTTGTTCTTTTTTACTTTCCAGACAGCGAGAATCTTTTTAACAGTTTGTGTTTTTCATTGTCACTGAACTCAACCACTTCCACCTTAACAACTTCTCAAATTGCTGCCTTCACCTATATTCCACTTTAAAACACGTTGAAGTGTCTGAAATGACTAACTTATGGGTTGATTTCATTTATTGTAACAATGTACTTTGTGATTCTATTTTTTTCACAACATGTGCCGCTGTCCTCTTGGCCAGGTTGTCCTTGCAAAAGAGATCTCAATGGGATTTTTAGTCTGGTAAAATAAAAGTTTAATAATAGTTTTCAAAAATTGCCAATCTGTTTTCTTCTGCCCTCAGTTAAATCTATCTATTCAGCTAATGCAGAGAGCTAAACACGTATGGCTTCAGTAAGCACTCAAGGAGACATGTTGCATTCTTCAGAGCATTTCCTGACGTACCACATTCCTTATTTTTTTGTAAAACTGTAATAAAGAAAAAGGAATGAAAAGCATTCAGCCTCTATACAAATGCATGAAGGGAACATTCAACATATAGTGTAAATGATTAATCCAAAATCATAATATTAGCCACCTGTGGACATAACATGTACCTAAAGTAAAAAGACAAATGCTACATGCTAACATATCCCATGCTAACCAGTACAACGGTTAGCACAGCTAGCTTCCAACAATTAAGTACAAAATATTCATAAACAGAAACAATATTCCCCATTAAACAGACTAAAATCAATATATTCCTAGTAAAGGCACATTTTTAGACCGGTGTCACATTAATACAAATCACTTATTTTTATTTACAAAAGAAAATACAATTATTGTTAAATGAATGTAAATAGAATCATACTGCATTGATCAAGTAGAAGTAGTCATAATTAATCTTCCCTGAATCATACCGTACCCCCCATGAATCCTGGATATATTTAAATTCTTCTCATACACAGAGATACACACACCTAGCAGCTAAGTTTAGTCTGTTAGTTCAGTATAGACAACTTTAAGC
The DNA here is from genome assembly GCA_037177055.1 of Atherinosoma microstoma. Lineage (NCBI taxonomy): Eukaryota > Metazoa > Chordata > Actinopteri > Atheriniformes > Atherinidae > Atherinosoma > Atherinosoma microstoma. Next base: position 31,357,069 of record JBBBVU010000001.1, on the reverse strand, counting down.
TATTTATCCCAAGAGGGTAATTCAGTATGACAGTCTTTAAAATCACACTACAACAGAACCACCATTAAAAACAATGCTGACAATTAATCACATAAGCAGATAAACAGAGTGTCAGTGCAGCATCTTCAGGGAACAATGATCATCTCTACAGATTTATGATTCATGTCACAGATGATCTGGATATTTCAATGAATCATTTTGACCTCATTGTGGCCCTGAATATATCCTCAAACTACAAAGTACATATCCTCTGCAGAATATGAATGTCTGTATATATGTATGTCTTCATGAACATTCATGTTGAGTGTTTTCAGTGTGGACTGAACAGCAGTTAAAGCTATCACTGGAGCCATGCGGTTGTTATGGCTGATGAAAACAAAACCACTCTCATGATTAAGTTGTTAGTGAATGAAGCATTTTTACTGTTTTATGCAACAGCACATTACAGTATCTGATGTCTGTTGGAGCATGTCATGCCACTTTGGGTTAGAGTGCTTTATGTAGATGCATAAAACATGCTGATTTGAACCAATTATACTGAATTGAACACTTGGAGTATGTACAACTGTATTACAGTAATAGTGCTATTTGCATTATTGGCGTTTCAACATCCTGACCCCATTTGTGTAAAAGAATAGAATTTCTTGATATAGTGAAATATAATTGCTGGATCCCAGGTACACGTTGTTTTATCAGAATGAGTGACAACATCAATTAAATATTTTTTCCCCACATTTTTTCTCTATCAAAGATCCTTTGCTGTGTTTTTCATCCTCTGATATGCGGTGTGTTTCACTTTCCATCAGCTATACCCTTGAAGTTGTACAGATAAGGAAAGAAGAGTTCACCATTTTTCCAGAAGATATCCATTCATACTGTGTTTTGATGATGGCGGTGGAGAATGTACATGAGGTGATCTAAAGTGTTGCATGTGATTCACATAATTCTTTATCTCTCTCATTCAGTATTGAAATGCTTCATCATCAGTCAGTTCAGCTTTGCATTGATTAGCAGTGACCTTTTTCTCCCTTATAGTTTGGGTCAGCAGATCAGAGCCGGCCCTTTGTCACTCTCCTCTATATAGATGTATAAACTGTGCAGCTCAACATTTCCGTCATCCAAACAGGCCATTTGTCTTTGAGTGACTGCTGTCGACCCCTGTTATAAAATGATCTCTAGCTTACCTTGATGCCATGAAGCAAGTTATCTGTAAAGTCAATGGAGGTGTCAGTTCAGCCTGCAGCAAGCTTTCTATATTGAAAATAAGAGTATACACAGCAGAGCAGTTTTTATGGCAGCTTTGATGAGCATCTACATCAGCTACAGACCTAATCAGGTGCCGCTCAAACAAATCCACAGAACTACGAAGCTGCAGATTTTGACATTAAAGTATTTGGATTGATTCCAGTTTTCATCTTGAATCTAATCAAACAAGACTGACTGTGGGTATAAATGTTGTGAATAGCAAAAGCCCAAGAAAGCATTTCAGATTTGTGTTTTTCCTTTTCAAGCCCAGTATTTTAAACCAGCTGTCTTTTTTTTTCTCCACGCATCTGTCGCTGGCATATCATTTTATAAGTGAAACTGTATTGCATTTGCTTGTGCATGCACATTTGAGCCAAAAATGAACGGCTAAATTAAAACTTAGATATATGAATTTCCTCACAGAAGCAGAAAATAACATTGAGATTAAATTAAAGAGGGATGGAAAAGCTGTATGCTATACTGCCATAAGAGTTTAATTAATCCTTTCGAAAACCTGGTGTCAAAGAGCATTATTACATTACCCTCTATTGTTCCTTACATGAACACAAGAAGCAAACCTTGAGAGATTTTTTTTTTCTACATGATTTTGTTTAATTAAGATTTGTCCTTTTAATACTATATGTTTCATCCAGGAAGAAGATTTAGTGCCACTGACCATTTAACTGTCTACTCCTTAAACTCCTTATGTGCATTAAAAAGCAATAGACACACACTATTTTCCTTTTCTTTGGCAGAATTTTGTGGAACTTCTGTTACAGTCTGCATTCAACGGTCATGACAACCTGAATCTAAACTATTCACCTCCAGTTCCTTCCATTATAAACACTTCCTTCAAAGTGCTACAAAAACCCAGGACATTTTGGACAATGCCCAGGACAAGATGTTTCAGTCCTGAATTTCTTCCATACGCACATACTGTATGCATCTCTCTCATCTTGGCTCTGCAGGACAATGGTTACAAGCTTTTATACAGGAGTCAGGTGTGTTGCAGCAAGGAAACATTTAAAACCTGCAAGACACCGGCCCTAAATGTCCGGAGTTGGCGATCCCTGCCCTACAGCCTATGTAAGACTTGGTTATGGAGGCAATGGACTAAGCAAAGGCTCCCAGATCAAGGGATGAAGAAGTCCACTCCTCTACCTTGGAGACACTCTTTGCTGCCAGCCTAGAAGTATTGTCTCTCTTAACATGTCCTGTGTCTGCCCTGAGGCTTCCTCCAGGTGAGACATGCCTGAAGCACTTTCTCTGGGAGATGTCCAGAAGGTATCCCGACCAAATGTCCAAATCATCTCAACTTGCTCCTTGAGGAGCGCCATCTGGGACGGGCATAATATTGTGGACATGATATTGCATAACCAAGATCTAACAAGGTTTGCTGTTGTACACTGCCTGTAGACCAAAACAAAGTCCATCATGAGCCACACCTCCCTGTCCCTCTGCTCCCCACCTCGTCTGCAACCAAATGTGCAAAGTGCAAACACACTGAGCAAAACAATATCATCATTTTGTGGAACATGCCAAAGTAACTTAATGTTTCTGTTGCCTGTCCAGGAGAAGAGAAGCTAATGGTAGCCCATTAAGCTCTCATAGTCCACTCCACTTTGGAAATACAAGGCCAATGTTAGTCTGAGTTATGTCCCTTTTTTTTATCCGGAAACTTCTTCGCCAACGAACGTAGTTTTTTCAGAAGTAACACTGGATCCTTCTTCAGGAGAACGTTTCGTTCTGCTGTCCGCCATTTCGCTTCGAAAATACACGCTGCCATTGGTCATTGGCTGTCGCTTTTTATAGGGAGGGAGGGCCGAGGAGGCGGCGATTCACATGAACGTACATGAACACGTGGCCGGACCGGCTGGTAAACACGAGGCTGGAGATCAGAGACGGTGTGATACGTCATGCTATACTCCAGATGAAATTACACCTCAAGTTCTTCACATATTCACCTTTAATTCCTTAAATCTTGAAATGATGAATTTCTGCTGATTGCCCCTTTAAGGCAGCAGTTTTCTTCATACTGTTGATGAAAATGCTGTAACGTTCACTATAAAACATGCCATGAGCTATGATCTGGAATTTCTTTCCCAATTTAATTTCACCAGATGTTTGAAGGTACAGTGTGTAAGAATGACTGATATCTAGTGATATAGATGGCCATAGAAATTATTTCAAATGCCAAGCACAGTTGTGAATGGACGGTGGCCGTCATTGGCCAAAGTTCTTCCAGATATAAACATGATTTCATCTACGAGTGGATATATGACTGCACTGCAGGTACATTTATGTCCATGTGTTCTGTCTTCTATCTGCCTTTAAGGCATTACTTATCCCAAAAGGTATACTGGCCCCTATCAAACAAAGCTAGTACTGCAGTTTTAAAGCTCAGAGGGTTCTCACTTCACAGACAGTTATTTGTCCATTTAGACACAAGATAGTCTTCCAACATGGTCACTGAGTTAAATAACTTGTTCCCAGCTGAATCTTATGAGTATAAGAAGTACACTTTTCAGATATATTGTCCATATTTGCTCAGTTAAATCCAGGTAGTGACTTTTTAATTTGTCCAGGCAGTTTAATTTCCCCAAATAATCTCTCCTTAGATAGTAGCGCTTATGAAAGCAGGTCTTATCAAGACACTTGTTCTTGAGAAAATCTAACTTTTTTTTTGGTAACAAGACCTAGATGGGCATCAGCAAACCATTCCTCCAACTTTATCTGTGTAACATTAAAACTTGACCCAGAGTAAATTTAATAGGAAATTGTTAGAACAGAGGTCTAAACCTTTTTAAACTTAACCCTCTCCCATATTATATGTACGTCATCAAAAGTGTTGAATTTAAATTTCAACTGTTTATTCAAAATGTGTTTCACGAGCAAAGACCACTGCATAACAACCTGAGCTTAGTGGAATGATGCCTTAAAGGAGCAAAGCACAAGTTCTAGCTTTTTTCCAGAAGTTTGCCCCCTCTGGCGACAAGTGGAAGTGACGCCAATGTTGTGAACACGCATGGGCCGCTCGACTGCGTTGGTCTTTGTTTACCTGCACTGCACTTAGTCCGAGCCCAGAGTTAGATGCACAAACTTTAAAATCAATTTAGCTAGATTAAATTTTTTCACTGATGATTGTTTTATATTTTCAATGTCAAGACGACGTCTTCCTCGTCCAAGGCAACACAGTGGTTTGTGTTGAGAATATTAGTTTATTGCGCATCTAGAAATGTGTAAATATGGCCTGATGAATCAGCAATTGCCCGAAATCGGTACTCAGCCTACGGCCTTGTG
>JBBBVU010000001.1:31341754-31352392 GCA_037177055.1 Atherinosoma microstoma | reverse complement strand
CGAGCACGCGCAGCATGTCAACCCACATGCACGCCCCTGAGGATTCGAACCCGAATCCCTCTCATTGAGCATGCAGAAACAGTCCTATAGAGGCAATTGCAGTGAATAGAGATCGGCTCATCTTACACATCAGGCAATTGTAAGAGGATGTTGGAAAAAGAAAATAATAGTATTTAGCATTTAAACTTGCGCAATGCACCTTTAAGGTAGGATGAAGTTGATGAAGTTTATGAGGTGTATCATCTGGGGTGTTATTATGATGTGGCTTGTGGAGGACACTCGGGATGGAGGGACTGTCTCAGGATGTCAGCAATCATGGGTTTTAAGGACATCTCTAGACAGTAGCCTACCTGAAAAAGAAGGGCAAGAGGATGGACAATTGGATTAATGACAGTGGAATGGGAGAGGAGAGGTTGTAAGGGATAAAGAGGGATGACAAATGGACCAAAGGGTGGTTAGAGGGAGGATGGATGACAAGGGAGAAGAAAGTTGGTAAGAAATAGAGACGATGGATGAATGGATGAGGGAGGACGGGAGGGAGGGGGCTGAATGGATGATGGATGAAAACAGGCATGGGTTAAGGTGGGGTCGAGAGGTGTGGTTGAGGTGGAACCTTGAACCTAAACCATAGATAATAAGTTGACTTAAAGCTACAGTGTGTAAGAATTACTAGCATCTGGTAAAGATGGGCAAAGAAATTACTTCAAATGCCAAGCACAGTTGTGAATGGACGGTAGCCGTCAGTGGCCAAAATTCATCCAGACATAAACATGTTTTCATCTGCAACTGGATCCATGACTGCACTGCGGGGAACTACTTAGAACTGTGAGTGGATCCAGTGGCCTCAAAAGCAATGACTGCACTACAAGAAACTACTTTTGGTGCCTTTTAAGGCATTACTTAACCCAAGCTGTGCTCTAGCATCTGTCAAACAAAACCGGTACTGCAGTTTTAAAGCTCTTTAAAGAGTTATTTTTCCATTCAGAGGCACCATAGTAAAAAAGATGACACAAATATGGCAGCTGACCTGTATGTGGACCAACGGCAAGTAGATATAAACGGCTAATTCTAAGAGAATAAAAGCATGATTATTTTAGTCAAGTGATAGAAGAGAAGAGATTTCAATAAAAAGTTATGATTATAAATGAAATTTTTCTGTCATTAACCTTTGATTTTGTTACGTGCTGCACCTTTAATTTAGTTAGATTGTCTTCTTCTATGATTTTGATCAAAGCAGATTAGGAGACAGTGCAGAACTGTCATAACCCCAGTTGCACACATATTTCACAAGATAGTAAATACACCCAGGATATTATCTCCTACTGGCGCAACACTAAATAACAGAAAAACAACATGCATCTCATTTAAGAATTATATAATATCACACACACGCAACAAAAAAGCAGCATGCGACACTTCATGCCAAGCTGCTTGCAGGTGCAGAGAGCAATAAAAGAAAGTTAACTAAAGCAGAGCTTCTGAGTCTGATGTCAGTTTGGGGTGAAATGAATGCTTCTGCACTTTCAGATGGAGTTTGAGCAGATGGCTCTCAGCCATATGCTTTGGGAGGAAAGTAGCTTGCCAACAGCCTCCGGGATGTCAGTTTGTGCAGGTGTAGTTTCATCTGCAGTTATTTTCACTGAGTATTTAAAAGTGGAGAGAAAAGGGCTCTGAATCTTTTGCGGCATGGCTGTGAAAATTCCTGGCATACTGGGTTCATATGGGACTACAAACACAGGTGTATTTAATCCAGCTCAAATATGCATTTAGCTGTCATTCTTATCCCGGGAGATTTCCTGTCTCACGGGTGTGGAGCAAAATAATCCTTGTTTCTTTTATCATCAAGAAGGAGCAAATAGGAAGGAGTGTGCGGCTCCTTTTAGAAGCATGAATAAATTATCAAAGGAAATGTTTGCACCCTAAGTCTTTAGCACTATAGAATAACCCTATGGTCCCTGGAAGACACACAGAACATTAAGTGCAAATTAGCTCGATTTGAGTCTAACCAGATGAATCCCCATCAATATGCATTTAGGCCCAGATGTTTGAATAATGAGACAAAAGAACATCTTCTGGGATTCTCCCCCATCCAAACAGCCTTTGTTCATCCTCTTCCAGTTGACATTCCCTATTTTAAGCTCTACATGTCATGTCTCTTTCATATGAAATTAGGCTTTGATGAATATTGTATGAAAAAGAACCTGCTTGCAAAGAGACTGACCTTCACGGCTGCTTTGCTGCTGCGTTTGAAGTATTGTCAAGTCCTGAGAGCGTACATGGGCACTTAAACTAACACAGGTAGGAAGAACAGGATTGCAAAATATTTAACTAACATTGCCTTGATTTAAAAAGGCTCGCCTCTGGGCTCAACAGGAAAAGGGCTTAATCACCAGGATGGTGGTATTTGAAACAGCACTTTAGGTGCCCTTTCTCCTTCTTCTGTATTGGTGAGCTGTCTGCGTTTGTCCAGTGAGAGGCATTGCTGTGATAAAGGTTAATCTGTCCATGTCAGATATCACACTATATTGGCTGTCTTTGGATTAAAATAACAAAGCAGGAGTAAAGCAAGCAGAATGCCCATACACACACTCATTAGCTGCATTTCCGTTACCCCTAATTGTGCAAAACCTAAATATCGCAATAAAAATCTGGTAATGGAAACACTGACATTTCGAAAAACCTCTCAAAAATTGAAAAAAAGTTTTTACGCTCCCATGAGGTGATTTTTCAGACGTATTGATGTAGAGGTATTTCCCAAAAGTGTAATGGGTACACTTTTTCCGCATTTCCACTTCACCAGACGTCGCTAACGGGGTCACGTGATCAGTTTGTTAAAAGTAAAGATGGCGTGGACTGTATGAATGCAGAAGAATCTTTTTTACAAAAATATAACCGCCATCCTTGATAACAAACAACAGCGACATGCTCCAAAATATAAAATGTTTTGTATTTCCATCTTCCTCAAAATGGAGTCTCGTGGGAGGATTATTTTACGAGAATTGCAGCTTGTGTGCTTAACACCATTCAATGGAAACATCGGCAAATCACAATTGTACTGTGTCAAAATTTTTTGAAATATTGCTTTTATTTAGCAAAAAACTGTAATGGAAACGCAGCTATTGACTCCATTAGTGACTTTTCTGTTTTGTGTATTTTTCATTATTTATTTTTTTTTATTTTTTTTTTTGGGGGGGGGGGTGTTCTTTTATTATCTTTAATCAATTTGCCTTCTTTGAAAACATCTTGTGACCTTGCCAGAGGCATTTTATAGATAAATGTGACTTAATCTAATTCCCCTCTTACAGTCTGATGGCGTCCTGCACTGCCAGACATATGAAGGGTTTTGAGTAAATAACTACTGACTTTTTAATCAAAGACACTGGAACTCATGGCTCCAGCTTTACACACCTGCCTGAAACATCTGGGTGACCAGCTGCTTCATCCTCTAATCCGATTGGCTCCTTAATGTTCCCTGGGAACATCTGGCAGTGCCTCAACTCTTTGATTCATCTCACATGCCAGAACCTTACTATTTGGCTTTTACCTTGCTCTGTAAGCATTTTTTGGAAAAATGCTTTGAAAAAATGTCAACACATCTGACGGGGATTCGTGAAAAGAAAAGCAACATCTTGACACGCGAGTCTCAAATCTGAGGTGCTGAATGAATGTTTTTCCTCTTACCGTCGGGCTTTTGTGTTTACACCACCGCCTCGGGTGGCAATGATCACCGGCTCATTTGCTCTTTTGAGCGTGTCACTGACAGTTCATACTCGGGTTTATTGGGACCAGCGGCCTGTTAATATCTGCCACTCTAATAGAGGGGAGAAAAGCTGCAGGCTCCACTGACTGCACACTGCATCCTTCACTTCCCTTCAAAGCAGAAAAATGACACAGCCTCTACTGCAGAAGGTGACCAGGATGATTGCAGCCGTAGAACTAAATCAAGCTTGTGCACATGATAACCTTTCAGAAGGATGTATGAGACATGCTGGGAATGTCTTGAGGAACAAATGATACTTCCTGGTTACTTTGTGCCATCATTAGCGAGGGTATGATAACTGAGAAGGTCACAGTAAGCGTGGTTACAGGCCTGGCTTTTTAATCAACATTGACTACAATTTAAAGAGTGATGATGATGAACTTCTCTAAATCCAATAAAGCTTTTTATTTTGAGCGTGATCCAAAAAAAAAAAAAAATTCCACAAGTTCAAAGGGAGCATCTCTGGAGCCACAGAGTTACAATGAATATGGTAAATATCAGAACAGACATCCATATGCAGAGGATTTTGTCAGACAGCCCTAAGGAGAAGTGTACACAGTGTTTGGACCATTTCCTGTTAGAAACTCTGCTGTCAGGGCAGCTGTCCAAACTACAGCCCAATCAGGCCAAATGCCATCTTTCTGCAATTTCAGCCTGGAGCTGTCAAGCTCAAGAAAGGCTTGGCACCCTTGTAGATGGGAAACATGACCACAGTTTCAAATGGAAAACAAAATGTGGGTAAATTAAGATGGAGTGACATGGAGAACAGCTCTCTGCAGTGTTGGTCTCTTAGAAAAATAAAAATGCCATTAGTTCACTTCTCTGTAAAGCTTAATCTGTAGACATAACAAGCACCGATGCTCTTAAACTCTCTTTTGTGCCTCCTTCCCTGTCACACCGCTGAACGCCTGGCCCAAATATATGCTTGGAGCATCTGTCATAAATCCTATGCCGCACTTTCTAAAAATGACTTTATTCTGGGATGTGCTGCAGATTAGGGGCTGGCTTCACCCTGAGCATGTGGTTGAGTCTGCTGCACTCATTTTAACCACTCGACTGCAAGTTCCTATGAAGTCAACCGTGTCTAATCCGCGCTAGGCTTTTTGATAGCTTCCTGGAAGAGATATTATTGGATATCATGTGATAAACCTTGATTGTTAGTAGGTGGGATTTCTCCTGTAAGACCCCCTGTCTCTGTTCTTTATCTGTGTAAGAATCTATCTTATAAGGCACAGCTACCAGTTCACACAGAAGAGCTGGCTTCTCATGGTATAATCATGACACAGTATTGGTAACAAGAGTTTACAGTCTACTCTCACGACCGGAGATTTCCTACAGGACAAAAATAATTCATGGTTTCAAAAGTGAGAAAGAATACTTTACTCTTGTCTCTACATCTGGATCCAACAGAGCTCCACTGGGATGAAGTGGAACACGGTGTTCATGGCATTAATGCTCTGCAATAACGGACAAAGATCCTGGCAGAACACAGGATCTCCAAGATTTCACACACAGAGGCAGGAAATTAGGCATGTATACACACAATATGTCAACCTATGTTTTGGACCTCGCAGTGCGTCACGTTTAACTCCACGCATAATCAGCTCAGATGAGCTTAAAGGATGAAAAAAACCCAGAAAGGTAGACTGAGAAGGAAAACCAAACTGAACAGCTTTAGCTGCATAATTTCTCATTACCTGACCACTTTAAATAGCGTGCACAAGGATTGTGAGGTGGTATTGTAAGGAACTATTATCTGTCCCCGATGTGAAAAGCATAATGTGGATCTGAGTGACTCAACACAATGCAAATGCAAAAACCTGTAGGCTACACACCTTAAAAATATCCATGACAGGACAGAGATATGCAAAATGAAATCATGCGGGCAGTTTGACCCTTGAGTACTCAGCAGCCATTGTTACCTGTGTTAATCTGTATTGGTGCAGTTCTGCATGAAGTTTTTAGTACAGTGCCTGACTGCAACATACGACAAAGAAAGTTGAGCTTGCAGACAGATGTTTGTGTGTCTGCCTGCTTGTCAAATGATTTTATCATCATGATAACGTCACAAGTCATTGGCGCTCCAGCTGGAGCGATACCCTTGCAAAATTGTTTTCAAATGATTGACAACAACATATGTAGTGAGGTTTTAACCTTTCTTTTGTCTTCTGCTGTGTGTGTAGCTTTGATTTATGTGACCTGAAAAACCAGATCAATGGTTCAACAGGTTTGTTGTGAACAAAATGTTTTTTGTTGAGGGTCAGAAGTTTGTTTCATGGGTTCTATAACAACCAGGTTGGAGGTAGGGTTTAAGGCTCAAGTTAAGCACTTTGATAGGATGGTTAGAGGTGTTGCTACTTTAATTTATGTAGCGATCAACAGTACACAGATGAGCATGTTGGGGGCAACGTGTGTTTAGAGTGCTACGTATTTAGAGTTGTGTTGTTTTTGGTTGTTCTAATCATTTAAATGTGAACCTGATGGAGGTTACATCAATGTTCCTTGTGAAGTCATGAAAAAGGAGAGTGAGCCAAGAATTTTGCAAAAGGATGTAGAGAAAAGTGGCTTGCGAACCTTCCGTTGGGATCGGAGTTAAAACGTGCCAGAGTTCGCAGATCCTTCTGTTAATTTCTGACATTTTGTGGGTAAGTTAAAGCTCATGGGGTTGGTTGTGCACCGGTCCCCGGGGTGCCTGACTTGGGCATCTGGCTGGGTGCTGAACTGCATTGGGTGGCTGTCTAGGGGGATCTGGTCCTCCTGCATTTGGCAGGGCCTCTGCCTTTTGGGGGACAGGTTGCTCTCGGGCTACTGGGGCCATGGGCCCGGCACTCTGTCCGCCTTTGGGGGGCCGGCGCCTGGTGGGGCCGGCGGCTGCCATCCCTGGCCTCCTTGGGCCTGTGCATCATGGCTGCGGGGCATTCCTCTGCCACCTTCTAGGCGGATGCTTGGTTGTCTCTGCCGAGGGCCCCTGCTTTGGAGTAGCGGCTGGTTTACCGGGTCCTGTCCCTCTGGTCCACCTCTGATCTTTGCAGGGGCATTTTCATAATGACTGATCAATATTCATGCCTGATATTTTACTAGTCATTAATATTTAAATTCAGCAATAGACTGATTTATAAACAAATAATACTTAATTATCAAGAGAGACCTTATATCCATAAAGGTCATGTTGGCAAATCAAATTTGCCAACAATTTGCACAAGACATCAGCCAAAGAATCATTAAAAAAAAAAAAGCTCATCTGAAGCACCAGACAGTTTGAGACATCAGGGATCTAAACTAACAATACAAAAGTTAAATCCTCATGACGTATAACTATCCATGCTATCACATGGCTCAACTTTTTATTGTACCCTAGAAAATACTTATACATCTCTCTCATCTTCCTTACAGGACAACAGTCATTTTGGTTTGTTTGAAAACGGCGTCATTCACTGGAAGTACAAGAGTCTGCATCAGTCCTGCGACTGAATACAAGCAGCTCCAGTGGAAGTGCTCAAATGAGCTAAATAAACTATGGTTTTCTAATCTGCTTTTTCTTTTTTTTTTACTTTTAATTTGAGGAATGTGTATAAAGTTTGTCAACACCCTAGACAAAACACTTTCCACTCTAGAGGAAATTAATATGGACTTTTTTTTTCTTATTTGATGAATTACATTAATTCATTCTGAGCTTCATTTCATTGAGTTCGTTAAGTTTGCAAAATTATGATGTGCACTGATGTTAGAAACATTAATCTAGTTGATCTCAAAGGATTCTGTACTGCAGTATGAAGAAGGCATTTTACAAGTCTTCTTTTCATTATTTTAGATGTGTTTTAAACACAAAGATCTGTTACCTAAAAGTGACAGAGGCATAGTAAATAGCAAATTCTTTCATTTAACTCAATTGCAAATTATTTCATGTTAATAAATCTTATGTTAAAAATCCCCATTCATGTTTTTAAATCTATCTTTTTTAGAAAATATTAAGTTTGAATAAGTTTGAATACATGTGCATTTCTTTCAACAAAAAATCTTTAAAGCAAAGTGTCAGCAGTACTTTAATATATCAATATTTTATATTTTCTTTTCGGTGTGCTTAGATTTTATTTTAAGAAATGACCCACTATATATGATAATGGAATAAGTTTATTAGTGATGGGTTAATATTGTACAATTTATTACCATGTTTTCATTTAGTTTTTGATTTTCTAGGGTGCCAGCGATGAGGTTCAACAGGACCCCTCATCTATAAGCCCCCCTACTGCCCCAACCCCAAGGAAAAAATTTTCCAAAACTTTGCTTGCTCTTTTCAGAACAATTGATGGCATTTACTTTTAAATAAAGAATAAAAACAGCCACCTTGAGCTTGCAAAAATGAGATGTAAGATGTCACGTTTTTCTGATTTGTTTCCTTTTCTTTTCCTTCATTGTTAACAGTGAAAGCTTTCTCCGACAGGTACACACTGACAGAAAAGCCTGGAACATGATGTTTAGTCAGTGCAGGTTCAGCACTGTGTCCTTTGACAATCCAAACCTTTTTGTTTACTTTCACAGAAGTATTTCTTTGAGCATGGATTAGCTTGAAGGCAAAGGTTTCATCTGCAGTGGACATTATTGTGGTTACATGTTTGAAATTTGTCCCACTCTGCACTCCAGTTTGCACATTAAGGCCGTTTTTGCACAGACTGGTGTTTGATTCAGGAGCCTCCATTGGCCTGTTGGGCTCACTGATGACTAAATGAGTCTGAGATTTGTCATTTTCATAAAAAATGCATCAGTCAGCTGTTTGTGTAGAGCTGTAGTTGAACTCAGTTCTTTTATTTCCTGTAATTCCACAACCAACATGCCCTTCTTCAGTGTAACAGCGGAGCTTCTGTTTCATGCAAATTTCTGAAAATGAATTAAAGTTTTATGATTTTGTACATGTGCAAATCTAATTGTGACAACATCTATGGAGTGAAGGCCTCGGGTACCCGCTGAGATCTTTAAGAACCAAACATAGGAACCACTATCCTAGACAGCAGAAACTACCACAGACATACTTCTCAGTACTTTTATATGATTTTATTTAAGAAAAAACTTTTTGTTTTCTTGTCAACTGTTTTATCCGGGTTTGCCAGACAACAGGAGACGACTATGCCCCCTGCTGTCTGGCACCTTGTGTAAAACAGCATCCACGGTGTGGGATAAGGTGTATGATCCTTCCTCTCTGTTGATGTATGATGAGGGATCATACACCTGTGGGATAAGGTGTATGATCCCTCATCTCTGTTGATGGTCCTTGGGGCCCGCTTTCTGATTTCGATGGCTTCCCTGATCCAACGGTGGTATTTGTTGCTTACAGAGCAGATAACCTTGGTTTCCTCCCAGTTCATGATGTGGTTTTCTCTTTTACAGTGATCCGTTATGGCTGGTTTTAGGTCCTGTTTTTCAGCTTTTTCTTTTGCTGCTCATGTGTGTCTACTCCTGTCTCTTTCTCACATTCAGACAATTGAAGATCGTTAGTGCGTTAAATGTGATTTTTAACGTTTACTGATAACTTTGGTCTGAGAATTTGTAGGTGTTGTAGCTTGTGTGACCCTAATATATTGTTTATTCATGGATCATACCACCTCTATCTTCAAACTAAATCTCCATTCTGAACTCAGCTACAAATCTTGTAAGTTTTATGAGATTACCTTCCATTGTAGGTGTGTCCCTGACTGACCACATTTTGCCATTTTCCCGGAGACAAAGTCTTACAAATTACAAACTAAATTCCTGAAAAGTTGGGATGTTTTTTAAATCTGAACAAAATGAAAACTAAAAGACCTTCAAATCAAACAAGCCAATATTTTATTCACAACAGAACATAACAGATGTGTAACCTGAGACAATTTTATGCACAAAATGAGCTTGTGTCAAATGTGATGGTGCAACAGGTCAAATAGTTGGCATGGGGCATGTTTACCATGGTAACCACGGTGGAGCATCTCCACGTCTTTTTCAGAACAGTGTTTGGGTATCGAGGTTATGAGTTCGTGGAGTTTAGGTGCAGGAATTCAGTCCCATTCTTTCCTGGTTGGTTTCTAGCTGGTGAAGAGTTTGTGGTCGTCTTTGATGTATTCTATGATTAATGATGCACCAAATGTTCTCGACAGATGAAAGATCTGGACTGCAGGCAGCCCAGTTCAGCAGTATGTGGTATAGCATTGTCAAGATTCAATGCAAACTGTTGGTTTTCTAAGCTAGGCTATTTGTTATGAATTGGTGTTATGGCCCTTGGCCTGGCACCCTGTGGAGATGCAAATTGGGCTGTGTCAGTGCTTCCTGGAGATTGGCTGCCCTGGGATCCTTCTGGGGCTGCCCTGGAAGTGATACTACTTTGGATGCCCATGCTCCTGCCTGCTGGTGTTTGGCTGGACCTCTGCTGCCCACTTCTGAGCTCCGCTATATAAGCTGCCATCGTCACCAGCTGTGTCTGGTTTGGACTTGGTGTTACAGCTTGCTACTCAGTCACTGCCAGTGGCTGAGATTCTGTCTGTGTGGCATAGTGATCTTCAGGCTCTGCTAATTACCCCTTTCTGACTTGTCTGGTTACTAGCCTTTGGTTTAGCATTTTTGTTAAGGTGTTTCATGTTTAAGCCTTGGTTGGTTGCTATTATTATTATTATTATTATTATTACTCTCTGAGTCTGGTGTTGTTTTTAGACAGTATTAGTTTATTATTTCTTTGTATTGTGTGTGTTTTGGGAATAAATCTTTAATTGTATAATACTGTTTTCAGTTTTGTTAATGTTGCCACCTCTTGTTCCCCTGGACAAATTTAACCGGGGTTGTAGCATTAATGGGTCCCCAATTTGCATCTCCACAGGGTGCCAGGCCAAGGGCTGTAACAATTGGTTTGTATGAAT
>JBBBVU010000001.1:31307745-31323091 GCA_037177055.1 Atherinosoma microstoma | reverse complement strand
TGTATTTTGGTCCTAAACCATTCAGAGCTTTATAGACCAGCAACAGAACTTTAAAGTCTATCCTCTGATGGACAGGGAGGCAGTGTAAAGACCTCAGAGCTGGACAGATGGGGTCTACTTTCTTGGTCTTAGGGGGCTGGTCCGGGGCAACCAGGATAGTCCGAGGACTCGGGCTGGTCTATAATGGATTAAAGTTTTCACACCTTCCTTTGGTTTGTGTTCAAACTGCACTTCACTGCAGCGGACCAAACCACCTGGAAAACGTCACGGCTTACTGTCTCCCCTAAACATCCTAATCAGTCATGAAAAAGCAGGAAGAAGAAAACCTGGCCGGAATTTTGTAAATTAAATATAATGGGAGCAGATATTTATTTAGTGCCGGCGGATCGCAGGATTTTTTACTTTTTGTCATCTTACTTCTTTAGACTATTATTTTGTGGATATGACAAGAGTCTAAGACCAAACAACACGTGAACAAATTAAGAAAAGTCATGCAACACAAGGAAGGAGGGAAGGAGGGGGTGTTTTTACAATTAACCTATTTAACGCGGCTCCTGGGTTACATCGTTTTTTCGGTCTGGATTTTAATATATTAACATGTCGGATTTTGTTAGCGGTTCCGGTGGGGTGCAGGATGGTAAAACTCACCCATGCAGGACTCTGGACCGGGGGTTCTGCGGTGTGCGGAACATGTTTTTCTGAACACACAGTTAGCTTTATTTTTCCTCCTATCCACACAACAGGTCTGCATCACTTCCTTCGTCCTGATGACTTATTGCGGTTGGAATACAGTTTTCTTTCTGGTTTACTGGATAGTCCGTTCGCAAGTGAATCGAGACCCCCAGCTTTCAGGAGGACCGGAGCCCCCTTCTGTGGTCCGGAGCAGAGTGCGGGGCGGTGTTCATACTGTACGGACAGCAGAGTTCTGAATAAGCTGCAGTTGTCTAATTGATTTTTTTGGTAGACCTGTAAAGACGCTGTTACAATAATCAAGCCGACTAAGGATGAAAGCATGGACTAGTTTTTCCAGGTCATGCTGTGACATCTGATGTTTTACATCAGATCTCCGCTAAGTATGTTTTGAACTAAAACACGGGGAGGGTGGAGGGAAAAATAGCATTTGAGTTTGATAGACAGATCACCATCCAATCTTTCAGAACAGGCCGGTTAAAATGGTTGGATGGTGGTTTTTTCAGTCCTGTCTGTTCCACAGGTGACTAAAATATTTTATTTTTGTGTTAGGGCATTTAATTAATTGGCTGCAATCGGGGTGTGAAGGGGATTTTAAGCAATATAAAAAAAAAATGCTCCTGGAAAACATCTCCCACCCTACTTTTAACCCAGCACAATGTATCAGATCCATATTCTACATACCATACATTGAAACACACCATTTGTTTGTTTTTGCTTATAGGCTAAACAATTAGACTAAACTTGTTAGGCAACACAAGCTTTGATTAAATACAGAAGAAGTGGTTATTGTAAAGGAAAAAAAAGAAAGAAAGAAAAAAAGCCTTGCATGTTCTTGCCTCATTTATGAAAGGCATTCTTCAGGTACACTATGAATTTGGAGAAACCTCAGTGGAGTATCCAAGTTGGTAGTTAATTGAAACAGTTAGGTGCCACTAGAAGAGTCCTCCTCATGTGAAACGTATGACGTCATTATGTTTTATGTTTCACATTTTTGCAATAAGCTATTATGTTATAACGTGCTCTGTCCTGTCAAGGCTCTCTTTGAAACATTCTTCATTTAATATATCAAAATTGTCCTTTTAATCCTGGCCTCATGCTGGGATCAGACGGCTGATTAGTCTTTCTCTCTCAATGGGGGTTATACTTTGAGTTTTAGTGTCTTTATCAACTCACAACAGATAGTGGTATAAAATACTAAACTGATTAAAACAGAATATGAACATGCAACTTGACAATTCTCATCATTTTCACCTCCAGTTAATCAAAATTACTTTGTTTAACCTAAATGCCTGATCATAGGAAGTGTTGCTTATAGAGGAGTTCATTTGTAGAATTGAAGGATCATTAAAAAGGTCTGTTTCTTTTTTCTTCTTTTTTTTTTTACTTGCTACAATATTGCAATTTCCCTATGGGATTAATACAGTTTTTTTCATTCATTTTCATTTCTTTATTTTAGGATAAACTGCAGAAATGTATTCTTGAAAAGTGCATTTAAAGGGCTCTGAAATTCCCAGGGGATGGTGTGAAGGTAGGTTAGCAGCTGCCTCCAGACTGAGCTACTGTTGCTGCTCTACGTTCCCTAAGGCTATTTACTTTCCCACGACCACACAGGAGTGTGTTCAGCTATGCACTATCCTCAAATAAGGTTTCTGTTTCATTCAGAGAATTTGAAATGATCACATCAGTGTCTGCGGTAAGAAATGCAAGGTATCAATTTCTGTTATTTTCCTAAAATGAAATAGTTTTCCAGGTTGTTACTGTGATTCAGGATGTTCTTCTACTGAGGTCATGTATCAAGGTCTGATAAATACTGGAGCTCTGATTTATTCTGAATCTACTCGTCTGTATCTAAACCGCTCTGGGAGGTTTACTTCATGTTGGTTTGTTGCATAACATGTTCTGGTGATGTCTATTATGGATTGTATTTATCATGGATTGCATTTCCATTTATTTATTTATTATAAAATGGAATAAAATATAAATAAAACATAATGATAAAGACCCATTACCACATTTTTTCTGCTTGTGGGGTAATTTTTAATTTTACAGCATATAGTTCCAGACATTCTTTCTGCACAGAACATTCCCATTTCTGCTATTTTTTGTCTGTATCTTGACGCTGCTTTCAAAGCCAAGTCGCTCTGGAAAAACCGCTTCCATCTCGATAGGCTTACTCAATCGTAAGACAGGGCTGAATAAAGTAAATACAATCTTTACAATTAGGTTAAATAAAAGAATGAATTAAGGAGTTTGTCACAACTTCAACATTATTTGCCTGATGCATATCTAGTTCACAATCAATGTTGAGAAACTTTTTTCAAATAGAGAGCGCAACTCTTATGGTAGCAATTAATTATGTGCTGGTGTGATCTCACGTCACATTTGTCTGTTAATGTTGCGTAGCAGATAACGGTGGGATGTAATTCACCCGTATGAAGTTATTACTCACCTGCAGGTTGGTTTTTATGGTCTCCAATACTGTGGGTTAACTACCTATGTTCATTTTTCAGAGCAAGAATATATGATCTGCTCTTGTTATAACTACTAATATTGCCAACATTGCAGCTTTTATTACATCTAAAACAACATTCAACATGCAGCTGAACAAAAAATAAAAATTGATGACAATTTAGTGCAGAAGGTGTCTCACTACAAACACAAGAGAAACACGTTTCCATCAGTTGATTGTTGGATTGGGATATATGAGCCTTTTTCCAAGTAAAATAAGAAAACAATTTGGGTGATTTATTGCTCTTCTCTCAACGTTAGAACCCAGAATACTGTCATGGTTTCTGGGTTTTGATTCTATTATGTCTGGTTCTGTTGTCACACCTGAACATTGTTTGTAATAATCTCCCCCACAGTATCCATTCACCAGATTTTCTTTGGTTCAGTGTCAAGTTCAGATTGTTTCGCTTGTGTCTCCAGTTGTCATCAGGGACGTCCCTAGGATTGAAGGACTGGGGGGGCTTAGCCATCTAGAAATTATATAAACAAATTGCCCTTGTCGGCCAGTGAGGAAATTATGATGATGATGGTGAGGTATAAAAGAGGGGCTGGGCACAATTATGTGTTGTCATTGCCTTAAAGCATTAGTTAATTACCGCTGACAATTTCTTTTTAAAATTGCATCTTAACTCCTTCTTTTCAAAGTCCGCTTGGGATGACTGGCCATCACAGGACTCATCCATTGAGGGCATCTGTGGATGGACTACTGCATTTACAAGAAATATTTTTACTGCCGCTGTGTAAAGCAAATGCGATCAATCGCAATTAATCACAGAAAATCATGCCATTAATTATTACCCAGCACTAGTTAGAAGCAGGAAGGACGCGTCAAACTATGGGGTGTCTAGGGGGGAATTAGCATGGCCAGACACACGCTTTTTTTTTTTGCACATGCATGGACATAACATGCATACTTCTTGTTGAAAGGCCCCGGCCAAGATTCAACCAGGAGCCTTCTTGATGTGAAGCAATGGTGTTCTGGGGCGGATTAATGCACAGGCTAACCTAGGCTGCAGCCTAGGCCCAGGGGGCCCCTATCGGCCAGAAGATCTTTAACCTTTACCTCTATTGGCCCATTACAAAAATAGCAAAAACAAAGCAGCTGATTGGCTGAATGCAGCCGGATCCCTGTCTACTCAATCTATAAAAAATATTGGTGACAAGGTCAGTGATCATCAGTCTGGACTCACTGCAGGCTAGAGAGAAAGGAAAAATGCTGCTTTGTGCTGTCTGCACTGGTGCAGAATAGATGGTATTTTTTGGGAATGGTTTTATTCTGGTTCAGTGTAGTTCTGTCTGCCTGCATGTTGTAATTTTCTCTGTCAGATATTTTAATGCATAAGTTTTCAAATCTGAGGCTGGGACCCCAATGGGGGTCATGATATAATTTGAGGGGGTCGCTAGAATATTGTTAATATATAACCTACATTTATCAAATACATTTGGGTATCGCATCATGGTTGTTAATGCAGAGATGAATCTGTGAAATGAGAATCTTAATTTTTGAACATATTAATGCATAAACAACAAAGTTATTACTCAGGTCATATTGAAAAAATCTGAATTTGGTATTATCTCAGCTAGAAAAGTTAGCCTAGGGGCCCATGGCCACCTTAATCCACCACTGATGGTCTTGACCACCATGCCACCATCTAAATAAAAGTTCATCCCACCAATTGCTGCACTGTAGATAGATTCAAAACAGACTTTATTTTGCTCTGTAGTTTTACTTTCATATAGAACACAGTAGAATAACCAAATAACCCAAAAGACAATTTAAAGCTCATTGTGAATTCTTTTTATTGGAAATATAGAAAACTATCAAAATCTTGTTCTCACTTTAATCATTGCCATTAAAATGGATGAAAAACTCTCTTCTATGCACCAAAACTATAAACCGATTTGGTCTCTACACATTCATTGGCATGGTGCCTTTTCTAATTTTGTCTTCTCTTTCTAAATAAACTCTATTAATTACCTCAAATTGTCTGTATCAAACTATTCTGTTAAATCCTTCAGACTCACCTCATTCACATATGTCTCTGTCCTCTCTCTCTCCCTGTCTTAGTGTGTGTACAGGTAAATTATAAGGTGATTAAACATATTCATTATAACACCAGTAGGCGAACAAACTGAACTGCCTCTATTTCCAGAGCTAACAGAACAGTGAGCCCATTTGCATGACTATCAAAATTTGATGTCTGGGAGTAAACAGATCTGACACGTCCAAATGCACTTCTGAAATGGGATAGTCGAAGAACCCTGTTTTACATTTTCCAGCCCATCATCTGATTTATTTCGGAGTATGTACGTACATACATAGAGACGAAACTTCTTGTCATTTTCAAAACATATGTCTATGAATATGGCAGTGCAGGGTCTTAGTGGCAGCTGTGCTAATAAGGGAGCTAATAAACTGCTCAATCGACTACACATGAATATTTTACTTCGTTTATACTCTGACTTCCAGCTGCTACACACTATTTTTCGTCTTTTATAACAGAAACTATGCAGGTTCTTGAACACGTACAGTTGTAAAAGGACAAAATAAAACAGATATAGTGGTCTACATGCACATCTATTTTCTATACCCACTTATTCAGGGTCCAAAGGGGGCTGGAGGCTGTCCCAGTAATTAGTAGGCAAGAGGCAGTGTACACCCTGGACAGGTCGCCAGTCTACCACAAAGAGACAAACTACCACTCATGCTCATTCCTCAGGAGAATTTACAGTGATCAATGAATCAAACATAAATTTATTTGGATTGTGGGAGGAAGCCAGATATTCCCATCCATACACAGGAAAAACATGCAAACTCCACAAGGTCCGGCTTGAACCCCCCTGTTATAACATTTGCATCATATTTAGTTTTTATCAGAATCACTGATTAAATAAATTATCTATATTAGTAAAGCTTCATATATCTGGCCTATAACACACCTGCACATTTTTACAGTAAACATGTTATATTATTATGTATCATCTGATATTTGCACTAGAATTTATACAAAATAAAACACCATGTGGTCCAGCTGGAATAAAAGATGGATCCATGTAGACTTTTTATTATTATCAAAGCCTGTTTGTTATTTCCCCATCTCACCGTCAGGATGTAACCTGGTTTAATTGATCAGCCTCATTGCTGGTACTGATCATGCTGAACTGTCACTGAAGCTTCAGCTCCTAAAACGTAAACTCTTCAAACTGTTTTCATGTTTAAATTCTTCATAGAGTGTTCTCATGTTACTTGAATCAAAACTAGCTAACAGGGAAATTTACTCCATCAAATGGCACGCTAGTGAGTCACTATTGGCACGTGATTTATTTACGAGATTTTAACTTCAACTTTTTTGAGGGCCATAAGATTATATTCATTATTTTTCAAAAATGTATTTTTGTGAATTGATCTTTATTTCAATGCTATGAGAGGCTTTTAGACTTACAGATTATGTGTTTTTACAAGTATATTTTCAGGACAAAAATTGGGGGGGGGGCGCAAGGTTCTAAAGTGAAGGGGCAGTGGCCCCTCCTAGCTCCCCTGTAGATCTGCCCCTGCTTATATGTTATTGTCTGCTCAGGACCACTTTTCTTCTTAATGTATTCCATATTTTTAGCAAACAACATTATTAGCTCACTGAGTGGATATTTACACAAATAAATAAATAACTAAAATGAGAAAAAATGTAATCTAGCTAAAAGAATAACTTTAACTTTTTAATAACTTTTTTTTCACCTTTTAATAAAATGTGACAGCCCTATTCTATATAAAAAGGAAAATATGAGAGCTGCCCAGTGGTGAGATTAAATACCATCATTGCTTCCATGATGATTGGTTGAAGCTTAAGTCATAAATTCTGCTGCCTTTAAATTAGCAGAACGGCATCAAACTACAAACCTAACATATACCTCCATTAAGATTTTATTATTGATCTGTGAAACACATATGTTTTTCCAGTGTCAGAATTTGCCCAATTTCACTAATGTTTCCAAAGTGATGATAAAAAAACATGGCCTCTTTCTGCATATAAAGGTCAGACAATATGCAGGATTTTTATTTCTCTGTCACTCTTCCCATAATTAACGCTAATCAGTTCTGTTGATCTTGCGTAGGTTAATGCTCAGTTTCAGATGTACCACTTTGACATTGTTGCCAAGGACACTACAAATGTGAAAGAAAATAACCAAAATAGAAACAGTTTCATTATGAGTTTTACTAATTATTTCCTTGAGGTTTTTTTCTTCTTTTTTTTCCTTTTTCCTTTCAATTGAATGGAAAAACATGCAAACAAATGGCCCAAAAGTAAATTAAAGATGTTTAAGGATTGACTGGACATTCTCTTCGAAAACAAACCAACAAAAAATCAATTTCACTTTTATTAGAATAATGAACAAATGTTTAATTTATGAATGAATTAAATAAACTAAATGTTCATTTTGTCCAATGTGTTTAAAATGGACGTATTTGATTAGAAATTCAAATACAAAATAAAATACCTGGATGAAATGGATATAAATGATAAAATATAAATAAATACATGCATAAGACAGAGTTTCATGTATTTTTTTATTTTGTGTGCGCACATAGCCATTTCTTTTTCTTTGTCATTTCTTCTTTTTATTTAAGCAGAAAAGCACTGGCAGAAAATTGGGATGAGCCTTGTCAGAAATGCTCTCCCACTCTCGTCTTTGTTGACTTTATCATAACAAGCATTTAGTGTGAAGGCTGATATGAGCGCCCAGCGTTTCTGTTTCTGCAGGTGGGCTTTTCTGTCTGACATGAAGTAGGATAAACTCAAGATGTGGCCACCCTGTGAGTTTCATCCATACACACATACACAATAACACGATCAGAATATTGTACTTTACCGCATTAAAAAAACAATCTAATATTAAACCCTCAGTAGAATATTGTTGAGTTTAACACATCAGAATTTTATTCTAATGAAGCATCAATTATACCACTTATGTGTTGAATTGAATATTTTGTCTAAAACAAAATAATTTCTGTGAGGAAAAGGTTAGATTTGATGTTTTATGCATGTAAATATGTGTATTTGACTTAATTTTGGTATGTTTGTGTTGACCTTGTGATTAAAAAAAAAATCTATTTGAACATATTTGTCTAAATGAAACAGTAGACAGAGCTATTTAAGCATGTAATCTATTTAGCTTTATTAATGCATAAATTCATTGGAATGTTCATTATGAATAAACTTTTCCATGTATGAAAGTTGTTCAGTGATTGGATGTTTATGGTCCATGCTTTAATTTCATGTTTGTAGTATTAATATCCGTTTTATCTATGTGCATTGTTCTATTCTTCAATTCCAACACAGAATAAAGAAAGAAGCAATTTGTGAACGAAACTGTTTTCATAATTTAGGGGTTTTGTTTTTTGTCATTATTGATTCTGACGGCAAAAATGGAGAACCAGCTCATCTTCCTCTTCTTTTTCCCCTTTATGGTTGGAGGAGCAGAAAATAAGAGAATGATGTTGCTTCTGTATTTGACTTTCGGGTTTTAAAGAAAAATAAAAGAGAACTGACTGAATATACACAAGACTACAGTTGCCTAACAAAGCTGCTGCATACATGTTTAGAAACCAACAGTGTAAAAAAGTTTAGATAATACGTTAGTTTGGATTCACACTTAGAAAAATGGCTGACATATGTCTGACTTGTAGCCTGCAGTTTCCTGCCAATGTTTTTAACAACTTATCAGTTGTTTCTAATAATTATCTCTGTAGATATCCAAACAAATTGATCTTTCACCGGTTCTTCAAGTCACCAGTAGATTCAAATGAACTCATTCACTGTCTAATTTCTTCTTCTTACAAACCGTCCTTCCTTTTATTCTTTCTCTTTACTGCAGATTTAAGGCACAGAAATTTGCCTTATCTAAGCCCTGCATGCACCATTATACACACATTACACACTCCACTTTTTGACATCAGGATTACACATCAACCTATAGTTTTGTCAGCCATGAAACTACTATATCTATTTGAAGCAGTCTACTAGCAAATCTTGACTGGGTTTCATTTATTTCATGTTCAGTGACAGAGAACTTTCAAATCAAAGGGTAAAAAAAGAATATGAAATGAAAGAACTAGTTAGTGTTTCAGTGTGTTCTCCTAACATTTCAACTCAAAAGAAGTTCCAATCACAAGTCATTATTAAGAGCAGTTAAAACAGACCGGTCAAATTTGACCGGGAACACTAAAGTAAGGGGTGGGGCACGAACAAAACAGGAGGGTTAAAGAGTTTTGCAACTTAAACAGGCCACATTCATTTGATCTTTTATGAACTATAGTCAACAGTTTTAAGTCATTAAAAGTTTCATTGTTTTAGACACATTTACTTTGATATTCTTCGATCTGAAGCTAATTCATCCACGAGTTCAAATTATATTGTTTGTGGTAAAATTTGTAATTGCTCAAATTTCCTGCAGCCAAGGGCAAAGCCAAAGGGGTTCCCTGGGGGAGGGGGGCACGGGCCACCTCTATAGCCTGACTTGCCCTCAGGTGGGACCTCAAATATAACCAATTGAATTCTAACAAATACATAATGTTAACAGACCATTCATTGGGTAAACCTCAGATGTCCAAATACAAGTGAATGCAGCACATAATTTACTACATGGAGATGGAAAAACAAATGCTTATAACAGTGAACCACAACAGCCAAGTTGAGAAGACAGATCTGTAAACTGGCTGCAGGTGACAGCACCCTGTCAGTGTCACTACGGCAACATATTTCATTAGTATTCCAACATCAAAATAACATAATTCCTCATCATTAGGCAGCATTTGAACACACAGCCAGTCCCTTACATGGGTGATATTTGTCTGTCCAAATTGTTCACTTTTCATAATGAGGATGTAAAATGTAGTAATATCACCAGATGTGACGATTGTGAAAAGTTAATATGCCTGGCATGCTGAATGAAATGTGATAAAACTGACTGGGCTGCTCTTTTTCCTGTTATCAATTAAATATCTCACATTTTTGTGCAATAGTGGTTAAAAACTAACAGAATAATCCTAAATAAAACAATTGATGAGAATTTCTAGACCCACCCCTGCCTTCAGCGAAATAAAGTTTTTGCAAAATTGCCAAAAATGAATAAAAAGGGATTATTTTCATTCATTTCATCCTTTCATTTTCTTTACCGCTTAGTGCAATTCAGGGTCGCGGCTGGGCTGGAGCCTATCCCAGCAATTATCAGGCAAGAGGCAGAGTACCCCCTGGACAGGTCACCAGTCCATCACAGGGCCAACACAGAGAGACAGACAACCATTCACACACATACCCACTCCTAGGGAGAATTTAGAGGGATTATTTTATTGATTAAAAATAAAAAAGATTATATGAATTTTTTTGCCTGGGTTTAAGGTCATTAGCAGGCTTGTCACTAACATTGCACACTTTGCACCTTCTCTTATTTTACAACTCCTCATACCTCGTCTCGGTTCACTAGGAGGATATCAAATGAAAGGTTGATGAAATTTATTGGTTCACAACAGTGGCATGTCCAGGTTATTTTAATGAGGTGGCCAAGATAAGACACTAGTTGGTGTGGGGTGGCCAATCAATAGATAGTTCTAACTGCAGTGGCCAGCAGGATTGTTGGTAAGATTGCTTTGGATCAGTGTGTGAAATACAGGGATTCTTGGGTGTCTGGAAACCTTAATTGCTAATTATTATTACAAACAGAAAAAATCCTTTATCTCGCAGAGGAAAGGCAGCCTTTAAACAGAGTATTGCAGAGTAAACACACAGAAAGACCAATGATCAACCAGTCAGCACAAGTGCAGCTGGTCTTAAAGCTGCTGGAACCTGCTGTCTATAGTATGGCTCTGGTTTTATTATTTTTTATCATTATTGATTAGATTTATATGGTGCTTTTCAAGGCACCCGTAGGTAACAGAAGGTTGCCCAACAAACCCCTCGAACCCAGTCCCATAGCCTCCCATATTTCACCCACCGGTTAGCCGCATGTATAACATTTCCTCTATTTAAGAAATACATCTGTAACATTTACTGTCAGCTTCTGACATTAAGTCCGAAAACAAAAATCTATATTTCATGACAATATTCAACTAATGAAAAAGAGAAACCCAAAGTGCTTTACAACACAAACAATACCATGAAAGGACACAACAATTAAAACAATAGAATTAAAATCATTAAAAAACAATGGAAATTAAAAGCGGACAATTATCAAATCAAATAATAATTTTCTGTATAATGGTAAAAATCCAAAAACATTTGGTACATGGAGAATTATAACAAAGTTGGGTTTACAAACAGGAATAAGGGTAGATGATTAGAGTTCAGTGCATCAAGGTTGGACATGACATAAAGGATTACAGGACAGGAAGGTTCAAAGTAGATGCTCGGTGGAATCAGACTTCCTCTGAGGTTCTATCTTGGGCAACTGGAGAAGGTGGAGTTGGGAAGGAGGTTGTATACTGAACATACTATCTGGATGGAGAAGGACAAGAAAAGCGAGATTTAAAAAGGATGGGAAACAGTGATTGGCTTGGTTAAGACAGAAGCAGGAAGACCACTGGAGCGTGGTGGAAATGTCATAAAAAAAGAAGGTGACAGCGTGGGAAAGAAGGGAGTGGCAGAGGAAAAGCCCAAGTGGCAAGAAAGTGTGAATGAGATGGATCAGATCTCCCTCATTGAACTATTACCAATGTTTCATAATATATGAAACTCAGCTGCAAGCAGCTTCACATACTGAATCTTATGTCAGATATTCAAACACTAATGCTTTGTGTAGGCTACACTAAAAAAAATAAGTACAAAAACTACGTGTTGATTCAAGATATGGGAGGGCCTAACTGATAAACAAGTAAAAAGTGCATCGCAAGAGATGCTCCTATTACAGACCTTTTTTATCTCCTCCAGTCAGTGTCCATGGGAGAAAACTAACCGCAGCTGTGTTTTGACAGAGAAGAAACTCATGTTTTAATCATGTTGATAAAAAAGATTAACATGAGCCTTCTATCAAGCTTTGGAGCGTGCAAAGATGCTACTTATGTTCCTTTGCTGCAGATGATGCCATGTTTCTGCTTGGTGGAGTTCAGCTGACTGGTTTCATACGTGTCTTTACCACATCATTAACGAGTCAACGAGGCGAAAAACTGTAGTACTGTAGCCTCAGACAGACGGAGACACGTAGCACAGCACTGAAGATGAAAAGTAAGAAAAAAATTCTGCTCTTTTATGTCCTAGAAGAAAGGTCTGGATTTCTACTTGGCTTCTGTTTTGTGATTGTGACACTATTGTTAAACACTTGGGAGGAACTGACTGTAAAAATTGACCTTTATTTTGTCTTCATAATCACTTTTCATTACGGCTGATATCCTCATTTTCTTTGTTTGGCATCCAGTTTGAGGATATGGCAGAAAAAAAACAAAAAACAGACTGTCTATAATGACTTGATATATATTTTAAACAGTTCATAGTAGCAGCTGTAATATTTTCAATTCATTTCATATCAAACAGAAGTGGAGTGTGATCCAATGCACATCAAGGATCTATTTTCTCTTTTAATGGATGTCCTTGAATTGGGAATTCCTATTAGTTTATTTGGATCAATTTACGACTTAAATGAGTTTGCGGGTGTGTGATGGGAGTTTGCTTTCGGCTGAATCTCTGCAGGACACTCAGCAGCCTCTATGTCAAGACATCAGTGTAGATTTAGCTGAGTGTGTCTCAACAAGCCCAGTGGACTTGAAACTCAGCAGCATCCCACTGACATCAGCTGTTTGCTGTCATGTTTGATATTAAATTAAGTAGCACGTGTTAAGACACCCACCACTGTGCTGTATATTATATGTCAAAGTTTCAGCTTTGACTAAACACAACAGCAGTGCAGAACAACACTTCGTATATAAAATCTAGATTATTGTAATTCATCATCCAAAAATCAAATGATGGTGTACAAGTTTGTTCTGCAACTTGTACACCATTACTGATCCATGCTACAGCTTCTATTTTTTTGAAATTCCTCAATGAGAATTTGTCTGCTCTGTAAATACAACATTTATAAGAAAATGAAAAGACTTTGCTTGAAATATGATTAGACTTTTCTTAAGCATACACAAATTTCTTTTTAATTTAGTCATGGAGTCTAAGATGTTTGTGCAGAAAGAGTGTCACGTTGTGCTTTTGTGACATTTAGTCTATCCAGTCCAGTTTATGCAGTTTAATTTGTTGAGTTTGATTTGAGAGTTGTACAGAGTCATTTTAGACAGACTGTAATGCTCAATACTTCGGGCCTGATCTTTTAAAAGTTTGCATGTGTAAAAACGTGTGCAAACTTGATAGCATGTGCAAAAACATGATGCACTTGATTTACTAACGGGGCGCACCGAGGTTTGCTTCTGTCAAATGGAAAAATAATGTCCGCAATCCATTTATTGCGTTTGCCTTTGATGAAGAACACGCAGATTATTCACAGGAATAGATGCAAATAGATCAACTAGCACACACGCAATGGGATTTTACTAACATGAAGCTGGCTGCAGTGGCTGTTTTTTGCGCCATATGCATCTGAAAGGCAGGTGTTTACTGGTACAACTTTACATACGAATGGCTGCATTTATTGTTGCGGAGGAGGTGTCAAAGGCGACAAAGAGAGAGCATCTTTCCTGTTCATGTAAATCTTTTTGGAATGCCAGATGCAAAAGATCTTTGAGACAAGGGCTGATTTGGAAGCGATCACAAGAAGGGGTCATGCCATACCTTGTATGAGAAAACTCCTTGCAACGTTGCATTTCCTTGTGTCTGGATCATTCTAGCGTAATGTTACAAATAGACCTGGCGTCTCCCTGGGCAGTGTTTTTAGTGTGCACAAGTGTTGAATGCTATGTTACACAGGATGGGCTGCTGGCAATGAGAGCCCTCATCACAGCCTGTACCCCATCTTCAAACCCTCTTGCCAATGGCAATGGTCAGCCCAGATACAGGGCCGAGTGTGTACTGCAATGGCCAGAGTAGCCTGCCTTAGCTTTCTGTCACAAAGGACGTAGCATGCATCTCATATGTAATAAATGTCAATCGGTTCTAGTGTTCCAGTTATCTGCTCCTTGCAGTAAGTGAGCGGCACCTGTTGCTCAATATTGCTCCATTTCCTCTGCCGACCCTTTGGTAGCTCATCTTATATTTTTCCACCTTCTCATAACCTCTGGTGTTCTTCTTGTTTTGCCAACTCCATTTACTTTTTAGCAAATACTCTCCCATTATGCAGTCTTTTTGGTGACATTTACATTTCTTTGCTGGAGCTAAACGATATTCGAGTTAGCAACTTTCCTGCTCTCCTTCTGAACTCTCCATAGTGAAACCATAACGCACAATAAATCCTCATACTGTTGTGCAATCATTCTTAGTCGATCACCTGCACACTTTACTCGGGATCTTAGTAAATCAGGCCCTTTGGAGTTGTAGCAGGTGATTGGACACACAATTAATTAGGTGGTTTGATTGGCTGGCACCTCTACTGCTGCTTGAAAATACTGAATTACTCACACTTTTAAGCAACACTAGGAAAGCAAACCAAGGACCAAGAATTTGGTTTGCCTCTTGAAAATAAACTATCATAGATGTTTGATGCCTTAAACATGGATGTGTGAATTTGACTTAATGTCGGCTATATGGCCCTGATTCTGCTGCCTGTGTAGGAAGTTATGGCACGTATGGCCGATGTTTAGAAATGCTCTTTAAAGTATAAATGTGGATATTCTTCTATTGTAGAGCCTGTCAACATACAGTCACAGGCCACTTTATTAGTTACACAGTACTAAGTTGGACCCCCTTTTGCCTTCTTAATTCTTCACAGCAGAGATTCAACAAAGTGTTGGAAACATTCCTCAGAGATTTTGCTCCATATTGACATGATAGCATCAGTTGCTGCACATCTATGATAAGAATCTCCTGTTCCCTTGAACTCTGTCATGTTCAAGAAACCAGTTGGAGATGATTTAAGCTTTGTGACATGGTGCATTATCCTGCTGGAAGTAGCCATCAGAAGATGCTACACTGTGGTCATAAAGGCAAGGCAAGGCAAGTTTATTTGTATAGCACATTTCATGTACAGGACAATTCAAGATGCTTTACATACAAACATTAGA
>JBBBVU010000001.1:31291249-31301963 GCA_037177055.1 Atherinosoma microstoma | reverse complement strand
TTTTATGTAAAGCACTTTGAATTGTCTTGAACCTGAAAATGTGCTATACAAATAAACTTGCCTTGCCTTGCTTTGCCTTGCTTGCTTTAGTTACAATTCCTTTTATATTGTCCAGATAGATGTAACATTATCTTTTTCTCTCTCAATTGACTTTCTATTATTTTCAACATATAAGTTTGTAGATGTTACTCATGCATTTTATTCAGACAGAAGGGAGACACATTAAAATTTTGGTTATTTGTTTTAAAAGAAATCATGATGTACAGTTTATATTTTGTTCCACTCTATTATTATTTCTTATGCTTTTAAAACCTTTTTGACACAATCTTGCCCAGCCGATCCGACAAAACCCCACACTGACAGAAGTCGAAACCATATAAGACATTCACTGAGTGTGATTGCAGTTGAAGGAAGTCCAGTAGCAGTATCTGGTTGCAGATTGGCTGTAATTGTGCAACTGAGCTGTGGGAGGTTGGCCTTAAAGGTGGCTGCCAGGCTAACACTCTGTGTGTGTGCTGGCATGGCACTGCCAGCTCGGGCCGCAGATGAGTAACAGATGTTGGCTGACAGGCAGGGCCATTTGTCATTTATCTGTCTAAGCAAAACAGGTTGGAGGGTGTCACCATAAGTCAATGTCACAGGCTTGGAAGGCAAGGAAGGCATCCAAACATTTCAATACAGTTTAACCCCTCCCGGCCCTCTCGGTTCTGTGTAACAGCTTGGCTTATTGTGTGCTGCACAGCAGATACTCACTCTTCTTCTATGATCCTGATAAATTGCTTGGTGTCATGTCGCTCTTGAGGTTTGGCTCAAACTGAATTCACAGAACTCAATTAAAAAGGTTTTTTTTCCCTTCCTTTTTTTTCTTCAGACTTAAATTTGTTTAATGGTGTAGATTTTCTTATTTCACTACCTGCCCAATTTCTGCTTCATTCCACTCTGGAAAAGAAAATCTGAAAGCTAAATTATGATATTAAAATTGATTTTTTTTTCCCCGTCTGCAACATTCTTCACTTTTCTCATCCTCACCAGGTTGTTCTGAAGAATATCACCGCCAGTTATCTTGATTCATGTCAGATGGAGACTGATGGTTTTTCAATTCTTCAGATTTCTATTATTACTGTCTGTCACCACCTGCTGAGACTAAACCAGTCTGGTTTTTAACAGTGTGCTGGTTTTTACCGTGTTTTTATTTCCACAACAATGAGATTCACCACAGCTGTGGAAGCAACCGAAATGAAACCATAATAGTAAAATCATGATATTTTACTGGCGTGAAATGCATATGCGGTTAAATTAAATGACATTTTACCCAGTTATTACCCAGCCTCCACCTCTAATAAACAGCTGCACTGCCTGGAGGTAGTTTAGAGCCACAGCAAATGGCAAATTGACCATTAATAGCCAGCTATAATAAAAAGCTCTGTTGTCACATGATGTACTGTATTTCAGTCCTTCCGCTCGCATTGCTTCAATAAATGTCAGAAAGCTAATGACATACCAAAGCTGTGAAATGCATGCGCTTCTGGATGCTTCATTTCTCCAGGTTGTTTCTGGTGTGTTCTGCGGAGAATGATGGCTTCTTTTATTACGAGACAACAGCACGACAACATTCCTCATGTTGACAGGACTTCATATTCTCCTCAGCACTCTGGACGCTCGGCTCGGCCATTTCTTCCAGAGCTAAGCTCAAGGTCATCATCTCCGCTCGCTCCACTGCTCTCTCGCGGTTGTGTTGTGTGCAAAACTGCAGCTGCATGCGCTTAACTACATATGGATTCTGTCCTCCCTCCTGTGTCTCCCCAAAGAAAGATCGGATGTTATTTCATGCCGCTGTCATAAAGCTGTCTGTGAAAAACTGTGACAGAATCCCCACCGGTAAAAGAAAAAAAAAAAGAAGAAGGCAACATGACATCATGCCAAAGGAGCCATTATGCAAACAGTGAGAATGTCGGCCCTGTCGCCACACAAACTAACCCTTTTATTGTCCCCATAGAATCGACTCTGTCCCTCAAAGAAGTGAAATAGTGTCACTGCGCAGACAGCAGCCAAAAGGTTATTAATAGAATTCAATTGCAGAAGAGATTGAGCTCAGATCCTGTTGCATGCGATTAATAAGAGGCAGGCTGTGTCCAGAGGGCCAGCTCTAATGTGGTGTTATGAGGAGAAATGTATAGAAGTGGAAGGGAGAAAGGCGTTCACAGTTTGGACATTGATTTGACACTATTATCTGGGGTTGACGTGCGATGAATAAGCAGCAGAAAGAGGGAGAGAGGCAGACACAAGGCTGACAGAGCAAACGAGGGTTAAAAACAACTTTAATGAGAGAGAGAGAGAGAGAAAATGAGAGGGAGAGACAGACCTCAGCAGCACATCACAGCTGGGAATTACTTGCTTCCTGAGGCTTTCAGTTTGAGGAAAATCTTTGAACCTGTTTTTCAAAACCTCCCAATTTCCTTTGTTAAATTAGTCAAATTCCCAAAAGACAAATAAAATATAGACTTTGGAATAAAAGCTGACAGAGTAGCTGCTGTTTTTACCTCAGCACAAAACTGTTGTGTAGCACTGTTTGGCATTTTTTTCAACGCAACTGGTCTCCCGGAAACAATAACACATTCAGAGAAACACTTGATGCTCAAGGCTGATTCTCCCTAAAGCTAACAAGCTAATAAAATCAGACAGCATTTCAAAAGTTATCTAAAATTTAAACACATTTGATTAGATATTAAGAAAAAAAAATAGCTGTGAAAAGGAGGAGGCAAAAAACTACAATTTCCTGTTTGGTGAGGACTTTTTTCTTTTTTAAATCATTTTGCAGCATTTCCAGGAAACCAGAAGAGATTCCAGAAAGTCTCATCGTTCCTCATTAAAGAATAACAGTTTGCATTTTTCTTACTGTTTTTATGTGTTAATCGCCTGGCAGTCTATTTCTGTCTCTCTTTACACGGCTTTGTGAAAACGTAGCCGTCTGGTTTTTGGCAGCCATGGGCATAATTAATCCAAAGATAGATTATGTAATGTGACAACTTTCTTTATTTCTTTTTTAAACCAAGTAGTGTCAAAATTACATGGATGTGATTTGGAACAAGCATTTGTGCTTGAAGATCAGTCAGAACCCTTACAGGCTTTTGCCTCGACTAGGAAACACAGCTATCTAGTATCAACTGTGAGGAAGTGGACCACAACTAATGCAGTTTGCTTATAATTATTTTCAATTTTACTGTGAAAATTGAGTAAAGAAAAATGTCCCACCCATCATTTACAAAAAAAACCCAGAAAGAAAGAAAAAAAAGTGTTACGTTCATTTACGTAAAATATTACGATTTGAACAAGTGTAAATCGAATCACAAGGGGGGGTCTCAAGAAGGGATTGTGTTAATCCACTAAGGTAAACTACTTTAAGACGGTCAGCTTTTCTGTTACAGCGTCATGAGAGTGGAATAACATCCCAACATACATTAGGGAAATCAATACATATGTGATTTTTAAGTTTAAAACCGTGGCTGTCGGCCGCTGCCATCTTGTTAATGTTAGTCCTTGTTCTAATGTGTACCGAGTCTATGTCCATGTCTCGAATGAAACACCTGCTGCTTCCCGACCGGCTTGTGTGTAACATGTGCTTTAATGCATATGTGGACTTTCTACCTGCATGCTTTTACTGAATTCTTTTTTTTTTTTCAATTTGGTGAGGTTGTCCTGCTTTGTGATTTAGTAGCTTTGTCTCATCGATGAGTAGATTTTAACAATGCTAATATCAATTGTCATTGTTTTTATCACTTTTTGATCAGTTTTATGTCATTGATTAATATCTTTAGATTGATGGATAACTGATGGAGAAATTTTTTCCTCACAATTTTTTGTTTATCCGTTTCCTTATTCCAGGGAGCCTTTGTAAGACCTGGTCTGGGACAACAGATGAAAATTAGCCCTTTGGCTAAATCTGGTATGCTTAGAAGTGTTCCTTTGATATGCTCTGTCCCTGTCAAATAAAAGTAAAAACAAAGTGAAAACAAAGGGATGCCTTTAAGTTCTTGCCCCTCCACAGACACGATACAAGTACAACTGAGAGGTAGTTCCAAAAAAATCTAGGAAATAAACCTTAGCTGAGAACCCACTCATTGATAACAAACCTTTTATAAGTAAAACTATTCAGTCAATAAAATTTTAAATCTAAGGCTGCCATAACAATCACAATATTTCTGTAACAGCCATTTTCAACAGACTCAGTTGATGTTTTCCTGCAATTGACATGACATAAAACGTGCAGCTGAGGAGTAAATAAAAAGTTTGTATCAATCTGTCTTTAAATGGTAAATAAAATGAAATTAGCTGAGGATATTGAATCTATGGCAACCAACATAGCAGATTTGAACCACAAAATCAAAATAAATTCAACATAAAGTGCAATTCAGTAAGATTCAAGTATACAAAAAAACATTTTCTTCTAATTACCTCCATGCTGAAAAACATCATCCCTGCAAGCAAATGAAGTAGTGCTCACTTCAACCTGAGGTGTAACACTGTCATCATAGACTGGAATTTAGAGGATTTAATGGGAGAACTGGGGAAGATTTTTACTCCTGATACCTGAAAACATTTTGCCTACGTAAAGGCCCACCACCCACTTTTAGGTCGGGACCAATGACTGTATAATAGATGGAACCAGCCCCTAGTGGATTAGGGGTGAACTGCAATTTTTGGCACTTCTGCATAGGCTTCACTTTTAACTGCTGCTTGGTCGGGACCCACCAGTTGAGAATCGCTGCACTAGTGCACAACTCAGTGTTTTATTTTTTTTCAAAGGTTGCATGTTAAAGCAAAATTAAATAATTTTTTTTAGGGGCGTCATGTAAAGTATACTCAGTAGAAGCTTTCCTGATTCCTAAAAGCTACTTAAGACAGCACCATCTAGATAGCAAATTGTTTTCACCGTCCTTTAACAGCTTTAAGCTATCTGTGAGATCTGAACACACCACACCAGTCTTTAAGTATTTACACTGGCTTCCTGTCAGAACAGATTTAAACAGGAAATATGCTACACAAATAAACTTGCCTTGCACCACCACTTCATTTCAGATTTTTACACTGCATTGTATGTTATTAAGAGAAAGACAACAATAAGTTCATATAATGGCATTTAATACGATCTATAACAATATTTCAGACTGTAATCTCTCTTCCTGCTCTCGAAGGAGGCGGACACTTTTTCTTCCTCTCCCTCCCTCTTTGCACTGCTTGCTTGTCCTGGTCAGTCTCTGAGCCTTGCTCAGCATTTCTTTCGGAATCTCAAAATCATGGATCTGGTCAGCTGGTCTCAATCAAGTTCAGCCTGACCCAAAACGATTGCTGTTATTTTAATCTGGCTCCCTGACGCTGGCCTTGGGAATGCTGGCTATCTCAAATTCTCTTGGAATGTTATGTAGACTGGATGCTTCTTCAGTCTACTTGATCCTGTTATGTTTATGTTTTGTTGTTTATCTGTTCTTGGACGGGTTGTACTGGAAGAAATTTCATTGTGCCAGGCCCAGGACGCTGGTTCAATGACAATAAAGTGATTCTGATTCTGTAAAACTTTGTGCTTTTGTAGTGGCACTCATTATGCACAGTTCTGGAGTCATCATTGCTTTGCAGCATCCCGAGGTTGACAAAACCGCAGTTTGCAACACTTTTTCCCCAGCCCGGGATGTCACATGACAGCTGTGTTTTACTAAATAAAACAAGGTCACACACAACCAACTGCATATCAACACTGGTTGTTTCCATGGCTGATTAAGCAAAGAAACACAAGAGGACATTATTGGAGGAAGTGAGGAAAAGAAAGTAAGAAAATTAAAGAGCAAAAGATAAAATAAAAGTCAACATCAGACTATCAAGATGCAAGACTGATGCCAAATTAGCCTTCGTTAGGGGCTTTTAAAAGCTATGGAACTAGTCCCATCAGCTTGTGATGGATCTTGACAGGGCATGGAAACATTGTTTTTCTGAAGTTAGCAACACATTATTATCTGTAAGTTAACAGTGTTTAGCTGAAGAATCAAGTGATCAGCTGCAGTCTGGCAAGTGGACTGAGAGATGTGGGACTTCATTGCAACTTGTTTTCATAGCACCATCCAGGAGATGACAATCCCCTGAAAATTGATCTTTTTTTGTTGTTCTTTTTCTTTTAGTTCTTTCAAATATAATATTTAAAAGCTTGTGCCATGACAAACCTAAATACCTTAAAATGATTTGGGGTAGTTTTCCTTATTTGGTAAATATGGATCTCTGAATATGCTAATCAGGCCCAGCAAATTCGTAAATTGATCTAATTTCTACGACTGGGGTAAACCTTTGGAACAACAAGAGTGCCACAAAAAAGATAACATACCTGTTAAGAAAAAGAAAAAAGGAAAAATATACAGAAATACATTGATAAATGTGGAAATATGACAAAATGAATGAATAAATAAATGTGGAAGTGTGAAGACAAAAGATGAAACAAAAGAACAGTGTGAATTATTTGTTTTTAATTATGTATATAATTATTTATATTTATATATTACAATAACTGTCTCGACTACTTCTTGTATGTTTATTTCTTTCTATTTTTCCATGTTTTCCGATGTCATATATTTATCTTTTTTCTTTATCTATTCTTAATATTTTGATTTTTTTTTATTATTATTAATTTCTCACTGCATTGTCACATTTAGGAAGTCCATGCCTTTTCTATTCACTTTTATTCTGAGCCAAAACGTTTAAGCCACAGTTAAACTACGTCTCTCCCCGAGTCCAATGAGCCAATCAGATTATATTATATTAAATATATAAAACAAACAACAAACAAACCATCTGAAAACTGTTCCAACAGACCTGAGTCAAATTAAATGGATCCAACAGCCTATGAAGTTCTGCACAGTGATTCATTAATCTGAGTCAGACATCATGACCGTAGCTGGACACCCCTTGTTTAGGTTCACGCTGTTTTTCTTTTAAATGGCCAACAGAAGTGTTTTATTATAAAAGAAAGAGGAAGTAGTTCAAGGAGAAAGAAAAATTAAAAAAGAAAAATCATTTGAAAAAAATATTTTACAGAGTTAATCTGTCACTTGATGTTTTGTTTGTTAGAAGAGAAAGCTGAAGTGGAGTTTTATATTCTGTTTACCACATTTTCTCCAGTGAGTCTGTTTTTCTTTGCCTTCCTAGCTTAATGATTGTGCCAGTCATGCTAAATGCTAGCTTGTAACAACCATTATCGATTATTAAGTACTAAGAAGAGAAAAAGAAAAGGAGGATTGTAGTTTTAGAAGCTAACATAGATCTGTAAAATACTGTCAGAATATTTGCTTTATTGAAAGTTTGAGAATGTGGAACCTTGCTTTGATATGGAGCAGTTTTACACAACAATGCTAAAGCTTTCAGTTGAAAACATAAGTGTTCAAGAGGATGTCAACAAAGAGAAGACACGAAGACAACAGCAAAATCTTGCTAGTTTTAGTTTTCCCTGCAAAATATATAGTATAAATGTCAACTAGACAAATTCCATACAAACTACATGACTATAATTCTTCATATACAACCTAGATTATAGATTACTGCTGAATTAGTTTCAACTCCATCTTTTATTAACTAGTGGATACATTTTGTCTTCATATTTCTGCATTTTGTATTTATTTCTTTGCATTTGCTCATTTATTCAATCATTCTTTCATATATTAATTTCTTGTGGCACCTTTGTCATTCCAAATATTTCTGCAATAAACCCTTAAACCTAAAGAATGAATCTAAGGAAGGAAAAGCTAAATCACTATAAAAAGTCGCATAAGGGGAAGCATCAAAATGGTCAAATAAAAATGGCTGCTAGGGATTGCTGCTAGTTTTGCCAAGCTGGTGTCTCTCACAGATTCTAGTTTTTGCCATGTTCCAGTTTCATTAGTTAATTAAAGTCCATCCAGAAAGTCCTACAAGGCCAGGATTAAATTTTCCAAGGTGGAAAAATGACTGTCTGCCTTTTTGGGACTATAGGTGGCACTTTACAGATTCAATGAGGAAGTCCCATGCTGCAGCATTGATACCTTATTTCATGTCTTATAACGTAAAAAAAGCATTTCATGTATACATAAACAAGGTTAAACACTTGATGTTTGGTGAAAGAAAAGTTAATATCGGGTTGTAACCCCAAATCACCTCCTTTCCTCTCCTTATCTTTCATCAGTCAGTTCAGTTTGTGCAGTCTCCAGCAAAAAGTTGAACTTGTGCCTCTGTACCGCTCACAGAGGAGACAGATACATACCAGCCGGCTTTCACTGCAGCTGCTTTTCTGCTCACCTCGTTTGTGCTCATTGACATTGATGTAGGAAAAGCTGCGGCAGGCTGAAGTGCAGAACCGTGTGAAGACGTTCCCCAGCTGACCACAATGTGATGAGACAAATCTGGAGGGAAGCCAACACAAGGCAGAGGTCAGGAAGTGGGACTAAAAGCATCATTATTATCAATTTTGGAAAAAAAAGTATGTGCAAAGTGGCTTTCTTCTATTGATGCCTCTTATCTATGGGAGCTCTGAGGGAGCTGTTGTGGACATATGGATATCCTGAACAGATATAATTACAAAAGCTTGTGATATTTCTGAAAATACAAAGGCAATATATTACCCCCGTCAACAACAGGAAACACTAAGGAATTTTTTGTTAGTAAAATAGAAAAGTTTGGCTCTTGGTTGGAATTTGGTAGGCACGTGGATGGGAGAAGTGAGCAGCAGCATCAATCATCATGAACACAACAGCAAACACACACCTTCAGGTAAATCCCTTTGGCCCAACATATCCTGAAAACACCCTCAATCAGAAAATGATTCTCAACCAAGTCTGACTGAGAGCAGGGTGAGAGACTACAAGTGAATTTGCATATAAACAAGGTTGGGAATTAGTACCAGTTTGTACTTAAATGAAAGTATATTGAAGGTGTATAGTCATGTTGATGCCATGTCAGTAGACGTCTGAAAAAATGCACTTAAACCTACTTTCACCCATTGAAATGGCACACAGTGAAGTTTGTACTGGAGTTTTTGTTTTTCAGAGGGTTTTTTGTTTACATCATTTATTTAATCAATTACTTATCTGTCTGATTATTTTTATCATTTAATAGTCAAATCAGTGGTGCAGAACATAGTTCTTTATAAACATCTTTTCCATTAGTTTATGATGTTTAAAAGAAAGAAGTCATAGTTTTTTTAAACATACTTTTCAATATGTCATTATAATTCCCAGCAATGTCCTGAAGTGTACCCAAGATGCAGAAATACAGATTTCTGAAGGTTTTCTATTCCATTTGCTAGCAATAGTTTATCTGCTTCAGAGCTGAAAGATCTTCCCCTTGTGTACTGAATAAAAGTCTTGAGCTTCCCATTATATATTTTGCCTCCAAGTAGCCAGACTTTATTATAATCTCTGAAAGACGTCTTGAACAATAATTCTTCCGACTTTCTGAAAGCCTTTTAAATTTTTTCCAGTCCAGTCCTTGTACATGGCCTTTTTCAGGAATGTGTGTGTTTTGAGTTGTTTTTGTTGATTGTTAAGCCACATAAAACTGACCTATGAATCATTTAAGCATTAAAAATTCACCTAACTCAAGAGATGCACCAAGGGGAGGAAGGAAACTGGGAGAAAAGGCTGAGGTATGCCAAATGACACAAGAACTGGACTGAAAATCGGTGGCTCTGACGGAGGGATGAATCCTCCCCAGAGCCCAATCTCAATATTATTGAAGAAGTGTGGGATGATCTGGACAGAAAATTGAATAAAAGGCAGAAAATATTCAAAGAAGAGCTTTGGAAAGTAGGAGGCCTAAAAAACTATTCCTTAAGGCTACTTAAAGAAATTAGAAGAAAGCTTCTCTGAGACAGTTTAGGCTGGGTTTAAAAATGAAGGAGATCACACCAAATTTAGACTTTTAAATGTGTTAAATTTGTACAAACTCTTATATACTGTATCTGTATTTACATTTGCAATTTTTTTTAACTGATGTTGTGAATCAATGTATTTGCAACCATTAACAGATATTTAGGGGGTATCCATATTTCTGTAATTATCTATTAATTTATTCATTTCATGCTAAGTTGCCCGGGCAGCTTTCTCAACCTTCTATCTATGTTGATGGAGAAATTTAAACAACTCAGGTGGGATTTTATTGCCGCTGCCTGGTTCAGTTCAACACAGTCTTCTGGTAAAAGCTTGTTATTTTTTTTAACTGTTGTTTCATCTTTATCTAAAAAGTGGCTGATTAATAGAGCTGTCACATAAATCAAGTATTGGTGAGCGTGCAATATTTCTCTGAAATGTGGTTGATTTGAAGCATCAACTTACGACAGAAATTCTTATGTAAAGTTTCTCAAAATTAAACTTTTGTAAATATTCTCAGTTACTTCCTCCTGAACAACGAGCGTGCAGTGGCGTTGGGAGATGTCAGAATACAGTATTTAACCAGTATTAATGCAGCTAATCAGCTGCGACACATAAATCTGGTGATCTAATCCTGAAATATTAACTATATGTGAACATGAGGGGCTCCAAAAGCTCAAAAGCATACTATCTTTTTATCTTTGCAAATGTAATGCCAGACAGCGAGTTATTCGATTGTCTGACAAAACCTCTGATGGACTTAGCTGATCAGCAGCAGGATACATTCAGGACATGTAGGAACATGGTCATTTTTCAGTTGAGAAAATAGTAACAAAGTA
>JBBBVU010000001.1:31266351-31291149 GCA_037177055.1 Atherinosoma microstoma | reverse complement strand
TTTGTTTTTGCTCAAAGTGCTATGAAATTTTTCAGCCTGAAGTTGTTTTTTATATGGCAAATTTGTGCTTTTCAAATAGCTGTTAGCTTAGCTTGCTGGTCAGAATTCCTCCAAAATGACTTACAGAAGGCTGTAGGTGAGACATGGACCAATTCATAATCCACACAACCCCAAAAAGAAGGAACTATTCCTTTAATTTAACACTCGTTAACACTCGACTTGTTTTGATTGCACACTGTCATTCGTTATGTACATTCCTGGAGCTGTCGCTGCCCTGCAGCATCTTGAGGCTAAGAAACCGCACTTCACAGTTTCTTTTCCCCATCCTTTACAGCAGCATTTTACTTTATGCCACTATGTTACACATTCGAACGTGCACCATGGCTGACTCAGCGAAGAAACGCAAGAGGACATTATCAGAAGAAGCGAGCAAGGGACAGAGCAAGATATAAGACAAAAGTCAACATCAAACCGACTTTTACTGGCTGGAGGGATCTCAGAGACGAGACAGGATGAATCAGCCGTCGTTAGGGGGTGAAAATCTGCCAAAGTTCAGCTGTGGGACTGTAAGGCACAAAGATCTTACAGGCGTTTTTTTTTTGTTGTTGTAGTTTTTACTGGATAGTTTTAAGTTGTGTATATAAATGTTGTCCGAGCTCACATCTCCTTGAGGGAGTAATGATAATAAAAATACTTTTAAAACTGCAAGATTAAATCAACTCTTATATGATTCGGCCATGTGATACAAGAGAGCGTTGATGGAGTTTCCCTCCTGCTTCCAGGAAACTAATGAAATATGTGATGTCTTACAAATGCTTCGATTATGTGAGACATCACCTTTTTTCTTCATTTCCCAAGTGCCAGTAAGTACTTTTCAGGCCTATGGGAGCCATCCACGGCTCTCATTAGAAACCTAGTTATGACCCTGTCTTAAACATGTCATCTCCGATCGTCTCTGTGGATCCATGCATTACTTAAAGGGCTCATTGATTGCAAGCAGAATCACTAAGCTTCTGACAGTCAGCCAGGCTGATAAATCCAGAGGGCTCTGGACATCTCCTGCAGTTCAATTCCCTCCACATCAGCGTGCCAGTCAATACAGCTTTCTATCGATAGGACACGGAGGAAAGAGAAACGAGTTTTCATCACCTGAACTACCTGCTGCTACTGGCAGCTGTCAGCATCTTCACAGATGAAACCAAGAGTGCAAAATAATAGCTCAGAAAACAACAGACGCCAGCCCCCCTCAATGACATCAGACTGCCATGTTTACCATGAGCCAGGAGTATAATTACTTGCTGGTGATTGGCTGCTAGAATCAGGAATTGATTCTTGCCGATGAGCCGTGAGCAGAAGTGAGGAGTGCAATGCTCCCTACTCAAGATAAACAACTGTTTACATGCCTAAAACTGCCTCAACCTATTAGGACTGAGATGTCTCCTCCAAACAATCTTGTATTCAGATATTCAATAAACCTTTTTTTTTCTTTTTTCTGCCTGTGTGTTGAGGAGAGGCTGAGCTGTTGCAGTGTTGTGAGTCCCTTTGAATTCATCTTGGGTCCAAGGTGCACCTATTAAATTAAAAAAACCTGGCTTGCTATGAGAAAGAAGCTGTCTTGGTGCACACACACACACACACACACACACACACACACACACACACACACACAAAACAGTCAGTGCAAGTGTTTGAAGGAGAATGCCACTGATGGAAAATGTGCCAACTACTGAAGGAAGAGAGCAGTAGATAAAACGGGAGAGATAAATATCCCATCAGCTCTAGGCATGGGATTTAATTTTCCTCTATGAGAATTTCTACTTCAACTTGGGATATTGATCATTTATATTCCTATACCAGGTGGAAAAGTGGATGGGCTTGTGTGCATGGCGGTGTGTGCGAGTGAAATTTGATGTGTGCGACTGGGGAAAAGAGAGTGAGAGAAGCTGAGAGGAGAGAATGCATGAGAGCATAACTAACCCAACCAAACCCACAACAATGATTCACGGTGGCGATACAGTTGTTACTCAGTTAAATGATTCAGCAGTAACAGGATAAACAGAAAAACAAAACAAATATCAAACTGACAGTCGACGTTGTAGCCAGGGGGAAACCAACAGAGGCTGACAGGTAGATTAACGCTGCCCCACAGCCTGTTTAGCTCCAAAGAATAACATGATCATATTAATCATGTCTATTGATTGATAGCCACTCTGCTGGTTGACGTCTCCATCATGCATCACTAAGTGCACGCTACTCACTCCTGCTGCAGTGCACGTGTCACTGCCGTGCATCCAGGCTCGGCTCGCTCTTCATGGCTTTCTGTGCAACATGTTGTGTTTTAATGTACAATACTGCAGATAAGCAACACATGCAGTGTATTCGGTCTTGTCCTTGTCAGCTGGCTGTTCATAAAGAGACATCAGCACCAGAGTGGGCTCTGTGTATGCTGCAGAAAAACAATCTCTTCAACCACGCACGGTGACATTAAGATCGCTTGACAACAACACACAAACACTCCCACGGGGCAGAACATGAAAACACATTTGCATTGACATGACTGCTCAGCTGTAATACCTTTGAAAGCTCTACGTCCCTGCTGGGAGGTAGAAGTGCACAGTGTAGGTTTGAGATAATGACCTTGTTTATACTATGGTTTAAAACTATTTTGGTGCAGTAAAATAATTTCCATTTTGATCACCACAAGCAGGGTGTTAAAACTCTTGTAAATGCACTCAAAAAATTTGCAGAACAGATGTGAGACTTTAACTCTATGGGTTGTAAAAGTAAGCAGTTTAAAAAGGTGCAG
Organism: Atherinosoma microstoma; assembly: GCA_037177055.1. Taxonomy (NCBI): domain Eukaryota; kingdom Metazoa; phylum Chordata; class Actinopteri; order Atheriniformes; family Atherinidae; genus Atherinosoma; species Atherinosoma microstoma. Next base: position 31,288,343 of record JBBBVU010000001.1, on the reverse strand, counting down.
TGTTAGCGAAGCAACACAAGACTGGAGTATCTGTGTCAACACATGCAACTGGCGAAAAGAAAAAATACAGATATTTTAGTGCATGAGCAAAAGGACTTATTAAGATGAATACTTGAAACTATAAATGAAAAGCATGTATGCTATTTGAACATGGATTTGAATATTAATCTATTCTGTATGAAGGTTTAGCTAATAAAATGTATATATACACAATATATTATTGAAGGAAAAAGCTAGACTGATACTGTACTATATGTAAGGGAGTATGCATGAGCATAGATAGGTTTGCAGAAGTTCAAAATACAGTATGTAATATCTAATAATATACACTTCCTGCCCCCCCCCCCTAAAAAAAATGTTGCCACCAAAAGAAAAGGTCACACACTCTAATATTTTGTTGGACCGCCTTGAGGTTTGCTTACGGCAGCATTCACTGTGGCATTGTTTCGATAAACCTCTGCAATGTCACAAGATTTATTTCCATCCAGAAATACTTTCATTTTCTCCAAGATCTTGTATTGATGATGGGAAAGTCCGACCACTGTGCAAAGCCTTCTCCAGCACATCCCAAAGATCCTAAATGAGGTTCAGGTCTGGACTCTGTGGTGGCCAATCCATGTGTGAAAATGATGTCTAATGCTTCCCGAGCCACTCTTTCACAATCTAAGCCCCATGAATCCTGGTGTTGTCATCTTGGAATATGGCCGTGCCATCAGAGAAGATGTAATAACCTGGTCATCAGTATATTCAGGTAGTCATCTGATCTCATTCTTTGGACACATACAGTTGCTGAACCTAGACCTGAACCTAAACCTAGACCTGACCAATTGCAGAAACCCCAAATCAGAAACTGCCTCCACAGGCTTGTATAGTAGGCAGTAGGCATGATGGCTGCATCACTTCATCTGCCTCTGTTCTTTCTTTGATGCTTTGATATCCCTGTGGCCAAGTAGCCAGGGCACATGATCAATCGGAGGCATAGTGACAGGACCCACACTGTCACAGCGGTTGGGGTCCGGGTCCCAGGCCCTCCTACATCCTGCTACATTCTGGCGCTTGCAAGTAGGGACCATGTAGCATGGATCCCAAATAGGTGGCTAAGTGTGTAAAGCATGAGGACGTGCTTGTGGAAAGAGGGGGAGAGATGTGACCGTGTGGGTCCTGTCACTATGCCTCCAATTGATCATGTGCCCTGGCTACTTGGCTACAGGTATATCCCTTTGGCTGACTGGTCAGCGTGCATGACTCTCACCTGGGAGGTTGTGGGTTTAATTCCCACCTGGGCCCTCCTACGTCCTGCCACATTAATCAGACAACATCTTTTCTGCCACTACGAGATGTGTCTTTCCACATGGTTGTTTAAGAAATGTATTAATTGGGGTTAAACAACTTGTTGCCAGCTGAAAGATAATAGTCCATGCAATAATTACCCGATAGGAAGCTCATACCTGATTAGTTAGATTCAGGTGGAGACTTTTTTTGGCCAGGCAGTGTACATGTAATATGCTGCATATTTTATCAGTTTTTATTGCGTTTCTGCTTTTTTTTTTTCTAGAGGAATATAAATTTAAATGAGTCATACAAACTTGATATTGAGCCCCGGGAAAATAATTAATTATGTTTTAATCACATTTACAGAGGGTGAGTAATATTTTAAATGTTCTGGTGAAATTTGAATTATAAAAAAGCACTTCAGACATTTGAAAAAAGTTTTCATTGTCACAAAATAGCCACATTTCTGATGAGGTTACATGTTTATGCAGTAGACTTAAGATAACTGTTTGAGAACAAAATGAAAGGCAAATGTGATGTTTGAACAAGCGTCACTGAATATGAGTCAATTATGTTAAGCTTAGCAATTAACATAGTATATAGATCACTGAAACAAAAATGTAATACATAGTGGATAAACTCAGATTATACCACATGCCTATCTAAATATATTTAAGTCTGAGCAAAGATAAGTATGCAGAGGGTCATGCAATAATGCAGTCTTCATATAGAACTAACACTCACTTTATTAGGTCCACTTTGTTCCAGGTTAGACCCCCCCTTTGCCACCAGTGCTTTAATTCTTTGAGAACATGGACTCAAGTGTTGGAAACTTTCCTCTGATATTTTGCTCCATGTTGACATGACACCATCACACAGTTGCTGCACATCCATGATGAGAATCAATGCACAGTGACTGTGGAGGCCATTGGAGTACAGAGAATTCATCATCATGTTCAAAACTGCTCCTCTGCTGCTCACTGGATATTTTCCATTTTTCAGACCATTCTCTGTAAACCCTAGAGATGGTTGTGTGTGAAAATCCCAGTAGATCAGCAGGTTCTGAGATAATCAGACCAACAACGATGTCACGTTCAAAGTCACTTAAATCTCCTTTCTTCCTCGTTCTGATCTTCAGTTTGAACTTCAAGTTGTTTTGACCATGTTTACATGCATTAAGTTGCTGTCACTTGATTGGCTGACTAGATATTTGTGTAAACAAGCAATTGAACAGGCATGGCAAATAAAGGAGTCTGTAAGTGTATATCATAAGCTGTATATTTTGCTACTTCACAGCAATAGAACTAAACCATCTCATGATACATCTGATACATCTCATCTCAATACACATATATAACTTGTACAAGTGTATGAAAACTCTGGCAATCACACCGCACTAATGGAAGCAGGAAGCATACTGACTGTTGTGAGGAAGTGTCCCGTTGAACAACAATGGGCTGAAGAAAAGAGGATGAGCACGGATCTGGAGGAAAAAAAGATTAAAAAGACATAGTTTTTAATAAGAAGTGTAATTTGTCTCTGCATCTTCTGATTGTGATTCAAGTGATGCCCTTGGTTGTGGCTCCCATGAGAGAAGCTCCAGGGGAGCCGGGCTAATCAGATCACTTCGTTCTAAATTAGACCTCTGGGGAATAAAATGCCCAAACAAACTGAAAGATTAAGTGTGTTTCTCCAAACACTGAGCAGCGAGAGAGATTCCCCCCTAAAGTGTTACTGTGATTGGACTACCTCATCTACCGTTTGGTTTTCTCTTATCTTGTCCTGGAAATGTTTTCAGTACGTTTCCCCTCTCTATAACCCTATTCTTTTTTTTCAGTCCTTAAAAACAGCAGTATTTTGCCAGACACTAACAGAGTAGCTTTTTGTAGCTGCTGAGGTTCAGCAATAACAGCTGACTCTCCAATTAGTTGTCAATTCATAGCCAATATCAATAAGGATGTTAGTTTCTTCGTGCCACTGAGCACTGTGGTAGCTGGCAGCTCTGCTATGTAACCATCCTCGTTCAGGCAAAAAGGTGCAATTAGCTGGAACAAATTGCAGGGATTCTGTTTCTAATTATGCGTGAATTTCTGGCCCCAAAAATAGCTTACATATTAAAAAAGGAAACATGCCATTGTAATAAATATATTAATGATGTCCAAGTGTTACTTGTTAGAATTTAAGCAGAATGTGGCAAAGTATCTCTGCTATGCTGATCACAAGGGAATCTGGATAACATGCAATTTGAATGGATAACATGCAATTTGAATGAGATGTCCTGATGAGTGAAATGGGACTCTGACGCAAAGGCCTTTCAAATATAGAATAAACCAACAAGACAAGCTCATGAGCAGCGTTAAGTAATGGTAATAAATTAAACATAACTTGTGGAACTAAACTTAGTCTTTTGATTTTCCATTACCTTAAATCTTTACATAGAGGCAGGCAGGAGAAGGAAATACAGAAAGCAGAGATAGTTGAGATTCAAAATCATTAAACATATTTCATTTTTAACTGTGGGATTGATGCGACTACAGATCACCTCTATCTGTGACTTCCAAGATCAAATTCTGGATTGGAAATATTTTTGTTGATACACAAAGTGGGATTATTTATATTATGTTGACACTTTGTGTGTTATTGTGAAAACCTGGTGTTTTTGTACAATTTCCATTCAGTCTTAATGTCAAAAACTCTGTTAATTAAACATAAGCATTCCCTTTTCACCGTATGCATAAAGAAAAGATAAGAAAATGACATGTTTTGGAGACAGTTAAACATGTTCATCAGATTTATGATGCTTTCTAGATTCACATAACTCAACCCTTTGAACAATCACTCCCTCCCTCAAAAATTTAAGAATCTGCCAAACAGTGAGATGATAGAAGATTGTGTGAACTCAAATTGAGGTTCTAATCTAAAGACTGTTCATACTGCAGGTAAAGGTGGATTAATGTGACTTTTTTGTCTATATGGGACCCATGTCATTCTGAACAGCACAAATCAGATTTTTTTTTTCAAATCTGATTTAGAGCATTTTCGTACATGTACTAAATCCGATACATGTCTGATGTTTTTCAAAGTGACCGTTTCATCCAACGTTTCTGTCCTTGAAATGAGACAGGCGTCATGATTCTGCACGGAGGATGTAGCAAGCACGGACAAAACAATTTCACAATAATTTCAAACCTGATCCACACATGCTGACATGTGTAGCATTAATATTTACATCCGTAAACACAGCATGCTGCATGCAGCGTCACATCTTCTGCACATGTGGGTCATTTTGAGGTCGTACATTGTTCTGGAATCTGGTCATGGCCGCTTTAAATCAAATGGTGAACAACCACAACAAAGTAATTGGATTTCAGCAAAACAATCTGAATTGAGCACTAAGACCTGCACTGTGTAGCCTTATCAAGTCAAAATTCTGAATATTTAACACATGGAAAATTATTTAATAAGGTATAGCCATTTTGTAGGGAAATGGGTCAAATCTGAAAAGTTACCCTGGAACTGCCTTTGACTGTTTGCAAAACTATGAATCTACCACATGCTACAGCAAAGACCTATACATACCTTTTCAAAATCTAATCAAAAACCATAAAAAAAATTCTTGCAACTATAAAAACTTAATTGGCTTTCCACACTTTTATTGTGTGCATGTTTTCCTGAGATGATGTTAATCCAAAGAGACTGCTTAAATTAAGCTTTTTCTCCTATAATTGATACGTATGGGAAATATATAAAAAACTACAAACTAATTTATAATCCTACAACGGAGTATTAGGGCGACATTAAGAAAAATATTTTTTCACAGACAGAGAATAAAGTTGTCATTTTACGTGAAAAAGTTGTAATATTACGAGATTAAAGTTGTAATATTTTAACCAGTTGTTTTAGAAGAAGAAAGTTAAGGAAATCGCTTCTTTTGTGAAGGGGGGAATGGTTGAAACCGGTCGATGGACGCATCAGCTGCTGTGCCGGATTGTTTCTTGAGAAACCACAATGCCGCTCTCCATCGATGCGTCCATTGATAATCCTGCAGTCTTCTGGCTCCAGCCATTTCCCCTCCACAAAAGAAGCGATTACATCCAAGTCTGCTTGTTTTTTTTCGGTGGAATAGATTCACAGATTCTTTTCAATGTGCTGATACTAATGAAAATGTGGTGCTGATGTGCCAAAATACTACGTATCCTGGTTTGTGAAACCTATGCTGAAGTACAACTTCACAAAATGCTAAATGGCCCTCATTTGAACAACTTTCCACTTCTACAACAGGTTTATTTATTGCAACTTTATTCTCGTAATATTCTGACTTTATTCTCAAAATCTGTGAAAACATTTTTTTCTTAAAGTGGCCCTAATGCTCTGTTGAAGTGATCTTATCTCAGTTTGGATTAATACTTTTCCCTGCCAGGGTCCTCAGACGGTCAGAATTATTTCCGTGACAGTCAGACAATTCTTTTGACCCACTGCTTGTAATCACAACACATCCGTATTATTAATTTTGCGTTAATTATGTGGCATGGAGTGGTGTTCAACCTTGCTCATTGTAGACCAAAGTATTTGTGGTAAACATATATTGATTGCTAGAAAATACCTTTGTTTGCATTGTTTTAGCTGTTCCAATCATTCAAGTCATGAAACTGATAGAGGTTACTTCAGCGTTGCTTGTGAAGTTATTAAAAAAGGAGCTAAACCCAGAGATTTTATGAAAACATGACAAAAAAAGTGGCTTGCAAACCTTAGAGATCATAAGAAGTGGAGTCAAAGCATGCCAACGTTTGAAGTGACTGCTTCGCTACAGTTTTGTCTATCAATTACTTCAGTTAGTCAGTGTTCTTTCTTTGTTAGTGTTGAGATGTGTTGGGTCACCTACGATTGCAAGAGTTAAAGGACACTATTCTGAACCAACCTGTTGATGAAGATACATCAAAGAATGCAAAAGCCTATGCAAAACTTATCCAGTTTCCGGACGGCAACAGCCCTCTCACTGGTGATGCGCGAGGCAGCTGATGACGGGCGGAAAGCGCTAAAGATTTTGAGAAACTATTATCAAGGTAAAGGAAAGACTCATATCATCAGTCTCTATACTGAACCGACTTCATTGCAAAAACCAGACAGTGAAAGTGTGACTGATTATGTGATTCGTGCTGAGACTGCGATCACGGCGTTGAGGAATGCCAGTGAAACTTTAAGTGATGGCCTTCTGGTATCAATGGTTTTGAAGGGGTTGCCTGAATCCTTCCAACCATTTGCAATCCATGTCACACAATGTGCTGAGACCATGTCCTTTGCTGAGTTTAAAACAAAGTTACGGAGCTACTGAAAAGATGCGTGCTACCGCAGCAGGTGACAACGTGATGATGATGCATCTGCATCAAAGAGGGAGACCTACCAGTGCCAACTTAGGTGACTGAGGAGCAGAGAAGGCAGCAGCAAACCTGGTGTGCTTCAAATGCGGCCTGAAAGGACACCTTGCCAGGACCTGTCAGCTGTGGTGCAGCTACTGCAAGAGCACCACTCACCTGGACACCACCTGCATACGGAAACAGCTCAGAGGACAGTCAACGCACGCAAAGCCTGCGGTAAGGCGGATGGCCAGGAGTACGCATTCCAAGTGTGCGAGGGGACAGGTGTCGACCAGAAGGGCCTGATGGTTGACTGCGGGACAGCGTTGCATATCGTCAAAGAGCTCTGGAAATTTAAACGCTAAGCTGGATCACACTGCGTGGAGCTGGCTGACGGCACAAAGTGTAAAGGGGTGGCAGAACGCCGCAGTGACCCAAAGGTCTGTTAAGCCCCTTTTCCACTTGTACCTACTCTACTCTACTCTACAAGGTTTCAGGGGGTTTCCACTAGCGGTTTCTTGGGCATAGTAGGTACTTTGACGGTACCTGCTTCATTGAGGTTCCAAGCGGGAGAGTGAGGCCAGTGATTGGCCTAATGTAGTGAAGTCACTAAAAAGCGACTCTCAACCCTGTTTTTAAAGACCACTGGTAACAGTGGCTGTGTGATTGTTGTTTGCTGACTTGACCATTGAGTAAAAAGGTTACAGTGTTATTATTACATAGTTGTTTACTAATCATCAGAAAACTCGTAGAGTAGAGCCGGACCGGTAGAGAGAGAGAGTAGAGTAGAGTAGAATAGAGTAGAGTAGAGTAGAATAGAATAGAGTAGAGTAGGGTAAGTACAAGTGGAAAAGGGGCTTTTGATTGACAGCGAGGGCCGACACGTGAAGGCTGTTTTGAAGCTGGCCTTATATGTCCCATCCTACCCACAAGACATCTTCTCGGTGAAAGCAGCAACAGCCAGCGGTGCCACTGTGATCTTCAAGAAGGGCGAGGATGTTTTGGTTCACAGAGACAGTACGAAATTCCACATTCATGTACATGAAAGACTGTATTATTTGCATACGGGAAATAACGATAAATGTGATGACCAATGTAAAGGATGTTTTAATAAGCAGACATGGCATGAGATTATGGGGCACTGTAACCATGATGACATTCAGAAATTGCAGAGTGCTGTTGATGGCATGAAAATTAAGGGCTCAACAAGAAAACTCCCACATTGTGAAGTGTGCACTCAGGGGAAATTCTCTCAAACTAGAAACTGGAATCCTGATGTGAGGGCTAAAATGCCTCTAGAGCTTGTACATACCGATTTAGCAGGACCAGCGCAATTGGCGCACCCTTTTTGAAATGGCGAGATGCATGCTGATTGAAAGTGATTTGCCTAAACAACTGTTGCTTTAATAAACGCATAGAGCAGACAGGCTTTAACAGGTAAATGGCCTAATCTGTCTAGGATGCAGAAGTTTGGTACAGAATGTTTTATGTTTAAACAAGATAAAAGTTAATTAGACCCAAGGTGTGAAAAGGGTGTTTTCATTGGGTATGATAAAAAGAGTCCCGCATACATGGTTAATTTTCCTGACACTAAAAGTGCAGAAGCACAGATTGGTAAAGTTCTTGGCTAAGACATGTGTAGAGCAATAGACACATACTCTCCAAACACCTGTTGATGATTTTGTAGAGTACAAGTTGAAAAGTCCAGAATACCGTGCTAAAGTAGAACAGCAGCCCGAAGTAAGCCAGTAGTGAGCTCCTTCCAATCACAGCCAGAAGAAGCCAAGCATGAGCCACGGTCTCTAGACGTTACCCATCTAGAGAGAGGAGGAAGCCAGAAAGGTACACTGATTGTACAATGACTAAGTACATGTTAGAGGATGAAACTGATCACATCCAGAGTAACATAGATTACTGTTATAAAGTCATGCAATATACCCGTTTCATTCAGAGAAGCTGTAACTTCAGATAAATCAACAGAGTGGGTTAATGCAATGGAGGAAGAAATGCATTCACTAAGAGAGAACAACACATTTACCCTGGCAAGGTTGCCTGAGGGCAAGAATGCAGTCGGGGGTAGATGGGTGTATGCCATTAAAAACAATGTTGATGGTACTGAAAAATACAAGGCTTGATTCGTTGCAAAAGGTTACAGCCAAAAGATGGGGATAGACTACGAGGAGACATTCTGTCCTACAGCTAACCTGATGAGTATTAGAGTCCAGGAAAAGTCCAGGAAAACTTAATCTTGCATCAAATGGATGTCTAGTTACTTGTGAGATTTACGTAGAACAACCAGAGGATTACTGTGTTTACACAAGGGAAACAGAACATGACAAAGTCATTTTGGTCATTTGGGTTGATGATTTAATCATTGGTGCAAGTGATGAACATGTGTTGAATGGTGTAAAAAACATGTTTACTGCAAGGTTCAAAATGAAAGACTTGGGAAATCTGAGACATTTTCTTGGTATTGATTTTAAGTGATGACTGTGTAACCATGTCCCAGACAAAATATGTTGGAAAAATCTTGGAGATGTTCAACATGCATGACTGTAAGCCTAGGTCCATATCGTGTGAGCAGAAATATAACTACACGGATAATGTAGCACTGGATGATGTTAAACAGTACAGGGAGGCAGTGGGTAGCCTCATCTACTTAACTATCTGTACCAGACCTGATTTGAGTTTTGTTGTGAGCAAATTATCTTAGTATTTTGCTAAACCCACCAAACAACAATGGGGTACTGTAAAACATGTATTAAGGTATCTCAAAGGTACAAATGACAAGTGAATTGTGTTACAGAGTGACACTAAACACTTGGCCCTGGGCATCCAAGCGTATAGTGATGCATATAGGGCTATTGATGTTGAGAACAGACAAAGTATGACTGGTTATTGTGTAAGCCTAACCAAAGATAGCACTCTATTGTTATGGAGAACAAAAAAGCAGCCTACTGTTGCACTATCCACTTGTGAGGCAGAGTATATAGCTGCAACCATTCAGGAGTGTTTGTACCTCACGCAACTGTTAGAAGGTATGAAAAAGTGCACTGATATGCACTACGCAAGGTGTATGAGGACAACCAAGGTACTATTGCCTTAGCCAGAAATCCTATCAGTAGACAGAGATTTAAACATGTTGATATACAATATCACTTCATCAGATCCACTGTGAATAATTGGAAAGTACTTTTGGAATATTGTCCAACTGATCAGATGGTGGTAGATTTGTTAACCAAACCTGCAAATAAATTCAAGTTGGATAAGTTTGGTACGTTTATGTTTGGACACAGGTAAAGTGTGTGTGTTTACGGAGTCTTTTTTTTTGTGTATAATTTTACTTCTCATTTGGATGCAAAAATATGAGATCAATTGGGGGTGTTGAGATGTGCTCTCAATTATAGTTTTGTTTTTTGTAAATCCACATGTATTGTTTATTTTTGAGTAGGTATTAATTCTGAATCTGATCTTTTATTTTGTTGTTTGAAATGTCTAATTGTCCAGGTGTGTGATCAGACTGTGGGCATGCTAATAAAAGATGTTCAATCGCAGCTGATCCTGCTGTGAGCTGAGTGGATTGAGAAGCAGTTTCTGTCTCCCGTGCGTTTTCTGTTAGGTTCAGTACAGGATTTGGCTTTTAACGCAGAGCCGTTTGTGAAATTTCAACCAGCCAACAGTTAGCTTCTGTCATTTTATGGGTAAATCAAAGCTCATGGTGCAATAAAAGCCATAGCTGTTTTCATTCATTCAACATGTTAGATGAGCTTATTTTAAGTTGCACTGATTAATTTTTGTTTCATACACCAAGATGTCTCAGCAATCTTTATGATGAAGACAATACATGTCGACATTCCATGTCGTCCCTATGGCCGTGTAGAAGCTTGTCTGAAGCAAAAGATAGTTTGGGATATTGGGGAGCTGAACCGCCGGATATTTCTTCACTTCAATCCACCATTTTGGATAACGTGAAAGGATCTAGACCATCAGATAGTTTCTTTTAACCCTTTAACTACCTTACACTACAGTTTGGAGGGGCAAATTTTTCGATGACTAATGGATCTTATCAAATGTTTGTGGAAATAATCTGCCAGAGACAACTCTATCACGTGGTCTGGGTTTGCAATGCCAAAAGTTAAAGTTTGTTATCTCATTATTTTTAAGTTATTATTTAAAGTTTTAAGTTTTGACTATTTCACTATTGTTACTATATTATTTACTGTTATCTCAACCATTTGTTAAAAAAACATCATTGTTATTACTATCTTCTAAAGCAAACTCAGTGCAAACTTTAAAGGGTTAAGGCAAGGATCCGCAATCCTGGTCCTCGAGGGCCAATATCCTGCTGGTTTTAGAAGTTTCCCTGCTGCAACACACCAATGGGTAATTAGGAGATTTGTGCAGAGCTTGACATCAAGATCTGCTCAAGTCCGACTCTGAATCAGGTGTGTGGCATTAAGGAAACTTCTAAAACCTGCAGGACATTGGCTTTTGAGGACCAGGATTGAGGATCCCTGGGTTAAGGTATCTATTGCGTGAATTTGGATATAATCTTTGGGAATACCCCGAGCATATTCTTTGTACAACATTAACCATTTTGGTTTGTTTCACCACAACTTTGTTTACTGAAAGTACATGAGCTTGCAAAGTCATGTGATTAAATATAAGAAATATGCAAATGCTCCTTAGTTAACAGCATTACCGCTAAATAACTCGCAGACTTAATCTTTTAGTTTGTACCTACAGACACACAGTCTGTAAACAGTGACATACTGTATTCTATTAATGTGCCTTATTAAATTGATTGTAGCATATTTCTCAATCTCTAAATCTGGCATTTAGCATTCATGTAGAGTTGTAAAGCAAATAGCACTCCTGTAGTTTCCTTTTTGTCTCCAACTGGCTGTTTAGTAGCTAATGATGTACTGTGCTGTACTAGCTAGTTGCATTGCTAGTCAGAAAACTATTACTAGGTCTACTCATAAAAGTTCAGAGAGCTCACTGTCTGCTGCAGACTATTTTCACATTACATACTGTAATAATTGAATTAATCACATCAGCCTAGTGCAGTTTTGTGAAACCTTTGACATGGTGCTAACAGGATCAAAACTGTATATATCCCTCCTGGCAGTGGGCTAATCACTGGGCCACCTTACCAGAACCATGTCACACTTTTTTTACAAGCTTCCGATTCCTAAAAGATCTACAGCTAGCTTCCATGTTAAGCAGAGGTCAAAACCATGCCTCGGAGGTTACAGGTTTAAACATTTGGGAAATTGGCCGTGCTGCTCCATGCATAATTTACATCATGGCGGTGTGAAAACACAAGATGAAAAGGTCCTGCAGCTCTTGCATAGCCTGGGCTCAAAAAAGAGAAGAAGAGTGGGAAAAAAAGATTCATAATCTCAAAGCTAACAGCGCTTGTCAGAGATGTCTTGAGCACCTTGATCTTCGTAATGCTTCTTTTTTCAGAATCAGTGGCTAAGACATGTGCTCCCGCGAGTATTTGAGGGAAACAGGTTTGATATGATAATTCTGCTGCTTGGCTCTCCACTCCGCCATATGCCTGACCTCTCTGTGGGGAGAGGAATGCAGCTGGCTCTCCTCACTATTAATCAGCCTGATGGGGGAGGTGGAGGGTGGTTGTGTTGGTGGAGTTGAGATGAGGAAGCAGGTACTTGCTTCAGCCAGATGCTGGCCAAGTTTTCATTACACATACACACACCGTCATCTTCTACATGTGTGAAAACAGCTTGCTCAGCAGTCTCCTTTCCCCCTCCCCCTCCCCCCTCTGTACATCTTCTGCTGTGTCCTTGTCTCCTTCTCCCCATTTCTTGCTCATCTGTCCTTATCTCCTTTCTTCTTCCATTGAAAACTTCCAACATCCATCACTCTTCAGCCAAAATACACTCAACAGAGAGCTGCAGTGAGGACACAGCAGGGCACATATGGAGTGGACAAAATATGAGGATATCAGGAGTGGCTACTCTCTCCATCAATCAGCCTGCTCAGGTGAATCCAGGTGCAAGCTCTGATCCCAGATTGATTTACCTGTTAAATCCACTCGAGTCACAGAGAAGAGATGCGGGGGGAAAGAGACTAGACAGCTGAAAAGGAAGCAGCATAAACCTTGAAGAAACTGCAGCGTAGATTGTGCTGAGAGGACTGCGGTACAATAGCAGCAGAAGAAGTAAACATGGAGGGAAAATTAGAATAAATGCATTCAGAGGAAAAAGTATGCAAATAGCATTAAAGTGAAGGCATACTGAAAATATTAAGTGGCAAAATGTTCATTTTTGTCATCATTCATTTGAATGTTGATATATGCAGAGATGCAGGATCAAGGATTTTTACTGGTTCTAAGACAAGCAATGAATGCAATTCAACTGCAAACTAATGAGATTCCTGCAGCCTCGGAACTGATATACAGTAATGAGCACTGAAAAATACCCTGTGAGGCTGAATTATGTTAAAATACCATACATATTCCTAATGGGACAGGTTTCACCCTTTAGTTGCCTCGAGGTATAGTATGTTGTACATCGCAGCAATCAAATAAGGAGACTTTTTTCCGCTGTGATAGTCACATATGATTTTCCTGTCTTCGCTAAAAAGAGCTAAAATCAAAGGGTATGCACATTGGTCCATGCACAACAACACAAATGTTCAAAACTCATGTCTAATACTGTGTTCAGCTAAAGCTATGGGGAATAAATGTTCAGCCTTTTAAATTAAGTTCTTAGATATACTATATTTAACAAGAACAGCTACAATATAAGTTACACAAAAATCTCCAGAACGGTTCATTTCTGCCTACTAGTAAAATTATTTGCATATAAACTAATTTACTGTAGCCTACTGTTTTTTTTCCTTTCACTTCTAAACTAAATTCAAGGAATATCTTATGGCTAGCTAATTCGGTCTTAAATCCCAATTATGTAGCATACCTGCAGGAGAGCAATTCTGATTTCTCTTCTTTTGCGTCTACAATATGGAAGGAGATGCTAATGAGCCTTAATGCGGTGTAAATACCATGTTGAGACTAATGGGGTTGTTTTTGTGTGCAACTTTAACGATGTGTGGTTTTAGGGAACAGTTAAAAACCAAAGTCAACTTGACTTTTGTAACCTTGATAATTACTGTGCCCACAGGTTGCCATTGGAAACATATGTATTCTCTGCTATATTAAATAATTCTGGTGTTATAATTATAAAAGCATTTTGGTGGTTGGTGTGAAACTATAGACTCTATATAAAAGATGGGCATAGATGCCAGATGTGAAAAACAGAAAAATGGGTGGAAGTGTCTTCAATTTAGCAGATGGGGAATAAAATAAAATAATCCCACTTCCTGTTTGATCCAGTGCCTTAGTTAATATTTTCCAAATAAATATACAGTTTTATTGTGTTATTCTTTACAACAAAGCATTCATGTGGATTGTGACTAGGACAGACAATAAAGCAGGTGAGGCTTCACAGCACAATTACATAGTGGCTGAAGGGCCATTACTATGTGGTGAAAGTAGTTTATTTATAGAGCACCTTGCACAAATTAAATCATGACATAAAGACATGGTGCATTATACTGCTGGAAGTAAATGGAGACTCATCAGACCAAGTAACGTTTTTCCAATTTTGTTGAATCTGTGTGAAGCAAGAAGGTAACTGGTTTGAGCCACGGTTGGGGAGGGATTCGAACAGTGGCCTTTCTGTGTGTTTGCATGTTCTTCCTGTGGGTTCTCTCGGGTACCGTACTCCAGCTTCCACCTCCGGTATAGAAAATGAATGAGAAATTAGTTTAAAATCTCTTTCCAACTAAATGCTTGCCTGAATTAAAAAGTCTAAAGCTGCTTTTAAAGGAATCAGTACAAAAAAGAAATGAAAGAAGTGAATAACATAGTTGGGATGTTCAAAAAAGAAGGTCCATTGAGGTTTAAATTCAACGATGGATTTTCGTCACGTTATTTAAAAAACAAAAGTAAGAGTGCCTTATTTGACATTTCATTCTGTAACAGTTAAGGGGATAAAATTATACAAACTCTAAAAAGAGACTTTTTTTAAACTTCTGCACTCACACTTCATTCAGTGATATCGACGCAGAAAGTCACAGTGCTTTATGATATTGGATGGTATTCAAAATGAGATATATTCCTGAAGTTCTTGTATGGGGTCACATTTTTCTCCCACCGATGTGTCATCTCACCAGTTCATATTAACATGTCAAGTGCTCAGTGATTGCGCAAAATATAGCAGCAGTGAACGAAAGCAGCTGAAGGTATAATTTTCCTTCACATTTCAGATAATTGGACTGTTCGTATGGTGCTCTGTTTAGGTGCATTTATGTCAGAGTAAAGTGATTTTCAACTCAAGGAAAAGTATGGCCACCTCCTTTATCACGGCTGTCTGAGAGCCGAGGAGCCACATCACACAAAACTAGTTATACTTTATTTTATAACAATCTTATCCCTAAACAGTCATCCCAACAACTGTTTAGTTAATTAAGATGATTGTATTTTCTTTTTTATGGTTTTGATCCAGCTTCTGTTCAAATATTTCAAAATGTTGGACATTTAATTTAGTCATGTAAAAAATCTAAAGTTAAAGTAGATTATTTCATGTGTTAGAACAAAAGCTACTTCATTCCTTGCTTGAAATATTGAGGGACAGTTGTTTGGCATTTTCATGAAAAATTTAATAAAAACAATCTAAAGAAACATGTTTGATAAAAAACATCCATTTGCACTTATGATCTGGATTATAAGTGAACTCTGCTTAAATCCAGGCATCGATACTTTGATACCAGCTGGTCAAAGTATTGGAAGCAATACTTTTATGAATATTGAGATACCACATGCCATTTATTTTCAATTCTGAGAGTTTTAAGCAATAAAACTACATACGAAGCCTGGCCACAGTGTATTCCTTCTGTGTCACATGATTATGGCAGCCTATCAGATGTCATGGTGCTGCTTCTTAGTGATGATGTTTTGTTTGATATTTTACTGGTTTAATGCAGGTTATTGCGCATTATTATTTATTATATTTATCATATTATTATTATTGTTATTATTATGTGTTTTATTTTTCCATAAAAATGTGAATAATCTGAAGTTTAATTATTTTATCAATTTAAAAATATTTATTCTTATAAATCTTATTTCTTATATTTGCATTTAATTTACTTATCTTGATAATTTATTATTCTATTATTATGATTTCTTTCAAATATTTATGTTCTTGAGTTTTATTTATATTTCATATTGCCCTTGTAATAAAAATAATGCACACTGTACAATTATTAGTACACTGTATGATTATCTTTTAAGGGGGAAAATGTATTGTTGTCGATGAAATAGTACCACAACCCAATGGTATTGTATCGACAGGAAAAATTTAGGTATTGCCCATCCCTATCACAGACTCGGTAGGATTGGGGACTCGGTTCAGTTGGGGGGGTGCAACATTTTTCTGGACCGAGATTGAGTTCACGCTGCACTACTCGAACGAACGCTTTTAAATAACGAATTTGTCATTTGTTCAAGATCATAAGTGCATGATGTTGTCCAGGTGGTATGGTACTCTTGAGTAAAATGTACGGTGAAAGCAAACCAAACCAAAGAAAGATGTGACATTTCTTGGTATTTCCCACCCAACTGAACCAAGTCCCCTGGGCTATCCTGGTGTGATCGCACCCTAAATGTTTTGGGAAAGCACCAGGGGAGCTAGCTCTTTTAACCCTGACACATTCAGTGGTCTGTCAACTAAGATTACCAATGTTTCGCCAGTAGAGAACAGTGTCTACCAGCTAAGTAGTGTTTTATAGGCATATTTAAGGTAGTGCTCATTCACTTTATTACCCTTTGTCTCAACAAACTCAACATATCATGTTTAAATATCTGCAAAACAGGGAGCGGATGTGGGCAAACTCTACTTGAATGTTCTCAGGTTTGTTAATGTAGCCATGGTATGCCACACGAGGCTGTGTTTTGGTCTCAGCCTCAGTCCATAGCAGACAGCATTAAAGCTTCAAAATTGAATGAGCCAACTTCAGATAATCTTTCACACAGACTTATAGAGATTCAAGACAGATGGACAGTGCTGTTGGATGTGTTCCACAGGCTATTAAATTGTGTCATACTATTGGAAATATTTGCTCTGGGAAGATGGCTTTTAACAGGAGGACACCGAATCCGCCTCAGGGTACGGTATGATGAATAACAGATGGTCTGCTTGATTTGTGCCTTGTGGTTGTTGGTGTGGAGTTACTGGAGCAGTAATGAAATGTGATAGGAGGAGATGATATTTTAGACAGGTGTTGCAACAAATAGTGAATGGATGTAGAATGTTTGCATGTTTTTGCCTTTTTTCCTTGTTCAACTTAGTAAGCATATAGAAAATTGAAGGCGGGGGGGTCTATCAGAAACTTTCTATCATGTCATTTTTACTTTCTACAATAAAACAGATAAACTATTTTATTCTAAGGTCAGAACACACTGTTTATCTTCACACCACTGATTTGTATTTTTCTGATCTGAGCTTTTTCACTGACTGTGTCTTGAATACATCACATAGGCTACTACTAAGCACCAGTTACTATTTCAAAGCTTTTTAATCTAAAGTTGGTGGCAGCTGGTGAATTGTTCGGCCATTGTCAGCAGTGAGCTCTCCTGAGCAACCATGGATGAACACAAACACAATGCCCGGTCATACGAATGAAGATTGCTCGCCTGACACAACACGAAAAGTCCTTACTGTATCTTCTGAGCTTGCTGTCACATTGTACAGCCCATTCAGTGTTGCCAGATTGGAACCAGGAGCTCAAACCTTGCTTGCATCCTGACGTGGCTAAGGACCATCAGCTTCAATATCAAAGACTGTGCATATTACAGCCTATAAGGTCGTTTTAGCTTCACAGAATCTAACAGAATGGGGAAAAAAGGCAGCTCTTACATAACAGAACCTCTAGCTGTGTGGTGTGCAGGATGAACCCCAGGCCTGATCTGAACAGCCCATAATATCAGCCAATATAATTTTTTGAGCAAATCATTTAGATGCCAGTTCACCACAACATGATACCAACACCTGTACAGTGGTGGATTAAGGTGGTCATGGGCCCCTATGCTAATTTTGTGAGTGCCCCCCCCCCATGTCCAGAAAAAGCATTCATTAGAACAGAAGTTCCAAAAACTCAAGATAACGTGTTCACAACCCCCAATTATGTGATATATCAAATGGGTCATCCTGCAGCATCCTCTGGATAAAAGTCTTTAAAACAGAATTAAGAAGGATAAAGTGGTTTTAGTGGATCCGGTTCACCTACATGCCCAAAATCAACTTTTCTAGCTAAGATAATACCAAATTCTGAGTAATAACTTTGTTGTTTATGCATTAATGTGTTCAGAAATTAAGATTCTCATTTCACGGATTCATCTCTGCATTAACAACTATGATGCAATACCCAAATGTATTTGATAAATGTAGGCTATATATTTTTAACAATATTCTAGCAACCCCCTCAAATTATCTCATGACCCCCATTGGGGTCCCAGTCTCAGATTTGAAAACCTATGCATTAGAATATCTGTTGCAACATGCAGACAGACAGAACTACACTGAACCAGAATAAAACCATTCCAAAAAAATACCATCTATTCTGCACCAGTACAGACAGCACAAAGCAGCATTTTTCCAGTCTCTCTAGCCTGCAGTGAGTCCAGACTGATGATCACTGTCCCTGTCATCAAATTTTTTTTTAGATTGCGTCAATGGGGCTGTATTCAGCCAATCGGCTGCTTTGTTTTTGCTATTTTTATAATGGGCAAATAGAGGTTAAGGTTAAAGATCTTCTGGCCGATAAGGGCCCCCTACACATGTGGGGCCCCTAGGCTGCAGCCTAGGTTAGTCTGTGCATTAATCTGCCCCAGAGTATAACATTAGGATGTGATCTCGAAATCGTGCTATTTATCTTAAAATATCAAAATGTAATATATCAAAAGTTATCTAACTATATGACAAAAATATCCCAATGACTTTATTATTCATTTTAATGAACTGAACAGCAGAAAACATCACAAACGTTGATTTTGTTCAAATGTATCGGCACTCAGATGTTCGTAAAAGTCTTCATGAGTGTTCGTAGGATTTGTTCTTACCTAAGATTTTGGTGAATGCAACATTTTTCGTAAAAAGTTCGTCAGAAGGACTTAAGAACTAATTTGTTCGTAAGAACGGTTGGTGAATTAGGCCCAATCTTCTTAAATTGAGTTTTTCAAGTGAAAACGTAATTACAGATTAGACAATGAAATAAACTTATGATGGTTGCGCAAATCATTCATTATTACTGACAATAGCCTAATAGAGGGCCTCAAAACTCAAGTTTTATTTAGAGCCCCAGATGATTTGGCTTTCCTAAGTTAAAAGGATGGACCAGATGGCTCTACTTTGCTTAGGTAAACGCCCATAAAATGCCCATGAAAGGTCATGAGACTCACAGCCGTGTGCAATGTGTAATGCATTTTAATTATTAGATACTCCATTCTGCAGGTGGATCTGGGAGTTAAATGTGACTGAGACATTTATGGAGAGATGTTGCTGTTAAGGAATAGATCTGGCCTGTGTGCAGTCTGTTGAACCGATGCTGTTCGGAAGACCAGCAATCTGTCTCGACCGCCACTTGTTCTTGAATGAATGAAATGGATGAAAAACCGTTTCCATGTGGGAAAGTAACCTGTATCTATGGTAACAGTAAAAACAAGAAGTGGGACTAAGACAGGTCAGACTGTCCAACCTTCAGAGGGCTTCTCAAACTCTTTCAGGCAGCAACCCACCTGCGGAGGTATGTTTGGTCCAACAGGACCAACCAAATATTTCATGCCGTAAAATAAGAAAATCCATTATCATGTAAAAAGAAACACAGCCACAAACACACACTCCATATGGAGCTGTTAACAAAAACCTCACATCATTTACATCCTGATAAACACACTGAAATGATTACGTCAAAAGGTTGAGTCATCAGTATTTAACCTGGGATAATAAAATGTTCCTCACTGGCTGAGTTTACAGTTGTTTCCGAAAGATAGACACGTACAGTACAGACTAAGATAGCAAAGTATTAAAATATCCACCTGTCAGTTTAGCACAGCACATTATATTAACTAATACTTTATCTATGATACCAGAAACCTCAACAAGGATTAAATGGTGAACTCACCTGCTGTCACGGCTGCCTGCTGCTGCTAGTGGAGACTGAAAATATGAGAAAGTTTCTGACATTTGCCTTCTTCTCCTCCTCAAGTGCTTTTTTCTTTTAATAGTGTCCCGTAGGCCAGACCGGGCCTGAGCTATGACATGCGTCAGTACAGGATACGTCGAGTGTTGATTGGTTGTTGAGCCATAAGGGCTGGATGCTGTGTGCAGTGTGGTGTTTGGTGAGGTAGTAACTCACGAAGGGGTCAAATTATCGTACATTATGGGATTTTTGGAATTATTGATAGTGCATCGTAGAGGGGTAAATTATCATACAAATACAATAATTATTGGACGTCTGGCAGCACTGAGCCCAGCTCACATTCACTAATGTCCGGTCTCCCCCCACCTCCCTGAACTTAGAGTTCCTGTAGATATTACATGATGATGGTAAAAGAATCAGGATTTCATCTGTAAAAGACGATAAAAATGAAACCTTGTGCCCCCGCTGAAGTGCTCTGTAGCTGGTGAGTTTCAGCTATGAGTAAATGTAGTTTTCTATGCGTCTTCCCTCAAACTATTTGTATCGATAAAAGGGAAAGAGTTTTTTTTTTTTAAGAAACCTTGTTGGGTACATTCTTAGAGTAGCAAGCTTGTTTGAAGGTGGAAGTTTCTTTGTCAACATCTTTGCAGGTGTTATATGTTCTGTGGTAAAACTGCTTTTTCAGCCACATGAATTTTTTTCTAAGCACAGCCATGAAAAATATAGCACAAATTGTAGAGCTATTCAGCTGTTCATTGTACTTTAAACTAATTAAATATAGGGCCTTTAAGTAATTACTAATTTGAGTGTAAATGTAAATCTAAATGATTTTTGCCTTACTATGTATAAGCACACTGTGTTTCCATTATAAATGATAAATAATAACCCAGTTTGGCCCATATTTGACACTGACTTACAGAGTTGACTGTGAGTTTGGCTGCCAAAATTCAGCCACATGACTACCACATAAGGCCCACAAGGAAATTGCTTCTATCTATTTCTGGGCAAACAGCTGACATCTAGATCAGATTTGGCCCACAAGATGCTTGCCATAACCCATGTCCAGGCTGGCAACAGGCATCTGGCCCCCACAACACTTGCCAGGGCCATAACAAAGCCACAAGTGCCCAAAGTAGCCCAGATTAGGCCCAAATGTGTCTGATATCTTAGAATGATAGTCTTCTTCATAACAGTTTCACTATTTCCTTCACATCAAACATCTTTGTCCATATTGTGTGTTTTTGTTAGTTTGATAAAATCTCAAAAGTTCAAATTTGAAATATCAAGTTTATTGTTGAATATTTATTTTGATTGATGAATGAAAACTAGAAAATATTTCTTTTTTTTCTCCCTATTTCATTCCTGTAAGGACAAATGATAAATAAAAAGCCTGCCTCCTACTGTATTTATTTATTCCACTCCAACGTGATGCGTGTTAACATGTCATAATCAGAATGACTTTTTCAGGGTCCAGGTAAACAGTGCAGGTATGATCAGAACTGTAACTCGATGTCTCGAAATTTTGTGCATACGGTCATCTTAGAAACAACCTCCTGAAGTTTGCTTCTCCTCTCTCTTAACAGGAATGCATCCAAGAGCAGTTTCAATACAAGGTGAATGTCAGGTATGGAATCAGCTCTCATGAAGCCCCTCTACTGAACTATGGCAGACTTTCTATCTGAAGTGCCACCAAACAATGACTAATTCAGCATCCATCTTGCATCTTGTCTCGTCTCTGAGCTCCCTACAGCCAGTAAACAGTCCGATGTTGGTTCTTGTCTTCTCTCTTGCTCTGTCCCTGTCACAATGAGCCTTTGTTCCTCAGTGTTTGTATGTGTATTAATGACTGCAAAGAAGAAGTTTGATTGCTACACATATTTTAACTTAATATAAATATATTAAATTCATATTAATATGACCATCTCTCGCCGGAGCGATTTGCAACCAAGTGTGAATTGGTCAGGATGAGAATCAGCACCTCCAAATCCGAGACCTGTGGAGTGTTCTCTCCGGGTCGGGATTGAGGTCCTGCCCCAAGTGGAGGAGTTCAAGTATCTCAGGGTCTTGTTCACGAGTGAGGGAAGGATGGAGCGAGAGATCGATAGGCGGATCGGTGCGGCGTCTGCAGTAATGCGG
>JBBBVU010000001.1:31215362-31238048 GCA_037177055.1 Atherinosoma microstoma | reverse complement strand
GGGCCCCGGTGACCCGCGTCCGGGCAGGGGAACACTCGGTCCAATTTTAGTAGACATCATAGGGGTCTTTTGGGCCGAGCTTAGTCTGGTCCCTTGACGGGACACGCAAACCCCTCCACCACGTTAAGGTGGCGGCCCAGGGAGGGGGTGTGCATGTGGAAAAATAAAAATAAATTGTGGTTTTATTCCATTTACATGAGTTAATTCCATGTTTTATTAGACGTTGGCTCACTAAAGAGTGAAGACTGAAAAAGACATTTTCAACGATGCTGTGAAAAAGGACTTTTACAGTACGAGACACAGAAAAAAAAAACACATATTATTACTCAGGATAAATATTTGTAACAATAAGGTCTGTGACAAATAAAAGAAATATATATATTATTATAAGAAATAAAAAGAGCAGTGTGTAGGCTTTAATGACATCAAGTGGTGAAGTTGTGGACTGCAACCAAATAAAGACCCCCCCCTGAAGAGCTTTACTCTTTCTATTATCGTAAAACAAGCCAACTAAATTACAATCTTTATTTTGAATTATTCTGAATTAATAAAAGGCAATGAATAAAACTAGGGTTTTATGTTAACTTTGTTTATCATGAGCCAAAGTGATTGGTAGGCATTTTAAAGTCAGCCTCAATTTCCACTTTTTGGGGGGAAAATGAGCCGAATCACGAATGCAACTGAATACATTTAATCATACATGCTCATATAAATGGTAATATTGTTGTTTTTTCATGAAAATGCTAAACAACAACAATTTTTTGTCTTTTAATTCTCTATTTCCAGCAAGGAACAAAATAACTTTTGCTGTCAACACATTTGAAAAGACTGAACTGTCTCACTTCCTCCTCAGCCATCAACATACTCCCCTACCTCCTTTATTTTCCTGTAACCTCCTTTATTTTCCTGTAACCTCCTTCTTTGCACAGTCCAACCATGGCCAAGTTTTAATCTTCTCTTCAGTTTTTTCATTCAAATTTCGCACCTCATTCAGCTGCTCTTTCTTCAGGTGGTTGCGTGTAAGTAACAACAAAGTATAGAAGCGATGGCTGGATTAAACATCATGGAAAGGTGTTCGTGGGAAATGTAGTGATAGCACTACCAAATGATTTGCTTCATTCATCGCCTGCCAAACTGGCCTGCAAGTCTTTATGTAGATTCATTTTAACCCACATTTGACGGGTAGGTGGGTGTTCATTTAGAGCCATGAGTAAGACATGGCATTTCTGTTTTATAAACAGTTTAAAAAAAAAAAAAAAAAACTGTCATTAGTTCTGCTGTCATGTGCCTGTGCCTCAAACGATGGAGCAGTCATCCACCAATACGGTCAGCTGTTTGAACCCTAGTCCTGCCACATGCCAAAGTCTTAGGTCAGGACAATGAATCCCAAATTGTCTGTCCTCAACATTTTCATCCAAGTATGAGATTGCGTATCATTAAAAAACCGACATATACTGTATTTTACCAGACTGAATAAATAATCATTGATAGAATCCATCAATCAGAATCAAATCTGTCATTTTACAAAAGGATGCCATATAAGTGCAGATCATTTATATTTAGTACAGTCGATTCAAGGATTTCTCTTTATCTTCTTTAACCACTCTGTAAATCCTGCAGCAAAACACAGATGAAGCATCACATATTCAAGGCTGCTAACTCTCAGCAAATCTCTGACAATCCCAGAAAGCTTTGTTGAACTTTTGGACTACATTCTACTTGATTCCAGCAGTTGAGACGTGTGTAAATATTTTAACTACTATCAATATTTCAATGCGTTTAAAAAAAACTTCTCATGGATCCATTTGATTTAAGCATTTTTATACCAAATTCTAAGCTGCCATTAGGATATCATGAGCCTAGGGAATCACAAAATCAAAAAGTTTATGACTAGGATAAAACAACTGCCAGCCGCGAGAGGGGGGGGGGATTACAGAACATCTGCAATTATAGAACATTTCAACATTAGGAAAAACTTGTCCAAGTAAAGACATGAATTCACTTGAGTCCCTTGAGGAGAATAAATGAATTAAATAGCACATAAGCTAGAAAGCAGCAGAAGTCGCTGCAGCATCAATATGGAAGGTAACATTCTTGCACTTCTATGCACCTCCCTCCGGCGCCTTATGTTTTTATCCTTCAACTATGCAGTAGCACCTTTACGTTTGGTCACATATTTGTTATCCATAGCTTGTCTGAATATCCTTGTTCCATCTTAATGTTTGACTGTAAGAAAGATAGGGCAGAACCACGCAACACCGAGTTAACAGGCTATGAAGTATAATACGACATGGTGTTCTGTAATCTATGTGGTTTCTGGACCAATTGTCCTGCAGCCAACCAGGAAAACTCAGAGTACAATCGGTTGAAACAGCTTAATTTCATCTTCCTTTACTATTTGCTCTCAGTTTCACTTGCTGTTTGGTTATGTTTAGGAACCAAGACACCTGATTTGTAAAAACTGTTAACAGAGTGCTTTATTTCACTTTAAATGAGGTTTGGAGACACTGTGTCCTCTCTAACCCCGTAACAATAACACTGTAAAACCACAGTCCTAAAAAAAAAAAAAAAGGGGGGGGGGTTTTCTCTAGTAACAGTGCATATTCTTGCAAAAACAGCAATGCAACAAGGTTCTAACGAATGACTCTTCTCTTCTCTCTCACCTCCTCCTCACAGGCTAAAAGAGGAGTGCTGCTTCTCCTGTGTCTCTGCTCGTTCCAGTCGGCAGGTTCACGTGGACGGCATCCAACTTCCCTGCAGTGTGCAAGGCGAACAGAAGGTCTCTGCAGTAATCCGTTGCCATTTCCTTTACAACTCAGCAATTAACTTCACCCAGTGACAAAACAAAGATTTTTCTCAATGCAATCTGATAGAAAGTGATTTTCGTTTTGTTAAAAAACACCCAGACAGGCCCCCATGGGGATTCGAATTATATTTAATTGAAGTTTAATGGGTCTTGGTAGCAATAACAAGCAGCAATAAGTATTAATATTTTAGAAAGACGCTAGAGCTTCATATGGGTTTAAAATCCTTAGCTACAGTATAACATATCAAAGGCTGAAAATATGCATCTGCTAGTTCCAGCGTGACCTGCTGAGTGAAAGCAGAACCATACAAGTTTACGCAGACTAAGTGTCACAGTTCAGCCAGACTCAATGCAAAAACAGATGGTGCACTTAGAAGTAGAGGCAACACAGAGAGACACAGATAAGCCACAGCAGCAGCCTTCTTTACAGCAGACTGTAATTATTCAGAGAGAGTCAGATGAGCGCCATGCTGTTTGTCAGCATTGGCCTGCTTCACGCTCATATAGTTCCACACATTCACGCTGGTAGACAACCACGGGCTTCTACTGCCAGCCACAGAGAAACAGGAGGCTTTCTACAGAACCAAAGATGGCCTCTGAGAGGAGGAGGAGTGTTTGCTCTCCGAGTTTCTAGCTTTTCCCTGAAACATCTTGGATTCACACCAGTAACGCAGTCACATGTCTGTTTGTTGTTCTGTAGGTCAGTGATTACCAACAAGGGCTTACTCGGCAGCTGCAAGGAGATACTTTGAAAAATTCTCCAACAGTTCCACTAATCTGAGACAAAAAACCTAAAATCACTATTTCTTATTTCATTCATTTGGGTTTTCATTCATATTTAATTCTGTCTGGAATTTAAAACATTGTCATTAATTCAGACTTATGGATATTATTGAAAATAATTAAGTCAAGTGTAACTTCATATAGGCTACTGCAGGTTGGTAGCAAGTAAGCAGTTAAATATATTACATTTAAAAAAGTATAATATAATCCACTGAAGTAGACGGATAAGATTATTTGGTAAACATAAGATAAAGTATGGAAGAGAAATTTCCAAAGAACTAGCTTGAATAACCGATTGGCCAGTTGAAATGTATAACCATAAGTAGAATTTTTTTTTTCAAAGGCTAAAAGCAACTTACTATGCTTATTAGCTACAACTTATTAGCAACTACAAAGTTGCTACTTTAATTTGCTAGCTACATTCAATGAAAAGTGTGATAAAACTATAAGGACTGAACAAAATGTCAGACAAACTAAATGTAATGAAACATTTTAAATGAAAAATGGGTCTTCACCATGCACTCTAAAACTTAAAACTACAACTTGTATGAAGAGTTTATTTGACACGATTGTGGAGGTTTTATCTGTCTCGGGTACCACTGCTCTAAATTGCTTCATTACCAGAGCAACCAGAATATTTGTCTGTGTTACAGGATTGCAAGGAGTTTTAAAGGTTTTTTTCTTTCTTAAAAAAAGTATATATCCCCACCACCTGCAAGGAAGCACAACCTGCTATGTGGTGAACTCAGTTAAACTCAGCTACTGACCCATTTCCTTAGCAATGAGCTAAGGGATGTATCTTACAAATGCAAGTTCATGCCTATGTGTGCCTGGAGAATTGTGACTTCAAGGAAGAACTCTGTGAGATCAAAACTGTGATATAAGCATAATCGCATGCAAATTTCTAACATGCAACAAGCTCAAAGAAACTGGCTAAGGCCGACTTTAAACATCTAGCTATATTTCCTTATTACACACTACAATGACTGCAGTCAAAACTACAGGTCAATCATTAAAATCAAATGGTTAGTTCAGGCACTCAGAGTGCATAATAAGCTAAGACAATAACTTGCACCAGTGGAATTTCTCCTTGTAGAACAAGTTGCTGCCTTCAAAGAGAATCTATTAGTGGATGAAGTAGTAATGATTTTAGGCAAGAGTCCATTAAAAGCCA
Organism: Atherinosoma microstoma; assembly: GCA_037177055.1. NCBI lineage: Eukaryota > Metazoa > Chordata > Actinopteri > Atheriniformes > Atherinidae > Atherinosoma > Atherinosoma microstoma. The sequence goes on along the minus strand of JBBBVU010000001.1, from coordinate 31,233,285 downwards.
TTTTCTTTTAAGAGTCAAAGAGAATGCTCGTGGGTCCATGGAACCTGGTCCGACTCCAATCAGCTGAAGTGTGAAAAAACAAGAGCACTGGGCCACTGGGACGTTCCTGAGCATTATCAGCACTGCTTAACTATTCTAAACTGACATCAATTGCTGTGCCGGCTTTATCCCAGTGGACCTTGTTAGCTCCGTTTAATGGCAAAATGAGCCAACTCCTACGTCCTGCTCTGGCACTGGGAGCTGTGGGCCCTGGCTGGGCTCTTGTTTTAGATGGTGAATGTAAAAAGATATCACACTAATTATTGAAGTGACACAGGTTTGGGAAGGCTAAATACATTTGTTAACATATGGAGCCAGTTTGTCTTGGCAGTCACATAGAGACATTTTCAGATGGACAATACAACTTAAAAATAAATGTAAAATTATCCAGTCATCCAAATAATTACTCAAATAAAAGTAAAAATTACCTATTGGAAAAACTACTCAAGTACTGAGTACTTCCCAAGAAACATATTCATTCTTTTGAATTAAATATTAATGAATGAAATCTTCATAAATAAATGAAAACATAAATGAAGGCATCCACCATATTAAATAAAATACAATTTTTTCCCCTTAAACATTGTCCGATGTCAGATCCAGTCTATGTCAGTTTCTTAGCAAAAATGTTCCTAATTTCATTTTATCTATTTTATTTTATTATATTTTTAAAAAGGATATTTATCAACATATAATAATTCTTTAAACTGCTATAAGCCCACATAGAATCTAAACAGATAATTAATCCTGATTTGTTTATTTTTTAATATTGTAGTTGCCTTAATGTGAGGTAGATTGTAAGAGTTGTGATTTCCGAGCTGCATTGATTGCGGCACAGCTGCAAGGCAAGCTGCGTATCACCTGTAAGTTTTACATACATTTTTTATTCCTCGACCCGTGGTCGGCTTGAGTCGCCTTCTCCTGCCTTATTTGAACAACTTAGTCAATAAAATACCTCAGTATTGTCCAGAAAACCATCTTGCAGAAATTAAAAGCTAAACTGTCCATGTAAAAGATCCAGTCTGTGTCAGTTTCTCCTTCAGAACGACATCCTTCTTTCTACACAGTGATTGTAAAAAATATGGACAGACCGTCTGTCACGTGACCCGTGGGAAAATACAAAAATGGGCGACAAATTGGTGCTGAGACGGGGGCCATGGGGACGGATGATTGACACCCATCAAACTCTGAGCTGCCTGTAGCTACGAGCTAACCAAGCTAACGGAAGCTAACGGAAGCTAACCAGCTAACGGAGGTAGGCTAAAGCTAAGGCGCGCTGTTAACCAGCTAAAAAATGTGGTTGTGCTACCCTCTACCTCCTTTTGCCAGATATCTGGCACCTGTAATTTAAAAGGACACGCCCCTAATTATAAAGAATTTCAAGATTAAATAACATATAAAACAAATGAGTTATAAATAAATTAATTCCCCCCACAGTTGACTCGAAGGTAAACTTTACCTATTAAACTTAAAATGTTTTTTTTTGTACCTGGCTGTAAACATGTTTAATTCTGCTGTGAAGTTGGCCTTTTTAACATTGGAGTCTATGGGGATTGACTTCATTTTGGAGCCTGTCCCTAGTGGATGAGAGGGGAACTGCAATTTTTGGCACTTCCGCGTAGGCTTCACATTTCTCAGCCGGAGGTTGCAGCGTTTTTCACCCGCCAAATGCGGGTAAAGGTTCAATTTGGCGGGTATATTAGGAAGCTGAATCTTTGAAAAGAGCCATACCTCCCATCACAATGAGTGAGGCTAATGACTACATTTTCCATGAAGATTGTTCCATTATTATCATCCACGCAATGGCTTTGGGCTTACTTTAGCATACCTGGTGTTCATGAGCTACTGCCTTAAAAAAGTGCAGCTGAATGAGGAAAGAAATTTCAATGAAGGGAGACGTGTAGAAAGAAAATCTTAAAATGACATAGCTCATGACATATCCGCTAAGATGGTAAGTAACTAGATATCAAGTTAGTTTGTTCCTTACTGGAAAAGTGAACATTGAGAGAATATTGTTGTTCAGCAACGATACACAAAATTTAAGGTTTGGTTCGGTTCAATACTTATGTGTCACGGTTCAATAGTTTTTTGATACAAAACAAACATTTGAATGCCTTTTTTAACTGCCTAGTTTTTTTTATTAAATGTTGCTGAAACTACAAAATAATGATAATAAATAAACAAATCTTGTGGACCTGTGTTTGACGATGCAGCCTAGGCAGAGGGTAGCAGTAGCACGCTATATGTGGGACAAAACTTGAATTTTCTGATTTGCAGAATTAATACGTGCTTAAATGTTACAAAATGCGTACAAGTTAGAAACATGGAGATACAAGTCACAAAACATATATGTCCCTATTTTACTTCCATATCTTTCTTTTCTTTGCTTTTGTAAAATTACAATTCTGTGTTTACTTAGTTTTAGTAATTTCCATGTTCTGTATTTCTAGTCTGTTTGAGTTAGTTTAGCTTCCTGACTTTGGTTAGTTTTACTTTATGTTTTATTAGTTTTGTTTCTTACTCATCCTAATGTTTTTTTCTTATCCTCAGATAATTTTTTTCATCACCTACTTTAAACCTGGTGCATTTCGAGTAGTCATTTTTCATAGTCATGTTAGTAGTAGTAGTCATGTTTTGTGACCTTTGCTCCCTGTGGCATATACCTGCCTTGCAGCACCATGTGTTTTACTGTTCATAAGTAATTCAAGTTTAGCTTCTGATCTACACCTACCTCTTGTGCACGTCTGTGTCCAGGTTCTGCTTTGAACCGCAGATGATGGCATTAGTTGAGACATGCTACTAGTCATTTCAGCCCAAGGGTCTGTGTGACTTCCATTTAATCATCTACACAAGTCAGAGAAAGTTCACATATCAAGTACACCGACTGCACATGCAAAATTAAGATTGTAATTAAGAAGTCTAACGATACATATTTCATTATGTTTCGACTATATTACAAACCCTTGGTAGGCTACTAAGATAGTTTCTTTTAAAGTATGAATTTTGGATTCATTTATTCAAAGCTCATCTTCATAATGTGTAAAACTGGATGATTTAGTTTTTGATGTCTAAAAACTAAACAGCATCTCAAAATCCAGACAAATTATTTTAAATGTAATCATACCTGCAAAAATCACCATATTTTCATCCAAATATGGCATTTACATGGTTGTATAAATCCAAGAAGGGGGGTCGTCTTTCAGGACTTTCAGAATAAACTTCTTCATAATAGAACATCTTTGATGGAACGTTCCAGCATGGTTATTTTGGCCAATCACAATCACAATGACAGCATTGTTTTTCCCCCGTGGATAACAGCAACTTTTGCCTGCAACGTTATGTTTATGGACATAAACGGTTGTTTGAAGGCGAGTTTCATTATCTGTCAACACAATAATCTGCTGTGCAACTTCACATTGTGTAGTGATCCGTTTCTCTAATCTCACCTTTTCCAACATGTTAAACTTTGTAATGGAAAGCTCTGTCTGCTTGTTTGCGTGTCAGCTAACATCAGTAGCGTGTTAGCGTTAGCCTGCAATGTCACTCAGTTCAAAGCGAATCTGTCTCCACTGCTTCCTTCATCTGATGATTTTAATTCCGGTTATCGTCGTATAATAAGAGCGTAACGAAACACACCAGTGTTTGGTTTAATGAGTGACAGATCACCTTACATGGCCAGGTGCAGTTGGGGTTAGCTGTAACAAATGGTTTATGCTCATGAAAATGGAGCTCTGGCCCATCTGATAATATCTATACAAATCTTTTACAGTATGAGAGAGCTTGAGAAGATAAACATTATTTTTGTAGCACAGCTGGATTCAGGATTTGGGATGGAAATGGAGCTGGACCTGGTTAAAGATTGAGTTCAAGACTTAGGTGAAGCGAGTTCCAGACCCTTCTAAAAGGGTTTAGTTTGTCACCTTTTTCTCACTTTGAGTTTGCAGGTATAATTAATACAAATCATTTTTCAGTGAGCCACATGCATTTTTTTTTTTTACTGGAAATCATGATAAGTTATAGTTGCCCAAAAGATCCTTTATTTACATGTAGATTCAATTCAATCTATTCAATAAGTCAACCGTCATCTTAGATGCTCATTTAAGAAGTATCACTATTTCATCCAATGTGGTAGCTTCTTTTTTCATGATAAATGTAGTCGGACGGTATTTAGGTGAATCCAGCTGCAGCGGAGCGAGCAGGGATGCTAAGTGAGCAGAACCAGAGAAGAACAGATTAGATAAAAGAAAGCAAGCTCGTCCAGACAGGCTGAGTTTGAAAATACTAGCTGGATTCACTGAGCAGAGTCACTGTGTGAGTGGACAACTAAACAGTGTCTTTCTCGCCAACCTCGCCAAAGCCCGCACGACACCTGTAACCATGGTAACTGGACACAACAGATGCCGCAGTCTCAAAATGCTGGAATTGAATTTTTTGTTTTTTTTGTTGATGAAAACTGAACTGAAACCAACAAGCTGAAGCAAAAAAGAAAAGTTTGATATCTAATGTGTAGATTATGAGCCACAATTCCACAGCTAGGGGGAAGGTTTCCTGCATCACACTTTCCTCCACACAGTAATTACTCCTGGGGCAAAAAGGCAGGCAGAATTGAAAATATGATCAAGATCTAAAGAAGAAATCTTGTTGCTGCCCTTTGAGAGGCTGGCTGACATTTCTTCCTTCCTACCTTGACAATTAGATCAACACCAGTGTCCTGGGGGGGGTGGGGGCCTCTGCACATCTTCAGCTTTAGTGTAAAAGATGCAACTGCCAATGAGAAACCTTAGCTACCATATCCTACATGTGAATTTTAGATATGTGTAGATTCAGTTCTGCTTTTGAGCAGTGTGTCCATGCTTTAAACTCACTCGCAGATTTTCAAACATCATATAATTGCTTTTTCTTTTACAGCAACCGTATACCCGTTTTCTTTCCACAAAGAACATAAATACACATAAGAACTTGTGTTTCTGGTTAAAGATTGTAAGCAAAAATGAGCAGCAGAGTGTTTATTTCCAGCCTCCGGTCAGGCCCTCTCTGGCTGGTGAAACCTGCGGGGCGTCCAGGTGACACAGGCAAACATGTTGATCACAGCTCAGTAAGCAGCACTGAGGTCATCAAGAGCTGTTTTAAATGAGACAGGCTGACTGTTACCCTGGCAACAGGCTATACTGATGAGCAAAGAGGAGATCCCCAGACAATGTGAATGTGCACGCGTCTGTTTGTCTGCACATCGTTGTATTAAATGTGTGGCTCTGCAGTTTGTGTTTATATTTCAGGAAAGCTTTATATATGATTGTGTAATTGCTTGGTTGTGTGTGCGTGTGTGTGCATGCTCTAGTTTATCATTTTAAGGTTCCAACTATATAATCAAAGGTTCTTGTGTTGTTTTTTTATGCTAAATTATTTACGGGCATATTGTCCTGTGCAAGCTATTCAGATCATTACTGATAATGGTATCTTTCCAAAACACACTCCTAAGACACAGTCCTATTGCACCTATACTTCATTGGTAATGAGGAATACTTGCTTTAAACCAAAAAAACCAAGTTTTATCAACTTTTTCTTTTACCTTCTTGGCCATTTTACTTTGTACAGTGGTCACATCTGTTGGTTTTATGACTTTTACATCCTCTGCATAAAATGTAAACTTTGGATGCAACATGAATGCTACATTAGGGTCAAGGTGTTTCAGAAATGCAACCAGCAAAATTATTCATTTTAACATCACGATTTGTAACGTTTCGTTTAAAAAGAAGTAGGCTACATTAAATGCTGCATTCACTTGCTCTTGGGAATCTGAGATTTACCCTGGTAACAAGCCCATTTAAGGCTCATTTGTGCTCAACGCTAAAGATGAATATCAACCGTTCCGTCCATCTCCTGCGTCCTTTACGGCATAATTTGATTTGTTTCCAGGCCTTTACCCTAAATATTAATCAGAAATTGGTCATCTATGCTTGGGATGGAACCTTGAGGGGTTAGTGTTAATTTAGGGATTACATCTGCCCCCTTCCCAGGTCACCTCTCTGGTCCCACCTTTGCAAACATGTGATCAAAAGTGGGGAAACTTACCACATTCAAATTCAAAATTACAGTCTATAGTTCTTCAAATCCTAGGCTGTATATGACTACAGATGCATCAGACTGTTAGAAGTAGTGTCTGTTTGAGATCCATGAAAGGATCACAAAAAGAAAATACTATAAAACTACTAAATCAGATGCTAGTCATTAGGAAGCTAGCATTAGCCTTGGAAGCTAAGCATTGCAGTGACTGATGGATCCTGACTAGCGGGAAATTGGTTTGTTCTCTCTTCCTTCCTGATGCCTGAGGTTGAGAAATGTGCACCGCTTCACTGTCACCGTTATCAGTATGTCATTGATGTACCTATAGCTAGTGCAGTATTGACCAGATAATCACAGTAGCCTATGTGCTCAAAAAAATTCCCTCTAGTTTGGAAGTACAACATTTGTAAATGTAATAAAGTGTATAAATGTAATTAATATAAATTTTGCCTTATTTACTAACTTTTCACATCACACAATGATTAAAGACATACAATGCAGGATCATAACAATCATTGATTTAAAAAAAATACATATTTATTTATATGTAGGCTATATGTAAAACTGACAAACTTTGCTTTATGTTTTCCATTACACGACCACTACAGTTGTCTCTTTATGTCTCTTTTCCTGGTCTGTGTTCCGGCCTTGCACCCTCGTCAAAAATTTCCCAGACCCGCTCCTGAATGTTTGAACTTTAGAGATAAATTGACAATCTTAGTGCACAGATTTGAATATTTATCAGGTTCAATGTTGATTGTATTAGCTATCTTAATAAGTTTGCTGACATTTATCAACTAGAAGCAATGGCTTAGAACAAGATGTTCATGGAAAGGTCATTATTTTCCACATTATTATTTCCTATATCATTAGATTTCATGGTAATCCATGTAATAGTGACTGAGATATTTCAGTCTGATCTAACTGAGGCACGCTGCTAGCATCCACTTCATCATTGCAATGGTTTTGGATAACCTGAGTAACTAAACAGCATGATGAGTCCTTGTTTTCCAGTTTGTGTGGGTGCACTATCAGCTACTCTTTGGCGACAGAGTGGTCTGTAAGTGTGGTGGTGACCTCATTGAGGAGTAATAGGATTGTACGGCCCCACTCCTTCTCTGGACATTCTGGGAAAGACAGGCCTCCTTAATCATCCTCACATCTCTGAACAAGATGGAGGACCTGACGTCGCCTCTGCCCGCCCTTTGTCCCTGCTGCAGCCCAACTGCTCTCCCCACTGCGGCGCAGATATTGTTCGCAGACGTGATTTTCCTGCAGCCTCCAGGAGGACTGGAATAATATCTACTCAACATTCTGTAAATATACACCGGGAAAATGTATTCCTGTTTATCGCAGCTGTGCCACACTCTCTGTTCAGTCGTCTGCTGATCGTCAGCTTCTCGCCTCTTTCTTATTGAACTTTTATATTATAATTCTGATGAAGGAAGCCATGCGTGAGGATAGGTAGCCTACTCAGCTGCTATTTATTATTAATGTCCTGTACACTCATACTCCTGTTCTAGGTCACAAAAAGGCCACAGCCACTTGCAATGTATGGGACATCCTTTGTGGGTGACTGTTTGAAATTTCCAGTTTTAAGGTATTTTTTAATCAAGACTTTAAGATCTGATCAAACAGCTCAGCAACACTTGCTTGCTTTCAACTTATTTCTCTTGTCTGAGTGTGTGCAGGTGTATACAAGGAACAGAAGGCCTATAGGGCAGCAAGGTTTACCCAGAACAAGTTGATGGTGATTTGTCATATTCCTTAAAAACATCCTGATAAAAGTCCACCCTTTCCAAAAAAGAAAAGAAAAACTAACAAAGAGACGCCTGAGTAGCACCAATGGGATGAGGTTGTTATATATTTATTCTGACTATAACAACCGGGGATCATATGAATGATAAACAAAGAACATAAGCAAACTAATGTACATTTAACTCAATGTGATGGAATTGGAATAAATATTTTAAGAAAAGGAATAATGAAAAAAAGGAAAAGTTCTGGACGAGATCGTAAAAATGTTTAAACCTGAATCTGCAATCAACAGATATTTGTTATGTGAAAATATAACGGTGTGATGGTTACTCTCCTTCTTTGTGATGTAATCCCAACTGTTCTCTTCTGAGTTTTATGAGGCTAAATTAGTGTCTACGATCAAGAGCGTAGGTTTGCAACAGTGCAGAAACACAGACTACTGCTTACCTGTGGAGCAACCTTCAAAGTTAAGGAGAATATACATTAAAAGCATTATACAGATAAGTGGCCATGGGAGGAAGTAACAAACTAGTTAACCACCTTTATTCTGGAGTGAACTCTGTGAACTTAAACAAATGCACCTATAAGGAGGAAAAGAGCCATATGTTGGCTGGGGGAAATTTAACACGCTCCTCTCAAAACAACTCAAGAGCATGCAGAAAAAAATCCAAGCCTCGCTATTTTCTTAGAACACAGATGGAGTGGAAGGGGAAAAATTCCAGCTTGCGCATGTGACATTTACACGCAACAGAAGAGGGAGCAGAGTTTGAAACTGAAGCACAGCAACAATGAAAAAAAAAAAGAAGAAAAAAAAGACGATATATTTGCACGGAAACAGACTTTTTGTAAGTAGAATTCTGAGGAAGAAAAAAATCCCACAGAGCAAAAAAAGTTTGGCCCAAAATGTGCATTTTTGTTTGGCCCAGATTTGGCCTTGACTTATTGGGTTGACTAAATGTGAGTGTGGCTGCCCAAACTCAGCATTTAACATGAAGTTTAACTCATGACAACATTAACAGATGTTAAAATGTTATGGAGAACAACGTGATGAGGCATTCTTGATTGCAAAAGCTCTCCTCAGAACAATGGGAACTTTGAATGGTTAATTAAATGGCACCAAGACTCCAATCATTTTTAATGAAACCAGTTCAGATATCAGAGATAATTTGGTGGATAAGAGGTCAGAGGGGAGCATGTTAGCTAAATTCTCAGGAACGGAGAGGAACAGCTGAAAACAACAGGAGCAGGAGCAAAATTGAAATATCTGAAACAAGAGGAGAGGTTTCAAAACCAGAAAAGAAAATATTGGAGAACTGACATTAAAAGAAGACATATGCAGACTTAAAGGTGCAGTGTTTAATTAATTTGGCTTTTTAATAGCAAAAATCAAGTATCGCTTTCATAAATAACAGGCGTTTTAGCTGTGAATTCCCACGTGTTGTCGAGGGAGGAGGAGGAGAAACAAGCAAAGACGACCCTGGATCGTTCAACTTGCCATTTTCCTTTGAAATGGAGGACCATCCATACTCTTGCCCCGTGAGAGGGAGGAGAAAGTAGCCAGGAAAAGAAAAAAATAATAACCAGGAGAAAACGAGTCTACATCGGTGTAGCACAGATTCATGAGGGAGAGGGACTTCAAAACGGTTGTGGAGGTTACAGCTTTCTGCTGGACAGGACAGTTCATTCAGCCTAACTATGAAGTTTATTTTGGCATTATGTTAGAAACAGGGCAGGATAGTCCAGCAGCTACTTTATCCTCCCGTTTGGTCAGATCATTTACTGTTACTTGCTATATAAAACGGCAGCGACGGCTAATCTGTTAGCCTAAAGTGGAAAACCTCTGTTGCTACGGTTGCTAGGATTTTCCTCTTGCAGCCGACAGGTCCACTAACCCTGCTTTGACTGCCTCTAACTCTCCCTCTTTCTCTTCTTCTCCCTCTCCCTTCATCAGATCATCTCTGAGTTTACAGGTCACGAAAAAGCATTTCAAAAGATGACGTTAGCTATCAGCAGTAGCTTGGTACCAAATACATGGAGGACATGCTTGTAACTTATCGGCATCAGTAAGGAAACAGAGTTATGTATCGTTCTGTACCACCTCACCTGCTGGGACACTCTAACTTGTGCAAGATGATGACGTTTTCACATTTATGACTCTCCGCGGCTTCGGTAGTGGTAGTAACCAGAGGTGGAAAAAGTACTGAAAAGCTTTAATTGAGTAAAAGTATCTTTTCTTTGCTTAAATTCTACTCAAGTAAAAGTAAAAGTACCCATCTAAAAATATACTTGAGTAAAAGTAAAAAAGGTACTTAATTTAAAATGTAATTTGAGTAAAAGTTACCTAGTTACTTTCATAATTGATATCATGAAGGCAAAATTTGCTAAACAGAGGATGGTTTTAACTGAACAATATTTGGGATGCACAGGCAAAAGCACATGTATTCTACTTGCTGCCGCATACTTTCATAGATTTGATGTGGAAGCTTTGAAAGCTGACAGCTCCGCCTGGCGGGGTACACACGTTTTGCATTATATGATGAAGTTATTGCCTTATTTGCATTTGAACACAAAGAGCTGGCTGAGATATGCCAAGGATTTCCTTCGCTTCACAATTATTCTCTGTACGGGAATTCAGTGTCTCTGCTTGACAATCCTCAGCCTCCTCCATCTCCATCGCTTGCTCAGCACCAGCTATCATCAGTGCGAATTCCACCCGTGCAACTGGCGCAGATGTTCAAGGACATGTAATTAAGTAAAAATACATGAATACAATACTTAAATTCTACTCAAGTAAAAGTTAAAGTACCCATCTAAAAATCTATTTGAGTAAAAGTAAAATTACTTACTTAAAAATTACTTAGAAAATTACAAATTACTCACAAAAACTACTCAATTACAGTAACTTAAGTAAATGTAATTCATTACTTTCCACCTCTGGTAAAAACGCGCTTAAACATCGAGGCGCCAGAGAACACCGCTCGGTTGTTTGCTTTCAATTAGCGCACCACTAGATGGGAGTAATTCTCACATACTGGGGCTTTAATCTAAAAAATATTTGGCTTTAAAGCTTGTTTACACTGCCCTCGAGTGGCATTAATTGGTTACTACAGGTTTATTTATTCAGAATTGCGTTATAACTGTGACTAGCTACTATTTACAGCGATACTTTCATGTTTAGTTGGCCACGGAGTTCGAGTCCCAGGGAGGGAGGGATGCAGGCCCCACTTGACACCAACCACTGGACACCAGCCACTGGACACCCCAAGCGTGAGTCAAGCGCAGGACCAAGAGCCCTCATGAACCCCACGACACCCACCCCACCCTTACATAACCACTCATCATAGGTCAGCACCTGCCCCAAAGCAGCCACGCCCCTCACCCGGCCCCCATAGCCCACTCATCTTTTCTAGTTGGAAAAAAAGGTTGAGCAAGTGGAAGAGCCAGAGTATCTCTAAACTAGAGGCCTTCTCAGCAGCTGATCAGTCTTTTTGAAAGTGCCGATGCTTTGATTAAAATCTTTGTTTTTATCTCGGCTCTACTTAAAGCTTCTTTCAAATTATCCATTAGACAGATTTAGACAGTAATCACGTGACAGTAATTAGCTGAACAATACCAAATTGATCTCATCTGTGGCAGATAATTCATAAATCTGAGACTTTACCATGAACTCTCAGCTGTGTCTCATTTATCACTCAGGCCACAGAGACAGCATCACAGGATTTTCTCTTCTTCTTCCTCTAAGATATTATGGAATATTTAAAACAAAATATTAATTCTGTTGTGTCTTTATTTTAACTCTCACCCCTCTTCCCATCTTTATCTCTCAATTTTCACAACTCGTTTTGTCACATGGCTCCCATGCGCCTGGATATTCCTGTCACCATGACAACCAGAAGCGGCAAGGGTTGTATAGTTGCATCGCCGCATCTCACCAACAGACCAGCTGCGCCTGAACAACGCCAGTAATCTGCAAAGAGATAGGAAAACTTTTACGATGTTTTGGTCCAACAGACAAAATTTACAGAACACCTCAAGCCACTGATCCTGCTTGCTCTTATCAGCTGATGTTCGGTTGTTGTTGTTGTTGTTTTTGTCTCTGGAGATTATACTGTTGGAGCAATGAGCAGAATTGGGGGGGGATGACAGTGTGATGGACCTGGTATGGCTTCTGAGATCCGACAGTTCAGAAAAAAAAAACGAGAATGAAAAAAGGACCTCCACAGCGGATGTAACCAGAGGCTAAACAATGAAGCGCGGAGAGCACAGAGAGATAAAAGCAGCTCGCTCTTTATTTATCAGGAGAAACCTGCGCTCCTGTGTGCTGCCGCCGCTATCAGTCCATCAAGATCTTTGTCAGCTTTTTTCCTGCGGCGATGGGGCTTTTAAACTGCAGCCCAATGACCAACGAGCAGGACATCAAACCATTAACAGAATCTAACAAAACGGTATGAAACAAAACGGTGGATTAACGGCAATTTCGTAGCTTTTATTTTTATTGGGCATGATAGACCCTCAGAAAAATTTCTGTTGTGAAGAAACTGCCAAAAAAAGAGCTTTCATGATATAAAGAAAAAAAAGCCTAACATAAATAGATTCAGACTTCAATCAAGTGGAAAAACCTGCCACTCAAGCTAATTATGCCTACTAAGATTTCCTGAAATGAAATGAAAAATTCTAGCTTTGACAAGTAAGAAACAAGTTGAAACATTCATTTCAAGTCTTTTATTAAGTGAAAAACCCTCCAAAGCAGCATGTTAGTGTTTCTTTCAGTGCGTTGACAGGCTGGTTTGGAGGGTTTTTTCTCTCAAAGTGAACACTGAAAGTATAATTTTGTTTTTATTTCATAAAGGACTTGGAATGAGTGTTTCACCACTTGATATTTCTCACTTCTCTAAAGCCCGGAATTTTTTTCATTCATTTCAGGAAATCTTACCAAGTGTACTTACCTTACTGTACTGGCAAATTATCTCATTTGATTATACTCTGAACTTTAGGTTGAGTCATTTTTCCTTATATTAAGATAGCTTTTTAGCAGTGTGTGTGAATTGGTACTGGGAGGTCTAGACATTTTGTCCAAGCTAAAATGGGAAACAGTCTCCGATGATTTTACTTCATCTGCGTGTAAGATAACCAATTTTAAGATTTTGTAAACAGGTAATAAATAAAAGACAAATACTCTTAAAATATGATTCATAATTTTCCACATTCTTACAAAACAAGATCAAAAAGACATTTTGGCTTCATATAAGGTTGTAAAACCTGGTTAGAAATTCAATTGTTGCAAACTATTAAACTAGTTTGCCATCTTGGCAGAGCCAGAGGTCCCACACCTTTATTGACCTCTAAAAACTTTTATATTGGCTGTTTAGTCATTTTACTAGCCCTAAATATCACCTATCATTTACAATATAAACAGCAATGTTCGTGCACATGGAAGTGAGGCCCAGACTTGATTTATTATGAGAAGAGAAACCCAGGCTGAAAGCTTTCTACTGACCACTGTTATTGCAATATATAGGTGAAAAAGTCATTGGTTATCTTTTCAGCATTTTTTTTTAAGAAGTAGACATCTGATCCTCTGTGCCTGTAGATATAAGTGATCTACAGTAATTAAACAACCAGGTCGGTCACATGCTGAAAATCAGAACTCTGCTACATTTATCAAAGCTTCAAATCAGTAAAAATAGAGTCTGGTGGTCCAGATTAGATGCCAGTGATTACAGCCTTCCCAGGGCTATTGAGTGTATGGCGTCACCATGACAGTTCTCTAAAACCTTCAGAAAAAAGAAAAGAAAATAGAAGAAAAAAAAGGACTGTTACCTGTGAGTCTGGCAAAGGATTTAAAAGGATCTACAAGTTATTCCAAATTAATCTTCCTGTCTACAACAACTGTTATAGATTTCAGTTTTCAGACTCTCAGTTGATCCAGCACTGGCAGCTCCAGCTAATTCAGCCCAGTGCAGAACTCTGGGAAGCTGCTATAGTCAAAGTGCCCTGCCAACAATCAGACAGAGATTGCCCATATTGGACAAACATGGGAGAAACGCCAGGAAAAAGCATTTTCTGTCCCAAAAGATCATTGGAGCAAAACTGCTATTGCCAGAGAAAACAATGTCAGAAAGCCGGGTTTTTCTCTTTCTTTTTGAAAAATGTGTGATGGAAAAGCTCAAAGTAACATCAAAGTTGTTTGGTGGATGAGAGGAACCTGAACCCAGCCCAAGCACGGTGGTGGAAATGTTATGGTTTGAGGACTACGGAGCAGCAGCCACTGATTAAACTCACAACTCCTCAATACAAAGAAGTCTAATGATATTACACCATCAGACTTTGAGGTGAACTGGAAGTAGACCATTTAACATAATAATCACCAGCAAATTAAATCCAAATGTAAAGTTAGGAAGTGACTCAGAGTAGGTCTTCTAAAGAAACATGTTTCTATCAAACAACCACAAGAAGTGTTGTGCAGTCGGATACTTTCAAGACCTAGACTTTGACCCCCTATTCATCCAGGGGAGTACTTACTTTCCTAAAACAGCTGTTCCTCAGTAAATCCTTTACTAAGTACAGGAGGTCTAAACTCAATGATTTTGTGGACCTTCAATGTACGATTTATCTTCCCCTGTTTCTCAATCTCAATTTAAACATGGAGCAACACTCACCTTCTCCGCAGAGAGGAAGAATCTGATCCTGTCCGTCTGTCGGGAGCCCCCCCCCTCACCCTTTAAACTAAGTCAGGGATCTTTAAAGTGAATCAGGGGTTTCCTCAGAAAATTCGGAGATCTTTTATTTAAGCAATGAGAAGCAAGTTACAAGTACAATCTAGAAAAATTATTCTAATGCCCTTCTGAAGCCTAGAGCTAGATAAACCACTGGGTGCTTTTTTACCAACGAGTAAAGAAACTACAAAAAGCTGAAAAACTCAAAAACCTTAAAAAGGTTGCCAAAAAGCTCAAAAAGAGGATCTGAGCTCTTTTCCCCTCCGAGCAAGCTGCTTTTATTCCCTCTATCTTAGTTTACTCCTCCTGTTCGCCTTTCCGTTGTCGTTCCGTCGGCTCAGATCCGGTCAGAACCGACCCATTCCTAAAAAAGTTATTCCTTTAATATTTCAAATCTGATCAACATCTAAAATATACTTTCTATGAATATTAACAACATAAAAATGTTCTGTTTGAAACAGTCTGATATGATTCAGCATAAACCACTTCTTTAGATACCTCCTCTTCCTCCTCTTCCTCCTCCTCTTCCTCACTATTTACCTCTGAACATTTAGATGTTTCTGCTAAATACAATTAACATTCTTGTGGCCAAATTTGAGTTCCTAAAAAAAATCAACAGTCTATGATTTAATCAAATGAATATTTTAATCTATTTTATGTCCGAATGGGAAATAGTTGTTAGTTATCAGTCCTTTCTCATGACAGAAAAACATGTGTAGAGTTGTAGCCGTTGGCAGAAATGACCTCCTGTTGTGTCCTGATGCAGCAGAGCCGAAGAAGCCTCTGACTGAACACACGTTGTTATGCCGAGCATCTGCAGCTTCAGTGACTTTCTTCTTTAGATAATCAGCTCCACAGCCTGCCTTCTTTCTTTCTTTCTTTCTTTCATTATCTATTGAAAAGATGTACAAAATGTAAATGTGTTCATATTATTTACAGGGTTTTTCTCCCTCCCCTCATAGTCGGTACAAATATACAAATTCACTTGTGTAATAGTGGGGCTGTAGTAATAGTAAATGCCTTATATTCCTCCCACTCTCACATGTGGTATCTCCCGGTGAACCTCCCACCCAAAATAAATTAAGAAGAAAAAGCATTAAGTTTGGGCACCCTGCACCCTCTCTTCACCTAACCAATGAGTGAGCTGCATTCTATGAATGTATTTATAGAGTTTGGATTTTTGGATGTATCACTGAGATTTTTCCACAATGCGTCCCAGCAGACCTCTTAATCAGTTACCTCTGTTCCAAATGTCCTCTGTTGATGAAGGTTTATAGAGTCCAGTAATGAATTTGTCAAGTTTACAAAACCATCCCCTCGTGTCGGTTCTACTGATGCTAGTAGCTTATACATAGAGGGTGTGTGGGGAGTGTTGTCCCACATGGGACACCATATGCCAACCATATGCCCACATAGCTGATCTGAACTGCAGATAGAAAAAAAAAAGGATGAGTCTGGAAGATCAATCAGGTTGTATATCATTAAATCCATGGTCACTCTACACATTTTTTACTACATTATTCTTTCAATGTGGGAATGAAAAGGTAAATTATCAGCAGGGCCAGATTAAAAATGCAGAGGCTCCTGGGGACAAGGTGGTGAAAGGATCCCGTAATCACAACTTAAAGGACATTGTGTATGTTGTCCCTCGTTCAGGATTTACACCGCGTTATTGTAAAACTACATTTCTCACCTTGCGGCAACAAAATCAAGATACTGTGATGGTTTATGTAAATACCAGCAGTTTCACCTCCACCTGGGCACATGATCCAACCATAATAATTCACACACAAACACACACCTGTTAATGTTTCTTTCCTGTATCTGTCCTCCTCTCCTGTGTCCTGGTGTACTTTGCTCCTCAGCTTTCCAGGGCTGCCTATGTGTATATTTTTGCCTCTACTTCTGATTAAAAAGAATGGAACCCAGTTCAGCTTCACTAAAACTGTGATGTGCCTGATATCAAATGGAAAATAAGGCAAAGCTGCCAGAGATTTTCCTTTTTACTAGGACAATTACACCGTTTCAAGTTGGCTGTCTTCACACATCTAGCTGTAACAGTCTGCCACCTGATCTCCAGCTCAGCCCTGTCTGTACAAGCTTCTGTCTCTGTCTTCCTCTCTGCAGGTGATTTCAGTCTTTTTTTTTTGTCTTCCACTCTTCATTGGCTGCCTGCGTGTCTCATCATTCCCTTCTCATTTACATGTCCTTCCTTTAACACACACCTGTTATCATCTCCCCCCCTCCGTCTGTCACTTGACTTCCTGTCTACTGATTTTCTCTCTGTAACAAGTGTAGCTTGTTCCCCGTTTGCTGAATCAAGTCCTGCATGTGGTGAAAGGTCGGATGTGCTGCTCCCGCCTTAGTGGCCATATTTTTTCATTACCAATATGTGGTGATCCAAGTAATCATTCTTGGCAAAATTTCCTCAGGGGGGCTCCTCTGACCAGCATTCATTACTGTTATATTATGATATTGTATCCTTTTAATGATAATATGTTAATATCATGTAAAAGGCTTTTGTTTTTATAGTTTTAAATTACTCAAATGAAAATTGTGTAAGTTCTTTGGCAGCTTTCTTCTTCTTCTACTTTCTTCTTCATTAGTTATAATTTCCATTTCACTAAACAGGGGCAATATAATTGAACATGGTTCCAGTACATGAAATTAAATGTGGTGAAGCATGCTTATGACTCTTTAGGATTACATTCATGGCATAATACAGCACATTAATAAATACAGTTTTCAGAAGCATAAAGCCTACTGGACACAAATGGAGAATAAAATATAAACACCACAGCTTGGACCATATCAAGCTAAATTAGTTTTTATATTCAGCCTGTTGACACCCAGGAAGTCATCGGGAGGACAGACTGAGCTGCTCTGCTAAATTAGCTTCTGTATTGTCTGCACTACTCACCAGATTACCATTACTATTTATCTATTTATCTTATCATGAGAGCCTTTTCTGTGCATTTTTTCTTTGGGGAATAAAGTTATGTTTAATATTTTAATCAAACCTTTAAACAAGCAACTGAACACAGAATCAAACCAAGCAGATCAAGAAACGATTAAAGTTCTCCACTGAGCTTCAGTCTACACGCCTAAAAACCACCGACCAGGCCAGAAATCTGGGTCTAGTGATGGAGTCAGACTGAAATTTGGAAAAACATATTAAGGGTATCACAAAGTCCATCAACTATCACCTTAAAGATATACCGTACCGTACCGTCCTCTTCTGCTTATCCGGGGTCGGGTTGTGGGGGCAGTAGCTTGAGCAGGGACGCCCAGACTTCCCTCTCCCCGGCCACATCTGCCAGCTCATCCGGGGGGATCCCGAGGCGCTC